>CP136055.1:476976882-477616677 GCA_032464435.1 Aegilops umbellulata | reverse complement strand
AATTAAACTAAATAACCTAAACAAATTAATTCTAAACTGAAAAAACTTAAACTAAAAAACCTTATCTAAACAGAAAAGAAAAACAAAAAACAGAAAAAAAATGGGAGGGGCTCACTGTGGGGGCGGCGACGGGTTGGGGAGGGGCCGCCGACGGGGCGCCGGGGCAGGGCGGTGGAGGAGGAGGGGCGGCGGGGGCCGGGGCGGCGGGGGGCCGGGGCGGGGCGCTTGAGGAGAAGGAGCGGCGGAGGGCCGCGGCGGGCCGAGGGGCCAGGCGACGGGGGGCCGAGGCGGGGCGGTGGAGGAGGCGGCCTAGGGCGGCGGGGGACGAGGCGGCGGTGGGGCGCGGGGCGGCGGGGGCCGGGGCGGGGGGCGACGGGGCGGTGGGGCGATGGGGCGACGGGGCGGCGGCGCGCGGCGGGCGGCGGCGGTGGCGGGGTGGGAGGAGAAGGGCGAGGAGGAAGTGAGTAACGGGCGGAGGGGTACCTGCCGTTAGTCAAGTGCCCTCTTTGCCGTCCGCCAGCCTTTGCCGTCCGCCTTTTTGCCTCTTTGCCGTCTGCTAGCGGACAGCAAAGAGGTGGGCCGTTAAGATTTTTTCAAACGAGCGGGGGGTGGGGGCCACCACACTCTTTGCCGTCTGCCAGCGGACGGCAAAGAATCTTTGCCGTCCGCTGGCAGACGGCAAAGAGCTGGCAGATGGCAAAGAGCTTCTTTGCCGTCAGCCTTTTCTTTGCCGTCTGCTTATGGGTAGCTGATGGCAAAGAGCTTCTTTGCCGTCAGCTAGCAGACGGCAAAGAGCTGGCAGATGGCAAATTAGCTGATTCCAGTAGTGCATCCTGGTATCTTCAGCTGCTAGGTCGGCCTTGGCCTGAGTGATCTGTTCCATGACCTTTGCGATTTCCACGTTGTGGGCGTCCTGATCCGCCGGGTTAGCCTCTGCCATAAGAGTAGCCAACGTATCAAACAGATCTGACAAAACTTGAGCCGGCAGGCGCATAGAGCCTCCTGCCCCGGCAGCCGTCGCCGCTACTGACCCAGAGATCATTGCTACTGCGGTCGAAGAATGAAGCACCGCTTGTGTACCGGCCATGAATATTCCAACCCGGTTGGGCAGATCAGAGGGGTCCGGAATACTGTCGACATCGGAACAGCCCCCTATCCGGCCATCTTGTAGCTAATACAAAGATTCGGTTTCTCCAGTTGATGACTTGTCGCCGGAGTAAACAATGCTCTCGCCACCGGATTCTGATCCATCCTCATAACATCTTCCATGGATGACTCCCACGAAGGCACACTTCACGGCCAGTTTAACCTGGGTAGAACGCGCACGCTGAGTCGTTTCGACGAGGTCGGTGCAGATGTCCGGCTCAGGGCCCGGTTCACCGATCTTGCCCATGAAGACGTGTATGCCACCAAAGGGCACCCGGTACCCGTACTCGATTGAGCCGGCCTCGGGCCCCCATCCTGCATCATCGATGTAGAGCTTGCCGCGACGACTCTTAGTCATCCGGCCCACAGCGTAGCCCTTGAGTCCTTCGAAGCTGCCCTCCAAGAACTTGAAACCATCGTGCGATAGCCCCACGGTGGGCGCCAACTGTCGTGGTTTTGTCATGGCAAATGTCCTCTTGAAAGGACTTAGTCATGGAGCCATCGGGACGGGTTAGCTTGAAGGGGTTAAAGCGGACACAGGGACGCAAAGAGTTTATACTAATTCGGCCCCTTCGATGAAGGTAAAAGCCTACATCTAGTTGTGATGGAATTGATGAGGTTTCGAGGACTAGGGAGCAAACAAGCTTCGCCTAAGTCTCGAGTTGTTGTCTGTTGTCCTTGAACCGCCACCGGGTCGTCCCCTTCTATACACGGGTGACGCCCGTCGGTTCACAGAGTCCCAACACCGGTTCATATTCGTATCCGGGTTGGTCTCTCCTTATTCCTAACTTACAGTACAAATTTATATACAAATGCCAGTTTACGGCTACAAGTCTTAAACCGACTACGGGCCTTGGTCCCTCATCTGTCTTCTTGGGCTTTAACACTCTTGAACTACTGATGAAGTTAACCCGGCCCAGATAGGCCGGTTCACGCCCAGTAGTAATATCCCCAACACAAACCGAAGCTTCTCTCAAGAAGGCTCGTGGTTCTGAGAGGGAACGTGCCACCTTTTAGTGCGAAACGATATACGTTGTCCTCCTTGAGTTTATTTACGAAGGCAACATATAACTACATGAGTGCCCTGTTGAATTATTCCGGCTTCGTTTGGCTTTATTTACACATTAATTGAGTTTTTGGTCATTTAATGTGCATAATTCAAATTTGAACTACAAGCACATGCTCCCGTGCACCAAAGTTGGTGACAAATCACATTTGTGTCCTCGGGTGAATTTCTACTCCCTCCTTCCATCTACATAGGTCCTAATACGTTTTTCGAGGCTAACTTTGACCAAACGTTAGAGCAATAATATATGACATGCAACTTACACAAAGCATACCTTCAAATTTGTATGTCAAAGGAGCTTCCAATAATATAATATTCATAGTATACATCTCATGTGCTATTAATCTTGTCGATAGTCAAAGGCTGTCTTGAAAAACACATTAGGCCCTATATAGATGGAAGGAGGGAGTAGGTCCCATGCAAAAAATGAGAATAAAATTCAAACATTTGGGCATCGTGGCTCGGTCGAGAACATTGAGAAACTTGGTTTTAAAATCATGAAACTTGGCATGGTGTCAAGTCATGGTAGTACCATGACGTGGTAAAAAAAGGCCGAATAGGAACAAATTTCGGTATAAGCTTCTTGCAAATCGGAGCTTCTCTCAAGAAGGCTCGTGGTTCTGGGAGGGAACGTGTCACCTTTGTGTGCATAATTCAAATTTGAAATACAAGCACATGTTCCAGTGCACCAAAGTTGGTTGAAAAATCACATGTGTGTCCTCGGGTAAATTTATAGGTTCCATGCAAGAGATGGGAATGAAATTAAAAATTCTAGGCGTCGTGGCTGGGTTGCAAACATCGAGAAACCTAGTTTTTTAATTCCTGTAAATCCAAAACACGCATGAAAATATGAAACTTGGCTTGGTGCCATGACATGGCACCAACATGATGTGGTAAATTTGCAGTCCGATTTGCGAAGGCGCACACATTAACAATCAACAAAGTCATTTTGGAACAAGTGCTGTCACGTTACAATCGGAAACACAAGTATTATTGAAACCGTGGGCGTTCTACTTACTAGTACCATTTACGTGCCGCCACGCGTCCCCATTTTTTATTATCTAGGAGGCGCCGTGCAGGGTAGCTATTTGAGTACGAGAGGCGTGCGATCAGACCCCTGCGTGTGCTTATCGGGTGGAGAGCCCTTTGACCTCCATCTGCCGTCCACCTCTCTCCGAAGGTCTCCATTAATGGCGCCCGAGCCTCTGTTTAATGGCGTGGCTATGTCTCACTCGACTGAGATTTAAGAGAGAAAAAAGAAAATCTGAAAGCACGGATCTTGATGTAAGATCTGACGGACCAATATAGCATCTATTGCGACTTATAGCAAGACTGATGAATATATAAGGACGATGAAATTTTTTTGATAAAAGAAGAGCTTGCCCCTTCCGATTTTCATTACTAAAAACCACCACAATTCACAAGAAGTTCAGCACAACTCCAGCCTAACACGAAGGACTAAAAGCTACCAGATTGAAATCGCAACATCCCAAGAGGCCAACAAAGGCCAAACATCCGTGCTAGAACCCAACATTTCACAACCGACGACACAATCCACATCCAAAACCGATTATTACATCAAAAGAAACCAGGAAATTGAAGGAAGCCTAGCAACAACTAGAAGAACAACAACTCCAGGGTCGCCACAACAAGAGTTTTCTTCATTCCAGCCTCGCAACATTGATCTTCCACAGAAAGATAAGGACGATTAATTGTCTTACATAATTAGAAAGATAATTAAAAAAGACACATGCGGCTACGCCCGAAATACACAAGGGCAAAAGAAGAAGGAAGACAAGGATCTGGCTCGCTGATCTCTACTTTCTTGATGCGTTGCTGCAGGCCGCGGGAACTAGTCTCCGCGGCGAGTGGTGATGAGCTCTTTCGTGTCCTCAATACGCTGCTTGAGAACATCCACAGATTCCTCCACCAGTCTTTGGCGCTCGTTGCAGAGCATGTCATTCTCGTCCATATGTTTCTTGACAATGACGCCGGTCCTCTTCAACAAGGCACTGGTCTCCTCCTGCTGATCTACACTTCGGACGATCTTCTCCCTCAGCAGGTCGTGCTCGGCCCGGAGCCTCTCATTGCCCAACCTTAGTTCGTCGATAGCCTGTTCAAACAAGGCTTTCATGTCGTCCTGCAACCTCGCACAGCCGGAGATCTAATCCATCTGGCTATGGTCGATCACATGCATGCGCCTGTAACAGTCGTCGGCTGCCCGCGAGAAATTTTCCCATGCCGCCGCGACGCGGCGGGACATCTCTACTACATTCGTGGCGTGGCGGGATAGCTCTGCTGCTTCCGCGGCACGGCCGGACCAGTCTGCAGCATCGACGGCGCGGTAGGACCTCCGTGCTGCTTCAGCGGTGCGGCGGGACCTCGGTGCTGCTACTTCTGTGTGGCGGGACATGTCGGCTGCTCTCGCAGCGAGGCGGGACATCTCTCGTGCTTCCGCTTCCATGCTCGCCTCTCCCTGGTGGCACTCTCTCGACCCAGAACTCACGCTGGCCATGGCAGACGCAAGGGAAGGATGTTGAATGGCTTGTTTGTTTTTGTGGATGAGGAGTTGAGGAGGAATGTGCAGTCATCTTCGCATACTAGTATTTATAACCGAGTACTAGTACGCTCCTAAGTGGGAAACCGTTTAGGTTGTGATCGGTGTGGACAGGTTTGCAATTCAATATAGCGTGGAGTAATTTGGAATGTGACGAGACGCAAGCTCAAAATTTATTGACGGTTCTAGTTTCGAAGTGCGGCACTATTCCCGGACGGAGTACTTCTTTTTCACTCCCTCCTTTCTGGTTTTATAGGGCTTATCTCAAAATTTTAGTTTTTCCATTTTATAAGGCTCAATTTGGTTGTTCCCCAACACATGCTCAGATTTCAAGGTGCATTAAATCATTGCATGCAAGTATTAAGAGAAAATTGACCAATGCATGTACATTATGCATGCATGCATTGCAATTAATGCATTGATAAACATAATTTTTTGAGTACTTCTTACCCAAAGGAACTTTATATCCAACAGACACAAAATATCCGTTCGACTGTTGGAAATTACTGATCTGATGTCAAAGTAATTGCTGCATCGCCACCAAAACCCACCATTTCTTAAGCTAAAGTAGAGCAAGGTAATCCCTATATTAGCATATTACTAAGATAAACAGAAGACACTTTAGAAACATTTAGGACGTGAGCTTGTCAATCTAAATGTGGAGGGACACAAGCTTAGCCCCGGCCAGCAGCTTGGGCGGAACTATCAAGAAGGTCAGCTCCTGCACGTCAACGTCGCCGGGATCCTTGCCGCTTGTCACCTCCATTTCCACCTCGACGGCGTCGGTCGTGCCTTCGGGCTCCCCCAGCGGGCCGTTCGCCCACAGCTTGGCCATGTAGTGCGGCAGTGGGGACGCCCCCGCTCTGATTCCGACGACCGACACAGTGATAGGCGCGCCGATGTCGAGCACGCCGCCGACCAAGAAAAACGCGCGGTGGTCCTCCTCCGCGAACAGCAAGAGTCGTGGCTCTGACAGTGGCACTTGCAGCTGGAGCACCTTGCCGTACTGGATCCTGTGCACGGGCATGGGATGCGCGGTGCTGATGTGGTGGTAGAGCGCCGGCGGCGGGCCTTCGTAGCCGCAAACGGGCATGGGGCATTTGCTGGCCTAGGGTTCATACTTTCACTAGTTCAATTTCTCTCAACAATAATAACATAATTGGATCATATAACTATCCCTCAACATGCAACAAAGAGTCACTCCAAAGTCACTAATAGAGCAGAACAAACGAAGAGATTATGGTAGGGTACGAAACCACCTCAAAGTTATCCTTTCTGATCGTTCTATTCAAGAGTCTGTAGTAAAATAACACGAAGCTATTCTTTCCGTTCGATCTATCATAGAGTTCGTACTAGAATAACACCTTCAGACACAAATCAACCAAAACCCTAATGTCACCTAGATACTCCAATGTCACCTCAAGTATCCGTGGGTATGATTATACGATATGCATGATACAATCTCAGATTCATCTATTCAACCAACACAAAGAACTTCAAAGAGTGCCCCAAAGTTTCTACCGGAGAGTCAAGACGAAAACGTGTGCCAACCCCTATGCATAGGTTCATGGGCGGAATCCGCAAGTTGATCACCAAAACATACATCAAGTGGATCACGTGATATCCCATTGTCACCACAGATAAGCACAGCAAGACATACATCAAGTGTTCTCAAATCCTTCAAGACGCAATCCGATAAGGTAATTTCAAAGGAAAAAAATCAATCCATTTCAAGAGAGTAGAGGGGGAGAAACATCATAAGATCCAACTATAATAGCAAAGCTCGCGATACATCAAGATCGTACCACCTCAATAACACGAGAGAGAGAGAGAGAGATTAAACACATAGCTACTGGTACATACCCTCAGCCCCGAGGGTGAACTACTCCCTCCTCGTCATGGAGAGCGCTGGGATGATGAAGATGGCCACCGGTGATGGTTCCCCCCTCTGGCAAGGTGCCGGAACAGGATCCCGATTGGTTTTTGGTGGCTACAGAGGCTTGTGGCGGCGGAACTCCCGATCTATTCTGTTCCCCGAAGGTTTTAGGGTATATGGGAATATATAGGTGAAAGAAGTCGTTAAGGGGAGCCACGAGGGGCCCACGAGGGTGGAGGGCGCGCCCAGGGGGTGGGCACCCCCCTGCGTCGTGCCCTCCTTGTTGATCCCCTGACGTGCACTCCAAGTCTCCCGTATTGATTTCTTTCCGAAAATAACTTTTCCGAAGGTTTCATTCCGTGTGGACTCCGTTTGATATTCCTTTTCTGCGAAACACTGAAACAAGGGAAAAAACAGAAACTGGCATTGGGCTCTGGGTTAATAGGTTAGTCCCAAAAGTAATATAAAAGTATTTAATAAAGCCCATAAACATCCAAAACAGATAATATAATAGCATGGAACAATCAAAAATTATAGATACGTTGGAGACGTATAATTCCACCATGTGATCATGTCACCTTCATAACCCAGGTCACTAAGCTTGCATACGTCAAGAGCATCTCGAAATTGGTCCAAACAGCCCTGGGAGAGATTAACACCCCCTCTCTTCTCCTCATTCGTTAGTATTTCATTAAAGTCTCCCATGCACAACCACGGTCGCCCCTCTTGATGTTGTTGATTCAGGAGGTGCAAGGTTCTTCAAGTTTCTCTCTTCCTACTCGCCCGCGATTCACCATACACTCCCGTCAACCTCCATACCACCCTGTTTTCGTCCGTAATATCAGCATCTATGTGTCTTATCCCAATGGACCTTAGAGACAGGTCCACTCCCCTCCTCCATAGGATCGCCAAGCCTCTGCTTCTTCCATCCGGGTTTCTCACACACATATTGACAAGCCCTAGCTTCCATCTATATTGCTCCATCTCTTTCTCATGCAGTTTAGTCTCGCATAAGAATACAACATCGGGATCCTCCGCCCTCTTGAGGTCCAAGAGGCCTCAAACTGCCGGGCCATTCCCGAGTCCCCGGCAGTTCCAGCTTATGATTCTCATTGGGCCCGACGGGGCAGCACGGAGAAGCTCATCAAAATGTGAAGGATTGTGATTGGTAATAGGGAAAGAGGGGGGCCCACCCTCACTTAAAATCGTGTGGGGATGCGGGCAGAGAATTACTAGTTTGAAAGGTTAAGTAAGAGGTAATTACACCACTGGTGCTTGAACTTGCCATGAATGTGAACTTTAGTGTCTGAACTTGCAAAATACATCGAACTGGTTCCATAACTTGGCATGGACGTGCAAATATGGTTCACATCTCATATATATATATATATCCATGTGGCAGCCAAAATGGCATTGGCCCGGCTGTCAGCGACGAGATGGCAGTGAGGAGGGCGTGTGACCTATTTATTTTCTTTTAAAAAATACCCTGAAATTATATTTTTTTCTTACAAATAGGAGAGAAACAACACAAATTTTTAAAAAACTGGTAGGGTGGGGGGGGGGAGGCGTGGCTAACCAGTAGAGCTAATCACATTTATACACAAGTAAATGTTTGAATACTTTATATACTATAAGGCTGATCGACATAAACAAAGTAATTTATTCCAACAAAAAGAATAATGGGTCAATTATTTGAACATGTACCCTAAGGCTATATAGCGGCCCCACATATGAATACAACCAAAGAAACATAATGTTACAAAAGATAAATTTATCTTTATAACATAATGTGCTCGTGTGGGTAAAACAAACCACACCGCGGCCCATTTTCAACGTGTTCATTTTTTCCATTTAGAAATTTCCAAGAACATGTAAATTATAATCGTGTGTTATAAAAAAATACATTTGAAAAGTTGTATAATTTCATAAAATATCTACACATAACAAAAATAAACTTTATGATAATAATTTTATAATTCTAAAATGCTCTCATTTTTAATAAAATATTAAAGTAATTTTAGAAATTTTCATATATTTAAATAAATTCTCGTATTTGTTTCAAATTTTCCATGTTTTTAATAAAATAATCATGTAGTACATAAAAGTGTTCATGCTTTAAAAAAATTGTGTTGTTTTAAAAAGCTTATATAGTATATAAAAGTTTATGTGTTCTAGTGCGCCCTCAGATTGCAGATCATTACATGAACAATATTTGATTCATATAATTTGTTACAATTTATAAATATTTAAAACTGTATTGTTATGTTCTAAAATAACACTTGGATTCTTTTTAAAATGACACGTAAATTTTCAAATTCTTTTGAAATTATGTTTGTTATACAGTCATAAATATTAATTATACTTTAGAAACATGAGATCTTTTTGGTTGGAGTGGTGTCCGAGGTTGCTATATAGCATTTGGTCGGATGTTTGAATCAAAGACCCGGCACTATTTTTTTCTGGATTAAACTTCTTTAATTTATGTTGTTCCGCCTAGTGTATATAAAGGGTGTCAATCCCTCCAAACATAAGTGTTTGGTAGTCGATTGGCTAGCCACACATGCATCGTAACAACAGTACCTGTGTTCAAACTCCCTACGGGCCAGTTGTAATTTTTATTCTACAAATGTCTGTTGTTTCTCTCCGAGGTCCTATTTGTAAGAAAAATAGTAATTTCAGGGGCTTCCTGGAAAACTAGGCCACACGCCCTCTTTCCAGCGGGCCGCATGCCATGTTGGAACGCCTCGTCAGCGTCATGGTTGTATACATATGAGATTTGAACCACATTTGCATGTACATGCCATTTTATAGAACCAGTTCTATGTATTTTTCAAGTTCAGACACTAAAGTGAACATCCATGGCAAGTTCAAGCACCATCGATGTATTTACCTCGTTAAGTAAACCTTTGTAGGTCTAGTATTATTGATATTCCACATAGAGTAATGCTAGACCCACGTAAAGTTACTTACATATTTTAGTAACAGACTACATAGAGGATTTGGATTGGATGTAAGGGGGTGGGAGGGGCCCACGCCCATGAAAATAGGGGGGGGGGTAGTTTGTTAGTCCGGTTATGTAACTTTTCGTAAGAGCTTTAGTAGATGTAGGATTATTGTTCCACATATAGCAATCTTTACCATTTTTCTTGTGGAAAGGAATTTTTTTCCCAGTGAATTTTATTTCATATTCTTTTTTTAGATGGATTTCATATTCATTTTTTTATGTAAAGAACTTTATTTCTCAGATAATAGTGAGGTCGTTTACAACAAGATGAGAAATAAAGTCCGGGATTGCATTCACCCAAACCTCAGACGATCTACTGGATAGAGATAATTTGGCTATACAGTCAGCTACAGATTAGCTTCACGGAAGCACTTCGTCACTTCATATTGGGAGAAATACAAACCCAATTCTTTGCACTCAAACACAATAGCTTATTCCTTTCCAACAAAGACCTCAAGATTAATAGCCTCAACTGCGTTGGAGCAGTCAGATTTACTCCCTCCGTCCCATAATTTAAGAACGTTTTTGACACTAGTGTAGTGCAAAAAACATTCTTATATTATGGGACAGAGGGAGTAATTTGAAGGGAGCTACATCCTAGCTTGGTTGCTAAATAAAATCCATTACGAATGGCCATCACCTCCGTTGCATGAACCGAGGCAACATGCGGTATGAACCAAGATGCCGCTGCAATGAAATCACCGTGTTCATCTCGCGCTATTGCTCCTGTGCCTCCAGACATGTTCTCAGTACAGAAGGATGCATCTACATTTATCTTCAGTGTTCCTCTTCTTGGTTTGCCCCACATATGATCACGTTTCACAGTTGGCTGATTTCTAGTTAAAGAACGAAGCAAGTTCGTCGCTAGAACTTCTATTGATATTGATGTTTGGTCTGGAGGTAGGACAATCTTCCCTTTGACAATTTGACGCCTCTGCCACCAAATATACCAACTTCCAATTGCTACCAGTTCCGCCATAGCTAGGGCACCGACCGATTCTTGCTGATTCAAAATAGTGCTCATAGTGAATGAACCAGCCCGGTCTTGTAGTACTGATCTTTGGATTTTTTTTCTTCTAATCCCAGCTCCTCCCAGATCTGCATTGCGTGGGCACATTGAAACAAGCAATGTTGAGTGTCTTCATAACCTATCTGACAAATTGGGCATTGTCCTGTGACAGGTATATGACGTCTTGCTAGAGTACCAAAACATGGTAAAACTCCTCTGATTACTTATATTATATTCATAATATATCAAGATCTAGATATAGTTGCACAATTGACTTCCATTATTTCTTCCACAAGTCGGGAGACTTAGGGCACGATTCATTAAAAACCGTTAGTGTAATATTTTTTGGGTGATATTAAAAACCGTTATAATGGTCCTGTAAGAAAAGGCATCCTGGTCGAACAAGCAACACATATATAGGACAAATGAGGATTTGGAGCTCTCGGGTGCTCCACCCCATATATGAATATTATAAATAGAAAACCTTAGGAAAATTCAAAAATACCTGAAATTTGGGGATATCAATCCTGAGTGCCCAATCTACTTCCTAGTGAAGTTTCATGAAAAATGACGTCCGCGTATTCTTAGTAAAAAAGTCAAAAAATAATCTATGCATAGAGAAAACTATCTAGATGGATCGTAGGTCGGACTGTATTTTCTTTGCCAGACGTATGCCATTTCTTAAAGGAGCTAAACATGGGAGTAAAATGGGCACCTAGGGTTGATATCCAAAGATTCCATTTTTTCAGATTTCCTGGTATTTTTTGATGTAATATTCATATAGGGGGGGTGGAGCACCCAGGAACTCCTGTGTACCCCATAGGACCCATGCATATACACCGCTGAAAAATGATCGCCATCGAGGTTGCCTAGAAGTCGTCATCGTCATCACTTCTTTCCAAGCAAGAGACTCTGACTCCATTGCCAATGACCATCGCAACCCCAAAGATGTAAATCAAGCTCGGTGCTACTGCAATCACACCACCGGTGACCTGCTAGGACCAACATCGACAGATGTTGCAACCACATCCGGCTTGTGTTGGAACCAAAGTTTTAAATCGCGGGCTAAACCATTTAGCGGCTGGCCGTCCCAAACGCTACAGCCGCTGTAGCGGGAGATAGCGGCCGCTAAGCCAATTAGCGGCAATCAGTACATGTGCACACTTGTCCCAGAAACAGAGGATTTTCAGCAAGAAACAGGGGATTTTCAGTAGAAATTCAGACATAACCAGAATAATAGAGATCTGTAACAGGCACCAATTCACCACATAATATTCATTATAAATTCAGGGACTCAAGAATCACCAGCTCGCCACTTAATGTCCAAAGGTCCGCACCAGTTCAATAGAAAGAAACATCACAAATTCAGTAACACCACATCCATTAAGGTTTGCACCAGTTCAACGCAACGAAGGACCACCATTTCAGCACGGTCTGAAGCAAACGGAGCACAGGGGGCTTGCCTGTACGTGTACTAGGAGAGATGACATCGTGGACTTGTCAGTCGTCGCCTTGCCGCCTCTCCCGTCAGTGCCTCCGGCCTGCCGACTGGATCCTTCGTCACCGCCGTGCCGCCCTCCCGCCCGTCACTGCCTCCGACTTGTAGTGAAGCAGCCGCCGGCCACCGAGCGCATCTGGGAAGAACTGCCGAGCCGCCGCAACATTCTGGGTGTGAGGGAGAGAAAAAATGGGGAAAACGTGCTAGGTTTCCGGGAGGAGCTGGTCTATTGGGTTATAAATATGGGCCCAGCTCGGTTTGGGCCTCTATTTCGGCCCATTGCAGCGAAATTCCAGCGACAGCGAAGGCTTTTCGCGCCGTTTCGCGCGTGATCGCGTGGTTAGCGCCAGATCACGGCATTGGTGGCATAGCGTCGCGGGGAGCCTCCCAGCTAGCGATTGCGCCGCGATCGCGGTAATTTCGCCCGCGATTTAAAACTTTGGTTGGAACCAACATTGGCAAATGCTGGGACCGCGCTTACCCCGTGCTTGAACTGACATTGTCAAATGCTAGGACTGTGGTCATCACGTGCTGGAACCAGAATCGACAAATATTAGGACCGCGGTCAGCACATGCTGGAGGGCATCTATGTGATGTTGCGCCCGTGGTCACCACCTGAAGGAACCGGCGTGGTGAATGCCAGGACCATGGCTTGCCGTTGCTGTGACCTGCCGACGACAATGTTGGAATGACAATGACAACATTTACTGGAATGGCAAGAACAACATTTGTTAGAACGGTGGCTAGCATTTGAAGGAACTTGCCTACAAGAGTGCTGCAACCCCGGTGCGGCAATGTGATGTCTACTACGCAACCTTCTTCTTATAGACGTTGTTGGGCCTCCAAGTGCAGAGGTTTATAGGACAGCAACAGATTTCCCGCAAGTGGATGACCTAAGGTTTATCAATCCGTGGGAGGCGTGGGATGAAGATGGTCTCTCTCAAACAACCCTGCAACCAAATAACAAAGAGTCTCTTGTGTCCCCAACACACCCAATACAATGGTAAATTGTATAGGTGCACTAGTTCGGCGAAGAGATGGTGAAACAAGTGCAATATGGCTGGTAGATATAGATTTTTGTAATCTGAAAATATAAAAACAGCACGGTAGCAAGTGGTAGAAGTGAACGTAAATGGTATTGCAATTCTAGGAAACAAGGCCTAGGGTTCATACTTTCACTAGTGCAAGTTCTCTCAACAATATTAACATAATTGGATCATATAACTATCCCTCCACATGCAACAAAGAGTCACTCCAAAGTCACTAATAGCGGAGAACAAACGAAGAGATTATTGTAGGGTACGAAACCACCTCAAAGTTATCATTTCTGATCAATCTATTCAAGAGTCCGTAGTAAAATAACACGAAGCTATTCTTTCCGTTCGATCTATCATAGAGTTCGTACTAGAATAACACATTAAGACACAAATCAACCAACACCCTAATGTCACCTAGATACTCCAATGTCACCTCAAGTATCTGTGGGTATGATTATACGATATGCATCAGACAATCTCAGATTCATCTATTCAAACCAACACAAAGTATTTGAAAGAGTGCCCCAAAGCTTCTACAGGAGAGTCAAGACGAAAACGTGTGCCAACCCCTATGCATAAGTTCACAAGGTCACTGAACCCGCAAGTTGATCACCAAAACATACATCACGTAGATCACGTGAAATCCCATTGTCACCATAGATAAGCACATGCAAGACATACATCAAGTGTTCTCAAATTCTTAAAGACTCAATCCGATAAGATAACTTCAAAGGGAAAACTCAATCCATTACAAGAGGGTAGAGGGGAAGAAACATCATAAGATCCAACTATAATAGCAAAGCTCGCGATACATCAAGATCGTGACGAATCAAGAGCACGAGAGAGAGAGAGAGATCAAGCACATAGCTACTAGTACATAGCTTCAGCCCTGAGGGTGAATGTCGGTGTCAAAACCGGCGGATCTCGGGAAGGGGTCCCGAACTGTGCGTCTAGGCAGATTGTAACATGAGACAAGGGACACGATGTTTTTACCCAGGTTCGGGCCCTCTCGATGGAGGCAAAACCCTACTCATGCTTGATTAATATTGATGATATGGGTAGTACAAGAGTAGATCTACCACGATGAGTCCGGCACGCAAATTGTCTTCGGCATTGCAAGGCGGGTTCCTCCTCCAAGTACTTCACGAAAGATTTTGAACACAAGGATAGTGTCCAGCTCTGCAAAATAAGCTTCCACATATTGCCACAGAGAGAATAATATTTACACAAATCTAATCTGCTGACGTATTCCGTAGCGTAACATCACACCACGGCCAAGCCTTTATTCGAATTGTTTTTACTGCTCCACCTCATCGTGTTATGCGAGGCGGTTTCCTTGGCACGTCTTCTCAAAGCAGAGATCGTGTCCCCTTATTCCGGGATTCTCATCAATATGGGCGTGGGTAACCCAAACGCGCCATTGATTACGGTGCTTGGGAGATAAGCGAGTTTTACCAGCCTGGTGGGGACGCGTAGTCGCGTCCGCCCATATAAGGGGATAAGGATCCACCTTTTTCATCCACGCCTTCTTCCTCCTTTGCTCATCCATTTCCGCGCACTCGAGCTCCAGCGCCCAAGTTTGCACTCCCCACCTCAACCTTCTCCGGCAATGTCCGGAGCGGGAGGCAAGTGGATGGTCTCCTCCGTTACGGAGGGACACATCAAAAAACTGAGGAAGGCCGGATACCTGTCTAACGACATCGCGCACCGGCTTCCCGAAGAGGGGCAGCTCATCCCCACCCCTGGGCCCCATGAGAGGGTGGTGTTCCTCCCCCATTTCCTCCGCGGACTGGGCTTCCCTCTCCACCCGTTTGTCCGGGGGCTCATGTTCTACTATGGCCTGGATTTCCACGATCTGGCCCCGAACTTCGTCCTCAACATCTCGGCGTTTATCATCGTGTGCGAGGCTTTCCTCTGCATCCGCCCCCATTTCAGCCTATGGCTCAAGACTTTCAATGTCAAGCCAAAGGTGGTACGCGGCAACCAGGCGGAGTGCGGAGGCGCCATGGTGGGCAAGATATCCAACGTCCTATGGCTCCAGGGCTCCTTCGTGGAGACCCTGAAGGGGTGGCAATCGGGGTGGTTCTACATCACCGAGCCGCGTGACCTTGAATGGGTCGCACCCCCTGAGTTCCGATCTGGAACCCCTACGCGGCTCACCTCCCGGAAGGAGACGGGCCTGTCGTGGGGTGAAAAAGGAGAGGTGACCGGACTGCAAACATGCATCCAAAACCTGGTGAGCAAGAAGCTCAAACTTGTCAATGTAGTCCAGGTCATGCTCGTCCGCCGGATCCTCCCGTGCCAACAACGGGCCGTCAGCTTGTGGGAGTTTGACCCGGCACAGCACCGAACTCTAAGCAGGCTTTTCGACACGACGTACGAAGATGCCTAGAAGGTGCTATTCAAGGGCGCCGAGGCTCTCGCATCCGCTACCGAGGATCACGGATTTAGCGTGCAGCATGAAGCCGGCGCGGTAAGCTGTTTTATCTTTTACAGGATATTTGTCTTTCATAGTTTGACTCTATGCGGGATCTAAACTCCCGTGCCTTTGACAGGAATGGTTGGAGAAGGCCGAATAGATTAACTGTCCGGCCCCTCTGCCCGAAGGCCCAGCCGACGCCCGCTTGACGGGGCTGCTGGTTCCGGCACCCTATGTGGTGCCGGAGAAGAAGGCCAAGAAGAAGGCCACGGGGACTCAAAAGAGTGACCGACGTTTGCTGGTGTCGGATTCATCGTCCGACGACTCCGAGATGCACTCCTCCTGTGTAGACGAGAAGGAGGAAGAAGAGGCCTCTCCCCTCCAGCGGGGGAGGAAAGAAAAGGAAGGCCGCCCCAACTGGGGAGGCCGGAGGGTCCAAGAAGGGGAAAACCCTTCTTCCGGACTACTTCACCAACGCCGACGACGGCGAAGAGGAGTGGCCGTACAGGGCCGATCCCCTGGCGAAATCATAAGTGTCCGGGTACCAGAATGACTCATGGCGTTCCTTTATTGCATAGCTTTTCCTAATGCCGAATATATTTTCCTAATGCCGAGGAGGTGGTCTTGGAGGCGCCGCAAGGCGTCCTCTCGGACTCCAGGAGCAAAGGGGATAAAACCCCCAAGGGCTCTAAGTCCGGCTTTGAGCCGGACACCGCGCCGGAACCTTCAACGGTTCCGGACTCCGGCAGGCAGCCTCCTTCGAAGAGGAGCAAGCCTACCGAGCCGGTGACCTCCGTCCAACCGGAGGCACCGTACGATTTGCTAGAGGTGCTTAACGGCGCCTCCATCGACGAGGAGCACCGCACTATTATGAGTGCGGTGATCCAGAAGGTTCAGTCCGCCAAGAGCGGACTGACTGAAGCCTGTGCCAGCCTTTTAACAGGCTTTGAGGTAAGTAAAGAATATGTAAAAATATTACCGCATAGACAGTAGCCCCTGATGCCCTATTTGGCGTTCGGGAAGAAAAGCCGAATAGAGGATCTAATAACATTCGCAGGAGTCTAACAAAAGTAAGTCAATATGCATATGCAGGCTTCGCTGCTGGCGTCCGCCGCACTGACTGCGGAGGTGGACACGCTGAAGCAGAACCTCGAGCGGTCCGAGCAAGAGCTCGGCCTTGCCAAGTAGCATCTCGAGGAGAAGGAAGGTAAGAGATACCTTATTTAAATATATATATATAAGGTGCAATTGCAAGAAAATGATAGGATTAATGTGGCTATTGTAGGGGCCACAACTGAGGTGGCAACCCTTAAGCAGGCGCTATCCGAGGTCGAAAAGAGGGCGGCCACGGAGCGCATCGAGCAGGAGAAGCATAAGGCGCGAGTTGGCGAGGTGCGGCAAGAGCTCCAGGCTCTCATGAAAAAACATGAGAGTTTGGAGCTTGACTCAAAGGCGCGAGAGTCCGAGCTCGCGGCGGCCATTGAGAATGCCAAGTCTGCCAAGGCCGAGGCCCAGAAAGCCCTCCAGGAGGTTGAGGCAATGAAAAAGATAGCGGTGGGTAAGGCTTTCTTTATGCGAAGCAAGCATGTGAAAGTGAATTACTTGTTACTTACCCGAATCCGGAGCTCTCTAGGAGCATTCGCATATTTGCCATGCAGCATGTCCGATGCCGCCGCATTCTACCGAGCCGAGGAGGGCAGCTCGATAGAGAAGGTGTTCTGGTCTCAGTATGCTGAGGCCGGACTCGTTGTGCCCTTGAGCGACCAGCTGAAGCAACTGGTCGAGCTCCACAAGGTGGCCGAACATGCCATGAAGGGCCTCATAGTTCGGCCGTGGCCCGGAGAGGCTCTACCTGGGAGCTACTTTGGGCTGGTGAGGCGGCTGGTGGAGGCCTGTCCAAGGCTCGAAGTCGTCAAGCGCTCCGTCTGCATCGAGGGTGCCCGTAGGGCGCTTGCCCGTGCTAAGGTGCACTGGGGCAAGCTGGATGCGGAGAAGCTTGTGAAGGACGGGCCGCCGCCTGGCAAGGAGCATCGCCACCCCGAGATGTACTATGAGGGCGTCTTGAAGGGCGCCCGCCTTATGGCGGATGAATGCTCGAAAGATGTAATTTGTGGGTAAAACTTGTTTATTTTGTCCTGTGCGCTCAAAACTTGTTCATCGCTAAGCAATGCTTTTAGAATTTAAAATATTACCTTCTGTGCGGCTGTTTATCAAATTTGAGAGATGGTGAGTCGTCGGCTTCTGCCCCCATGCCACGAGTGCTGGGGTGTTCGGAATAGACTTGAGCGCTCGTTTTCCCATTCTTGGGTCCTTCGAGGGAGGCGCTCAACACAACGAACAAGGCAATCAGACTATAATGCTTGAACACTCTCACTTAGCCATGGAATTCTATAGTTTTAAATTTCGGCGAAGCCCCTAGTGTTCGGAAGACTGAGTTCGGGGCGCTACCACGCCTAGGCCGGACAAAGCCGACTCCTCGCTCTAAGCGGCATAAGTCTTTAGGGACTCAAAAACCTCTCGAACAGCGACCAACTCTCGCCTCATCATGACGGTCAATTTTAGCTTTCTCTACTGAGGTGCTTAGCCTAGCTCAACTGGGGAACAATCGCAGTAGTTCTCCTAGTGCTACCTTAGCCGATATAACGGAACGTAAGGTACCAAAACATAGGAGCCGGGCAAACCCAACTATTGGCCCAAGACATGATTCGGAGCCGATGCATATAATGCTATAAGTTCGGGGTGCCGCACTTGTGAAAGTGTTCGGACTTCTCACACCGTGTTGTGGGGTACTTAAGCCCCTGGCGTATTGGCCGTACCAAAGTTTACGGGTGCAACATGTCATTAATGAACATATATTCGTAAAGAAGAGTAATGCAATAATAGACAAAAGCTATGCATTGTTTATTTGAAAAAAGCTGCCATCAAAGCAGAACGATATAAATAGTGCGATAAGCCAAAGGTGGGACTATTTAACATGTCCTTTCCAGGGGCAGGCTGCGGAATGGTATGTGAAACAAGTATTCTGCTCGTTATAGAGACCACCTGGGAGTTCCATAATGCGATGTAGCTTTCTGCTTCCCTGGTTCTTGCATCGTTTGTGCGGCAATTATACTGCCGGTTAGGCCTTCCGAAGAATGGAGTCCTGAAAGTAAGAGAAAATAAAAAAATCGGCAGCCCCTAGTGCGGTTTAAGCCGTGTTTCGGGCATGCCGTGATGGTGCCCCTCCCCCTGTGCCCATGGTATTTCCAAAGCATAGTTATGTACGCGCAACACTGGTTTCGCAAGTTCGCGAGGGCTGGGGTTGGGGCCGCATTGCTACTCTTGCTCGGAGCGTGCCAGGCGGTCTTGTTGTAGGTTACTCCGGGCGCGCTTGACGGTGTCCGGACGTTTAATGGCCGAACTGGAGAATTGCCTTGAGAGGCTGCTTTGTACTTCCGCTGCGAGAGCCGTCGTATGCTCCTCCGTTCGAAGAGAACGTTCGGTGTTTCCATTGAACGTAATGACTCCTCGAGGGCCTGGCATCTTGAGCTTAAGGTACGCGTAGTGCGGTATCGCATTGAACTTGGCAAATGCGGTTCGCCCGAGCAGTGCGTGATGGCCACTGCGGAACGGGACTATGTCGAAGATTAACTCCTCGCTTCGGAAATTATCCGGAGATCCGAAGACCACTTCAAGTGTAACTGAGTCTGTACAGTTGGCCTCTACACCTGGTATGACGCCTTTAAAGGTCATTTTAGTGGGTTTAATCCTCGAGGGATCGATGCCCATTTTTCGCACTGTATCCTAATAAAGTAGGTCCAGGCTGCTGCCGTCGTCCATAAGGACTCTAGTGAGGTGAAATCCGTCAACAATTGGGTCTAGAACCAATGCGGCGAATCCGCCATGATGGATGCTAGTGGGGTGGTCCCTTCGATCAAAAGTGATCGGGCAGGAGGACCATGGGTTGAACTTCGGGGCGACTGGCTCCATCGCGTATACGTCCCTTAACGCACGCTTCTGCTCCCTCTTGGGGATGTGGGTTGCGTATATCATGTTCACCGTCCGCACTTGTGGGGGGAATCCCTCCTGTCCACTACTGTTCGGCGGCCGGGGCTCCTCCTCCTCGTCGCTATGTAGCCCCTTGCATCTATTTTCGGCATTTAATTTGCCGGCCTGCTTGAACACCCAACAATCCCTGTTGGTGTGATTGGCTGGCTTTTCCGGGGTGCCATGTATCTGGCACGAGCGGTCGAGTATTCGGTCCAAACTGGACGGGCCCGGACTATTTCTCTTGAATGGCCTTTTCCGCTGACCGGGTTTAGAGCCTCTAAATCCGGCATTAACTCCCGTATCCTCAGCATTGTCGCCGTTAACGCGGCGCTTATGCTTGTTGCGACGTGACCTCCACTGTTGTCCTTGGTATCCGAATTACCGGGGCTCTTGGTCATGTTATTGCTACGAGCCGTCAGCTGTCTTCTCCCACGCAAAAGCGGGTCATGAGTGTCGTGAGGGCTGCCATAGATTTCGGCTTTTCCTGTCCAAGGTGCCGAGCAAGCCACTCGTCACGGATATTATGCTTGAAGGCCGCTAGGGCCTCTGCGTCCGGACAGTCAACGATTTGATTTTTCTTGGTTAGGAACCGTGTCCAGAATTGCCTGGCCAATTCCTCTGGCTGCTGAATTATGTGGCTTAGGTCATCGGCGTCTGGTGGTCGCACATAGGTGCCCTGGAAGTTGTCAAGGGCTGCGGCTTCCAGGTTCTCCCAACAACCAATTGACTCTGCTGGCAAGCTGTTAAGCCAATGCCGAGCCGGTCCTTTAAGTTTGAGTGGGAGGTATTTGATGGCGTGTAGATCGTCACCGCGGGCCATGTGGATATGAAGGAGGTAATCCTCGATCCATACCGCAGGATCTGTTGTGCCATCGTATGACTCCATGTTTACGGGTTTGAAACCCTTGGGGATTTGATGATCCATTACTTCATCTGTGAAGCATAGTGGGTGTGCGGCGCCTCTTTACTGGGCTATATCATGACGTAGCTCAAACGAGCTTTGTCTACTGTGTTCGGCCCGGCCGGATTTACTGTATCTGGCGTGGCGATTTCCGTCTCGTGCCGTGGGGCGCCCACGCGATCCATATATCGACCTTGTTTGCTTTGCCTTGTCCTCCAATATATCTCGTAGGTCTGGCGCATTTCCCCGTGCCTTGGTATTTTTAAAGTGGCGCCGGGGTGCGGCTTGAGTGGAGGGCCGAGAGGCCTCTTTGTCGCGGCCACGAGGTGGCCGGTCGGGCGCATCGTGCGTTGGTGATGTAGGTGCTTCCTCCTCTAATCGGGGTAGCAACCTGCGCTTTGGGTAGCTCTTGGAGGGGCGTTCAAGTTCATACTCTTCGGCCGCAAGGACTTCCGTCCATTTGTCGGCTAGCAAGTCTTGATCAGCTCTAAGCTGCTGCTGTTTTTTCTTGAGGCTGCTCGCCGTGGCCATAAGCCTGCGTTTGAGGCACTCTTGTTCGACGGGATCCTCAGGCACGACAAATTCGTCGTCGTCGAGGCTTGCCTCGTCTTCGGAGGGAGGCATGTAATTATCGTCGTCGACCTCTCTGTCTGCTGCTCTCTCATGAGGGCTGGCTTCTCCATCCTCCTATGCTGAATCTTGCTGGAGGGGGTTTTCTTCGGCACTATCTGGGGTGTTATTATCTCCCATGCCGGAATCACCATTTTTTCTTTGGCGGGATTTAGAGCGGCGCCGCTGACGCCGGCGCTTAGGCTGTTTCTTGGAGGGGTCATCCTCCGCTGTTCCATCGCCATCCCCTTCTTTTGGGGTGTCCACCATGTATATGTCATACGACGAGGTGGCTTTCCAGTGTCCTATGGGCGCTGGTTCCTGTTCGTCTCCTTTATCGTCGTCCATACCGTCGATGTCTTCGGAGTCGACGTCGAGCATGTCGGTTAAATCATCGATAGTGGCTACGAAGTGGGTGGTGGGTGGGCTTTGAATTTCTTCATCATACGCATCCCAACCTTGCTGACCATAGTCCGGCCAGGACTCTCCTGATAAAGAGAGAGATTTTAGTGAGTTCAGAATATCGCCGAAGGGCGAGTGCTGAAAGATATCCGCGGCGGTGAATTCCATGACTGGCGCCCAATCGGATTCGATTGGCAAGGGCGCGGGGGGCTCGGAGTCTAGGGAGGAATCCGGCACCTTGGAGCCACTGGCCTTGCAGAGAATAGGGATGGTGTTCGGCTCGATCGCCGTAGAGATTGCAGCCCCCGAGGCGGTGTCCAACCACCCGTCCTCGACTGGCGCAGTCGGCTCCGAACTAAGGGTCGGAGCGGACATGGTTGCGGCCTCCAAGGCACTGTCCGGCAGCAGAGCTAGGTCGTGCCCTTCGCGACAGTGCGGCGCGCCCGACTGTGGCTCGAATCCGTCGAAGATCAAGTCTCTGCAGATATCAGCCGTGTAGTTCAAGCTTCCAAATCTGACCTGATGGCCAGGGGCGTAGCTTTCAATCTGCTCCAGATGGCCAAGCGAATTGGCCCGCAGTGCAAAACCGCCGAATACGAAGATCTATCCGGGGAGAAAAGTCTCACCCTGGACCGCATCGCTGTTGATGATCGGAGGAGCCATCGGACCGAAAAGCGACGACACAGAGGAACTCTCAATGAAAGCACCAATGTCGGTGTCAAAACCGGCGGATCTCGGGTAGGGGTCCCGAACTGTGCGTCTAGGCAGATGGTAACAGGAGACAAGGGACACGATGTTTTTACCCAGGTTCAGGCCCTCTCGATGGAGGTAAAACCCTACTCCTGCTTGATTAATATTGATGATATGGGTAGTACAAGAGTAGATCTACCACGAGATCAAGGAGGCTAAACCTTGGAATCTAGCCTATGGTATGATTGTTGTTCTTCGTCCTACAGACTAAAACCCTCCGGTTTATATAGACACCGGAGAGGGCTAGGCCGCTAGGGTTACATAGAGTCGGTTACAATGGTAGGGGATCTACATATCCGTATCGCCAAGCTTGCCTTCCACGCCAAGGAAAGTCCCATCCGGACAAGGGACGAAGTCTTCAATCTTGTATCTTCATAGTCCAGGAGTCCGGCCGAAGGTATAGTCCGGCTATCCGAACACCCCATAATCCAGGACTCCCTCAGTGAACTACTCCCTCCTCGTCATGGAGAGCGTCTACATGATGAAGATGTCCATCGGTGAGGGATCCCCCCTCCGGCAGGGTGCCGGAACAGGGTCCCGATTGGTTCTTGGTGGCTACAGAGGCTATGAAGGGGGTAGGGCGCGCCCACCACCCTCGTGGGCAGCCCGGGACTCTTCTGGCCCAACTCTTTTACTCCGGGGGCTTCTTTTCATCCATAAAAAATCATCAAAAATTGGCACATCAATTGGACTCCGTTTGGTATTCCTTTTCTGTAAAACTCAAAAACAAGATTAAAAACATAAACTGGCACTGGGCAATAAGTTAGTCCCAAAGATCATTTACAATAGCATATAAATGCATATAAAACATCCAAGATTGATAATATAATAGCTTGGAACAATCAAAAATTATAGATACGTTGGAGACGTATCAACATCCCCAAACTTAATTCCTTCTCGTACTCGAGTAGGTAAATGATAAAAAAAGAAGTTTTGATGTGGAATGCTACCCAACATATTTATCAATGTAATCTTCTTTATTGTGGCAAGAATATTCAGATCCATAAGATTCAAGAAATAAGTTTAATATTGACATAATAATAATAATAATTCAAGCATACTAACAAAGTAATCATGTCTTCTCAAAATAACATGACCAAAGAAAGCTATCCCTCCAAAATCATATAGTCTGTCTATGCTCTATCTTCATCACACAAAATATTTAAATCATGCACAACCCCGATGACAAGCCAAGCAATTGTTTCATACTTTTGATGTTCTCAAACTTTTTCAATCTTCACGCAATACATGAGCGTGAGCCATGGACATAGCACTATAGGTGGAATAGAATGGTGGTTGTGGAGAAGACAAAAAGGGAGAAGATAGTCTCACATCAACTAGGTGTATCAATGGTCTATGAAGTTTCCCATCAATAGATATCAATGTGAATGAGTAGGGATTGCCACGCAACGGATGCACTAGAGCTATAAGTGTATGAAAGCTCAACAAAAGAAACTAAGTGGGTGTGCATCCAACTCGCTTTCTCATGAAGACCTAGGGCATTGTGAGGAAGCCCATCATTGGAATATACAAGCCAAGTTCTATAATGAAATATTCCCACTAGTATATGAAAGTCACAAAATAAGAGACTTTCTATCATGAAGATCATGGTGCTACTTTGAAGCACAAGTGTGGTAGAAGGATAGTAGCATTGCCCCTTCTCTCCTTTTCTCTCATTTTTTTGTTTTTTGGGCCTTCTCTTCATTTTTATGGCCTCTTTTTTCTCTTTTTTTTTTAAATTTTCGTCCGGAGTCTCATCCCGACTTGTGGGGGAATCATAGTCTCCATCATCCTTTCCTCACATGGGACAATGCTCTAATAATGATGACCATCACACTTTTATTTACTTACAACTCAAGAATTACAACTCGATACTTAGAACAAAATATAACTCTATATGAATGCCTCCGGCGGTGTACCAGGATGTGCAATGAATCAAGAGTGACATGTATGAAAGGATTATGAACGGTGGCTTTGCTACAAATACGATGTCAACTACATGATCATGCATGCAAAGCAATATGACAATGATGGAGCGTGTCACAATAAAGGGAACGGTGGAAAGCTGCATGGCAATATATCTCGGAATGGCTATGGAAATGCCATGATAGGTAGGTATGGTGGCTGTTTTGAGGAAGGTATATGGTTGGTGTATCATACCGGCGAAAGTTGCGCGGTACTAGAGAGGCTAGGAATGGTGGAAGGGTGAGAGTGCGTATAATCCATGGACTCAACATTAGTCATAAAGAACTCACATACTTATTGCAAAAATCTATTAGTTATCTAAACAAAGTACTACACGCATGCTCCTAGGGGGATAGATTGGTAGGAAAAGACCATCACTCGTCCCCGACCGCCACTCATAAGGAAGATAATCAATAAATAAAACATGCTCCGACTTCATCACATAACGGTTCACCATACGTGCATGCTACGGGAATCACAAACTTTAACACAAGTATTTCTCAAATTCACAACTACTCAACTAGCAAGACTCTAATATCACCATCTTCATATCTCAAAACAATCATGAGGAATCAAACTTCACATAGTATTCAATGCACTTTATATGAAAGTTTTTATTATATCCCTCTTGAATGCCCATCATATTAGGACTAATTTTATAACCAAAGCAAATTACCATGCTGTTCTAAAAGACTCTAAAAATAATATAAGTGAAGCATGAGAGTTCATCAATTTCTTCAAAATAAAACCACCGCCGTGCTCTAAAAATATATAAGTGAAGCACTAGAGTAAATGACAAACTACTCCGAAAGATATAAGTGAAGATCAATGAGTAGTTGAATAATTATGTAACTATGTGAAGACTCTAACATTTAAGAATTTCAGATCTTGGTATTTTATTCAAACAGCAAGAAAAACAAAAGAAAATAAAATGACGCTCCAAGCAAAACACATATCATGTGGTGAATAAAAATATAGCTCCAAGTAAAGTTACCGATGAGCGAAGACGAAACAGGGGATGCCATCCGGGGCATCCCCAAGCTTAGGATCTTGGTTGTCCTCAAATATTACCTTGGGGTGCCTTGGGCATCCTCAAGCTTAGGCTCTTTCCACTCCTTCTTCGATAGTCCAAAATTTACCCAAAACTTAAAAACTTCACAACACAAAACTTAACAGAAAACTCGTAAGCTTCGTTAGTATTAGAAAATAAATCACCACTTAGGTACTATTGTGAACTCATTCTTAAATTCATATTGGTGTAATATGTACTGTATTCCAACTTCTGTATGGTTCGTACCCTCCGATACTACTCATAGATCCATTACAAGAGAGTAGAGGGGGAAACATCATAAGATCCAACTATAATAGCAAAGCTCGCGATACATCAAGATCTGCCGAATCAAGAACACGAGAGAGAGAGAGAGAGAGAGAGAGAGAGAGAGAGATCAAACACATAGCTACTGGTACATACCCTCAGCCCCGAGGGTGAACTATTCCCTCCTAGTCATGGAAAGCGTCGGGATGATGAAGATGGCCACCGGTGAGGGATTCCCCCTCTGGCAGGGTGCCGGAACAGGGTCCTGATTAGTTTTTGGTGGCTATAGAGGCTTGCGGTGGCAGAACTCCCGATCTAGGTTATGTTCTAGAAGTTTGGGTTTTTAAAGGAATTTTTGGCGTAGGTCTCATAGGGGGGAATCTGAGCCGTCCGCGAGATAGGGGGCACGCCCAGGGGGTAGGGCGCACCCCCACTGATACGTCCATTTTGCATCATACTTTTACATCGATATTTATTGCATTATGGGCTGTTATTACACATTATGTCACAATACTTATGCCTATTCTCTCTTATTTTATTAGCTTTACATGAAGAGGGAGAATGCTCGCAGCTGGAATTCTGGGCAGGAAAAGGAACAAATATTAGAGACCTATTCTGCACAACTCAAAAAGTCCTGAAACTCCACATAAGTTATTTTTGGAAATAATAAAAAATACGGAGCGAAGAAAATACCAGAGGGGGCCTATACCCTGGCCACGAGGGTGGGGGCGCGCCCTACCCCCTGGGCGCACCCTCCTACATCGTGGGCCCCCTGGTGGCCCTCCGGTGCCCATCTTCTGCTATATGAAGTCTTTCGTCCGAGGAAAAATCATAAGCAAGCTTTCGGGATGAGACTCCGCCGCCATGAGGCGGAACCTTGGCGGAACCAATCTAGGGCTCCGGAGGAGCTGTTCTGTCGGGGACACTTCCCTCCGGGAGGGGGAAATCATCGCCATCGTCAACACCAACGCTTCTCTCATCAGGAGGGGGCCAATCTCCATCAACATCTTCACCAGCACCATCTCCTCTCAAACCGTAGTTCATCTCTTGTATTCAATTCTTGTCTCTAAGTTTGGGATTGGTACCCGTAGGTTGCTAGTAGTGTCGATTACTTCTTGTAGTTGATGCTAATTGGTTTATTTGGTGTAAGATCATATGTTCAGATCCATTATGCATATTAATACCCCTCTGATTATGAACATGTATATGCTTTGTGAGTAGTTACGTTTGTTCCTGAGGACATGGGAGAAGTCTTGCTATTTGTAGTCATGTGAATTTGGTATTCGTTTGATATTTTGATGAGATGTACATGTTGTCTATCCTCTAGTGGTGTTATGTGAACTTCGATTACATGACACTTCACCATTATTTGGGCCTAGAGGAAGGCATTGGGAAGTAATAAGTAGATGATGGGTTGCTAGAGTGACAGAAGCTTAAACCCTAGTTTATGCATTGCTTCGTAAGGGGCTGATTTGGATCCATATGTTTTATGCTATGGTTAGGTTTACCTTAATACTTCTTTTGTAGTTGCAGATGCTTGCAATAGAGGTGTCTACCAGCATTACTGGTGTCTACAAGCAACATGATGCAAAGCATGGCATGATATGCGAGATGTGATAAGCAATGCATATGCGTGCGCGGGAAGGAAAAGGATGAACAAGGCATAATCTTTGCAAACCAAGTATGCCACTGGAAAGGTGAGATGATTTCGGTTGAAATCGATATAAAGATCACCGGAATCGGATGCACGGTTTGCAAAAGACAAGCAAAACCAGAATGGCATATTTCTGTGATTAACAGCATGATGCCACATAGCATGCAACAAGAAATAAAGCTACTGCACCCCAACATATCAACAAAGCATATGGCAGTAATCTACTCAAGATGCTTGATAAAAGATGAACACTGAGCTATGGCTAAATCACACAATAGCAGGTTCAAACAAGCATGGCAAAAGTGCAAAATATATCAGCTTCACAGACTTAGTGAAAATACTATCATGCCAGAAATTAACATCAGGAAGACATGTTTGGAGCAAGCTAACAACATGCTACAGGAACATAACATAGAAAAACAAAGCATGGGATGAATGTACTCAAAGCATAGAACAAAAATCCCTTACTGACCATGAGCCAACAGGGATCACAAGTTATGATAGCACCCACGTAAACATAGCAAGTTTCGTTACAGATTTCAGACTTAGCAGAAAACTGGACATGTCAAAAACAGATAACAAGTAGGCATGTTTACGAGCTCGATGCACTCACTACAGAGCATTGCATGATAAAATAAGCATACAACCATCAATATTAAGATGCCTAGTTTGCATGCTTGTGCTAGTCACCACAGAGATCACAAAAATACATGGCATACACCCGTGTAAAGATGGCATGGCATATTACAAAACACATGTAGGACTCAAGTACATAGGGTGCACACATCAATCATGGAAAAAATGACAAAAGTGCAAGTACTGATAAGAATCTGAAGCTAACATCACATAGCCCTCTTCTAACAGAATTTCGGGCATCAAGATGAGCTCAAATGAAAACGATGCAATGAGATGAAATGATGTACTCATCGAGACGAACAATACGATATACTATACGCGCAAAACGGAGCCACAGTTGCAGAGTTATGGCATGATGCAATTACAATAAAATACTGCCAGAAAAAGGACTTAGTGGGAAAACAACCTCCGAAGATTTCTGGATCTAGGGTTCTTCCGCGGCACGCGAACCGAGGCGGCCGGGATCTCACCGGAGTTGGTCGCCGGGGAAGGAGAAGAGGCCTGCGAGGGTTGGGGCGCGGGATCCGGTCCGGCCCGACCGGATCTGCGGCGGCGGCAGCGGAGACGGTGACCGGGCGGCGCGCGGGCGCGGTCTTGGCGACGGCGAGGCGGAGCGGCGAGCGGCGGAGGCGGTGGCCGGCGGGCGCTGGCGGACGGCGGGCTGAGGCGGCGATGGCGGCGAAGCGGCGCGCGGGCGATGGGGGAGCGCGGGGAGCGGGCGGCGCGCGCCGGGCTCGGGGGGGGGGGGGGGGCGACCCGGGCTCGGGCGGGCCGGCGGCGATGTGGGCGCCGCTGCCCACGTGGCGGCACGCGGTTGGACGGGGCGCGGCGGCGGACGCTTCCGGCGCCGTTCGGACTGTTGGAAATATGCCCTAGAGGCAATAATAAAAGCATTATTATTATATTTCCTTGTTCATGATAATTGTCTTTATTCGTGCTATAATTGTGTTATCCGGAAATCGTAATACATGTGTGAATAACAGACAACAACGTGTCCCTAGTAAGCCTCTAGTTGACTAGCTCGTTGATCAATAGATAGTCATGGTTTCCTGACTATGGGCATTGGATGTCAATGATAACGAGATCACATCATTAGGAGAATGATGTGATGGACGAGACCCAATCCTAAAGATAACATAAGATCGCATAGTTCGTTTGCTAGAGTTTTCCAATGTCAAGTATCCTTTCCTTAGACCATGAGATCGTGTAACTCCCGGATACCGTAGGAGTGCTTTGGGTGTGCCAAACGTCACAACGTAACAGGGTGACTATAAAGGCATACTACGGGTATCTCCGAAAGTGTCTGTTGGGTTGACACGGATCGAGACTGGGATTTGTCACTCCGCTTGACGGAGAGGTATCACCGGGCCCACTCGGTAATGCATCATCATAATGAGATCAATATGATCAAAGTGTTTGATCACGGGATCATGCATTACGGTACGAGTAAAGTGACTTGCCGGTAACGAGATTGAACGAGGTATTGGGATACCAACGATCGAATCTCGGGCACCTAAAATACCGATTGACAAAGGGAATCGTATACGGGATTAATTGAATCCTCGACATCGTGGTTCATCCGATGAGATCATCGTGGAGCATGTGGGAGCCAACATGGGTATCCATATCCCGCTGTTGGTTATTGCCTGAGAGCCATCTCGGTCATGTCTGCATGTCTCCCGAACTCGTAGGGTCTACACACTTAAGGTTCGGTGACGCTAGGGTTGTGAAGATATGTATATGCGGTAACCCGAATGTTGTTCGGAGTCCCGGATGAGATCCCGGATGTCACGAGGAGTTCTGGATTGGTCCGGAGGTGAAGAATTATATATAGGAAGTGAAGTTTCAGCCATCGGGAATGATCTGGGGGTCACCGGTATTGTACCAGGACCACCAGATGGGTCCCAGGGGTCCACCGGGTGGGGCCACCCATCCCGGAGGGCCCCATGGGCTGAAGTGGGAGGGGGGACCAGCCCTTAGTGGGATGGTGCGCCCCCCAAGGCCCACCCCCTGCGCCTAGGGTTGGAACCCTAGGGTAGGGGGGGCGCCCACTTGCCTTGGGGGGCACTCCAACCCCCTTGGCCGCCGCCCCCTTGGGAGATTCAATCTCCCAGGGCCGGCGCCCCCCCAGGGGCCCTTTATAAAGGGGGGAGGGGAGTGGGGCAGCCGCACCCCTTGCCCTGGCGCCTCCCTATCCCTCTCCAACACCTCCTCCTCCTCCATAGAGCTCGGCGAAGCCCTGCCGGAGTACTGCAGCTCCACCATCACCACGCCGTCGTGCTGCTGCTGGAGCCATCTTCCTCAACCTCTCCTATGCCTTGCTGGATCAAGAAGAAGGAGACGTTACGCTGACCGTACGTGTGTTGAACGCGGAGGTGCCGTCCGTTCGGTGCTAGGATCTCCGGTGATTTGGATCACGTCGTGTACGACTACCTCATCCCCGTTCGTTGAACGCTTCCGCTCGCGATCTACAAAGTGGTATGTGGATACAATATCTCTCCCATGACTCGTTGCTTAGATGAACTCATAGATGGATCTTGGTGAAACCATAGGAAATTTTTTAATTTTCTGCAACGTTCCCCAACAGTGGCATCATGAGCTAGGTCTATGCGTAGTTCTCTATTGCACGAGTAGAACACAATTTGTTGTGGGCGTAGATGTTGTCAACTTTTCTTGCCGCTACTAGTCTTATCTTGCTTCAGCGGTATTGTGGGATGAAGCGGCCCGAACCAACCTTACACGTACGCTTACGTGAGACCGGTTCCACCGACTAACATGCACTAGTTGCATAAGGTGGCTGGCGGGTGTCTGTCTCTCCCACTTTACTGGGAGCGGATTTGATGAAAAGGGTCCTTATGAAGGGTAAATAGAAGTTGACAAATCACGTTGTGGCTTTCACGTAGGTAAGAAAACGTTCTTGCTAGAACCCTAGTTCAGCCACGTAAAACTTGCAACAACAATTAGAGGACGTCTAACTTGTTTTTGCAGCAAGTGCTTTGTGATATGATATGGCCAAAGTTGTGATGAATGATGAATGATCTATATGTGATGTATGAGATGTTCATGCTATTGTAATAGGAATCACGACTTGCATGTCGATGAGTATGACAACCGGCAGGAGCCATAGGAGTTGTCTTTATTTTTGTATGACCTGCGTGTCATTGAGAAACGCCATGTAAATTACTTTACTTTATTGCTAAACGCGTTAGCCATAGTAGTAGAAGTAATAGTTGGCGAGCAACTTCATGGAGACACGATGATGGAGATCATGATGATGGAGATCATGGTGTCAAGCCGGTGACAAAGATGATCATGGAGCCCCAAGATGGAGATCAAAGGAGCTATGTGATATTGGCCATATCATGTCACGTTTATTATTTGATTGCATGTGATGTTTATCATGTTTTGCATCTTGTTTACTTAGAACGACGGTAGTAAATAAGATGATCCCTCATAATAATTTCAAGAAGTGTTCCCCCTAACTGTGCACCGTTGCGACAATTCGTTGTTTCGAAGCACCACGTGATGATCGGGTGTGATAGATTCTAACGTTCACATACAACGGGTGTAAGACAGATTTACACATGCAAACACTTAGGTTGACTTGACGAGCCTAGCATGTACAGACATGGCCTCGGAACACAGAAGACCGAAAGGTCGAGCATGAGTCGTATAGAAGATACGATCAACATGAAGATGTTCACCAATGTTGACTAGTCCGTCTCACGTGACGATCGGTGTCGGTGTACTAAAGTAGGGGTACCTTAGTACCCCGAACTTGTGCACGGGCAGTAGTAGCGTCCCGCGGCAAGGCTCGCCAGGGGAGCGACAAGAGTCTCCACGGCCCCTTCCTGGGCCGGACGGAGGCCAAGTGATCGAGCCTGGAAGACCAAGCCCCGGCAAGAGGAGCTTGCCGGGCTAAGAAGGCGAGGTCCGGCAAGAGGAGCTTGCCGGGCCAAGGCGACAAGGCCCCGGCAAGAGGAGCTTGCCGGGACGACTAAGCCGTAGCACCAAGGCCCCGGCGGGAGGAGCTCGCCGGGACGGCCAAACCAAGGCACCCCAAGAGAAGCCCGCCGCGGCGCGCCGCGCGCCCCGGCAAGGCCTGACGAGCGGCAAGCTCTCAGGTGCGGCAAGACAACCACCGCGGCAAGCCACTTGCCAGGGCGAACCACCACCTCAGGCGTGCGCTCCAGCTCACCTGTCCACGCGTCACTCTGGAGCTTCCCCAGAGACACGTGGCGGGGCGCCGCGCAGCCTGGGGCGCGCGCGTGGCATGCGACGTTGGCGGAGTCGCCCCCGTGGCAAGCGGAGGCGCCCCTGACGGTCCGACTCGGCACTGTTTAGGCGATCCAGACGAGCATTTAATGCCTTTGTCCCCCGCCGTCAGAGTTAGGTGTGCTAGCACTGTGCGGCCACTGTTCGCACAGTTCCTTGCCATTTTTTCCCTCACCTGCGTCGCTACCTGTGGAAAACCCCTTAGCATATAAAAGGAGGCCCATACGCACGTAGGAGGGGGGACCGAAGGATCGAACCCTAGGAGGGATCTAGACTGGAAGAAGGACACACAGTAGACCCTCGTCTACGTCCAGCTCCAACTTACTGTAGCTTCTTGCGCTCCAGAGCAAGAACTCGAATCAACCAGACAAGCAGCAGTAGGGTTTTACGCATCCATGCGGCCCGAAGCTGGGTAAAATCGTTGTGTGTGTGTGTCGCCTCGATCTGCTCTTTGTGCAACCTCCGCCCCCCGCCGAACCGACAAGGGGCTCCGTCCCCATAGGTGCTCGTGGAGGTCGATATCCCCCGACATCTTTGGCGCGCCAGGTAGGGGGTGCGTCGAGGTTGTGTGAACCAGATCCGGCGTCCGCGCGAGCCAGACTCTCATTGTTTGCGCCGGCATGGCGCCGAAGAAGAAAGCTCCAGAGGTGACCGGTCCGTCAGCGTTGAACCCACCGCCCATGGAGCGGACGGGTGGTGGGGAGGACGCCGGCGGAGGAACGGGCGCTGTCGAACCAGTTCTTGGTCCCGCGACGTCCGAGCTCGCCCCACGCCCCTCTCAGGAGGCGCGAAACCAGCAGCGTCATGGTACCCATGGTACCATACGCTCGCTGGACCCAGACCGTGCTGGTGGGTCCCAAGGCGCTCAGGACCAGCATGCGATCCAGCATGCCGGAACGAGCGTCGCGCGGCTGCGTGGACTGGGTGCTGCTCCTTCTAACATGGTTAGGAGTTCGAGCACATCCCGCTCCTCGCGCCGTTCTCCGCCTCTGCCCGCCACCCCAACGGAAGCCCTCGGGCGAGCTCAGCTGCTCCTAGACTACCCTCCAACGGCGGACAAGCTCGACGACTGGAGGGCAACCATCCAGAGCCTCATCGGTTTCGCCAACGGCGACACTCCGCGGCAGCACAGCGCGTCGCAGCCGCGGCCAGTCACCCAGGCGAGAACCGATGGCGCCAAGAATGGCGGGGGTGCGACCACTGTGCACTCCCCGCCCCAGAAGCCGCGGTCGCCGACTCGCCGGGCTCACCTCGACAACGACTCCACCGCGTCGTCGAACCCGCGAACTCGCCGCGACCAACGCCAAGTCCTTCACGAACGAAGGGAAGAAGACGCTCGAACCCGCATCGAGCGCAGAAGAGAGGCGCGGCGTCAATCAGACCAGCGCGTTGAGCCCTCTGGAAACATGCACGCACCGGGGGAACCAGGCGAACTGCCGTATTCGGTAGGCTGCCCCGCGTTCACCCGCGAGCTGCGGCAAGTCCAGTGGCCCAGCACAAAGAACTTCAAGCCCGACGTGCCCGAGAAGTACGACGGCAAGTCGCATCCATCGGAGTTCCTCAGCATCTACACCATTGTGGCGCAGGCTGCCGGGGGACGGGACGACAAGATCCTTGCCAACTACTTCCCGCTGGTACTCAAGCCCAACGTCAGATCCTGGCTCATGCACTTGCCAGACGGCTCCATCTCCTCCTGGCCAGATCTATGCCATCAGTTCATTGGCGCCTTCGCGGGCGGCCACAAACCCCATGGCCAGGCGGGCGACCTTCATCTGCTTGTTCAGAAGGAGGGGGAGCCTTTGCGCAAGTTCATCCAGAGGTTCAGCCGTGTGCACTACAACATCCCAGACGTCCACCCCGTCGCGGTGATCAGCGCGTTCCATCAGAACGTGCGCAACCGCAGGATGCGCGAGGAGATGGCGATGTGCAAAATCAAGGAGGTTAGCGAGCTTTACACCCTGGCCGACAAGTGTGCACGCGCTGAGGAGGGGAGGAAGCTCCCCGGAGAAAGTGTTGGAGAAGTAGAATCCGACAGTGAAGGTACCGCCCCGGCAAGGAGAGGCCGGCGGCGTAACGGCAAAAAGAAGAAAAACCCAGAGGTACTGGTTGTCGAGAAGTCCGGCAGCGAGGGCTCCGCCAAGAAAGCCCAGGCGGGAGGCCCCGGCAAGGAGGTTGTCGGGTGCGCCAACTGCCGGGCGGTGGCTGCTGCCGATAAGCGAGACGGTACTAACAAGAAGTACTACAAGATCCACCGTACCAGGGGCCACGACCTCCAGAGTTGCAAGCAAGTCGAGCGACCCGTCGACCTGCAGAAGGCCGAGTACGCACGACGCGACAAGGAGAGAGCCCAGGCAGGCGGCGGGGGATCCGGCACGAAGCGTCCTGGCCCGGGGGAGCGCCGCGGCAAGGACAAGCAGCGGCAAGCAGACAGACCTCCCCGGGGACGCGACAAGAGCGAAGACGATGACGACGACGAAGACATGGAAGACCCTGAGACCAGCGAGAAGGAGTTTCAGAAAGCCACTGAGGTCTTGTGTGTGGACGGCGGTGCCTCCCTGCACGCTTCCCACCACCAGCTTAAACGGTGGGTGCGGGAGGTCAATGCAGCGGAGCCACCCGTCGAGTCACGCAGACCCCTGAGATGGTCCAGCACGCCTATCATCTTCGACATTGAGGACCACCCTGATCGCACAACCGCGGTCGGGTGTTTGCCGATGTTGGTTTCCCCAACGATCCGCAACCTCAAGGTCACTAAGATGCTAGTTGACGGCGGGGCCGGCTTGAATCTGATCTCCTCTGCTGTTCTCCGGAGACTCCAAGTTCCCGACAGCGAGCTCGAAGAAACCGGCACATTCCAAGGAATCAACCCGGGAAGGAGCAAGCCGAAGGGAAAGATCACGCTGCTGGTAACATTTGGCAGCGAGCTGAATTTCAGGACTGAGAAGGTCACCTTTGACGTCGCCGACTTTCCGTTGCCTTACAACGGGATCCTCGGCCGACCAGCGCTCGCCAAGTTCATGGCGGCCTCTCACTACGCGTATAACATGCTCAAGATGCTTGGCCCGATAAGCGTCATTTCTGTCCCCGGCGACAAGAAAGATGCCCTTATCTGCGCCGACCAAATATACCGGGACGCAACAGCAGCAATGGCCCGCGGCCCACTCGCCGCTGGAGCTTCCGGGGGAAAGAGGAAGTCCGGCAAGTGCTCTGGCGCCCACTCCGGCATGCGCGCCTCTTCGGAGTGCCGCGCTGCCGTCGAGGACGTGCCATCGAGCCCCGCCGGCAAGAAGACCAAGCCCGGCAAGTGCTCTGGCGCCCACTCCGGCAAGCGCGCCTCTTCGGAGTGCTGCGCTGCCGTCGAGGACGTGCTATCGAGCCCCGCCGGCAAGAAGACCAAGCCCGGCAAATGCTCTGGCACCCACTCCGGCAAGCGCGCCTCTTCGGAGTGCTGCGTTGCCGTCGAGGACGTGCCATCGAGCCCCACCGGCAAGAAGGCCAAGCCCGGCAAATGCTCTGGCACCCACTCCGGCAAGCGCGCCTCTTCGGAGTGCTGCGCTGCCGTCGAGGACGTGCCATCGAGCCCCGCCGGCAAGAAGGCCAAGCCCGGCGAATGCTCTGGTGCCCACTCCGGCAAGCGCGCCTCTTCGGAGCGCTGCGCTGCTGTTGAGGACGCACCATCGAGCCCCGCCGGTAAACACAAGGAGACGACGGCTGCTCCACCAGCGACCAAGAAGGTGCCCGCCAAGGAGGACGGCACTGGTGGTACCTTCACCATCAGTGCCACTCTTGACCCGAAATAGGAAGGCACGCTCGTTGCTTTCCTGCGGGCGAATGTCGATGTGTTTGCCTGGCAACCATCTGACATCCCCGGCGTTCCCAGGGAAGTGATTGAGCACCACCTTGCCGTCTGTCCTCATGCGCGGCCCGTCAAGCAAAAGGTCAAGAAACAAGCGGTGGAGCGCCAAGAGTTTATCGCGCAGGAGATCAGGAAGTTGGAAGCAGCAGGCCTCGTCAGAGGCGTGCTCCATCCGACGTGGTTGGCCAATCCTGTTGTTGTGCGCAAAGCAAACGGGAAGTGGAGGCTTTGCATCGATTTCACCGATGTCAATAGAGCTTGCCCTAAAGATCCATTTCCCTTGCCGCGCATCGACCAGATTGTTGACTCCACGGCCGGATGCGACCTGCTTTCATTCCTTGACGCCTACTCCGGGTACCACCAGGTCTTCATGGCTGAAGAAGACGAAGAGAAGACTGCGTTCATCACTCCATGCGGCACGTACTGTTTTGTGCGGATGCCTTTTGGACTGAAGAACGCAGGCTCGACGTTTGCGAGGGTTGTCCACACTGCTTTCGAGCCACAGATCCACAGGAATGTGGAGGCCTACATGGACGACATTGTGGTCAAGAGCAGAGACAAGGCAACCTTGGTTCAAGACTTGGAAGAGACCTTTGCGAACTTGCACAAGATCAGCCTCAAGCTCAACCCCGAGAAATGCGTGTTCGGAGTTCCCTCCGGCAAGCTTCTCGGGTTCTTCGTGTCTCAGCGTGGGATCGAAGCCAACCCCGACAAGATCAAGGCCATCGAGCAGACTGAAGCACCAACGCGTGTCAAGGACGTGCGAAGACTTGCCGGATGCGTGGCGGCTCTCAGCAGGTTTATTTCCAGGTCTGCGGAACGCGCCCTGCCGTTTTTCAAAATCTTGAAAAAGGCAGGTCCAGTAAAATGGACTCCGGAAGTGGAGGCTGCGCTGCAAGACTTGAAGAAATACCTGTCCTCCGCTCCTATACTTGTCGCGCCTAGACCGCAAGAGAAGTTGCTGCTCTACCTAGCGGCAACCAATCAAGTGGCTAGTGCTGCGTTAGTAGCGGAGAGGGAAGCTGATGACGAGCCATCAACCACGGCAAGCGCGTCCGACGGCAAGCAGGGGGCTTCCCCGACAAGCTCTGGCCCCGGCAAAGGCGAATCCGCGCAAGCGCAAGGGGAAGTGCAGAGGAAGAGAATGGTGCAGCGCCCAGTTTACTTCGTCAGTTCCCTCCTGCAGGGGGCTAGGTCGAGGTACTCTGGTGTGCAGAAATTGCTCTTCGGCCTCCTCATGGCCTCGAGGAAGCTGCGCCATTACTTCCAAGCACACGAGATCATAGTGGTCACTCGCTTTCCGCTTAAGAGGATACTGCAGAATCCCGAAGCAACAGGCAGGATTGTCGAGTGGGCACTAGAACTGTCAAGCTTTGGCCTCAAGTTCGAGAGCACATCGACCATCCAGAGCAGAGCATTGGCAGAGTTCATAGCAGAGTGGATGCCGACACCGGACGAAGAAATTCCAGAGACGAGCATCCCCGGCAAGGAAGCAACCAAAGAGTGGCTGATGTACTTTGATGGTGCCTTTTCGCTGGAAGGCACCGGTGCCGGCGCGCTGCTCGTCGCGCCCACCGGAGAGCACCTCAAGTACATCGTACAGATGCACTTTCCCAAGGAGCAAGCAACCAACAATACGGCAGAGTATGAAGGTTTGCTCGCCGGTCTCAGGATCGCGGCGGAACTTGGGATCAAGAAGCTCATTGTCAGGGGTGACTCGCAGCTCGTCGTCCGCCAAGTGAATAAGGATTACCAGTGCCCGTTGATGGAGGCTTACGTTGATGAAGTGAGGAAGCTGGAAGAGCGCTTTGACGGCCTGTAAATGGAATACGTTCCAAGAGCAGAGAACGACATCGCCGACGGCCTGTCAAAATGCGCCGCACTAAAGCTACCTGTGGAACCAGGGACTTTTGTGCTCAAGCTGACTCAGCCATCCGTGACGCCATCGACTGGGCCAAGCAAGAAGAAAAAATCGGTCTCTGGTAACTATCTCCCGGCAGAGCTTCCCGAAGCCGCCGCCAAGAGAGTCCCCAAGATCGACGCCAAGAGTGCTGAGGAGTTGCCCGCTTCGGCCAGCCCCAGGGTTTGTCCCGACGAAGCAGGCGCTCCCGACAAGCCATGCCCCGGCAAGCTTGCCGGGGAACGTCAAGCTCCGGCTGAGCCCCAAGTCCTCGCCGTAGAAGCTGATGTTCCCGCAGCCGCCGACATGCCTTTAGTCCTCGTTGTCGAGCCACTGGCTCCGACGTGGGCACAGCAGATCGTCCGTTTCCTCCAGACAGGAGAACTTCCCGAAGAACAAGAAGAAGCGGAAAGAGTAGCCCGGCAGTCCAGTATGTACCAGTTCGTCGACGGCGCACTGTACAGAAGAGGACGCAATGGGTGAAATTGAAGTGCATTCACCGGGAAGACGGACAGGAGCTGTTGGCAGAGATACACGGAGGCATATGTGGACACCACATTGGCGCCAGGGCACTTGCCGGCAAAGCGTTCCGGCAAGGTTTCTTCTGGCCCACAGCCCTCCAGGATGCAAATGCACAAGTAACCAAGTGTGAAGCGTGCCAGTTCCATTCCAAGAAGATACACCAGCCAGCTCAAGCTCTCTAGATGATCCCTTTGTCCTGGCCCTTCTCGGTCTGGGGGCTCGATATCCTCGGCCCCTTCCCCCGATCCGTCGGGAGCTTTGAGTACTTGTTCGTTGCCATCGACAAGTTCACAAAGTGGCCAGAAGTGGAACCGGTGAGGAAGGTGACTGCCCAGTCCGCGATCAAATTCTTCAGGTCGATTGTTTGCCGCTTCGGGATCCCGAACAGGATCATCACCGACAACGGTACGCAGTTCACAAGCCACGCTTTCATGCAGTACACCCAAAACCTTGGCACCAAGGTCTGCTTCGCTTCTGTTGCTCATCCCCGGAGCAACGGTCAAGCGGAAAGGGGCAACGCCGAGGTACTGCGCCGGCTCAAGACCAGAAGTTTTGACAAGCTGCTCAAGCGTGGACGGAACTGGATCGAGGAGCTGCCGGTGGTTCTTTGGTCGGTCAGAACGACGCCAAATCGAGCCACCGGCAGACACCATTTGCTCTAGTCTATGGAGTAGAAGCAGTTACCCCCACGGAACTCGTATATGGGTCACCTCGAGTGCTCGCTTATGATGAGCTTGAGCAAGAGCGGTCGCGTGAAGATGACGCACTGCTCCTCGAGGAGGATCGTCTCCAGGCTGCTGTGCGATCCGCTCGCTACCAGCAAGCTCTGCGTCGCTATCATAGCCGCAAAGTTAAAGCCAGGAGCCTCGAGGAAGGCGACCTTGTTCTTCGGCGCGTTCAGTCGGACAAGATACACAACAAGTTGACGCCGAAGTGGGAAGGCCCTTACCAGGTGAAACGAGTCACGAGGCCCGGCGCCGTCCACCTCGAGACCGAAGATGGTACTCCGGTGAGCAATTCCTGGAACATTGAGCATCTTCGCAAGTTTTACTCGTAAGGCGCGGTTGTCGGACCCCGTACGGCAACCAACTCTTTGTACAAAAGTCTTGCCGCAGTTGCATGTAATCCTTTGTACAAAGCCAGGCGCAGACCCTGGCAGCAATGAAGCGCTGGCGCCCCCAAGTTTTAGCATGCATGCTGAGTCGAGTCTCGTCCTTGGTTAGGGTTGATAGTGCCTAACAGTCGCTAACCCCTAACTTAGAGGTCGAGTCCGCGTCTTTTTCCCGTCCTTTCCCTTTGGCTCGCAGGAGTTGCATACCCTTGCCGAGCCGCTCAAGGACGAAGAAGGGGAGAAGGGCGAGCCAGCACCCGCGCCCCGGCAAGCCAGGGTTGCCGGGGGCTGCAACTGCAGATAAGTCTTTACATCCCTTATCATGCATTCTCTCGTGAGCTGCGGGATGCGAAAACCTTGCTTCCTCCTAAAAGCTGCCGTGCTCTCTTAAGCGACAAACCCCGGAGCGCGTTCCCGGGGCCCGCTTCTAATAGTAGCCGCGGCGGCAAGAAGAGGAAGCAAGGGGCCAGAACCCGCCTTCTCCCTGCCTCCGCCAAGAGCGTGAGGAGGGCCAAGGGGCGCGGGGAGACGGCAGGGTCCGTTGCCGGGCGGGGAAGTGTCTATCTTAACGATGCAAAGGGTTCGCTCCTTGCCGCGGGATGTACCCGCGAGACAAATGGTCCGGCAAACACTCCCTTTTTATTAAAAACATTCCACTCAGGTACAGCTCAGAGAGAATGAAAAACATGAAAGATGGGATTACAAGATTTAAACACAATTAAGGCCCGAGGGCTTACAAGATAAAAAGAGATAAGGTGCCCGTAATCCCTTTCTTGTCTCTCTCCTCAGGAGGTAGGGCAAGGAGGCGAGAAGGGCAAAAGGGGCGCCTAGACGAGCTACGGGTGGCAGAAGACGCCAAGAGAGCATCCGGGGCTCCGCCCCGGGGCTCCGGAGGCCGGATGGAGACGGCGACGCCGGAAGCGGAGCTCGAGAAGGAGGCTGCAGGACGTCAACACGCTGTCGAGGGCATCTAGCCCTCGTACTCCGAGTTGATGGCCTTGCCGCCAGCCTCTTCCGCAGCCTCGCCACTCCGGCCGCCCGAGAAGACGAAGCCCCGGCAAGAGGAGCTTGCCGGGCCGGAGAGAAGACCCTGGTGGTCGTCACCGCGCGCGGTGGTGGTGACGGCGTCTGGGGCGAAGCTGGAAGACGAGGCAGCGGCCTTGCCGCCCGCCCTCTTCCTCTTCCGCAGCCTCCCTACGCCAGCCGCCCAAGGAGACGACCCCGGGGAGTTCACGGCGCCAGCGACGCGGATGATGGGGGTCACCGGTGCCACGCGGAGCTGCGACCGTCACCTAGTCGGACCCGTCATCCCGGCGACCGCTCCCCTCGTCGTCGCTGTCACTCCCCTCCTCGCCACTCTCGCTCGATGAGGAGCCTTCGCTGTCGGAGGAGCTATCCACGCAGCACCGGGCCCGGGTGCCGAGGTCCCCGAAGGCCTTGACGGAGAGGAGATCACCCTCCATTAGCTTAAAATGGAGGGTGAACCCCTCCATCAAGCTGTGGATCCGGGCGAACGTCTTCCACCCTCGGCCAAGACACACCACGCCGGGGGCTCGGGATTCGACGTGGACTCGCGTACCACTGATCCCGCAGCCCCTCATGCGCATTCTCAGCGTCTCGTGTTGTTCCGCCTCCAAGACGTCCGCGAAGGGAGCCGGGAGGCGGAGGCGACGGCGAGGCGCCCGGCGCAGCCTGATGATGAACTCGCAGGGGTCGTCCCCGAGATGAACCGCCAGGGGAAACGGAGCCGCCGGCGGAGGCGAGGCCGGCGCGCCGCCCCGCCCGCCTCGAGCGCCTCGGCCACGTCCACGGCCTCGTCCACGACCTCGCCCCCTCCCCCTTCCCCTTACGGTTGGCTCCGCCGCCGCGGGTGCAAGGGGAGGAGGGGCGCGCTGCCTGGCGGCAACCCTTGCCGCCACCGAAGAAGGACCAGGGTTCCCTTCCTCCATGACAGTTGGGGAGAGGGGACCAGGGATCTAAGAGAAGGAAGAAGGAAGGAGTGCGGACCCTCATCATCCCCTTCCGCTCCTTATAAAGGGGCGGAGTGGGGGCTCGGCTGCCCCGCCCGACCAATCAAAGCAGAGGAAGGGCAGGCGACGGGGCCGACCCTCTACTTCGACCCGCGTCGGCCCGGCTTCCTGCCTCCACCACCGCAACCCCAAGCGCATGGAGGACGCGTGGCGGGCGAGCAGGGCCGGGGCGACAGATGAGGCAACCTCTCCCCCCCCCACGTGAAAGTGGGGGTGGACGTTTCGCCTTTCCAAATAAAGGAATCGTGCCCGACGTGACGCATGCCTGCGGGCCTCAGGCCCCGCGCACGCCACCCACGTCACGCACGCCTCGCACGCCTCACCCCCCACGACGCCGCGATAAGCGCGCGCCACTTGGGGAGGGCGCGACGGGCACGGAGCTAAGGAGCAGCGCAACCCAGGCCACGCGTGCCCGTGCACCGTTAGGGCCTGGCCCAACAACGCTCGGCACCGTGTATGGCCCAGACCCGGGGGCTCCTGTCGGTGTACTAAAGTAGGGGTACCTTAGTACCCCGAACTTGTGCACGGGCAGTAGTAGCGTCCCGCGGCAAGGCTCGCCAGGGGAGCGACAAGAGTCTCCACGGCCCCTTTCTGGGCCGGACGGAGGCCAAGTGATCGAGCCTGGAAGACCAAGCCCCGGCAAGAGGAGCTTGCCGGGCCAAGAAGGCGAGGTCCGGCAAGAGGAGCTTGCCGGGCCAAGGCGACAAGGCCCCGGCAAGAGGAGCTTGCCGGGACGACTAAGCCGTAGCACCAAGGCCCCGGCTGGAGGAGCTCGCCGGGACGGCCAAACCAAGGCACCCCAAGAGAAGCCCGCCGCGGCGCGCCGCGCGCCCCGGCAAGGCCTGACGAGCGGCAAGCTCTCAGGTGCGGCAAGACAACCACCGCGGCAAGCCACTTGCCGCGGCGAACCACCACCTCAGGCGTGCGCTCCAGCTCACCTGTCCACGCGTCACTCTGGAGCTTCCCCAGAGACACGTGGCGGGGCGCCGCGCAGCCTGGGGCGCGCGCGTGGCATGCGACGTTGGCGGAGTCGCCCCCGTGGCAAGCGGAGGCGCCCCTGACGGTCCGCCTCGGCACTGTTCAGGCGATCTAGACGGGCATTTAATGCCTTTGTCCCCCGCCGTCAGAGTTAGGTGCGATAGCACTGTGCGGCCACTGTTCGCACAGTTCCTTGCTATTTTTCCCTCACCTGCGTCGCTACCTGTGGAAAACCCCTTAGCATATAAAAGGAGGCCCATACGCACGTAGGAGGGGGGACCGAAGGATCGAACCCTAGGAGGGTTCCAGACCGGAAGAAGGACACACAGTAGACCCTCGTCTACGTCCAGCTCTAACTTACTGTAGCTTCTTGCGCTCCAGAGCAAGAACTCGAATCAACCAGACAAGCAGCAGTAGGGTTTTACGCATCCATGTGGCCCGAAGCTGGGTAAAATCGTTGTGTGTGTGTGTCGCCTCGATCTGCTCTTTGTGCAACCTCCGCCCCCCGCCGAACCGACAAGGGGCTCCGTCCCCATAGGTGCTCGTGGAGGCCGATATCCCCCGACAATCGGACACGGCCTAGTTGACTTGGATCATGTAATACTTAGATGACTAGAAGAGGGATGTCTATCTAAGTGGAGTTCATTAAATAATTTGATTAGATGAACTTTATTATCATGAACTTAGTCTAAAATATGTACAATATGTCTTGTAGATCAAATGGCCAACGTAGTCCTCAACTTCAACGCATTCCTAGAGAAAACCAAGCTGAAAGACGATGGCAGCAACTATACGGACTGGGTCCGAAACCTGAGGATCATCCTCATAGCTGCGAAGAAAGATTATGTCCTACGGGCACCGCTGGGTGACGCACCTGTTCTCCCTGCAGAACAAGACGTTATGAACGCTTGGCAGTCACGTTCCGATGATTACTCCCTCGTTCAGTGTGGCATGCTTTACAGCTTAGAGCCGGGGCTCCAAAAGCGTTTTGAGAGACATGGAGCATATGAGATGTTCGAAGAGCTGAAAATGGTTTTCGAAGCTCATGCCCAGGTCGAGAGATATGAAGTCTCCGACAAATTCTTTAGCTGTAAGATGGAGGAAAATAGCTCTGTCAGTGAACACATACTCAAGATGTCTGGGTTGCACAACCGCTTGACTCAACTGGAAGTTAATCTCTCGGATGAAGCGGTCATTGACAGAATCCTCCAGTCGCTTCCACCTAGCTACAAGAGCTTTGTGATGAACTACAACATGCAGGGGATGGTAAAGACCATTCCTGAGGTATATGCTATGCTGAAATCAGAAGAGGTAGAAATCAAGAAGGAACATCAAGTGTTGATGGTGAATAAAACCACTAAGTTCAAGAAGGGCAAGGGTAAAAAGAACTTCAAGAAGGACGGCAAGGAAGTTGCCGCGTCCGGTAAGCAAGTTGCCGGGAAGAAGCCAAAGAATGGACCCAAGCCCGAGACTGAGTGATTTTATTGCAAGGGAAGTGGTCACTGGAAGCAGAACTGCCCCAAATACTTAGCGGACAAGAAGGCCGGCAAAACAAAAGGTATATGTAATATACATGTAATTGATGTGTACCTTACCAATACTTGTAGTAGCTCTTGGGTATTTGATACCGGTGCATTTGCTCACATTTGTAACTCAAAGCAGGAGCTGCGGAATAAACGGAGACTGGCGAAGGACGAGGTGACGATGCCCGTCGGGAATGGTTCCAAGGTCGATGTGATCGCCGTCGGCACGCTACCTCTACATTTACCTACGGGATTAGTTTTAAACCTCAATAATTGTTATTTAGTGCCAAGTTTGAGCATGAACATTGTGTCTGGATCTCGTTTAATTCGAGATGGCTACTCATTTAAATCCGAGAATAATGGTTGTTCTATTTATATGAGAGATATGTTTTATGGTCATGATCCAATGGTTAGTGGTTTATTATTAATGAATCTCGTACGTGATGATACCCATATTCATAGTGTGAATACCAAAAGAGTTAAAGTTGATAACAATAGTCCCACATATTTGTGGCACTGCCGCCTTGGTCACATAGGTGTCAAACGCATGAAGAAGCTCCATGCAGATGGACTTTTAGAGTCTCTTGATTATGAATCATTTGACACGTGCGAACCATGCCTCATGGGTAAAATGACCAAGACTCTGTTCTCAGGAACAATGGAGCGAGCAACCAACTTATTGGAAATCATACATACCGATGTGTGCGGTCCAATGAGTGTTGAGGCTCGCGGTGGCTATCGTTATGTTCTCACCCTCACTGATGACTTGAGTAGATATGGGTATATCTACTTAATGAAACACAAGTCTGAGACCTTTGAAAAGTTCAAGGAATTTCAGAGTGAGGTTGAAAATCAACGTGATAGAAAGATCAAGTTTCTACGATCAGATCGTGGAGGAGAATACTTGAGTCACGAATTTGGCACACACTTAGGAAAATGTGGAATACTTTCACAACTCACGCCGCCTGGAACACCTCAGCGTAATGGTGTGTCCGAACGTCGTAATCGCACTCTATTAGATATGGTGCGATCTATGATGTCTCTTACCGATTTACCGCTATCTTTTTGGGGCTATGCTTTAGAGACTGCCGCATTCACTTTAAATAGGGCTCCGTCGAAATCCGTTGAGACGACACCGTATGAATTATGGTTTGGGAAGAAACCTAAGCTGTCGTTTCTAAAAGTTTGGGGATGCGATGCTTATGTCAAGAAACTTCAACCTGAAAAGCTCGAACCCAAGTCGGAAAAATGCATCTTCATAGGATACCCTAAAGAAACTATTGGGTATACCTTCTACCTCAGATCCGAAGGCAAGATCTTTGTTGCCAAGAATGGATCCTTTCTAGAGAAAGAGTTTCTCTCGAAAGAAGTAAGTGGGAGGAAAGTAGAACTTGATGAAGTGTTACCTCTTGAACCGGAAAATGGCGAAACTCAAGAAAACGTTCCTGAGGTGCCTGCACCGACTAGAGAGGAAATTAATGATGATGATCAAGATACTTCTAATCAAGCTCCTACTGAAATTCGAAGGTCCACAAGGATACGTTCCGCACCAGAGTGGTACGGCAACCCTGTCTTGGAAATCATGTTGTTAGACAACGGTGAACCTTCGAACTATGAGGAAGCAATGGCGGGCCCGGATTCCGACAAATGGCTGGAAGCCATGAAATCCGAGATAGTATCCATGTATGAAAACGAAGTATGGACTTTGACTGACTTGCCCGTAGAGCGGCGAGCCATAGAAAATAAATGGATCTTTAAGAAGAAGACAGACGCGGATGGTAATGTGACCATCTATAAAGCTCGGCTTGTCGCTAAGGGTTATCGAGAAGTTCAAGGGGTTGACTACGATGAGACTTTCTCACCGGTAGCGAAGCTGAAGTCCGTCCGGATCATGTTAGCAATTGCCGCATTCTACGAGTATGAAATATGGCAAATGGACGTCAAAACGACATTCCTTAATGGTTTCCTTAAGGAAGAATTGTATATGATGCAACCGGAAGGTTTTGTCGATCCTAAGAATGCTGACAAGGTGTGCAAGCTCCAATGCTCGATTTATGGGCTGGTGCAAGCATCTCGGAGTTGGAACATTCGCTTTGATGAGATGATCAAAGCGTTTGGGTTTACACAGACTTATGGAGAAGCCTGCGTTTACAAGAAAGTGGGTGGGAGCTCTGTAGCATTTCTCATACTATATGTAGATGACATACTTTTGATGGGAAATGATATAGAACTCTTGGTCAGCATTAAGGCCTACTTGAATAAAAGTTTTTCAATCAAGGACCTTGGAGAAGCTGCTTATATATTAGGCATCAAGATCTATAGAGATAGATCAAGACGCCTCATAGGTCTTTCACAAAGCACATACCTTGATAAGATATTGAAGAAGTTCAATATGGAGCAATCTAAGAAGGGGTTCTTACCTGTGTTACAAGGTGTGAAATTGAGCTTAGCTCAATGTCCGACCACGGTAGAAGATATAGAAGAGATGAGTGTCATCACCTATGCCTCAGCCATAGGTTCTATTATGTATGCCATGCTGTGTACCAGACCTGATGTAAACCTTGCCGTAAGTTTGGTAGGAAGATACCAAAGTAATCCCGGCAAGGAACACTAGACAACGGTCAAGAATATCCTAAAGTACCTGAAAAGGACTAAGGAAATGTTTCTCGTTTATGGAGGTGACGAAGAGCTCGTCGTAAAGGGTTACGTCAACGCTAGCTTCGACACAGATCTGGATGACTCTAAGTCACAAACCGGATACGTGTATATTTTGAATGGTGGGGCAGTGAGCTGGTGCAGTTGCAAACAAAGCGTCGTGGCGGGATCTACATGTGAAGCGGAGTACATGGCAGCCTCGGAGGCAGCACATGAAGCAATTTGGGTGAAGGAGTTCATCACCGACCTCGGAGTCATACCCAATGCGTCGGGGCCAATCAAACTCTTCTGTGACAACACTGGAGCTATTGCACTTGCCAAGGAGCCCAGGTTTCACAAGAAGACCAGGCACATCAAGCGTCGCTTCAACTCCATTCGTGAAAATGTTCAAGATGGAGACATAGAAATTTGTAAAGTGCACACGGATCTGAATGTCGCAGATCCGTTGACTAAACCTCTCCCTAAGGCAAAACATGATCAGCACCAGAACTCTATGGGTGTTCGATTCATCACAATGTAACTAGATTATTGACTCTAGTGCAAGTGGGAGACTGTTGGAAATATGCCCTAGAGGCAATAATAAAAGCATTATTATTATATTTCCTTGTTCATGATAATTGTCTTTATTCGTGCTATAATTGTGTTATCCGAAAATCATAATACATGTGTGAATAACAGACAACAACGTGTCCCTAGTAAGCCTCTAGTTGACTAGCTCGTTGATCAATAGATAGTCATGGTTTCCTGACTATGGGCATTGGATGTCAATGATAACGAGATCACATCATTAGGAGAATGATGTGATGGACAAGACCCAATCCTAAACATAGCATAAGATCGCATAGTTCGTTTGCTAGAGTTTTCCAATGTCAAGTATCCTTTCCTTAGACCATGAGATCGTGTAACTCCTGGATACCGTAGGAGTGCTTTGGGTGTGCCAAACGTCACAACGTAACAGGGTGACTATAAAGGCATACTACGGGTATCTCCGAAAGTGTCTGTTGGGTTGACACGGATCGAGACTGGGATTTGTCACTCCGCTTGACGGAGAGGTATCACCGGGCCCACTCGGTAATGCATCATCATAATGAGCTCAATATGATCAAAGTGTTTGATCACGGGATCATGCATTACGGTACGAGTAAAGTGACTTGCCGGTAATGAGATTGAACGAGGTATTGGGATACCGACGATCGAATCTCGGGCAAGTAAAATACCGATTGACAAAGGGAATCGTATACGGGATTAATTGAATCCTCGACATCGTGGTTCATCCGATGAGATCATCGTGGAGCATGTGGGAGCCAACATGGGTATCCAGATCCCACTGTTGGTTATTGCCCGAGAGCCGTCTCGGTCATGTCTGCATGTCTCCCGAACCCGTAGGGTCTACACACTTAAGGTTCGGTGGCGCTAGGGTTGTGAAGATATGTATATGCAGTAACCCGAATGTTGTTCGGAGTCCCGGATGAGATCCCGGATGTCATGAGGAGTTCCGGATTGGTCCGGAGGTGAAGAATTATATATAGGAAGTGCAGTTTCGGCCATCGGGAATGATCTGGGGGTCACCGGTATTGTACCGGGACCACCAGATGGGTCCCGGGGGTCCACCGGGTGGGGCCACCCATCCCGGAGGGCCCCATGGGCTGAAGTGGGAGGGGGGACCAGCCCTTAGTGGGCTGGTGCACCCCCCAAGGCCCACCCCCTGCGCCTAGCTAGGGTTGGAACCCTAGGGTGGGGGGGCGCCCACTTGCCTTGGGGTGCACTCCAACCCCCTTGGCCGCCGCCCCCTTGGGAGATTCAATCTCCCAGGGCCGGCGCCCCCCCAGGGGGCCTATATAAAGGGGGGAGGGTAGGGGGCAGCCGCACCCCTTGCCCTGGCGCCTCCCTATCCCTCTCCAACACCTCCTCCTCCTCCTCCATAGAGCTCGGCGAAGCCCTGCCGGAGTACTGCAGCTCCACCATCACCACGCCGTCGTGCTGCTGCTGGAGCCATCTTCCTCAACCTCTCCTTTGCCTTGCTGGATCAAGAAGAAGGAGACGTTACGCTGACCGTACGTGTGTTGAACACGGAGGTGCCGTCCGTTCAGTGCTAGGATCTCCGGTGATTTGGATCACGTCGTGTATGACTACCTCATCCCCGTTCGTTGAACGCTTCCGCTCGTGATCTACAAAGTGGTATGTGGATACAATCTCTCTCCCATGACTCGTTGCTTAGATGAACTCATAGATGGATCTTGGTGAAACCGTAGGAAAAATTTTAATTTTCTGCAACGTTCCCCAACACGGACGTGTCCGGCGCGGAGGGAGAGAGGGGAGCTAGGGTTTGCCCGAAAAATTCGGAGGGGGAGGTGTATTTATAGGTAAGAGGGGCTAGGAGGCTCCAAATGAGGTGTGGTTTGCGGCCACACGATCGTGATTGAACGGCCTAGGAGATGGAGGGGTGTAGGATGGGTTTTGGGCCAATTTGGAGAGGTGTTGGGCTGCAACACACACGAGGCCTTCTCGGTCCCTCGGTGAAACGCTGGAGTATCAAAGGAAGTCCAAATGGCATGAAACTTGACAGTCGGTCTACCATTGATATACCAAGGCCGCTTGACAAATCTCGGTCCATTTCGAGAAAGTTTAATACCCGCTCACGGAAAAAGGTAAAAGGGCACGCCGGGGAACATAGGAGTGCCGGATTGCAAAATGGACAACGGGGAAAATGCTCGAATTCATGAGACGAACACGTATGCAAATGCGATGCACATGATGACATGATATGAAATGCATGACACGGACAAAAGCAAAACGAAGAAGAACCCAACCACGAGGGAATATCATATCACATAGACGGAAATGGCAAGAGTTGTAGTTACAAATATGGCAAGTTACATCCGGGGTGTTACAACACTCCACCACTACGAGAGGATCTCGTCCCGAGATCTAGGACTGAAAGAACTCCGGATATTCGGAACGGAGGTGGTCCTCGCGTTCCCAGGTGGCTTCTCTGTCAGAATGATGAGACCACTTCACTTTCAGGAATTTGATGGACTTGTTGCGAGTCTTGCGCTCAGTTTCTTCAAGAATAGCAACGGGATGCTCATGATAGGACAAATCTTCTTGAAGATCAATCTCTTCGAAGTTGATGGTGCGCTCAGGCGTCTTGAAGCACTTGCGAAGCTGTGACACGTGGAACACATCGTGCACATTTGCAAAGTTGGAGGGAAGCTCAAGTTGATAGGCGAGGTCGCCTCGTTTGCCGATGATCTTGAAAGGACCCACGTATCTAGGGGCAAGTTTCCCTTTGATACTGAAGCAACGAGTGCCTTTCATTGGAGAGACGCGGAGGTAGACATGATCTCCGATCTCGAAAGCCAAATCACGGTGTTTGCTATCATAATAGCTCTTCTGGCGCGATTGCGCGGCTTTGAGATTCTCACGAATGACTTTACACATATCTTCAGCCTCTGTGATCAAGTCGTTGCCAAGAAGTTGGCGTTCGCCCGTCTCTGACCAATTGAGAGGAGTACGGCACTTTCTGCCATAGAGAATCTCGAATGGGGCCTTGCCCAAACTCGCTTGAAAGCTGTTGTTGTAAGAGAACTCAGTATATGGAAGACAATCCTCCCACTTCATGCCGAAAGAGATGACACAAGCCCTGAGCATATCTTCGAGAATTTGGTTGACACGCTCGACTTGTCCACTAGTTTGAGGATGGAAAGCTGTGCCGAAGCGAATATTTGTGCCCATGGCCTTCTGAAAAGAATCCCAAAACTTGGAGGTAAAGATGCTGCCACGGTCTGAAGAGATCAATTGAGGAATGCCGTGCAAGGAGACAATTCTGGAGGTGTAAAGCTCTGCCAGCTGTGCTGCTGTGATAGAATCTTTGATAGGAAGAAAATATGCCACTTTAGTGAGCTTGTCGATGACGACGAAGATGGCATCATTTCCACGCTTGGACTTAGGAAAACCAGTCACGAATTCCATTTCGATATGATCAAACTTCCATTCTGGAATAGCAAGAGGTTGGAGTAGACCAGCTGGTCGTTGGTGTTCTGCTTTCACCCTTCGACAGACATCACATTCATTCACGAATTGAGCAATTTCTCGCTTCATTCGAGTCCACCAATACGACTGCTTGAGGTCATGGTACATCTTCGTACTTCCAGGATGAATGGATAGAAGAGAATTGTGCGCTTCGTTCATACTGACTTTCCGTAGATCACCCTTAGGAACCACAATCCGGTCCTCGAAGAAAAGAGTATCTCTGTCATCAACGCGATAGCACTTGTATTTGGAAATGCCCTTGTCAATACCACGTTTCACCTTCTTCACCATGGTATCCAACAGTTGTGCCTCACGAATTTGATCTTCCAAAGTAGGAGAGACTGTGAGGTTGGCAAGAAAGCCTTGAGGAACAACTTGGAGATTCAACTTGCGGAAAGCTTCACAAAGGTCCGGTTGAAAAGGCTTGAGGATTAAGCTGTTGCAATAAGCCTTCCTGCTCAATGCATCTGCAATCACATTAGCCTTGCCTGGAGTATATTTAATACTCGGATTATACTCTTGAATCATTTCGACCCATCGAGTTTGCCTGAGGTTGAGGTTGGGCTGAGTGAAGATGTACTTGAGACTCTTGTGATCGGTGAATATGTCCACTTTCCTTCCCAACAAGAGATGTCTCCATGTTATTAGTGCGTGGACAACTGCCGCCAACTCAAGGTCGTGAGTGGGGTAGTTCTTTTCATTGGGCTTCAACTGACAAGAGGTATAAGCCACAACTTTCTTCTCTTGCATTAACACAGCACCGAGACCTTGAAGAAAAGCATCACAGAAAACTTCATAAGGCTTGGATTCGTCAGGAGGAGTCAAAACTAGAGCAGTGACGAGTTTCTCTTTGATAGTGTTGAAAGCAACGTCACACTCAGGAGACTAGACATACTTCACATGCTTCTGGAGGAGGTTGGAAAGAGGCATTGCTATCTTTGAGAAATTCTCAACGAATCTTCGGCAATAGCTTGCAAGTCCAAGAAAACTGCGAAGCTGCTTGACATTCTAAGGAGGTTCCCAATTCACAACTGCAGACACCCTCTCGGGATTAACAGCAATGCCCTTGGCAGAGATGATATGACCAAGATAAAGAACTTCATCAAGCCAAAATTCACATTTGGAGAACTTCGCATAGAATTGATACTCTCTGAGCTTGTCGAGCACCAATCGCTAATGTTTGGCATGATCCTCCTTATTCTTGGAGAAGACCAAAATATCATCGAGATAGACCAAGACGAATTCATTGGTGTAGGGGTTGAAGAGGAAGTTCATCATGCGAGAGAACGTTGGAGGAGCATTGACAAGGCCGAAAGACATGACAGTATATTCATAAGAACCAAAGCTTGTTCTGAATGCTGTCTTGGGAATATCTTGTTCACGAATGCGAATTTGATGATAACCCATACGAAGGTCAAGCTTGGAAAATACTTTAGCACCTTTGAGTTACTCGAATAGCTCATTGATGTTGGGAAGTGGGTACTTGTTCTTGATTGTCTTCTTGTTCAATGGACGGTAATCGACGCAAAGTCGGTCCGTGCCATCCTTCTTCTGGACAAAAAGAACACCACAACCCCAAGGAGAAGAACTCGGTCTGATCAGACCCAGACACTCTTGTTTATCGAATCGTTTCCTCAATTCCTTCAACTCTTTTGGTCCAAGATTGTATGGACGCCTGCAAACGGGTTCCGTGCCAGGCTCAAGATCGATAACGAATTCAACTGGCCGGTGAGGAGGCATACCCGAAAGCTCTTCTGGAAAGACATCTTGGTACTCACAAACGACTGGAATTTGAGAGATAGCATCCAATTCACCCTTCTCATTGAGAGAAAACAACCGAATGGTTTCATCACGAGCGGCATAGATGATCACATCGTCAGAAGAGTGAGTCAATTGAATTTCCCTGGCAGCACAATCAAGCTGAGCCTTGTGCTTAGAAAGCCAATCCATCCCGAGAATTAGATCAATATCAGAGTCGCCAAGAACCATTGGTTTAGACAAGAATTTATAGTCTCCCATCTTGATGGAAACATCCGGAACCACCATACTAGAGCTCAAACGTTTGCCCGGAGAAACGATATCCAGGGGTTTACCCAAATTTGAAGAAGTGAATTCATGCTTGGCAAAAAATGGTCTTGACATGAAACAATGTGAAGCACCAGTATCAAATAAGACTTTTGCAGGAATATCATTAACAGGAAGGTTACCCATGATCACATCTGAAGAATCCTCTGCCTGAGCTGCATTCATCATGTTCACCTTGGCATGCTTGGAATTATGCTTGACCACTGCATTGCTGGAAGATCTCACAGGAGGAGGAGGCGGAAGGCGCCTTTGGTTGAAGCACTTGTTCGCATAGTGACCCTTCTGCTGACATTTGTTGCAAGTCACCTCTGAGAGCGGACGATGATAAGGAGCACTTGACCTTGGAGCTTGATTCTGAGACTTGTTATGATAGCCAGGATTGGGTGGGTGGGAAGTTCCATGGCCACCTTTGTTCTTCTGCTGGTAAGGCTGACGGAACGGAGGAGGAGGAGGCAACCAGAACTTCTGTTGCTTAGCTGCCACTAATGAGGAAGAAGAGGACTGAACTGTGTCCCTGACTCTCATCTTAGAGGTCTCACACTTCAACTGAGCAGCTTCTTGTTTCAGTGCCATGTTGTAGAATTCATCATACTTTTTTGGCTCAAAAAGCACGAGAGCTAGTTGGAGATCTTCTCTGAGGCCACGTCTGAATTGGTAAATCATGCTCTTTTCATCAGGGATGTCTTGCTTAGCAAAACGAGAGAGCTTCTGGAACTGAGTGTTGTATTGATACACAGACATGTTGCCTTGCTTGAGATTGCGGAACTCCTCACGCTTACTCTCAACACACTTTCTGGAATGTGATGAGCTTTGAAGTCACGGCGGAAATCATCCCAGGTAATCACACGACCTCCTCTGGAATCTTTGTATTGTTGATACCACTCAGCAGCTTGATCCTTGAGTTGAAAAGAGGCAAACTTAACAAAGTCCTCAGGTCTGACATTACTGCATTCGAAATGCTTGTTGATGTCCACGAGCCAATCATCGGCGTCTGTGGCCTCGACACAGTAGCTGAAAGTCTTTGGCTGATTAGCAAGGAACTGGTTGAGGGTAGCGAAGTGCGGTTGATTGTTGCCTTGGCCTTGATTTCCCTGATTACCTTGCCCTTGGTTGCGATCTTGCAAGAGCTGAATCAGTATCTGAGCGTTGGCATTTGTGGCAGTCATCAAGGCTTGCCATGCCTCCGGAGGCGGAGGTGGTGGCGGAGGGTTCGCCTGACTTCCTTCATTGCGTTCCGGATTCTGACGCGTTGGCGGAGCCATCCTGAAGAGGGTGACATCCATTAGCATCTTGAAAGAGATATATTCCAGGTGAATCAAAGGATCGAAATTGCAACATGTAGTCTTCACAATAAACATTCGAACGAGGATGAATGAATGAATTCCAAAGTAAATCATCACACTTCCATAAGTTGAGAAGCCACTTCGAAAAAGATATGGAATAAAATCAACAAGGTACGGATATGAACAAATACATGGTAAGGATTACCCAAACACAAACCAAATATCTGCGGGAAGAAATGCTAGAGCTACATGATTTCCCACTTATAAACTCCCGAAACTTTCTGATTATGCAATCAGGTGTTGGGGCTACAGGGGACACAAAATATATCACCCAAACTAACAATACCTAGATCCAGCTGTATCCATCCTTCAACACATAACCAAGAAACCTTCGGAAATCTTTTCCCTCAACCTTCGAAAAGCATCCGTTATACGAGTAATGACAATACTCCCGAACTCGCCCCAGTACTGGGTTATCGGGGTTATCTCACCAACAACTGTACAAAAGAGATTTTCGATGTCGGCGAAACTCAGATATTCCAGAACTGCAATGATAAAATTGTCACGACAACACCTCGGAGCTCAACTCCCCGCGACACTGCCACAACCCCTAAATGTCAGGAGGCACCAAGAACAATGTTCTCGTCACAAAACCATCGGAACGATTCTAAGATACCCGCGTGATCCTAAAAAAAAATTTAGTGAAATTTTAGGAGAGGAGAGTCAAAACTCTACGTCAGGAGGCCTCACCAGAGCGACGAAGGGACTGGGGAGTAAAAAGAATCCTACTCTCCGATATACATAATCCTAAGACTCAAAACATTTTTCTAGACTCAACAACGCCAGCGATTCGATCAAGCAAGGGGGGGCTCCTAAGCCGGGGATGGCTCTGATTACCAACTTGTAACGCCCTCGATGCGGCTATATCTCCCACGTGTCGAAGCACGACTTAGAGGCATAACCGCATTGAAAGCAATGTCGCAAGTGAGGTAATCTTCACACAACCCATGTAATACATCAGGGAAAGAGATACATAGTTGGCTTACAGTCGCCACTTCACACAATACATAAATAAACATCCATCATCCAGATTACACTCAAGGTCCGACTACGGAACCAAAATGAAAGAAGACTACCCCAAATGCTACACAGATCCCCGATCGTTCCAACTGGGCTCCACTACTGATCATCAGGAAAAGACACATAGTAATGACCACGTTCCTCGTTGAACTCCCACTTGCGCTCGGTTGCGTCATCTGCACTGGCATCGTTGGCACCTGTAACTGTTTTGGTAGAATCCGTGAGTCACGGGGACTCAGCAATCTCACACCCGCGAGATCAAGACTATTTAAGCTTAAAGGTAGGATGGGGTTGTGAGGTGGAGCTGCAGCAAGCGACTAGCATATATGGTGGCTAACAACGCAAAAGAGAGTGAGAAGAGAAGCAAGGCACGGTCGTGAAGCTAGTAGCGATCAAGAAGTGATCCTGATACTACTTACGTCAAACATAACTCCAACACCGTGTTCACTTCCCGGACTCCGCCGAGAAGAGACCATCACGGTTACACACGCGGTTGATGTGTTTTAATTAAGGTCAACTTCAGGTTTTCTACAACCGGACATTAACAAATTCCCATCTGCCTCATAACCGCGGGCACGGCTTTCGAAAGATAATACCCTGCAGGGGTGTCCCAACTTAGCCCATTATAAGCTCTCACGGTCAACAAAGGATATTCCTTCTACCGGGAAGACCCGATCAGTCTCGGAATCCCGGACTACAAGACATTTCGACAATGGTAAAACAAGACCAGCAAAGCCGCCCGATTGTGCCAACAAATCCCGATAGGAGCTGCACATATCTCATTCTCAGGGCACATCCGGATAAGTCAAGCTACGAGTAAAACCAGGCCTCGAGTTTCCCCGTGGTGGCCCCGCAGGCTGCTCGGTTCGGACCAACACTTGAAGGAGCACTGGTATGGGGGGGTTAACATAAAGATGACCCTTGAGTCCGCGAAACCCAATGGAAAAAGGCTTAGGTGGCAAATGGTAAAACCAAGGTTGGGCCTTGCTGGAGGAGTCTTATTAAAAGCGAGCTGTCAAGGGGGTCCCATAAATCACCCAACCGTGTAAGGAACGCAAACTCAAGGAACATAACACCGGTATGACGGAAACTAGGGCGGCAAGAGTGGAACAAAACACCAGGCATAAGGCCGAGCCTTCCACCCTTTACCAAGTATACAGATGCGTTAATTAAAATAAGAGATATTGTGATATCCCAACATATCCAAGTTCCAACATGGAACGAACTTCAACTTCACCTGCAACTAGCAACGCTATAAGAGGGGCTGAGCAAAAGCGGTAACATAGCCAATCAACAGTTTGCTAGGACATGGTGGGTTAGAGGTTTGACATGGCAATATGGGAGGCATGAAATAGCAAGTGGTAGGTATCATAGCATAGGCATAGCAAAAGAGCGAGCAACTAGCAAGCAAAGATAGAAGTGATTTCGAGGGTATGGTCATCTTGCCTGCAAGGTTCTCAGAGTTGTCGAAAGCTTGATCCTCGTAAGCGTTCTCAACAGGTTCCTCGTCCACGTACTCGTCTCCCGGCTCTACCCAAAGCAAGAACACAAGCAAAGGGGACAACCATCAATCACGATGCAGTGTGCAAGCAACATGATGCAAAGCATGGCATGATATGCGAGATGTGATAAGCAATGCATATGCGTGCGCGGGAAGGAAAAGGATGAACAAGGCATAATCTTGGCAAACCAAGTATGCCACTGGAAAGGTGAGATGATTTCGGTTGAAATCGATATAAAGATCACCGGAATCGGATGCACGGTTTGCAAAAGACAAGCAAAACAAGATTGGCATATTTCTGCGATTAACAGCATGATGCCACATAGCATGCAACAAGAAACTAAGCTACTGTACCCCAACATATCAACAAAGCATATGGAAGTAATATACTCAAGATGCTTGACAAAAGATGAACACTGAGCTACGGCTAAATCACAAAATAGAAGGTTCAAACAAGCATGGCAAAAGTGCAAAATATATCAGCTTCACAGACTTAGTGAAAATACTACCATGCCAGAAATTAACATCAGGAAGACATGTTTGGAGCAAGCTAACAACATGCTACAGGAACATAAAATAGAAAAACAAAGCATGGGATGAATGTACTCAAAGCATAGAACAAAAATCCCTTACTGACCATGAGCCAAAAGGGATCACAAGATATGATAGCACCCATGTAAACATAGCAAGTTTCGTTACAGATTTCAGACTTGGCAGAAAACTGGACATGTCAAAAACAGATAACAAGTAGGCATGTTTACGAGCTCGATGCACTCACTACAGAGCATTGCATGATAAAATAAGCATACAACCATCAAGAAGAAATGGCATAAAAGCTAGACATGGCAACAATAACATCATAGCATGTAAGGATCAACTACAACAAGCTTGGCAAAATCGAATAACGTGTAAACAATCTGCCAGTAACATTTTATAGCAAAAGTAGAGCTCAATTGACTCAAGCTATGGCACTCCATAATTTCCAAAAGGGCCATGGATGGATAGAGGACCACAATATCTATAGAACACCTTTACTGACCATGCTAAAAAGAGGCATGGATCTCTCTGTATAAAGAAGAACACATGGCATAAAAATAACAGCAGGACATGACTTAGTGAAATTACTAAGTCCCTGAAATCAGCAACATTAAGATGCCTAGTTTGCATGCTTGTACTAGTCACCAAAGAGATCACAAAAATATATGGCATACACTCCTGAAACGATGGCATGGCATATTACAAAACACATGTAGGACTCAAGTACATAGGGTGCACACATCAATCATGGCAAAAATGACAAACGTGCAAGTACTGATAAGAATCTGAAGCTAACATCACATAGCCCTCTTCTAACAGAATTTCGGGCATCAAGATGAGCTCAAATGAAAATGATGCAATGAGATGAAATCATGTACTCATCTAGTCTAACAATTTTATATACTATACGCCCAAAACGGAGCCACAGTTGCAGAGTTATGGCATGATGCAATTACAATAAAATACTGCCAAAAAAGGACTTAGTGGGAAAACAACCTCCGAAGATTTCTGGATCTAGGGTTCTTCCGCGGAACGCGAACCGAGGCGGCCTGGATCTCGCCGGAGTTGGTCGTCGGGGAAGGAGAAGAGGCCGGCGAGGGTTGGGGGCCCGGGATCCGGTCCGGCCCGACCGGATCCGCGGCGGCGGCAGCGGAGACGGTGACCGGGCGGCGCGCGGGCGCGGTCTTGGCGACGGCGAGGCAGAGCGGCGAGCGGCGGAGGCGGTGGCCGGCGGGCGCTGGCGGACAGCGGGCAGAGGGGGCGACGGCGGCGGAGCGGCGCGCGGGCGACGGGGGAGCGCGGGGAGCGGGCGGCGCGCGACGGCTCGGGGGGGCCCGACCCGGGCTCGGGCGGGCCGGCGGCGATGTGGGCGCGGCTGCCCACGTGGCGGCGCGTGGTTGGACGGGGCGCGGCGGTGGATGCGTCCGGCGCTGTTCGGACGTGTCCGGCGCGGAGGGAGAGAGGGGAGCTAGGGTTTGCCCGAAAAATTCGGAGGGGGAGGTGTATTTATAGGTAAGAGGGGCTAGGAGGCTTCAAATGAGGTGTGGTTTGCAGCCACGCGATCGTGATCGAACGGCCAAGGATATGGAGGGGTGTAGGATGGGTTTTGGGCCACTTTGGAGAGGTGTTGGGCTGCAACACACACGAGGCCTTCTCGGTCCCTCGGTGAACCGTTGGAGTATCAAACGAAGTCCAAATGGCACGAAACTTGACAGGCGGTCTACCGGTGATATACCACGGCCGCTTGACAAATCTCGGTCCATTTCGAGAAAGTTTAATACCCGCTCACAGAAAAAGGTAAAAGGGGACGCCGGGGAACATAGGAGTGCCGGATTGCAAAACGGACAACGGGGAAAATGCTCGGATTCGTGAGACGAACACGTATGCAAATGCGATGCACATGATGACATGATATGAAATGCATGACACGGACAAAAGCAAAACGAAGAAGAACCCAACCACGAGGGAATATCATATCACATAGCCGGAAATGGCAAGAGTTGGAGTTACAAATATGGCAAGTTACATCCGGGGTGTTACACTGCGGGTCTTTCAACCATGTTTATAGGAAAGCATGTGGGGCCAGTGCTATGATGTGCCGCGTCAACTCGTACAACGAGGAGAAGCTTGATTTTACTACACGCCTTCTCCCTCACCCATGCACGCGGTTGCTGGCAAACGAGGACAGGCTTTCGCTTAGTAGTACTTCTACAACAAACTATCCGTCCCACTTGTGGTGGACGGACATGCAGCAGTGGATTCGACACTGTAGAAGCAATAGTAGTAACATCATTGTTTGTCCTCTCGAAGAGGCGAAGAGCTAAGTGCAAACCGAACGTTGCAGTTGCGAACATTGGAGCACGCATATAGCCAGGCTCTTGCATGAGACAAAATTGCTATTTGAGCCCACTATTGTACTAGTACGTACAACTACTTGCTAGTATAGCCCTGTAAACCAGAAAGGAGTATTTGCCCTTCTAGAGATTTCAACAAGTGACTAGACTACACCGAGATGGAGTACATATGGAGCAAAATGAGTGAATCTGCACCGTAAATAAATATGTACTAGTTCTATCGTTTTCCTCTTTGAGGTGCACAATATTGAGTATACTGACTAGTCTCTTTTTGACACGCATTTACGTTTTTTTACACAGTACAGACGCAAGCGCGCATATACACGCGCATACACTCACCCCTATGAACGCACACATGCACGGCACTATCATCTTGAAATTTACGAAGTCACCATAGGCACCTCGTCGTCGACGGGTCCATAGGTGCTTGAATGCCAAGGAGGGAGAGGGTAGCGGTTCCCGAGACATTGAACGGTCAATGATGCATCCTCAATTACATGCCGAGGGAATTAATTGGACAAGCAAAATAGAGCCAGCACGATGTGCATGCAACAGAGTTTGGAATCTCATATAATAAAGGCGCCCCACCACTCCAATCCATCTACTCCCAAGTCTCTGCGCAACACTGCTCACTCCAATCCAAGACCAAGTGACCAGAAGCCACAAGCACCTATGGAGGCGTTGGACGCGAGCGGCGGTTGGCTGTGCCAAATCATCCAAGGTGCCGGCCTGCAGCCCCGCATCGTGCATCGTTTCCATGCGGTGCTGGCGACCGCAGGCATCGTAGCCCTCGCCGACACCGGCTTCGCCTCTCGCATGGACGACATGATGGTCAACTCCATCGCAAGTTCACCACCATCAAGAAGCGCGCGGACGACCTTGCTGTACTGCTCCAGCCCGCGCGCCCAGGCTCCTCATTGCCTGCCACCCTCATCGGCCTCCATGGTGATGAACTCTTTCAAGCCCTGGTGGCCCTGCAGGTGCCGGAGGTCGCGACGAAGAATGTGCACCTCGAGGCCGCGCTCGCTGCGTAGCGCCTCGCCATGCAAGAAACCGTCGACTTGCACATCCACGTCTATGAGGAAATCGTCTACATAGGCCACTACAAGGCAAGCGAGGACGGAAAGACGTTGGCCTTCTTCCAGCAGCTGGAATCTTTGGACGCCATTGTTCAGAAGCACATCGACCTGGACACGAAAGCCGCTGCTACTTAGGCGCCATTCGGTGGGCCGGTGCCCTGAGTCGAGGAGGTGGACGTCGTCGATGGATGCATCTCTTCTTCTTCCCTCCTGTAACCAGCAGTGCATCACCTCATGGCCTTAATGTTTTATTAGTATAGTCCTCCCTCCGTTCCCAAATATAAGTCTTTCTAAAGATTCCATCAAGTGACTACTACAAACGGAGCAAAATGAGTGAATCTACACTCTAAACTATGTCTACATACATCTGGATGCTGTATTCCATTTGAAATAGTATCAAAAAAGGCTTATATTTATGAACGGAGGGAGTATATGGCATTTTTGTTCCAGTCGTAAAATTTCACTGTGAGGTGGGGCCGCAGTTGAGCAAACCCACCCCACCCACCGGGCGTCGGCCGAGTTTAGAATTGGAAGAGAGAAACAAGGGAGGAGGGCTAGCTGTAGCACAGACGCTGTTGTCAGATGGGACTCGTGTTTATAGAATAGGAGTACTGAGCACTCGTGCCTCTTTTTTTTAGGGAAAAATTAGTCGTATATCTAGTACCACTAGTTGGGTGTGTGCGACCTATAGCTGTCATCACTTTAGGTCTCCTTTTCGAACCATGGCTACGCTTCATGGTACATATTATTTCACGCATTTATCCTCCTATATGTACTCCTAGGCTATTTCCACGTGCTCCCATTCGCTGACATGTGGGACATAGAGCATCTGGGTCGTAGTGCATGCACGACTCGGAGCATATGTCGGGGTACTTTACATTTCAGACCTCACGAATTACATGCAAACCCCCCACAGAAGAATAAATAAATGAATGAATTACTACATGAAACCGGATTATTTTCGTGGAAACCAGAGCACGCTCATTAAATTTTGGACATAACACGTTTATGAAAAATGACGGACCGAAACCAGTCTAAGGGCCTCTTTGATTTTTCCCGCAAAAAAAGGGCCTCTTTGATTTGCAGGATACTGAAAACACAGGAATGGGGAAAGTATGATGGCGATGAACCGAGACGACGAGAACTCTAACTCAGTTACGGGTTAGAGTTAGATTCTAACCCTGAACTAACTCTAAACCAAAGAGGTGTATGGATGGCAGGGTTAGATTGACAATAAATGCTCTATCTCAATCATTTGACTACTTTGGACCCTATTTCCTGCCGGATTTGGAGGGTGCTTGGATACGTTTTAGTTCCATGACTAAAAGTAGTGGGACTAAAACTTGCTAGCCTCACCCATGCTTGGATCCAAATACTAAAGAGACTAAAATCAAGTTAATGAGCATTTATTATCCTCCAAACCCTCGAATCCAGAACTCGCCTGTGTTAAAGGAGAGGAGTTAAATGAGGAGAGAGAGGACTAATCCACATTTTAGTAGGGGTACCCCTGACTAAAATTTTTTAGTATCAAGACTAGTTTTAGCTCCTCTTTAGTCAGGGGTGCTTGGAACTTTAGCCTCTTAAAGAGACTATTTTTAGTCAGACTAATAAGTCCCTTGGATCCAAGCACCCTCTTGGTGTGGCCGGCTCTTTTGTGGCCTCCTCCCGCTCACAATTGACATAAACGAACCATCTATACAAATCAAGTATGCAAAACATGATAATTTTTACTTTCTCCATACAAATGAGATATCCCACTTAAACATACAAGTCGTCAATCAAGCTTCACAAAATAAAAAAAACACTTCATGAAACAAAGAATGAGCTAACTCGTCACGGAAGTCATTCATGATAGGGAGGGAGCCCGGAGCCCCTCACGCACCGAGGGAGGAACTTGCCATCGACGCTCTAGAGGAAGGCTCTGTAGAGCCCAAGACCCAGGAACCCCTCCGACGCCGGCCCTTGCGAGTTGAGGTCGACACCGGCATGGGTAGCAGGGCCACTTGCCGCCGACTGGGAACTTAATCTTTGGGCCTCTAGAAATAATGCAAGCGTGTAACTAAAATACCTAGAAAGGTGAACTGAATCTTTGGGCCTCTAGAAATAATGCAAGCCTGAAACTGAAATACCTAGAAAGGTGAACTGAATCTTTGGGCCTCTAGAAATAATGCAAGCCTGATAGTGAAATACCTAGAAAGGTGAACTGAATCTTTGGGCCTCTATAAATAATGCAAGCCTGAAACTGAAATACCTAGAAAGGTGAACTAAATCTTTGGGCCTCTAGAATAATGCAAGCCTGAAATTGAAATACCTAGAAAGGTGAACTGAATCTTTGGGCCTCTAGAAATAATGCAAGCCTGAAATTGAAATACCTAGAAAGGTGACCTGAATCTTTGGGCCTCTAGAAAGATTTATTACCTCCTCAAGCAGCATCAAACAATTCCATGTGTGCACCACAAATCTATACCAAGTTTGATCAGGATCTACTTTTACAAATCAGAATTAGCGCTAGAGCAAGCAAGATCAATGATATGGCCATGAGACAGAGAAGGAACGAACAAACTCACCCCTCTCGCGACCTCCCTGGTAGATGCGCCGCCGCCGCGCATGACAGAGGGAGAAAAACGACTGGTGAAGGGGGAGCGGGGCGACCTTCGAAGGCCGGAGGGAGAGGGCGGCCAGAGTAGGGCGGCTGAGGCCGGAAGGAGAGGGCGGCCGGAGGAGAGAAAGGGCGAGCGGCCCTGTGGGGAACAGAGAGGAGTCGTGCGACAGGGGGGGAGCGATCTGGTGCGGGCAGGGGAGATTTTTTTAGTTCTCTTTTAGTGGGCCCAGGGATAACTAACCCAATTAGAACCTCTCCACCGGGCTATTGTTTTAGCTGGGTTAGAGCAAACTAGCTCAAACTAACCCCTCTTGTTTCGATAATTTTAGGCTATTTCAACCCAAACTAGCTATAACTCACAGATCCAAACAAAGAGTAGTGTTACTGTACATGCTACAGTGTGGAACGTAGCACATTGTTTTTTATGGCCATATCACCACATTGTTTTCTACTGCTGGTTCACTGGGCTACCGTGGTTCGCACTGCTGGTTCACTAGGCTACCGTGGTTCACACTCCTCCGACCTGAGTAGTACTCCCTCCGTTCCTAAATATAAGTCTTCGTAGATATTTCACTGTGGACCACATACGGATGTATATAGATGGATTTTATGTGTAGATTCACTCATTTTTCTCCGTATGTGGTCCATAGTGAAATCTCTCCAAAGACTTATATTTAGGAACGGAGGGATTAGTATAGTACTAGTATATATCGCATCATTCTTTGCTCCTTCTTACTACTCCAACATGTGGGAGAGCCAGCATCCGGGTCGACGTGTCATGCACCAGATTAGAGCGCGGAACGGAAGGGGGGCATCACCCCGGTCGGAGCGCCAGTAATTCATGACTATAGTGAGTGGTCATATCACAAGTCTTTCGAGCAGTAACGCGTCGTCATATCGCACAACCCCACTCGCTCACCCTCCTTGCCTCTCTGTCAAACCGCCTACCCGAAAACCGCCGCGCGTACTGCCCAGGAAAAGCCCCGCCCTCAACTTTTAACTACGCGAAAATAGTTTGAGCTTGTTCGTTCTATATAAATACAGTACTTACTGAATGTTTATTCACCCGTGGGGTTGTTCAATGAATGGAGGGGCGGGGAGCACAAGTGAACAATACTGTAGTACTACTAGTAGTAAGTAGGAGTCGTGCTGTACACAAATTGAAACGCTTGTTGTGGAGAGAAAAAAGATAATCACTCCACTATATATGGACGCAGGGGCCTGAGCTCTTGCTTTTCTAGGGTTGCTCTCTTCATTCTCTCATCCTCTCCAGATATAAACAAGACAGCGGTAGCGACATTTTTTCTCTGCTCACCGCTGGTCACAGATTCGGCCGGATCCCTTTGGCCGATGTGTGTAGAGGACTAAAAGGTGCATCGTTCACGCGGTCATCGCCACCGAAGGAGGAAACCCACAGCTGCCGGAGGGGCCAGATCCTCTGCCCGAGCCGTTCTCTCCGACACAGCGCCGGCTCGGGAGGTCCTCCGACCCTTCTTCCTCCCTGTCGTATTGTCCGCAGATCCGACCTGCCGCCGCCGACATCCCGGCGACCCTTAGGTATAAGTTCTTCGCAAGCGGCCTTGCTCTACTGCCCTAGCTCCCCACGTGTCTGCATGTGCATCTTTTTCTACTTCCATCAGCTCTTCCAAAGCCACCTAAATTTTTAGTATTATTAGAGGTAAAGCTACTTCATGCATTCGAATCTAGGGCTTTGTTCAAACAACTAAGAAAGGGGGGAAAGTTGTAGCATGAATCTAGGACTTGATTCAAAGAGGGAATAATATGGTGAAAGTAGTAGAGACCGGATACCCAACCGGTCTCTTGGTTGAAAAGGGAAATAATGGGAAAACGCAGCACAAACTGGATAAGGAACATATCTATTATTGGTTGAAAAAGGATAGAAAGTGGCGGCTGGTGGACAAGTCAACAGAGTATGTCCAGGATTAGATTTGCTGCCATCACATAGTAAAAGGTCTCCAGGTTTACATTTGCTGCCCTCACATAGTAAAAGGTCTCCAGGATTAGATTTGCTGCCCTCACATAGTAAAAGGTCTCAGGATTAGATTTGCTACCCTCACATAGCAAAAGGTCTCCAGGATTAGATTTGCTGCCCTCACATAGTAAAAGGTCTCCTGGATTAGATTTGCTGCCCTCACATAGAAAAGGTCTCCAGGATTAGATTTGCTGCCCTCACATAGTACAAGGTCTCCAGGATAAGGTTTGCTGCCGTCACATAGCATGAACAAACTCGGCATCACCACTTTATGCCTCCTTGTAGGTACATTGTGCTGATGCGTCCACTGTCGCATGTCCTTATACCAACCTTTTGTTGTTGTTAATGTAAGGGCGCATATAAAATGAAGCGATCACACTGTTACCTTAGGGACATGTAACGCCCCGAGACCGATGTGCCAGTTGTCCTCCCGTTATTCGCCGTTGGTGCTTTGTCATTTGCTTGCGTGTCGCATCTTGCCATGTCATCATCTGCATTTCATATCATGTCATCATGTGCATCGCATTCGCATACGTGTTCTTCTCATGCATCCGAGCACTTTCTCCGTTGTCCGTTTTGCAATCCGGCACTCCTATGCCCCCCGGCACCCCGTTTACCTCGATTCGTGAGTGGCCGAAAAATGTTCTCGGAATGGGTTGAAACTTGTCATGCGGTCTTATTATAGTGTAGACAGAGCGCCTGTCAAGTTTCATCGCATTCGGAGTCCGTTTGACTGCCCAACCGTTAAACTTATAGCGGCATCGCGTCCGGTTTATCTGACGGACGTTTTCGGTCTCCGAAAACCCTTGTCGGGCTGCACTCCTTCCCCCTCTTCTCAGCCCAACCTCTCTTCACAATCCACCAGTAGCCCACCTAAACTACCCCCTCCTCGCGTCCGGTGCCATCCGATCGAGATCGGAGGCTCCGTAACGCTCCTAAACCCCCCCTAAACCTCAAACCCTAGCCTCATTTTCTATATATAGACCCCCTCATGCCAATTTTTTGGCCTCCACCTACCTTCCCCTCGGGATCCGAGCTCCCCAAACCGCAGCCGCCACCTCCACCTCGCAGCCGCCGCCCTCCACCTCCGAATCCGCGCCAGCCACCTCGCCTCCGCCACTTGGCGCGTAGCCATTTGCTGCGCCGCCACCACGCCGCCGCCCGTGGCCACTACCCGTGCGCCACGTCGCCCCTGCCTCCCTCCTCCTCCCGCAGGGCCCGCCGGAGCCCATCACAGGCCCGCTCCAGGCCAGATCTGGGCCCGGACGAGCCCGCGCGAAGCCACCGCCAGCCCGTCGCCCTCGCTCCCGTGTTCCACCGTAGGCGCCCGAGCGCGCCGGCGTCCGTCTGTCCGCGTCGCCGCCCGGGAGTCCGCCGCCACCCAGCCAGCCCCAGTCACCGCCGTCGACCCCAGGTGCCGCCTCCCCTGCTCGTGACCCCGCCTCCTTCCTCTTCTTCTTCTCTCTCTCTCTTTCTTAGATCTCTCTCTCTCTCTGCAGGTTCTTCGCCGCCCCGTGAAGCTCGCCGCCGTGCCTCCTCCGGCCGGATCCAGCCCGGAGCCTACCGGATCCGCCGGATCCGACCCCTGTGCGCCGCTCCCGGCCTCCCCGCGCCTGCCCTCGCCGGAGTTGTTCCCCGCCGGCGCCGCCATGGCCTCGACCGCTCGGGATCAAGGAGGCCGCCCGTGCCTCAAACCCCCTCCTCGCCTGGACGCACAGCCGGTCGCCCCGTTGATCGCGGCCCTCACCCGCTTGGGCCAGATTTGCGCCAGGCCCAGCGCGCCCATTCGCGGCCTACCCATCCTCCTCCCCGCCAAACTGGGCTTGGCCCGTGGTGAGCCACCCCCAGCGCCCACGTCCTGTTTCGGTCAAGTGCATGGATTCGGCCCGTGACTTGTTTTTTTTCTGCATTGCGATTTTGTCATTAAATCCTGGACATGCTTATTACAGAAATGCCCCTGTTTTAAACTGCTAATAACTATTTAACCATGCATCCAAATAAAACATGTCATATATGTAACATGCTTGGAATTTAATCTAGTTTCACAATATCCCACTTTCATCCATGTTTAAAATGTTTAAATTGCTGTTTGCATTAATTTGCATAAATGCCATGTTAAAATGATTTAATTCATAACTATTCAACCGTAGCTCCAAACCTAACAAACTTTACATGTAAATGGGGTAGAATTTTGCCTAGATTAACATGGTGGAATTACTTTGCATGTTTGACAACTCTAAAATTGTGTATAGGGCAGAACAGTACCAAATCTATTATTTGCTCATGAGGAGTTTCCGGAATTGTTGTTCATTGCTTCCGGCCTCATTTAAACTTGACTAGATCGGTAGTTTTACTTTGCTTCACCCTCTTGCCATGTTAAACAACATTTAATATTGTTGGGTACATAAACGAGATCAAACTAAATAATTGTCGTGGTGTTTCGTCAATATGCAACGGAGATGCATATTGAACTCCACTTAATTTGTAGAATTGTCTGTTGCACTTGGCCATGCCATGCTATTTAAACCGGACATGCATCATACTTGATTGTGCATCACGCTATGTTTGTGCTCGTTGGTTTACTATGTTGTTTGCTTCTTTCCGGTGTTGCTTCTTCGAGTTAGTTCCGATAACGTTGCGATTGTGAGGATTCGCTCGACTACGTTCGTTTGTCTTCTTCATGGACTCGTTCTTCTTCCTTGCGGGATCTCAGGCAAGATGACCATACCCTCGAAATCACTTCTATCTTTGCTTGCTAGATGCTCGCTCTTTTGCTATGCCTATGCTACGATGCCTACCACTTGCTTATCATGCCTCCCATATTGTTAAACCAAGCCTCTAACCCACCTTGTCCTAGCAAACCGTTGATTGGCTATGTTACCGCTTTGCTCAGCCCCTCTTATAGCGTTGTTAGTTGCAGGTGAAGATGAAGTTTGTTCCTTGTTGGAACATGGAGATGTTGTTCCTTGTTGGAACATGTTTACTTGTTGGGATATCACAATATATCTTATTTAATTAATGCATCTATATACTTGGTAAAGGGTGGAAGGCTCGGCCTTATGCCTGGTGTTTTGTTCCACTCTTGCCGCCCTAGTTTCCGTCATATCGGTGTTATGTTCCCGGATTTTGCGTCCCTAACGCGATCGGGTGATTTATGGGACCCCCTTGACAATTCGCTTTGAATAAGACTTTTCCAGCGAGGCCCAACCTTGGTTTTACCATTTGCCTCACCACCACCTATCCCTTTCCCTTGGGTCGGCCAACCCGAGGGTCATCTTTATTTTAGCCCCCCCGGGCCAGTGCTTCTCTAAGTGTTGGTCCAAACCGAGCGATGTCCGGCGCCCCCTGCGCAATCAGGGTCTATGCCAACCCGACGTCTTGCTCATCCGGTGTGCCCTGAGACCGAGATATGTGCAGCTCCTATCAGGATTTGTCGGCACATCCGGGCGGCTTTGCTGGACTTGTTTTATTACTGTCGAAATGTCTTGTAGCCGGGATTCCAAGACTGATCAGGTCTTCCCGGGGAGAAGGAATATCCTTCGTTGATCGCGAGAGCTTATCATGGGCTAAGTTGGGACACCCCTGCAGGGTTCGAACTTTTGAAAGCCGTGCCCACGGTTATGGGCAGATGGGAATTTGTTAATGTCCGGTTGTAGAAAACCCGAAGTTGATCTTAACTAAAATACACCAACCGCGTGTGTAACCGTGATGGTCTCTTCTCAGCGGGGTCCGGGAAGTGAACACGGTTGTTGGAGTTATGTTTGACGTAAGTAGTTCAGGATCACTTATTGATCATAGTTGTTCGCCCGTGCTTTGCCTTCTCTTCCCTCTCTCATTTGCGTATGTTAGCCACCATATATGCTAGTCGCTGTTGCAGCTCCACCTCACTACCCTGTCCTACCTTTAAGCTTAAATAGTCTTGATCTCGCGGGTGTGAGATTGCTAAGTCCTCGTGACTCACCAGATACTTCCAAAACCAGTTTGCAGGTGCCGATGAATCCGTGCAGGTGACGCACCCGAGCTCAAGGAGGAGCTCGATGAAGATCTTATCCTTTATGCTGTTTCGTTCTAGTCGATCAGTAGTGGAGCCCAGTTGGGGTCGATCGTGGACCTCTCTCGCTTTTGGGGTTTCTTCTTTTATTTTGGCTCCGTAGTCGGGCCTTGATTGTAACTGTATGATGTAATGTTTTATTCATGTATTTGTGTGAAGTGGCGATTGTAAGCCAACTATGTATCTCTTTCCCTTATGTATTACATGGGTTGTGTGAAGATTACCTCACTTGCGACATTGCTTTCAATGCGGTTATGCCTCTAAGTCGTGCCTCGACACATGGGAGATATAGTCGCATCGAGGGCGTTACAAGTTGGTAATCAGAGCCTTCCCCGACCTTAGGAGCCCCCACTGATTGATCGTTTTTAGCGGCCGAGTTATGTCTAGAAAAATGTTTTGAGTCATTTAGGAATTATGTATCGGAGAGTTTAGGAATTCTTTTTACTTCCCAGTCTCCTCATCGCTCTGGTAAGGCATCCTGACGTAGAGTTTTGTCTCTTCTCTTCTCAAACTTCACTAAAATTTTTTTTAGGATCACGCGGGTATCTTAGAATCGTTCCGATGGTTTTATGATGACAACATTGTCTTGGTTGCCTCCCGTCAGCAGGGGTTTAGTGGAGGTGTCCCGGGGAGTTGAGCTCCGAGGTGTTGTCGTCATAATTTTATCGTTGCAGTTCTGGAATACCTGAGTTTAGTACGCCGACATCGAAAATCTCTTTTGTACAGTTGTTGGTGAGATAACCCTGATAGCCCATTACTGAGGCGAGTGCGGGAGTATTGCCATGACTCGTATAACGGATGCTTTTCGAAGGTTGAGGTAGACGATTTCCGAGGATTTCTTGGTTATGTGTTGAAGGATGGATACAGCTGGATCTAGGTATTGTTAGTTTGGGTGATATATTTTGTGTCCCCTGTATCCCCAACACCTGATTGCATAATCAGAAAGTTTCGGGAGTTTATAGGTGGGAATTCAAGTAGCTCCTAGATTATCTTTCCTACAGACACATGATACGATATGGGGTCTATCATATGTTTGTTTCCGGCTTATTCTGCAAGCCGATCCTTGTTTTGTTTTGAGTTGTGGTATTCGAGTTGCTTCGAAGTCAAGTGTTGATTCCATACCTTTCCTAAGCGGTGTTCTCATACTCTGACGTGAATACCAATCCTTCATGATAACTAAGAGTATCATGCCAATTCTTTTTCAACCGGTGTGCTTCTCTTCAAGTGAACCTTATCACTTCAACATTCGCAAGATCAATTATCAGTTTTTCTCAACGGTGTTTGCTTCATCCGCTCCAAGTTGTCTTTGTTTTCCTGCCCTCCCACCCCTTCTTTTTCTTCAAGGAATCAGATGTCTTAACCAAGTATCCATTTTATTCATGTGAAGCCTCTCCATTCTTCTCCTTCATGTTCTTACCCGGTGGTTCTCAAGAAGATGTTCTTCAAGTTTATTATTGTTCATTCTTTTCTTCTCCAGTGGATTCAATGCAAGATTTCGGTGTTGATCTTATCCCTTTTCCCTCATTTCAAGTTCTTTCTTATGCTGGTTTATTTCTTAATCATTCACTTCTCGCTATTCAATTTGTTCTGAAGTGTTGAAGATATCTCTGAAGATTCGTGTTTCCACTCCGCATCAATTCTAACTATTTCGAGGTTGTTATCTCATTCTAGCCTTTTAAATCAACCGGTGCAATCTCCCTTTCAAGCAATCCTTTCAACGGTGTTTCTTTTGAGTGGGCCCTAACCCACAGGTCTTTTCCCAGGATCTTACCTGACTCTTCTAATTTTCCCGGAGCGATTCCCAAATTCATTTCAAAGTTTGATGTAAGAATGAATTATCATCAGTCAAATGTCTTTCTCCAAGATCCTTCAAATTCTCTTCATCATTGGTTCAACCTTTCCAATTCTCATCCCGGAGTATCTCAACAATTCATGGTGGTGTTTCTCATCATCATTCTCAACATTTGAAGACCGAAGAAGAGTTTCTCTTAAATCTTGCTCCATTCTCTGCAAGATTCATGGTTCTAGATTGATGCCATCCTCTCATAACTATTTTTGATTGTGAGAATTCTTTTCACCCATCCGGAGCAATTCAGGAGTCTTTTCAGTTTGACTCTTCTGAGCCCATCATCTCCGAATTATTCATTCGAGCTTTCAGCTCTCGTTCTCCAAATCTTACCGGTGCATCATTCAAGTATTCTCTAATCAGCTCGTGATCTATTCGTTCATTTGTATCTAAATCCTAGCAAGCATCTTCGTTCATTTGCTAATTCTTCCCAGTGTTTTCTTCTCTCTTCTTCGTTCATTTTCAATTCTTACGGTGGTTCGTTCAAGAGTTTTCTTCCTTCGTTATCATATAGATTCATTCGTTCTTTCCAATCCTACCGGCGGATCGTTGAAGACCTTCCCAAGTTGAGCAATATCTCTCTTCAATCCTTTTTCAACGAGAATAAGTAGTATGCCTAATCCGTTGCTTGTCATCAATCTAAATTGGTGAAGGATACGCATAACATAATTCTTGTTCTTGTTTCATCCCAGTGATTAATTCCTTATTCCGGAGATTCATCAAAATTCCTGTTTTCAATTGTTTCTTCTTGTCTTCCTCGGAGTTCCAAGCTCTCGCAATTATATCACCACGGAGATCCATCTAAATCATTGCAAGGTTTCACCTGGTGTTTTCAACTTCTCTTTCTTTCTATCATCCTTTTGTTTACCGGAGTTCTTCATGGAGGCTCTACATGGTGCTTCGTCAAGGATTCTTTTCATTCTTCAATTGTTCTTCAAGTTTTCTCTCGAAGTTATGATCCGTCAAGCCATACTCTAAAATAAACATGGTGTTTCAACACATGTTTTGTCTTGAGGAGTTCAAGTATTCTTCATCTTGCATCCAAAGTGCAATTCTTTCTACCTTATCTTTTGAGGTGGTGTTATGTCATTCTTGATAATTTGAGTTCATGTCTCATGATTCACATGTTGTTAAGAATGAGATATTTAAATCCATCATTTTCTCTTCGTTCAAGGGATCTTTTCAACCAATCTATCTCTCCGTTGGAGTCATCTTGTGTCATATTTCACCTAAAGCCTTCTCTAAGGTTTGTTGCTATTATGGTGCTTATAAATGACCCAAATTCTTCTTTTATCCTCCCGGTGAAATAGTTTCTAGTCTCCTTGTTTTTATCAATCCAATCTCTTCCGTGAGTGGCAGGTTCTCACCTTATAATTTTGGGATGTCTTCCATAAGTCCACATCAAGTTTAAGCTTTCGTTGTTGATAATCCAACAACTCCGTTCAATCTTTTCTTCGTAAGCTTTCTCTTTCAATTTTATTTGTGAGAGTTGTCATTTTCTTCTCCATTCCTGTATTCCAATGATCTATCTTCTATTTCTTCTTCCGGAGGCATTGTGATGTTTCTCTCTTCGACCCATCATCTTGTTTTGCCAAGATCATGTTCCTTTTCCTTGGTTACCCATTTAACCGGAGTGTTGTGTCTATCGTTCCTCTTTTAATCGGAGTCTCATCCACGTGCTATCATTTTGTCAAGTTCAAATTCTATTCCTCCGTTTCCAACCGGAGTGTTGTATCATCTCTTCAAGTTCTTTTCATCTTATCAAGTTTTGGCCCCCTTCTCAACCGGAGTGCTGTCTGAAATCTTTCTTACCCCTTGTGCCATTTTTTTCAATAGTTCTGGAGGCAGTGTGTTGATTGATTTCATCAGGTGTCCTCTCATCTTATCAAAATCATGTTCTATTCCTTCCATTTTCAGTCGGAGTGATGCCCAAATTATATCAATCATATTCCTTCTCCATCTAGTTTTATCCGGAGTGGTTGCAATATCTATCTTGTCACTTAACCTCTTGGCTCTCGTCGTATCCCTTGTTCCTCTTACCTAACGAAGTGTTTTCAAGTTCGTTCAACTCCGTTGTGTTCTTTCTTTCAATTTGTTCAACCTCGCAAGGTTCCTTTGTTTCACTCGTTTGTCAAACAAGCAACATTGCTTTACCTTTTCCTCTTCCGCTTTTCTCCGGTGCCATCCTAGATCTCGGGACGAGATCCTCTCGTAGTGGTGGAGTGTTGTAACGCCCCGAGACCGATGTGCCAGTTGTCCTCCCGTTATTCGCCGTTGGTGCTTTGTCATTTGCTTGTGTGTCGCATCTTGCCATGTCATCATCTGCATTTCATATCATCTCATCATGTGCATCGCATTCGCATACGTGTTCGTCTCATGCATCCGAGCACTTTCTCCGTTGTCCGTTTTGCAATCCGGCACTCCTATGCCCCCCGGCACCCCGTTTACCTCGATTCATGAGTGGACGAAAAATGTTCTCGGAATGGGTTGAAACTTGGCATGCAGTCTTATTATAGTGTAGACAGAGCGCCTGTCAAGTTTCATCGCATTCGGAGTCCGTTTGACTGCCCAACCGTTAAACTTATAGCGGCATCACGTCCGGTTTATCTGACGGACGTTTTCGGTCTCCGAAAACCCTTGTCGGGCTGCACTCCTTCCCCCTCTTCTCAGCCCAACCTCTCTTCACAATCCACCTGCAGCCAACCTAAACTACCCCCTCCTCGCATCCGGTGCCATCCGATCGAGATCGGAGGCTCCGTAACGCTCCTAAACCCCCCTAAACCTCAAACCCTAGCCTCATTTTCTATATATAGACGCCCTCATGCCAATTTTTGGCCTCCACCTACCTTCCCCTCGGGATCCGAGCTCCCCAAACCGCAGCCGCCACCTCCACCTCGCAGCCGCCGCCCTCCACCTCCGAATCCGCGCCATCCACCTCGCCTCCGCCACTTGGCGCGTAGCCATTGGCTGCGCCGCCACCGCGCCGCCGCCCGTGGCCACTACCCGTGCGCCACGTCGCCCCTGCCTCCCTCCTCCTTCCGCAGGGCCCGCCGGAGCCCATCACAGGCCCGCCCCGGGCCAGATCTGGGCCAGGAGGAGCCCGCGCGAAGCCGCCGCCAGCCCGCCGCCCTCGCTCCCGTGTTCCGCCGTAGGCGCCCGAGCGCGCCTGCGTCCAACTGTCCGCGTCGCCGCCCGGGAGTCCGCCGCCTCCCCGCCAGCCCCGGTCGCCGCCGTCGACCCCAGGTGCCGCCTCCCCTGCTCGTGACCCCGCCTCCTTCCTCTTCTTCTTCTCTCTCTCTCTTTCTCAGATCTCTCTCTCTCTCTGCAGGTTCTTCGCCGCCCCGTGAAGCTCGCCGTCGTGCCTCCTCCGGCCGGATCCAGCCCGGAGCCTACCGGATCCGCCGGATCCGACCCCTGTGCGCCGCTCCCGGCCTCCCCGCGCCTGCCCTCGCCGGAGTTGTTCCCCTCCGGCGCCGCCATGGCCTCGACCGCTCGGGATCGAGGAGGCCGCCCGCGCCTCGAACCCCCTCCTCGCCTGGACGCGCAGCCGGTCGCCCCGTTGACCGTGGCCCTCGCCCGCTTGGGCCAGAACTGCGCCAGGCCCAGCGCGCCCCTTCGCGGCCTGCCCATCCTCCTCCCCGCCAAACTGGGCTTGGCTCGTGGTGAGCCACCCCCAGCGCCCACGTCCTGTTTTGGCCGAGTGCATGGATTCGGCCCGTGACTTGTTTTTTTTCTGCGTTGCGATTTTGTCATTAAATCCTGGACATGCTTATTACAGAAATGCCCCTTTTTTAAACTGCTAATAACTATTTAACCATGCATCCAAATAAAACATGTCATATATGTAACATTCTTGGAATTTCATCTAGTTTCACAATATCCCACTTTCATCCATGTTTAAAATGTTTAAATTGCTGTTTGCATTAATTTGCATAAATGCCATGTTAAAATGATTTAATTTATAACTATTCAACCGTAGCTCCAAACCTAACAAACTTTACATGTAAATGGGGTAGAATTTTGCCTAGATTAACATGGTGGAATTACTTTGCATGTTTGACAACTCTAAAATTGTGTTTAGGGCAGAACAGTACCAAATCTATTATTTGCTCATGAGGAGTTTCCGGAATTGTTGTTCGTTGCTTCCGGCTAGATAGGTAGTTTTACTTTGCTTCACCCTCTTGCCATGTTAAACAACAGTTAATATTGTTGGGTACATAAACGAGATCGAACTAAATAATTGTCGTGGTGTTTCGTCAATATGCAACGGAGATGCATATTGAACTCCACTTAATTTGTAGAATTGTCTATTGCACTTGGCCATGCCATGCTATTTAAACCGGACATGCATCATACTTGATTGTGCATCACGCTATGTTTGTGCTTGTTGGTTTACTATGTTGTTTGCTTCTTTCCGGTGTTGCTTCTTCGGGTTAGTTCCGATAACGTTGCGATTGTGAGGATTCGCTCGACTACGTCCGCTTGTCTTCTTCAGGGACTCGTTCTTCTTCCTTGCGGGATCTCAGACAAGATGACCATACCCTCGAAATCATTTCTATCTTTGCTTGCTAGATGCTCGCTCTTTTGCTATGCCTATGCTATGATGCCTACCACTTGCTTATCATGCCTCCCATATTGTTAAACCCAGCCTCTAACCCACCTTGTCCTAGCAAACCGTTGATTGGCTATGTTACCGCTTTGCTCAGCCCCTCTTATAGCGTTGTTAGTTGCAGGTGAAGATGAAGTTTGTTCCTTGTTGGAACATGGAGATGTTGTTCCTTGTTGGAACATGTTTACTTGTTGGGATATCACAATATATCTTATTTAATTAATGCATCTATATACTTGGTAAAGGGTGGAAGGCTCGGCCTTATGCCTGGTGTTTTGTTCCACTCTTGCTGCCCTAGTTTCCGTCATATCGGTGTTATGTTCCCGGATTTTGCATCCCTAACGCGGTCGGGTGATTTATGGGACCCCCTTGACAGTTCGCTTTGAATAAGACTTTTCCAGCGAGGCCCAACCTTGGTTTTACCATTTGCCTCACCACCACCTATCCCTTTCCCTTGGGTCGGCCAACCCGAGGGTCATCTTTATTTTAGCCCCCCCCCCCCCCCGGGCCAGTGCTTCTCTAAGTGCTGGTCCAAACCGAGCGATGTCCGGCGCCCCCTGCGCAATCAGGGTCTATGCCAACCCCACGTCTTGCTCATCCGGTGTGCCCTGAGACCGAGATATGTGCAGCTCCTATCAGGATTTGTCGGCACATCCGGGCGGCTTTGCTGGACTTGTTTTATTACTGTCGAAATGTCTTGTAGCCGGGATTTCGAGACTGATCGGGTCTTCCCGGGGAGAAGGAATATCCTTCGTTGATCGCGAGAGCTTATCATGGGCTAAGTTGGGACACCCCTGCAGGGTTTGAACTTTTGAAAGCCGTGCCCGCAGTTATGGGCAGATGGGAATTTGTTAATGTCCGGTTGTAGAAAACCCGAAGTTGATCTTAACTAAAATACACCAACCGCGTGTGTAACCGTGATGGTCTCTTCTCGGCGGGGTCCGGGAAGTGAACACGGTTGTTGGAGTTATGTTTGACGTAAGTAGTTCAGGATCACTTATTGATCATAGTTGTTCGCCCGTGCTTTGCCTTCTCTTCCCGCTCTCATTTGCGTATGTTAGCCACCATATATGCTAGTCGCTGCTGCAGCTCCACCTCACTACCATGTCCTACCTTTAAGCTTAAATAGTCTTGATCTCGCGGGTGTGAGATTGCTGAGTCCTCGTGACTCACCAGATACTTACAAAACCAGTTTGCAGGTGCCGATGAATCCGTGCAGGTGACGCACCCGAGCTCAAGGAGGAGCTCGATGAAGATCTTATCCTTTATGTTGTTTTGTTCTAGTCGATCAGTAGTGGAGCCCAGTTGGGGTCGATCGTGGACCTTTGTCGCTTTTGGGGTTTCTTATTTTATTTTGGCTCCGTAGTCGGGCCCTGATTGTAACTGTATGATGTAATGTTTTATTCATGTATTTGTGTGAAGTGGCGATTGTAAGCCAACTATGTATCTCTTTCCCTTATGTATTACATGGGTTGTGTGAAGATTACCTCACTTGCGACATTGCTTTCAATGCGGTTATGCCTCTAAGTCATGCCTCGACACGTGGGAGATATAGTCGCATCGAGGGCGTTACAGGACATGTCTAACCAGTGTTATTGTTAATCTAATGCCTCCAGTGATAAGATGCAATTAAACTGTGTTACAAATGGCACTCCTGCTGTTTTCCCCAGTATGATAAGTAAGTTGCTCCTTTACGCTGGTGAGTGTCCTAGTGTCCCCACGGTCCCATGCCCTTAAACCAACTCTTTAGCTGCTGTTGATTTACTGTGTCTGGTAAACAAGCAATGCCACCATTAAAGTAATCCCATATTTGAGGAATCTCATTGTTGATCGTAATGCTTCTGGTAACATGAAGCATTGCTGACGTTTTAAAATTTCTACTGTCCTTGCGTGATTGCCATGAATATATTAAGATGCTTCTTTTCATTTTGTATATGTTTCGTATATTCTTATTGACCAGCAAATGTTTACTTTTGATCTTTTTGTGCAGATAGGGATATCCATTTCACCTTGTTGCTATTGTGACCTTTTGGTGAACTGCACAAAACACTTTTTTTGGAATGAGTGTCTTATGCAGTTCAACTAAAATGTCACGTGGGCAACATCTCTCAATTTTGGTGGAACTGCACAAAATGGTGATTGGAGTTTCCAAAATCTCCGTCAAGTTTCTGCTGGTAATCTTGTGCAACATTTTATTAGCCTTTGCAAGATGGAGCCGTAACTATCACCACAATGGCACTTTATTTTAGTGGAACTGCACAAAAGGATAAGAAAATTATAGTTGCACCTTACATGAGCCGGACTGCCAACCTTAATGTTCCTCAATTTTAGTGCAACTACTAAAGAAGAACCTGCCAGCTCACAAGAGTAAGTACTTCTTGCTAGCTGAATGATGCAATCTTTGCTTCATTTCAGGTGAACTACAGAAAAAGGCGCATGAATTGAATCATGGAACTCCAGGCCGACCTCATTCAAGTAGAGCTGGCGGTTGAGTTCAAGGAGGCCGCCATTAAAGCGAAATCATGCTCTCATGTCTCCTTGTTTGTGCTGTGCAAACATGTTGTGCAAACAGGAATACTCAACTACAGATGTTGTGACGGTCAAGAGCATTCGCCAAGTTCTTCGATTGTATGACATGGCTAGCGAAGATGGATTTAATCCCGATATTCACTTTAATGGTTTGGTTCTGAATCTTGCAAGCTGGGAATCAGTGAGATGTGTAGGCATCTTTGTTGTACTTATTATTTGGATCTTATTTGTTGGTTCTGAATCTTGCAAGCTGGGAAACACGGCATGATGATGTAGAGGACAACAACCATAACAAACAGCTCAAACTTGGTAGTATTATCTTTGTGAAAATGCGACAAATGTGCTGATCGTGTGCGTCCTGAGAATAATAATTCTAATTGTTGTGCATGTTGATCCTGTGGCACTGATAGAACGAGCGAATGCATTGCTTGTTTTAAGTATAAATTTCTATTAAAGCTAATTAAATTTAAGTAAAGTGACCACTAACTCCTGTTATTACAGTACCAATACAGATCCGCTCGTGAACCGACGTGTGGCCGCGGGTGCATCTTCTGCCGGGCGTGCAGCGAACGAGGGATGGGTAGTAATTGTTGTCGCATGTACACACTCAGCTTAATGTTGAATCCAGTTCCCCAAGAGCTGAAAAACGAACTGTTGCCGCCGCCTGCACACTCGTTCACTCGAAGAGACTCCAATGGCGATCTGAGGGGTGAGCCTACTGGATATAGACTTCAGCAAGGAGTTCCCCTTTGAGTTCGCCGTTCAGTCCTATGGCTACACCAAGTTGAATGTGATGTACACCAACGATACGAACTCGGTGAAGCTCTGCCTCGCCTCAGTCCTATGGCTGCACCAGGTTCTGGAGCATTCGCCCGTTTCATCAGCAGCGCCGAATGCACCTTCGCTACGGTGGAGAGAAGGAAGAACGCGACGATTCGGCCATCTGGTGCAACAAGCTTGTCGACATCCAGAAGCAATACAAGATCATCCGCAATGGGCACGAGAAGGACTCCGTGGCTGACCTCACTGAGACCATCATCGACCCCTGATAGACCAACATGAAAGAAGACGACCTGAACACGTGGGAGGTACCTCTGAATCTAGCCTACATAACCTATGTGGCCAAGGACGCATACACATGCTACAACATGAACAGGAAGATCTTGGACATGAGGGTGTGTCTGCTTCCCGTAACCGACGAGTACACGGACAACAGCGTCATGATCAAGCGTGCCAGGAAGGTCTAGATGTTGTACTTTATCTGTTTATAAGCACCTTTATCATCTGAGTGTTTCATGCATTAGCCTATGCGTCGTAATTATTTGTTTTGTGCGAAATATTTCTTTTAAGAACCCATTAACCTGATTGCTTTTTTAGTGGCTATTTGCTTATGTATGTAAACTAGTTCACTTGTCCGTAAAAAAAACTAGTTCACTCGGCTGCCGTGCTTTGAATCTCCTTCCTCCCAACATATTTTCCTCCTCAGGTGGACCCAGGAGGTCTCCAAATTTTCTCCCACATTGTATTTCAATGTAAACTGAGTTTCCTCCCAGTACTTTCCCCTAGAACCAACTCGACTGTCCAACGTCTAGCCTAAAAAAATAATAATACCCCATGTACTATTAACTCATCAAATTAAAATGATATTTTATTTCGTAAGTTGAAAGTTCTTACAAAATAATAATTATTATATATAACTTGGCAAGTTAACTCCTAGTGATTGCATACATAAGCTTGCAAAGATTTTACTGACGTGCAATCATGTGTTTATGTTTTTATAACATTTCTCCGTCGAGCCCAACATGATATTTTCACCCAGCCCAGCAAGTCCGCGGATTTCGAGAAAAATGGAAACGGGATTTAAACGGGCTGCATAGATGCTACATCATTGTTTCACCCAGCCTACCAAATGGACTAAAAAACAAACGGACTGGCTGACATGTGGGCCAGTAGGTCGAAGCCTAAGAAGGCGTTGGATTTACATCCAACGGCCGGCATTCTTCTTCAATCTCTCGTCTTCTTCCCCCAGCGCTGCCGGAACCGCCTGCTCCAGCCTTCGGCGTCCAGCGGTGTTGTTTTGCGCTCCTCAGCAAAATGCTACCCCGCCGACGGCCAGGCCATCCCTCCACTCCGCACCTCCTGTTATTCTGTGCCGAGTGTAGGCCCACCCCGCACACGAACCAGTCAAGTTCCCACTCCTCTCTGTCTGCGACTCCACTGCCGCGTCTTCCCCATCTCCGGGTCGTTCCAGTCTGGGGCCTCGCCGTCGTCCACCGCCTCGGTACGCTCGGTGCGGCGTGGTCAACATACGAGAGTCGTCGGAAGAGGACTGCACGTGGAGAGCCTGATCGCTGGGACCCACGAGGTCCATGGTCGCACGCAAGGAAAGTTCCTCCTTATTACGCACTGTACGTGGGAAGGGCTTCTGTATTTCGCGGAAAAAAAGTTCACCCCGCTGACAGGTCCGACCCACCAGCTATATCTTCGCATGCAAGGAAGTGCCTCCTTATTACGCACCAAAAAATGAATACCCCCTACTAGCTGGGACCCACCATAGTGGGTGGCTGACTTGTGGGCCTACTAAGTTTACGAGGACGGAGGGCTTTGTCAACTTAGTCAATATGAACGATTCTACCTCCGGTGACCGTACGATGTCCATCCAACGGCCATAGTGCTTCTTCAACCTATGGTCTTCTTGCTGTAGCCGCCCAAAGCAGCGCTGGTCGTGTCGCGTGCTCCTACCTCTCGTGGCCGGCTGTGATGCCGCGGAGGCCTCACCACCCCCTACTACTCCCACCGCTGGCCCAGGGTATCCCTCTACTCACCCACACCCCCTGTTATTCTGCGGCGACGACAGCCTCACGCCGCAGCCGAACCAGTGAACCCTCGTACTCCTCTCCGCGTGGGCATCCACTGCCGCGTCTTCCCCGGCTCCGCGTCGTCCCCTTCCTAGGCCTCGCCGTCGTCCATCGCCTTGGTGCTCTCGGAGCGGCGTGTTCAATGTGGTCAACGACCGACTTCCATCGGAAGAGTACTGTACGTGGAGAGGCTGACTGTTGGGTCCATGGCCACTGCCCAGTTTTTTGTGATTTGCCAAGTAAGTCGCTTTGTCAGGCCTGTTGGGCTACAAATCTTTCAAGACGAGGAGAGCTTCATTCGGCTGGCCGAGAAAATGGCCTATCAGTAATGAGAAATGGGATGTACATTTTTAAAACACATCAAACCGGCAATTAGTTTCAAATATCTTTTTTTTATTTCGAGATTTTAAATTAGATTAGTTTTTATGCATGGAGAATTTGTTGGATTTTATATTTATATGCATTTATTTTTAAAATCAGTTTGAATGTGAGTCGAAATTTCGAGATTAAAAGCAGTTCGGACCGCACCGAAATATGCAAAATTTCATACTATAATTTTTTAACCATGGCCACAATATGGGTTGTAATGCTAACAAAAAGAATATGGGCTCCAAAAAAACCTTAAGAATTAGCAAATGGGCTGTAAATTATTAGAAATAATGGCAGATGGGTTGTATGCTGTTTTCCACAGATTTGAGGCTTTCCTAAAAAAAAGGTTGATGCACAAGCAGTGACTGTTGGATGTCCATCAAACGGTCGTCGTGTTTCTTCAATCTCTGCTCTTCCTGCTCCAGCCGCTCTAACATGTGCCGGCCGGACTGCCTGCTCCCTCCTCCCCGTGGCCGGCTGTGCTGCCGCGCAGGCCTCACCGCGCCACCATACTCCCATCATTGGCCTAGCCATCCCTCTACTCACCCACAACTGCTGTTGTTCTCTGGCGACGGCAGACAAACCAGTAAACCCTCGTATAGCCGTACTCCCCTCCGCGTGGGAAACAACTGCCGAGTCTTCCCTGCCTCCGTGTCGTTCCCTTCCTAGGCCTCGCCGTCGTCCATCACCCTGGTGCTCTCGACACGGCCTGGTCAACGTGGTCAATGACCGACATGCATCTGAAGTGGACTGTACGTGGAGAGGCCGACAGCTGGGTCCACGGCCGCACGCAAGGAAATGCCTCCTAATTACGCGCAAAATAATGATTCCTCCACCTGACATCAGGGACCCACCGAAAGGGCCTCTGTATTTCGCCAAAAAAAATGTTACCGCCGCTGACAACTCGGACCCACCAGCTATATCTTCGCACGCAAGGAAGTGCCTCCTTATTACGCACAAAAAAATGAATACTCCCCCTGCTAGCTGGGACCCAGTATAGTGGCAGGCTGACTTGTGGGCCGACTAAGTTGACGGGGATGGAGGGCTTTGTCAACTTAGTCAATATGCACGATTCTAGCTCCAGTGACCGCACAATGTCCATCCAACGGCCGTAGTGCTTCTTCAACCTCTAGTCTTCTTGTTCCAGCCGCCCAAACCAGCGCCGGTGGTGCCTCGTGCTCCTGCCTCCCGTGGCCGGCTGCGATGCGGCGGAGGCCTCACCGCCCCCTACTACTCCCACCGCTGGCCAGGCCATCCCTCTACTCACCCACACCCCCTGTTATTCTGCGGCGACGGCAACCTCACACCGCAGCGAACCAGTGAACCCTCGTACTCCTCTACGCGTGGGCATCCACTGCCACGTCTTCCCCGGCTCCGTGTTGTCCCCTTCCTAGGCCTCGCCGTCGTCCACTGCCCTGGTGCTCTCGGCGCGGCGTGGTCAATGTGGTCAAGGAACGGCTTCCATTGAACATGGACTGTACGTGGAGAAGCTGACAGCTGGGTCCACGGCTGGAGCAAGGAAGTGCCTCCTTATTACGTGCAAAACAATTATTCCTCCACCTGACAACGGGGACCCACCGGACGGGCCACCGTATTTCACGAGAAAATATTTCCCCCCTGACTGCTGGGACCCACCAGCTACATCTTTGCACGCAAGGAAGTGCCTGACAATCGGGACCCACCAGCTACATCTTCGCACGCAAGGAAGTGCCTGACAGTCGGGACCCACCTGGTCGAAGCGTACGTAGCATTGTCATTCTGGTCGCGAACGTGTACGTACATATATACTGGTGGATGTAGAGGCGCGCACGTGTCGTAGTAGAGGCGCGCACGTAGCATGTACATGTACGTACAGTGGCCAGGGTGCAAGAAAGAAAATACGGCCACGTATGTGTACATACGGGCGGGGTCTCGAACGCCTACTCTCGCATACGTACGGCGAGGGCTCGTTGACATGCCTAGGTCGAAACGGAAAAACAACATCGTCGTCGTGTTCATGGGGAAGCAACGGAACGCGCCGTGTTCATCGGGAGGCAACGGAATGTGTGGGAGCCAACCGACTGGGTCGGAACGGAATGCGTGGTCGTGTTCATCGGGAGGGCTTGGACGGAACAGGCGATGGAAACGAGGCCTGGCGTACCGCACAACGGAGGAAACGGACCTCCTACATTCGGAACGGGGTCCTGTTGATTGGGAGGGGTCTGGCGTACCGCAAAACAGAGGAAACGGACCTCCTACGGTCAAAACGGGGGTCCTGTTGATCGGGAGGGGTGTGGCGTACCGCAAAACGACGAAATGGACCTCCTACGGTCGAAACGGGGGTCCTGTTGATCGGGAGGGGTGTGGCGTACCGCAAAACGGGACTCCACGGGATACTGTTCATCTCCATCGTCGACCTCCTCCAGCCTCCACGGGCTCCTGTTCATCCAGCCTCCACCGTGCGCTACTCCACCGGCTACTGTTCAACCACCCCTCCACCGTCTACTGTTCATCCAACGCTCCACACCACGGAGTCCTGTTCAAACACCCCTCCACAGGCACCCCTCCACCGTCTACTGTTCATCCAGCCCTCCACACCATGGGGTCCTGTTTAACCACCCCTCCACGGGCACCCCTCCACCGTCTACTGTTCATCCAACCCTCCACACCACGGGTCCTGTTCATCCACCCCTCCACGGGCACCCCTCCACCATCTACTGTTCATCCAGCCCTCCACCACACCACGGGGTCCTGTTCATCCAGAGGGAACGTACGCTCACTGTTCATTCAATCGATCGGCTTCAGTTAGCAGCAGTAGCGAAGGAATCGCTCGATCGGGTTTAGTTAACAGCCATCGATCGATCGCTCGGGTTCAGTAACGTGTAGCCTACAGTGCAATCGCTTGGGTTCAGTTAGAGCCAACGCCCCGCACACACGCGCGTACGTGTACGAGAGAAACGTGCATCGCTCGGCCCCCGACCTCCCACCGTAACCGGGAACTCCCCGAAATTTTCCTCCCCCTCGCTTCTACCACGGTTTTTTCCATCATGGACGGCCCAAAGAATGTCATGCAGCTGCGTCTCTGGCCCGCCCAGGACGAAAAGCCCATTTTCCGTCATGATTTTTTTCATAGAAGTAGGAGCCCACCACATCTATGATGATACCGGCGTTTTTCACAATTATCGGCATAGAAGTGTCATATGTATGACAGAAAAAAAATTCGTTCGGCCCAAAATGTCACGGATGTGTCTTTATTTGTAGTGAAGTGTGTCGCATTCAAGCTACCTGTGGAGCTAGGTACCTTTTTGCTCCGGTTAACTCAACCATCCGTCGATCTATCAGCAGGGCAGAGCAAGCGGAGAAAATCAGGTCCCGGCAAGTACTTTCCTACCGAGCCCCCCGGGGCCACCGGCAAGGGTACTACCGCGGACGCTGAGCCTGCCCGAGAGCAACTGGCTCCAGCGGGGCGCCAGGTCCTGGCCATAGAGACAGCCGCTCCCATGGCAGAAGAGATGCCTTTGGTCCTTGCCGTCGAGCCTCAGGCTCCAGCATGGGCGCAGCATATCGTCCAATTCCTCCAAACAGGGGAGCTTCCTGAGGAGCAGGAAGAAGCGGAGAAAGTAGCCCGTCGGTCCGCCCTGTACCAGTTCGTCGATGACGTCCTGTACCGGAGAAGGCCGAACGGTGTGAAACTCAAGTGCATCCCTCGGGAGGCGGGACTAGAGCTGTTGGCAGAGATACATGGAGGCATATGTGGCTCCCACATAGGGTCAAGGGCCCTTGCCGGGAAGGCGTTCCGGCAAGGTTTCTTCTGGCCCACCACCCTCCAGGATGCGACGACACTAATCACCAAGTGTGAAGCGTGCCAGTTCCATTCAAAGAAGCTTGATCAACCAGGTCAAGCCCTTCAAACAATCCCTCTCTCCTAGCCATTCTTGGTCTGGGGGCTTGATATACTGGGCCCTTTCCCCGCGCTCTCGGGGGCTTTGATTACTTGTACATTGCAATCGACAAGTTCACAAAGTGGCCAGAGGTGGAAGCAGTGAGGAAGGTGACTGCTCAGTCAGCCGTCAAATTCTTCAAAGGACTGGTCTGCCATTTTGGTGTGCTAAACAGAGTCATCACCGGCAACGGCATGCAGTTCACAAGCCACACCTTCATGCAATACATCCGACACCTTGGCAGCAAGGTCTGTTTTGCTTCCGTGGCACATCCACGGAGCAACGGCCAAGCGGAGAGGGCAAATGCTGAAGTGTTGAGGCTTGAGAACGAAAACCTTTGACAAGCTCCACAAGAGTGGAAGGCGCTGGATTGATGAGTTGTCGGCGGTTCTTTGGTCGATCAGGACGACGCCAAATAGAGCCACCGGCCAGACACCTTTTGCCCTGGTATACGGGGCGGAAGCAGTTCTCCCCACAGAACTCATACACGGATCACCTCGAGTGCTCGCTTATGACGAGCTTGAGCAAGAGCCGTTGCACCAAGATGACGCGACACTCCTTGAGGAAGATCATCTTCGGGCGGTGATACGTCTCCAACGTATCTATAATTTTTGATTGCTCCATGCTATATTATCTACTATTTTGGACTATATTGGGCTTTATTTTCCACTTCTATCTTATTTTTGGGACTAACCTATTAACCGGAGGCCCAGCCCAGAATTGTTGTTTTTGCCTATTTCAGTGTTTCGAAGAAACGGCATATCAAACGGAGTCCAAACGGAATAAAACCGTCGGGAACGTGATTTTCTCACCGAACGTGATCCAGGAGACTTGGAACCTACTCCAAGAAGTAACAGAGGCGGTCACGAGGGTGGGGGCGCCACCCCCCTAGGGCGCGCCCCCTGCCTCGTGGGCCCCCTGTTGCTCCACCGACGTACTCCTTCCTCCTATATATACCTACGTACCCCCAAACGATCAGATACGGATCCAAAAACCTAATTCCACCGCCACAACTTTCTGTATCCATGAGATCCCATCTTGGGGCCTGTTCTGGAGCTCCGCCGGAGAGGGCCGTCATCACGGAGGGCTTCTACATCATCATAGCCTCTCCGATGAAGTGTGAGTAGTATACCTCAGACCTTTGGGTCCATAGTTAGTAGCTAGATGGCTTCTTCTCTCTTTTTGGATCTCAATACAATGTTCTCCCCTTCTCTTGTGGAGATCTATTCGACGTAATCTTCTTTTTGCTGTGTGTTTGTTGAGACCGATGAATTGTGGGTTTATGATCAAGTCTATCTATGAATAATATTTGAATCTTCTCTGAATTCTTTTATGTATGATTGGTTATCTTTGCAAGTCTCTTCGAATTATCCGTTTGGTTTGGCCAACTAGATTGGTAGTTCTTGCCATGGGAGAAGTGCTTAGCTTTGGGTTTGATCTTGCGGTGTCCTTTCCCAGTGACAGAAGGGGCAGCAAGGCACGTATTGCATCGTTGCCATCAAGGATAACAAGTTTGGGTTTATTTCATATTGCATGAATTTATCTCTCTACATCATGTCATCTTGCTTAAGGCGTTACTCTGTTTTTAACTTAATACTCTAGATGCATGCTAGATAGCGGTCGATGAGTGGAGTAATAGTAGTAGATGCAGGCAGGAGTCGGTGAACTTGTCTCGGATGTGATGCCTATATACATGACCATACCTAGATATTCTCATAACTATGCTCAGTTCTGTCAATTGCTCAAGAGTAATTTTTTCACCCACCGTAGAATACTTATGCTCTTGAGAGAAGCCACTAGTGAAACTTATGGCCCCCGGGTCTATTCTCATCATATCAATCTCCATAACTTTAATCTTGCTTTGCTTTTTTACTTTGCCTTTTACTTTTCATTTTGCATCTCTATATCAAAAATACCAAAAATATTATCTATCATATCTATCAGATCTCACTCTCGTAAGTGACCGTTAAGGGATTGACAACCCCTAATCGTGTTGGTTGCGTTGAGCTATTGTTTTTGTGTAGGTACGAGGGACATGCGCGTGGCCTCCTACTGGATTGATACCTTGGTTCTCAAAAACTGAGGGAAATACTTACGCTACTCTGCTGCATCATCCTTTCCTCTTCGGGGAAATCCAACGCAAGCTCAAGAGGTAGCAGGCGGTTGTGAGAGCGGCACGCTACCAGCAAGCCTTGCGCCGCTACCATAGCCGCAAGGTTCATGCCCGAAGCTTTGAGGAAGGCGACCTTGTTCTTCGGCACGTTCAGTCGGCCAAGAATTCCAACAAGTTGACGCCAAAGTGGGAAGGCCCTTATCGGGTAATACGAGTCACCAGGCCTGGCGCAGTCCGCCTGGAGACCGAGGATGCCGTACCAGTGAGCAACTCCTGGAACATCGAGCATCTTCGCAAGTTTTACCCACAAGGCACAGCTTGCCGGGCCTCCCGGCAAGCCACCTTTTGTACGAGCTTTGCCGACAAGGCATGTGACCCTTTGTACAAAGCCAGGCGCAGACCCTGAGCAAAAATAAATGAAGCGTCGGTGCCCTAAGTTATAGCATGCATGCTAGGTCGAGTCTCGTCCTTGGTTAGGGTTGATAGTGCTTAGCGGCGGCTAACCCCTAGCTTAGAGGCCGAGTATGCGTCTCTCTGTTCTTTATGTCTTCTTTGGTTCGCAGGACACATGAATATCCTTGTCGATCTGCTTTGGAAGAAAGGGGACGGACCGGCGTCTGGGCCCCGGCAAGCCAATATTGCCGGGGGCTACAAGAGCAAAGATCCACCTGCGGCAAGCCAAGGTTGCCAAGGGCTGCAGATTCAGATAAGTTCTCTATCCCTTACCATGCATTTCGTTATGGACCGAGGTATGTGAAACCTCGTTTTATCCTTAGGCTACCGTGCTCCCATCATTCCGGACCCTAGGACTCGTTTCCTGGGACTGGGTTTGGTCGTAGTCGCGGCAGCAAGGAAATGAAACGAGGAGCCTAAGCCCACCTCATCCCTGCCTCCGCCAAGGGCGTGAGAAAGGTCGAGCAAAGTGGGGGGACGGCAAGGCCTGTTGCCGGGCGAGAAAACGTTTATCTTAAAGGTAACAAGGATTTACTCCTTGTCGTGTGTTTTACCTGCGAATGAAGAACACGGCAAACATCCCTTTTTCAATAAAAAAACATCCTGTACAGGTACAGTTCATACGAAATGAAAAAGATGAACAAGGGGATTACAAGTTTTAAATTCAACAAAGGCCCGAAGGCTTACAAGACTAAAAAGAGATAAGATGCCCATAATACCTTTCTTGTCCCTCTCCTTAGGAGGCAGGTCAAGGAGGCGAGAAGGGCAAAAGGGGCGCCTAGGCGAGCTACGAGCAGCAGAAGACACCAAGAGAACACCTCGGCGGCCGCCCATGGGCAGGCCGGTGATGACGGTGCTGGGAAAAGAGCTGGAAGACGAGGCGGCAGGACCGGCGGTACGCGACGAAGGCGTCGGTGCCCGCGTACTCCGAGTTGACAGCCTTGCCGCCCGCGCTCTTCCTCTTCCGCAGCCTCCCGACGCCAGCCGCCCAAGGAGACGACCCCGAGAAGTTGAAGGAGCTGGCCTTGCCCCCGGCAAATCTCTGCCGGAGGAGAGGCCAGGTGCAGATGCTGCTGCTGTCGCACCCGCCCAGGCGCGGGGCGTCCGACGCCTAGTCGGACTCGTCCCCGCTATCAGCCCCGCTGTCCTCCTCGTCACTTTTGCTCGAGGAAGAGCTTCCATCGTCAGAATCTCCATCGGAGGAGCTCTCCACGCAGCACTTCAGGCGAGTCCCGAACTCCCCGAAGACCTTGACGGAGAGTAGGCCGTCCTCCATCAATTTGAAGTAGAGGATGAGCCCCGCCGTCAGGCTGTGGATGCGAGCGAACGTCTTCCACCCACGACGGAGGTACATGACTCGAGGAGCCGGGAAGTCGACGTCGGCCCACGTACCCCCGTTCCCGCAACCCCTCATGTGCAATCTGAAGGATTGGGGCCGGTCACGGTCCATCTCCCGAGCAAACGGGGCGGGAAGACGAAGACGGTGACGCGAAGGCCGGCACAGCCTAATGAAGAACTCGCGGGGCTGGTCTCCGACATGGCCTTCCATCGGGAAAGGCACCATGGGCGAGGGCGAAGCTGGCGCACCGCCCCGCCCTCCTCCTCCCCGAGCACTACGACCTCTGGCCCGGCCTCTCCCACGGCCTCGCCCCCTCCCCCTTCCCCTCGCGTCCGGCTCTGCCACCACGGGCGCAGGAGGAGGGACGCATTGTCGAGCGGCGACCCTCGCCGCCACCGTCGAAGGACCGGGATTCCCTTTATCCATGACGAATGAAAGAAAGGAGCGGAAGCAAAGAGAGGAAGAAGATGGAAGAATGTGGGATGTCGTCTCCCCTTCCCGCTCTTTATAAAGGAACGGGGTTGGGGCTCGGCCGCCCCGCTCGACAAATCAAGACACGGGAGGCACAGGGAACCAGGACCGACCCGCTGCCCCAACCAGCGATGGCCCGGTTCCCCGCCTCCACCGTTTGCCACCCCGAGTGCATGAAAGACGCGTACCAGACGTGCAGAACCGAGGGGACAGGTGAGGCGACCTCTCCCCACCCCGTGATCGTGGGGAGTGGACGCCTTGAAGACCGTGCCCCGGCCCCATTAAGTAAATGAGCCGCGCCTCCACGCCTCCCTTCCTTTACGGGGAAGGCGCGAGCCGCCTCTTTACTGCGATGTGACGCATGCGTGTGAAAACCGCCCCACGCATGCCACCCACGTCACGCACACCCCTCCACGCCGCGCCGCGCGCGCGGGTCATGGGAAGTACAGCGCGCAAAAAACCTTACCGCGGTAAAAACCGCCCCGCCTACCCACGCACCGTTTTGGGCCTGACCCAACAACGTGTCGCGCTTATGTGTGGCCCAGACCCCGGGGCTCATGTCGGTGTAGAAAACTAGGGGCACATTTTTGTACCCCTTTACCTATGAACGTGCAGTCAGAGCCGCGCCCGCGACCACACCAAGCAGAGCAAGGGAGGTGAGCCAAGGTAAGACCGAAGCCCAAGACGAAGCAAAGCAACGACAAGGACCAAGGCCACAAAGAGCAAAGGGACAAAGCAGGTTCCCCCGGCAGGAGACCCTTGTCGGGGGCAGCCTCGGAAGCCCCGGCAAGACCCTTGCCGGGGCAGCTCTCCCCACACCAACGGAGTGAGCCACCCTTGAGCCCACTATCCTCAACGCCATCGCCCGTGTGCAGCCAGGGCTCGGGAAGGCACCCCCAAGGTGGCATGCAGATCTTTGTGAAGACATATCCAAGAATAGTCGAGGATTAGAAGACGATGACCCCCCGGCAAGACCCTTGCCGGGGACAACGGTGTACCATGGCAAGACCCTTGTCGAGGATGCCTGCGCGCCACGGCAAGACCCTTGCTGGGCCACCCAGCAAGGCCCTCGCCAAGCGCACCAGCAGGGCCACCGTAAGGTCCGCACCGGCCAAGTCTCCGCCACCGTTCGCATGCAGCTGCCATCCCAACCAGCTGGGCAGGCACCTGCGTGGCAACATGCAGCCCTTCGTGGAGGCTCCACCACCACGCCATCTCAGCTGCCTGCCTGCCTACATGGCACCGCATGCATCGCTGGCCAGGGCGTGTGTCGAAGCTTGGAGGAGCGCCGATGGACGAGACGGGCCTCGCCCCCGTCCCCGATAAAGTGAAGGGACACCTGCGCGATGCATTAAATGTGTCTTGTCCTGTAATACGAAGGATAACCTCGCAACACTGTTGCCTTTCCACCTCCTATGTGCCACTGTGGCAACCCCTTTTTCTATAAAAGGAGGCCCAAGGCGACAAGGGGAAGGATTCGGCTTTTTGGAGCTCGTTACACTCTGTAGCTAGTTTCAAGAAATCAGAATACATCCACCAAAGCAGGACTAGGGTTTTACGCATCCTTGCGGCCCGAACCTGGATAAACGAACCGCATGCTCTCTGTTAGATCCGCTCTTCTCTCAACCCCGTGCCCCGCAACCGCAGTAGGGATTCTTGTGATCCCATAGGTGTCGTTTCCCACCGACAGAGTATCCGGTTCAACGGCCGGTTTATTATATCATTGAGGTGCTTATTGAGTCCAAGCAGAGGTACCCACATTGGCAGAAACTGGTGTATGGAATTTTCATGGCAAGCCGGAAGCTTAAGCAATATTTTCAGGGTTAACCCATAACTGTGGTCAGTTCTGCTCCTTTGGGGGATATAATCCAGAACAAGGAAGCAACTAGCCGGGTTGCCAAGTGGGCCATTGAGCTTGGACCTCATGGATTAAAATATGTGCCTCGGACGGCAATCAAGTCCCAAGCGCTGGTTGATTTCATCAATGACTGGACAGAGTTACAGGCAACAGAAGAGAAGCCGGATCATACGTATTGGACTATTCATTTTGATGGGTCCAGGCAATTGGAGGGCTCGGGGGCTGGAGTCGTATTAACTTCCCCATGAGGTTATAAGTTTTGTTATGTTCTCCGTTTAATGTTCCCTTGCACTAACAATGCAGCTGAATATGAAGCTTTACTCTATGGTCTTCGAATGGCTAAGGAGGTGAATTTAAGTCGGGTTAAGTGCTTCGGTGACTCGGACCTGGTGGCTCAACAAGTGTCTGGTACTTGGGATTCCAAGGACCCGCTCATGGCGGCATATCGTCGAGAGGTGGATATTGTTGCAGGTCACTTCAAAGGTTATCAGGTTGACCATGTGGACCGGAGAAAGAACGAAGCGGCGGACGCTTTAAGCCGTTTGGGGTCCCAACATAAACCGGTACCACCTAATGTTTTTCTGGATGTTTTGCATAATCCGTCGGTCAAGTTACTTAAAGAAGAGGATTTGGATGTTCCTGATCCAGAGTCTTAGTTGGTGGCGGCTCTTCATGTCATCCCAGATTGGACGGTTTCATACTTGGCGTATATGAATCGGGGCGAGTTACCGGAGGATGAAACTTTGGCCAGGCAGATAATCCGGCGGTCCAAGTCAATGACTATTGTCAATGGAGAGTTACATCATTGCAGCGTGACAGGGGCGTTTCAATGTTGCGTGTCTCCTGAAGAAGGCCGTGAGATTTTGTGTGAGATCCACGAAGGAGATGGTGGTCACCATGCCGGTTCAAAGTCTCTGGTAGACAAGGTGTCGGTGTCAAAACCGGCGGATCTCGGGTAGGGGGTCCCGAACTGTGCGTCTAGGCGGATGGTAACAGGAGACAAGGGACACAATGTTTTACCCAGGTTCGGGCCCTCTTGATGGAGATAAAACCCTACGTCCTGCTTGATTAATATTGATGATATGGGTAGTACAAGAGTAGATCTACCACGAGATCAAGGAGGCTGTCGGGGGTTGGATGCGACATATGCCAAAGGATGGCTTATCATGGTGGGAGCGAGTAGAACGTCGCCGGTTCCTGGAAGCGGTATGAGGTGTAGACATGCACGCCGGCTAACCTTACCCAGCTTCAGGGCTCTCCGAGGAGATAACACACCTACTGCTGCTCTGCGGGGTCTCTGCATGGTCACTCTGGCAATGTGTATACAAAGTTGCTCCTTGAGCTATTTTCTGGAGGTAGGAGAGGGCAAGGCTAGCTCTCTCCCTCTTATGTTTCTGGTCTAGTGCTAAAAGGATCGAACCCTTTGCATGGGTGCTCCAGGGGGTTTATATAGGCCTACCCCCTGGGGGTACAATGGTAATCCTGCTGGGCGCGGGTCCCAGCCGTCTGTCTCTCAGGTCGCCGTCTTCTCCGCCGACTACTGGGCCCGCCGCTGGGTGGGCCCTGCGGACTAACCCGACCACTGTAGCCGTGCCTCTGGTGACGTTGGCTTGGTCATGGGGTCGTGGCAACAGTGCCGCCGCCTGACGGGCGATCACTGTCGCCACTCCCCGTCTCGTCTGGTTAATGGCGTGCGGGGCCCGTGGGACGAGCTGGCCGACTCCCGGAGGCCGACTCCCGTGGGACTCGTCTTATGGTGCTCTCACCGTCTTCTGTCCCCCCGCTGGCTAGCGGGACCCGCCGTCCCCGGGCCGTACGGGCGGGCTAACGTGGGAACAGGGTTCCGCTGCTGGGGCGGACGTCAGGGCCGGCATGGCAACAGTGCCGCGCCGGACGGAGATCTCCTCCGGTACGACGCACTGTAGCCATACCCGCCCTTGTTAATCGGGGTGAGGGAGGGCCATACTGCGGTCGTTCCCCGTCCCGTCCTTTTCCTCGAAGGCAGAGGGTGGTGAAGTCGCGGGCCGACTCCCCATAGTCGGCTTCTCTGGAAGCCGCCAGCTGGGAGTCAGCTCATTTCATAGCCGTCTCTGGGATTCGGCCGTGAGTGGGTAGTCGGCGGTGTTGCAGCCGACTCCCAGAGGCGGCCCTCCGTCTTGGGATTCTTGAGGGGCGAAGCCTGCCCTGATGTCTTCAAAGGTTCTGGGTCTCGGGTTAGCCTACCCGTGGCCCATACTCTGACAGTAGTCCCCGAAGCTGGTGAGGCGCCGAGGGAGATGCATCGAGGAGCCTCAACAGTTTCCTCCTTCCAGTGGTTGGATCCGGGACTCGCCCGCCACCTTCCTTTGAGCCGACTATCGCAAGGTGAAATCGCTCGGGCCGGCTCCACCAAGCCAACTACAGAGAGCCGGACTCGTCGAAGGTTGTCTTGCTCCTTAAAGGGTTTGAAAGTCGTGGTGGGACACAGACGGCATGCTTGATAAGCTACACGGTCGCCGCCCGCCGAGGACCTGCCAAGGGGTGCCACGTGGCCGGGCCAGTCTGCCAGCCCACGCGCGCGATGGGACAGGCCCGCAGGCGGGGCCCACCACTACCGCACCTCGGCGTTTGAACGGATCTGCTGCGGCCGTGCAGGCGGTTGGGATTCCGGTGCAGTAAATGCGCGCAGTAACTTGTGTGGTAAATCATGGGGGTCGTGGGAGCATGGGCGCAGTTAATCCCACGACACCCCCTCGGCTTCTCAGTCTGCAGGGCTATAAGTAGGCGGAGGGAGCGGAGCAACGAAGCACGCGCGCCCGCTCTCCCCCGTTTCCCTTTGCTTCTTCCTCTTTCTTCTTCCTCCCGCCGCTGCCGCGCCGAACCACGCCCTGCTTGCAGCGATGAGCTCATCCTCCGCCGCCGCGCCCGCCGTCGTGCGCTCCGGCATGTGGGACGGTTCTTAGATCGATGACGACATCATCGACTTCCTCCGCAAGACGCGCCGCCTCCCAGGCGCGAACCTCGTGCGGGCCCGTGCCCCGCCGGCGAAGGAGGTGACGCCGGCGCTGGAGGAGGGCGAGCAGCTCGTGTTCCGCTCGCACCTCATGTGTGGCCTGGGGCTACCGGCGAGCGGGTTCTTCCGCTCGTTTTTGGAGTTCCACGGCCTCCAGCCGCACCACCTCACCCCAAACACGGTGGTGCTGCTGGCGGCCTTCACCACTTTGTGCGAGGGTTTCCTCGGCGTTCTCCCCACCATCGAGCTGTGGGGGGAATTCTTTCAGTCCAAGCTCAGCACGCACGTCTGTGACGCCCCCGATTCAATCGTACACTAATCATGCACGCAAATGTGTACGATCAAGATCAGGGACTCACAGGAAGATATCACAACACAACTCTAAAACATAAATAAGTCATACAAGCATCATAATACAAGCCAGGGGCCTCGAGGGCTCGAATACAAGTGCTCGATCATAGACGAGTCAGCGGAAGCAACAATATCTGAGTACAGACATAAGTTAAACAAGTTTGCCTTAAGAAGGCTAGCACAAACTGGGATACAGATCGAACGAGGCGCAGGCCCCCTGCCTGGGATCCTCCTAACTACTCCTGGTCGTCGTCAGCGGGCTGTACGTAATAGTAGGCACCTCCAGAGTAGTAGGAGTCGTCGTCGAAGGTGGCGTCTGGATCCTGGGCTCCATCGTCTGGTTGCGGCAACCGGGTAGAAGGGAAAGGGGGAAAAGGGGGAGAAAAGCAACCGTGAGTACTCATCCAAAGTACTCGCAAGCAAGGAGCTACACTACATATGCATGGATATATGTGAAAAGGGCCATATCAGTGGACTGAACTGCAGAATGCCAGAATAAGAGGGCGATAGCTAGTCTTATCAAAGACTACGCTTCTGGTCGCCTCCGTCTTGCAGCATATAGAAGAGAGTACACTGAAGTCCTCCAAGTAGCATCGCATAGCATAATCCTACCCGGCGATCCCCTCCTCGATTCCCTGTTAGAGAGCGATCACCGGGTTGTATCTGGAACTTGGAAGGGTATGTTTTATTAAGTATCCGGTTCTAGTTGTCATAAGGTCAAGGTACAACTCCGGGTCGTCCTTTTACCGAGGGACACGGCTATTCGAATAGATAAACTTCCCTGCAGGGGTGCACCACATAGCCCAACACGCTTGATCCCATTTGTCCGGACACACTTTCCTGGGTTATGCCCGGCCTCGGAAGATCAACACGTCGCAGCCCCACCTAGGCACAACAGAGCGGTCAGCACGCCGGTCTAAACCTATGCGCGCAGGGGTCTGGTCCCATCGCCCTGAGCACACCTGCACGTTGCGTACGCGGACAGAAGCAGATCTAGCCCCCTTAATACAAGTGCGAGCTTACGATCCAATGCGGCGCGCACCACTCAGTCGCTGACGTCAAAAGTGCTTCGGCTGATACCACGACGCCGAGTGCCCATATCTTTCCCGCGTAGTTGGTTAGTGCGTATAGACCAAATGGGCAGACTTAGATCAAATACCCAGATCTTGTTAAGCGTGTTAAGTATCCGTGAACGCCAATAGGGCTAGGCTCACCTCACACCCAGGTAGCCCCGAAGTGCCCTGCCGCTCCGCCTCAAAGATCCACTCGCGGGTACTCCTCGAGCCAACCCGACTTTGGTCACCACATGTATCATGTATATAGTATAATATATATCCATGATCACCTCCCGAGGTGATCACAGCCCAGTAGTATAGCATGGCAGACAGACAAGAGTGTAGGGCCACTAATGGAACACTAGCATCCTATACTAAGCAAGTAGGATTGCAGGTAAAGGTATCAACAACAGTATCAAAGACAGGCTATGCATCAGGATAGGAAAAACGAAAGCAGTAACATGCTACACTACTCAAATGCAAGCAGTATAGAGGAGAGTAGGCGATATCTGGTGATCAAGGGGGGGCTTGCCTGGTTGCTCTGGCAAGAGAGAGGGATCGTCAACTCCGTAGTCGAACGGGGCAGCAGCAGCGTCGGTCTCGGCGTCTATCGAGAGAAGAGGGGGGAGAAACAATAAATATAATGCAAACAGATGCATAACGAAGGATGACAAAGCAAAGCGTGATGCTAGGCGTGCCCTAACGCGGTATGCGATGATACCGGTGAAGGGGGGAAACATCCGGGAAAGTATCCCCGGCGTTTCGCGTTTTCGGGCAAAGGAGCCGGAGGGGAAAAGTTGCGAGTTGGATAGGTTAGGGATGCGTGGTGAACGAACGGGCTGCGTATCCGGGTTCGTCATGTCGTTCTAAGCAACTTTCATGTTGAAAATATTTTAATCCGAGTTACGGATTAAAAGTTATGATTTTCTAAAGATTTTAATAATTTCTGGTATTTAATTAATTATTTAAATAAATTCGAAAATGAATTAATGACATCAGCATGATGTCATGCTGACGTCAACAGTCAACAGAGTTGACTGGGTCAACTTGACAGGTGGGGTCCGTTGACTGGGTCAACTGCACAGTCAGCAGTCAACGGTCCTGTTGACTTAGTCAACTAAAGTGTGGGTCCCACTGTCATTGACTATTAACTAACTAACTAATTTAATTAGGTTAACTAGTGTTTAGGTTAAACTAAACAGAATTAATTTAGTTAATTAATTACTAATTAATTAATCAATAATTATTATTTTTATTATATATTTATTTTTAATATATCTATTTATTTATTTACTATCATTTTTTTATATATATAAAAACGTTCCCGGGGCCGGGCCCCGTTTGTCTGTGGCACAGAGGCCTTAACGGGCGCGGGTTAATGGGGCCAGGGGCGTTCGCCCAGGTGCGTGGACCCGGCAGGGGCCGGATCAGGGGAGCGGTGACCACGGCGAGGTCAAGGCCGGAGCGGGGCGCGCCGGCCGTGGCCTGTGGAGAGGCGGCCGCGGTGAGGAGCGCTGGGGGTCGGCGCCGTCGGCCAGGGCCTGTGCAGCGGAGGCGGGGGCGCAGGAGGGCGACGGAGGCGAGGGCAGGGAGGCGAGCGCGGTCGCAGCGCGACCCGGGGGCCGCGAAGGAGGGCGCACGCAGCGGGCGCGGCCGTGGCGCGACCACGGCGAGGCGAGCGCGTGGCGAAGTGCGGGCAGGGCGCGGGGGCCGGGGTGCCGGAGTTGGCCGCGGGTGTAGCGGCGTCGCCGGCGCAGGGGGGTTCGGTGGCCGCATCGGAGGCGGCAGGGGGGCTGCGGGCCACGGCAGGCGCGGTGCACGGGCACGGCGCGGTGAGCGTGCATCGGACACGGCCGGAGCGCGAAAACCGCGGGCGAGAACGGCGGGGACCGTGGCGACGAGCGCGAGCACGCGAGGGAGAGGGAGGGAGCAAGGCGGGGATCACATCGGGCATGTAGGGAACGGGCAGTGGGGGTCGATGAGGAGTCGGGGACGACGGGCGGCGACGAAGTCGCGGCGGCGTGGTTCCGGCGAGGTGGCGACGATCGGCACCGAGGCGAGGTCGCCAGGCGACGGCGCGTCCAGATCAAGGAAGAGGGGGCGCCGCGACGAGGGGGAGAAGGGCTCCAGCGCGACGGTCGCGGGGTGGGAAGGACGGAGGCGCGGCGGGGCGCGGGGTTCGGGCGCCTCCGAGCGGCGGCGGCGTCGAGCGCCCCGATCCAATTCTGGATCGAGGGGAGGGGGAGTGGGGAGTGGGGATGTGCGGCGCTAGGGTTTGGTGGTGGGGTGGGTTAGTAGCCCAGGGGGGGTTCGGCGCGGGTGGGCTGGCCTAGCTGGGCCAGTGGGCCAAGGCCCTGGGGAGCCGGGGGGGTTTCTTTTCTTTTGTTTTCCTTTTACTTTTTATTTATTTTTCTTTTCTGTTTTATTTTTTTTTGTTTCCTTTTCATCTAGTTTTTATCTAATATTAAAATGACCCCTAATTTAGTAATACATTAAAACCCACTACAACAATAGGTTTTGCCCCAAAGCAATTTAGTTTAGTGTTTTGTTAATTATAAAAGCATTTAAATATTGGTTTTTGCTACTGTCTTATTCACCTAAGGGTACTTAAACATTTTATAAAAATGGGGTTTCTTATCCATAATTACCTATGCATTATTTGGCACAACTCGAACAATTTGGTTTTAATATTTGAAAACTTTTATTATTTGCCTTTTATTCAATTTTGAATTTGAATTGGTTTTCGAACTAACGCGGGATTACCAACAGTAACTGCGGTGACATGGCGTCATTAACGGAGGATTACTGTAGCCTAATTATCCGGGCATCACAATTCTCCTCTACTACAAGAAATCTCGTCCCGAGATTTAAGAGGGGAGTAAGGGGGGGAACTTTGGTAACGAATCTAGCGGGTCTTCTCATTCTGGCTTGCTCTTCTCGAAGAGACCGGTCCAATACATTGATGTCTTCAATCCTCTGCTTCAGGTCATCATGAGGAAGTCGACATCCTTTCTTCGGGATCTTCGTCGTAATTACGAATAGGTAACGGGGCAGGTCGGCAACGACAGAATGTTATAAGGGTTATAATTTGGGATTAACCCATGAATGAGCATATGAGTACCTCTCGAGTTGAACATTTAAAAGACATCGAGAGTAAAGTTGGGAGGTACAATAAGAAGTTTCAAGCAACCAGGCAATCGATCAATGCCTAGTCAGAAGGTGAAAGTGGTTTCAAAGCAACGGGATAATTAATGTGTCCGATGCCAGAATTGATGATCTCATCGGAAGGTGGCTCATGAATTACATACGAGTCCACGCGAGAGGAATAACTTTGGAAACTGGGGTGCGCAGGAGAGTCAGATTTCGATCCTGTGGAACTGTGGGTTATGGTCCCACCATGTTTTTTTTAAATAGGAGCTGTGACATCTTGCACGGTCGCGATAGCAAGGCGTGTCAGAGGGTAGCCAGTCATTTACGTCGACAACAACATCGATACCAAGGGCGAGGGACGAAGAGAACCATTTTCCTGCTCGTTGCAACGAGGCGGACCAATAGGCAAAGTTCTCGTCCATCGGTGGTTACCGAAATGTCATCAACAAAAGTAACAGGGTCTTACTGACAGAATTGTACACGAGGGGTTTACATAAGCAGGGAATTAATACTGCTTAGACCTTAATGATCACCAGAAAGGTTAAACCAAATAATAGCAAGGAAAATATGATTATCAGATATCTCAGGGGTATATCCTTCCCACGGACAAGTAGGGCATGATATCCATGACAGGATATAAGGTAGAAAACTCTTTAGTTAAGGGGAGAGAAATTTCATGACATTACCCATACAGCTGTGTTTGGATAATTGAGCGGGAAACATTTAGCATTGGGCTTCAAATTTTCTTGTTGAAAATCGGAGTACCATAGACATGCTTCGAGGTAGCATTGACATGGTAATCAGGTGAAGATCAGACTTTGGAAACACAAAGGATCCATCAGGAATAACTTGTAGAATAAGTCTTACACTTTCCTCATGGAAGAATGATAACCTTGCTGAAAAGGAATCTATAAAAATAGGGCCTCCGGCCAGGTGTGCTAGGCACGACAGCACCTTATCGGGTGACATAAAGACCATTGTTATAATTCTTGGAAATATGTTCCAACCATCATATATGACCGAGATTCAGATCTGATTGGTGTCAGGATACCTCTGACTTAGGATGCCAGAGAAGAAAAGGTGCAACACAAATTGACGAGATGACAATGTAAGATTCTTGAGAAATGATCTATGGAAGCGAGTGCCGAAACAAGAGTTCATCATGCCAAAGAGAGGATGAGGAGGTGCTGATGGACTCGGTGATAATTCATCGAGATTTCCATAAAAATGGATTTCCACAAGTGGGTGAACAAGGAGATAACATTTGTTAGATCAAATGATATAATGACGTATGCTCGAGGAAAACATACACAATTAATCATTGTGGAATGGTGCACTCGAAATATGGGCTGGGTTGCACGACCAATCTTAGAATGGTGATACAATTATCGAAAGACTTCGAATGAAACTATTGCCCATTCACTTCAAAGCAATAGGGTTGCTAGAAGTTTTGAATTCACACATCATAGCTCAATTGTCGGTATTTCGTTTAAAACAACACGGGGACCAAGAAATGAACGGAGATGGCGAGAAGTATTATTATATCAAGAATTCTTAAGAGGTGGTAAAATTACCACGACATTCTTGACATAAAAGGTGGTAATATTCCAAGGTAAAGAAGAACAAATGCTGGATAGCAAGGATCTCAAGGTATAACACAAAACACGAATAAGTTTGTGTTGAACGGAAGGCAATAAAGTGGTCGGTGATAACACAAACCATTGAGGGGCGAGGATGGTATTTCTCATCAAGAATTCGATATATATATCTTGGAAGAGCTCAGGAAGTTGATGATGACCACGACACATTTGTCGAGAGATTTCATGAAGATGTAATCGGTCAGCGATGACAACAAGCAAGAGGAAGGATGGAGCAAAAAGTTATTGAAACCACGGATATAACACAACCTCGGTACCAAGTATTGTTGTTCAAGAAAATAATATATAACAAGGAAGATCGACGTAAGCTTAGCTCAGCGTCAAAAGTGTGTTCCGGGAAGAAAGGCCACATAACACTGTTAAGATTTAGCACGATAATGATATAGCCGATCAGGATAGGAACGACAAGATCGGGTACAAACTCGTAAGTAAAGAATATCGGCAGGAGTTGTTGAACCGTAACGCGGACTCGGTTCAGTTATCGGGGGCTTCGAGTATTTGACCACTCGGAGCCCGTGAAAAATTGGAATCCGTGAGAATGTAGCACTTGATGAAGAACTCATAAGAAGTTATGCAGTTCCATTATAATCTCGAGATACCAGGGGGGTAATACTCTACGACAGATCAAAGTAGAGGTTGGACGGGTGCATTGATCTGCAGAGGACAAGTGGTTCTACTTGTCCGAGAAAAGGATCAAAGATGATCAAACATGGTCGGAACCACGGTCGCAAAGGACCAACATAGTTACTAGATGAACTTATAACAGGGGGACCATTATTAATACAAGAAGCTTTCATGATAGATTCCACATCGGGTCCATGGGCATGAACACAAAGTTCAAGGTTGACTCCCACTTCTCCAAAGCAGAACCTTACATTCACTTCTTGTTTTGAAAATGGCATTAGTGTTGAGTATTTTACCTGGTGCAATACCAGATAAATATGCCATGTGAAATCTTTCGGTTTTGCACAGATTAGGGAAGGCATTGGTTCAACCCATCGGGGCTTCTTAGGAACATATACCGCAAGCTTCAAGAGTAGATATCACCAGCTCGAAAACAGGGCATGGTTGGCCAAGTGGATTATACAATTTACCAAGGGCATTATGTATCAGGTAAAGAACTCACAAGAATTTTGGTTGTGAAGGACATTGTCGGATAATAACCCGGCAATGGGTACGGCGGTCCACAACGGGGCTGATGTGAGTATCGGTACTCAATCTAAGGAAGAAGGAATGCCAAGGCATCGGATTATGGAAACAACCGACTAATTCAAAGCTTAATGCTAAGAAATTTTATGATTTCCAAATCAAGGGATCAGAAGCAATCGTGCTGATCGAAAATGAATAAGTTCAATAGACTTGGAAACACAAACGATCAAGGCATTGATTGGTCAAGATCCAGCTCGTATCCAAATGATGTCTGAGCCGGAAGGATGAATCCTAGGATTCGATTGAGGAATGCGAGCATCCTCAACATATAGAATCAACAGACTTAAAATGATAAAGGCAAGGGAGGCCAATAAGATTACGAAACTTATGGGATTATCCATAATGCAAGCAAGCGAGAATTTCAAGAGCAATAGGCTGCTCGGGATTTTCGGAAGATCGAATGATATTTTGAAGTCTTCAGCGTAACACATGATCAACAGAGAATGAGCGGATACTCGATAAGTGCGAGAATTATCCGTAGGGGTATTCAGGTGACAAAGTACAGCAAAGCAGTAAGCTCAAAGGATTCTCGAAACAACATAGAGTATTTCGGGACATCTTGTAATTGCAAGATCAACGGGGAATGATTGTATGAATGGCAAGTGTATGCAGTTTTCATAGGGGTTGACGGTGGAAGGGAATCGCAAATGCGGTGTCACAAAGACTCGAAAGAACATCGTAGAGTAACTTTGGAATCTTCTAGTGCATCAGGCGATCATCTGAAGTGAGGGGCTCTCCGGGAGAAAGTATTATCGAGAACCTAAAGTTAGTTTTGTTTTTAGCAAAATCATTTAACCCGAATAGAAGAGAGCTCAGAGTCCCAGAGTAAAGGTCGATGAGTAAAAGATCCTACTACCACCCAATGGCGAAGTGTGCCCGTAAGACACACAGCCAAGTTAGTAAAAGTTTTGCAATGCCTAGACTCAACTTCGGCCAAGAGTGTGGAAAGGGGGATTCCTACAGGCAGTCGGCTCTGATACCAACTTGTGTCGCCCCCGATTCAATCATACACTAATCATGCACGCAAATGTGTATGATCAAGATCAGGGACTCACAGGAAGATATCACAACACAACTCTAAAACATAAATAAGTCATACAAGCATCATAATACAAGCCAGGGGCCTTAACGGGCGCGGGTTAACGGGGCCAGGGGCGTTCGCCCAGGTGCGTGGACCCGGCAGGGGCCGGATCAGGGGAGCGGTGACCACGGCGAGGTCAAGGCCGGAGCGGGGCGCGCCGACCGTGGCCTGTGGAGAGGCGGCCGCGGTGAGGAGCGCTGGGGGTCGGCACCGTCGGCCGTGGCCTATGCAGCGTAGGCGGGGGCGCAGGGGGGCGACGGAGGCGAGGGCAGGGACGCGAGCGCGGTCGCAACGCGACCTGGGGGCCGCGAAGGAGGGCGCACGCAGCGGGCGCGGCCGTGGCGCGACCACGGCGAGGCGAGCGCGTGGCGAAGTGCGGGCAGGGCGCGGGGGCCGGGGTGCCGGAGTTGGCTGCGGGTGTAGCGGCGTCGCCGGCGCAGGGGGGTTCGGTGGCCGCATCGGAGGCGGCAGGGGGGCTGCGGGCCACGGCAGGCGCGGTGCACCGGCACGGTGCGGTGAGCGCGCATCGTACGCGGCCGGAGCGCGTCAACCGCGGGCGAGAACGGCGGGGACCGCGGCGACGAGCGCGAGCACGCGAGGGAGAGGGAGGGAGCAAGGTGGGGCTCACATCGGGCATGTAGGGAACGGGCAGTGGGGGTTGATGAGGAGTCGGGGACGACGGGCGGCGACGAAGTCGCGGCGGCGTGGTTCCGGCGAGGTGGCGACGATCGGCACCGAGGCGAGGTCGCCAGGCGACGGCGCGTCCAGATCAAGGAAGAGGGGGCGCCGCGACGAGGGGGAGAAGGGCTTCGGCGCGACGGTCGCGGGGTGGGAAGGACGGAGGCGCGGCGGGGCGTGGGGTTCGGGCGCCTCCGAGCGGCGGCGGCGTCGAGCGCCCCGATCCAATTCTGGATCGAGGGGAGGGGGAGTAGGGAGTGGGGATGTGCGGCGCTAGGGTTTGGTGGTAGGGTGGGTTAGTAGCCCAGGGGGGTTCGGCGCGGGTGGGCTGGCCTAGCTGGGCCAGTGGGCCAAGGCCCTGGGGAGCCGGGGGGTTTCTTTTCTTTTGTTTTCCTTTACTTTTTATTTATTTTTCTTTTCTGTTTTATTTTTTTTGTTTCCTTTTCATTTAGTTTTTATCTAATATTAAAATGACCCCTAATTTAGTAATACATTAAAACCCACTACAACAATAGGTTTTGCCCCAAAGCAATTTAGTTTAGTGTTTTGTTAATTATAAAAGCATTTAAATATTGGTTTTTGCTACTGTCTTATTCACCTAAGGGTACTTAAACATTTTATAAAAATGGGGTTTCTTATCCATAATTACCTATGCATTATTTGGCACAACTCGAACAATTTGGTTTTAATATTTGAAAACTTTTATTATTTGCCTTTTATTCAATTTTGAATTTGAATTGGTTTTCGAACTAACGCGGGATTACCAACAGTAACTGCGGTGACATGGCGTCATTAACGGAGGATTACTGTAGCCTAATTATCCGGGCGTCACAACGTCGCCGGCGTGCCAGCCCAGTGCGGCGCCTTCATCGCGATGCGGAGAACGGTGGCTGACAATCCATTCCCCGCCATCCAGCTAATCAAGTCGGTGAAGATTTGGCAGCGCTCTTACTTCTACGTGAAGAGTGTCGCCCCAGAAGGTGACTGGGTCAACCTCCCGGCTTACGAAGCCGGTGCGCCGGCTGGGAGGCAACGCAGCTGGTCCTACCGCGCCAAGACGCTGACTCCGGCTGGTGTCACCGCCGTCGCGCGACTCCGAGTGCTGACGAAGTCGGAGGGTCTAACTGGGGCCGACTTGCTGGCCGCCTTCGTGGCGCGCTGAGTCCTCCCGCTCCAAGGCTGGCCTCATCTGATCTGTCAGATGAGCGGCCACCGGGACCCAGTCGGATGTGCACCAAGGACATGCCCCACGCGGAGGTGGCGGACACGGTGAATTTCATCGCGAACTGTGGCCTCTCGGAGGATTGGTAGTTCGGCAAGGAGCCGTACTCACGCGCCAACCCCCTGCGGGTGGTAAGTTGTCTTTCTTCTTCTTCTGTTTCCTCTTACATCCGAATCCGACTCCTGATCTTATTTTTTGAATCAGAATCCTCTCATCCAGCCCTCGTCCCGCACCGCCGGGCCGTCCCGCCAGTTTGTCTCCGATCGGGCGGAGAGCGACATCGACGACCCCGACCTAGGGGTGGCGGCGATGGAGGCCGACGCCAATGGAGGCGGCGGAGGAGAGGAAGGCGGCCTCAGGCCCTCGGCCCCCTTCGCCGACTGGCCCGCCGATGATGACGGGAAAGTCGCCCCGCGCCACCAATCAAGAGCCGGCCATCACGGCGCGAGCTCGTCCGCCGCCCTAGGCGGCGCAAGGAAGCGCCGGGCCGGGCCGAGTTCTCTTGGTGGCCGGGAGAAGAAGTTCAAGGGGGCGGCTGCTGCGACCAAGCGGGAAGAGGTGGTCGCCAAGGCCAACCGCTTCCGCAAGGAAGTGAAGAAGCCGCCGCTATCTTCTGGGTAAGTGCTTCTGTCTTTGTCTTGTTTTATCTCCTGGTGGATTTTGTCCAGATCCTTTACATGCTTTCCCTATTCCAGGGCTCCTCTCACCCTTGGGAGGGCCACCGCCGCCTCCATCAGGGAGTCGGCAGAGTCGTGCGCCACCACACGGTGCATTGACCCCGCCGCCGACCTCCGGGAGGCGACGGAGCAGAACGCGCAGGAGAAGCGCGACGAGGACGCAGACGCCCGTCGAGAGAAGGCGGAGGCTGATAAGGCGGACGCCTCCTCCCAGAAGAAACTGGACGATGCCGAAGCCGCTATCGCAACAAGGCGACGGGCAGAGGAAGCCGCGCGCCGCCAGTCGTCTCTGCTTGTCATCCCGCCGAACTCGGCGCGGCCGTCTTCGGATTTCTCGGAGTAGACCGGGGAAGTCGGCGGTGAGCATCCCATCATGGAGAGGGAGGGCGACGAGGCCCCTGTGCCGGACACGGCCGAGCCACCACCACCGCCTCCGCCGCCGTCCGGGAGCGCGCGAGGCGAACAGCCGGCGGACCCGCCGGTGCTGCCGACTACGGACGAAGCCGTGCCGAATCCGCTCCTCCAAGTCGCCTCGCGAACGCGCCGCCGTCTGGAGAAGGCGATCTCAGCGCCACGCCCTCTGGAGACCGGCGCAGCCAGCTCGGCCATCCCAGACGTCGAGGCGACGAGCGCTGCGCCCGTCGGGTGGGTGCGAGGAGGCGGCACAGGCCAGCTGAACCAGGCTCTCCTGGACGTTCAGGCGAAGTTGTGGGCCGAAGGCGACGCCCTCCAGAACTTCACCAAGGCGCATCTGGCGTCGCGAGCGGCCGTCCGGGTATGCCCTCTTCTGACTTTGCCTTTTCTTGTTCTTTCTTCGTGGGGGCGCGCCAGCGCACCCACTGGGTGTAGTCCCCGAGTTATGGGCCGGCTGCTGAGCAGGCGGGTTGGAACTCTATTGGCGAGTTCCAAATGCTTATTCTTGTTTTGAAATGCTTATCACAGGATTACCACAACCTCCGGGTCACCGTCTTCAACCGCAACGTTGAGGAGCTGGGCAAGCGGACCGCCGATTTGTCGGAGAGCCGGAGTGAGTTTCCTTTTTCACGGGGGTGCGCTGGCGCACCCGCGGGCTGTAGTCCCCGAGATTCGGGCCGACTGCTGCGCAGTCGGGCCGGATCTTCCTGGCGACCTTCTTGTTGACGACTGACGTCATTTTTCTTTTTCTTCAGAGTCCAACGCCGTTCTTCAGGAGCAGCTGGGCGCAGCCAACACCGCCTTGCGCACCAAGGAGGTGGAATGCAGCAAGCTCGTCACAGAGCGCGACCTGGTGGCTGCGCAGCTGGCGGAGCAGAAGGAGCTGCTCAAGAAGGCGCAGGAGGAGGCGAAGGGGAAAGAGATTGAACTCCTGGCCGAGTTCGAGACCGAGCGCTCCTCCTGGACCGACAAGGAGGCAATGCTGACCTCCGGCTTCCACGAGATTGAGGATATCGTCGACGGTGAGTTTTCTTTACTCTCTTTCTTTGAGCCGCCGACTGCGGGTCAGGCCGACTCTTGCTTTTTCTAACTTGCTTCTTTTTTGTCTTGGCAGACTTCTTCCCGGACCACACGCAAGCTGCCACTCAAGCCATCGAGGCCGATCGCGAGGCGCAGAGGGCAGCTGGCGAGGAGGTTGCCGCCATTGCCCCCCGGACCCTTGATGAGCAGCTTCTGAGCATCAAGGCTCGCCTGCGGCCGGCTCACCGGATGCTGCGCTGGCTTCAACGTGTCGGCGCCCAGGCGATTGCTGCCTTGTGGCCAGACATGCCGATTCTGCGCACTCCCAGCCGGACTGCCGACTGGCTGGAGGTCGCAGCAGGCCGTCTGGAGGCTTGGAAAGGCTCCTCGGCACGGGCTGGAGCGCGTCAGGCCTTGGAGTTTGTCAAGGCATGGTATCCAGACCTGGACCTGGACCAGCTGGCCACGCTCCGGGCCGAGGCCCAGCCGAATCTGGCACCCGTGGAGGACGCCCTTGTCAAGCGCGCCGCGGCAATCGCCGAGTATGCCGATACCAACGCCTTCGTTCCTGAGCAAGCTGACAATGGCGAGGAGGCACCGCCGGAGTGGTTTGGGATGAACCCGGACTACGACGAGGACTCGGCGGAGGTGATCGGCTCCAGTGCCGAGGAGGGAGACGAGGCGGAGGTCGGAGGCGAGATGGAGGCGCCAGAAGATGGAGCGGGCGATCAGCCTCAGCTCGACCGCGCCTCCAGCAACGAGTCGCGTCCAACCGAGCCGACTGCCGCTGGAGGCGGTCAAGCCGAGACTGCTCAGCCGGCCGCCCCAACGTCCGACACCGCCATCTCCTCCGAGCCTCCAAACCCGTCTGCTGCTTCGTAGGCCGCCGCCTTGTCTTTATTTATCTGCTTTAGTAGTTTCTCGAAGAACTTTGTTAATTCGCACAATTCCACCCGCGGGGTGTATTTTCAACTTCCGTTCGAGGATTCGGTCAAGAGCCTATGCTATGTAAATATTTATCTAAGTTCTATCATTTCTTGCTTACTGCTGTTTTGGCTTTTTCCTTTTTCGCCTTCCCTTAGATGTCGTCTTTGCCAGTCGGATAGCCGCTCTGCAGACTGCCGCTGGGCCAAATACTTGGCTACTTTGGGAAGGCAAGTACTTAGCCATTCTAGAGTTTTTCTTAGCAAGTCGGATAGAAAACGGCGGGCCGACTATTCAGGAGTCGGTTTTTGCGAGGAGCGGCTGGAAAGCCGGCTTAAGCTATGTTTAGACTTTGAGTCCTTAGCCATTTTTCCTGTGGGCGCCCATTCTTCCTTACCCCAGCCCGCCAGACAGTCGCTCTGCCAGCTACGGCTTCTGACAGGAGACGGCTTAGGCGCCACACACTACTTGTCCGACTGCGGGAAGCGTTTTCATAGCGCAAGACGGCGAGTCCTCAGGCCGACTAGTCGAGCCCGGTGCCAAACGGGAAAGAAAAGAGTAGCGTACTCGGAGGCATAATTCTTATCATACAGATACAAAAGGGGCAGTCCCCGAGTTCGTCTCGGGGGGCCCGGAGTCTTGGTACTTCAAATACAAAAGGGTAGCGTGGTACATACTGCATCAACTGTAAAATCTTCGGAGAAGATTTGCGTTCCGTGGTCGCTCCGTCTCTTTGCCGGAGTCGTCCCTCTTGCGTGCTCGGGGCTTCTGAGCGTCGATCAGGTAGTAGGAGTCGTTGCCCAGTACTTTGCTGATGATGAAGGGGCCTTCCCAAGGCGCCGACAACTTGTGATGGCCGGCTGTTCGCTGAATCAGCCGGAGCACAAGGTCGCCCTCTTGGAGAGATCTTGGCCTGACCTTCCTGTTGTAGTATCGGCGCAGGCTCTGCTGGTAGATGCTGGATCGGCTGAGTGCCAACTGCCGGCCCTCTTCCAGCAGATCGACACCATCTTGTCGTGCTTCTTCTGCTTCCTCCTCAGTGTACATCGTGACTCGTGGGGAGTCGAACTCTATATCCGTTGGGATGACGACTTCAGCACCGTAGACGAGGAAGAAGGGTGTAAAGCCGGTCGACTTGTTTGGAGTCGTGCGCAGACTCCAGAGGACGGCTGGCAACTCGTCAAGCCAACAACCGGCCGAACGCTCCAGTGGTTCGACCAGTCGAGGCTTGATGCCAGACAGGATGAGGCCATTCGCCCGCTCCACCTGGCCGTTTGACTGCGGATGGGCAATGGACGCTAAGTCCAGTCGGATGCCCAGTGTCGCGCAGAAACGAGCCAAGGCGCCTTTGGCAAAGTTGGTGCCGTTGTCGGTGATGATGCTATGCGGTATGCCATACCGAATCGTGATGTCTGAGATGAAAGTCACGGCAGTCGGACCATTCAACTTCTTGATGGGCTTCACTTCTATCCACTTGGTGAACTTGTCCACCGCGACAACTAGACGAGTTAGGCCACCTCGTGCCGTCTTAAATGGTCCCACCATATCCAGGCCCCAAACTGCAAAGGGCCAGGCGATTGGGATAGTCTTGAGCGCAGAAGCCGGTTGATGCGGCTTGGAACAGAACTTCTGGCACCCCTTGCATTTCTGGACCAGTTCCTTGGCCTCTTCTAGGGCAGTCGGCCAGAAGAAACCGTGCCGGAAAGCTTTTGCGACGAGTGCTCTTGAAGTCACATGGTGACCGCACTCGCCTTGATGGATGTCTCTGAGTATTGCTTAGCCTTGCTCCGACTCAACGCAGCGCTGTTAGACGCCAGTGACGTTGCGCCTGACCAGTTCTCTGTTGATTATGGTGTACGCTGCCGCCCGGCGTCGTACTTGCCGAGCCAAGGTTTCGTCAGTCGGCAACTCCTTGTCTACCAGGAATTTGAGGATAGGTTGTGCCCATGAAGGTGCTGCTATTTCTTCGACTGCCAGAACTGCGACTTGGACGAGGGTGGCTGGCCTGGGAGGCGGCAGGCTGGAGTCCGCGGCCGCTTGCTGGATCGACGAAGCCCCGGGCCGACTGGTGCAGTCCTCGGGCTGAGCTCTGGAGTCTTTTGTCTGGTCGCCGCAGTCCCCGGGCCGGGTTCTGAAGTCCCCGGGCCGGCTTTGACTGCGGCATTCTTGGAGTCGTTTGCAAGGGTTCTTGTGCCGTCTGCCGAGGCTCTTGAGTCGGATCCGACTTCTTCAGGAGGAGCCGGCACAAAAATGGAATCTGACTCTGGTGAAGGCTTGATGGATGGCTTGAGGAGGCGCTAAGGAGTGACGCCAGATGGTATTGCTTGGCGGGTGGAGCCGATTCGTGCCAAAGTATCTGCTTGGTCGTTGTCGTTTCTTGGCACGTGGAGGAACTCGCACCCCTCGAAATACCCGCTGAGTTGCTGCATGAGGAAGCGGTAGCTTGCCATGTTTGCGTGCTTGGCGTCCCAGTCGCCAGATGACTGCTGGACCACCAAGTCGGAGTCGCCATAACACAGGATCTGGCGAATGCCAAGCTCTTTGGCAAGCCGGATCCTGTGAATGAGCGCCTCATATTCAACGACGTTGTTGGAGGCGGCGAAATGGATCTGCAGCGCATACTTGAGCTTGTCGCCTTTAGGAGAAGTGAGAACAACGCCGGCTCCCAAGCCGGTGCGCATCTTGGAGCCATCGAAATGCATCCGCCAATGGGTGGAGTCGGCCGCTGGTGGCAGGTACTGGGTCTCGACCCAGTTGACGAGGAAGTCGGCCAGCGCTTGCGACTTGATGGCGGTGCGGGGTTGATAGTAGATTGTGTAGGGCGCCAAATCTATGGCCCATTTGGCCACTCGGCCAGACGCATCTCGGCTTCCGATGATCTTGGCTAGTGGGGCTGTGCAGACCATAGTGATTGGATGCTCTTGGAAGTAAGGCTTCAGCTTCTTGGCGGCAAAGTGCACGCCGTAGCACATCTTCTGGTAGTGGGGGTAGTTCTGCTTGGAGGTTGACAGCACTTCACTCAGGTAATATACCGGTCTCTGGACAGGTAGTGCCTTGCCTTCCTCCTTGCGCTCAACTACAATGACTGTGCTGACTACCCGGCTGGTGGCGGCAATGTACAGGAGCATGGGCTCTTTGGGAGTCGGGGCCTCCAGCACAGGGGGAGTAACCAACATCTTCTTCAGCTGGAGAAAAGCCTCATCCGCCTTGTGATTCCACTCGAAAAAATTGGTCTTCTTCATGAGCTGGTACAAAGGAAGAGCTTTCTCGCCCAGCCGACTGATGAAGCGGCTGATAGATGCCAGGCAGCCGGTGAACTTCTGCACATCCAACAGTCGGCTGGGTACCTCCATCCTCTTGATGGCCTTGATCTTCACAGGGTTGCACTCTATGCCGCGTTCAGAGACCAGGAAGCCAAGAAGCTGGCCGGCTGGTACTCCGAAAACGCACTTCTCAGGGTTAAGCTTGATCTGGAATCGGCGCAGGTTCTCAAAGGTCTCCTTGAGGTCTTCCAGCAGAGTTCCGCACTTTTCCGTCTTCACCACCACATCGTCTACGTAGACGTAGGCATTTCTGCCGAGTTGCTTGAGGAGGCACTTCTGCATGCAACGCTGAAAGGTGGCGCCGGCATTCCTCAAGCCGAACGTCATGGTCAGGTAGCAGAAGGCTCCAAACGGCGTGATGAATGCGGTTTTCAATCTGTCTGCCGGGTTCAGCTTGATCTGGTGATATCCTGAATTGGCATCTAAGAAGCTCAACAGCTCGCATCCGGCTGTGGAGTCTATCACCTGATCGATTCTTGGCATAGCAAATGGGTCCTTGGGGCAAGCTTTGTTGAGGCTTGTGTAGTCAATACACATCCGCCACTGCTTGTTCTCCTTCAGCACCAAGACTAGGTTTGCTAGCCACTCTGGAAAAAACACTTCCATGATAAAGCCGGCCGCAAGGAGCCGGGCTATCTCCTCTCCAACAACTCTTCTTTTCTCTTCTGACAGGCGGCGCAAGGGCTGCCTGACGGGCTTCACATCAGACCGAACATGTAACTTGTGCTCGGAGAATTCCGTCGGTACACCTGGCATGTCTTTGGGTGACCATGCGAAGATGTCCCGATTCTCACGGGGGAAATCGACGAGCTCGCCTTCCTATTTGTTGTCAAGGTTTGCACCTATGACAGCGTACCTCTCCGGGTGCTCTGGGTCCAAAGGTCTCTTCTTCGTCTCTTTGGCCGGCTTGAACGAGCCCTCAGCTTCCGACTCCTTGGGGTTGGGCGACATCTCTGGCTGCTTGCCGGCCATCGCCAGAACCCGATCAAGAAGCCGCTTCTCTGCTGCAATAACCAGGGACTCGGCCAGCCGACTGCTCTCGGCCGCGCAAGCAGACGACTTTCTGTAGTCGCCGGCTATAGTCAGAATCCCCTTGGAACTCGGCATCTTCATCTTGAGGTAGGCGTAGTGGGGGACCGCCATGAACTTGGCCAAAGCAGGTCGGCCAAGCAGTGCATGGTACGGGCTCTCAAGGTCCACCGCTTCAAACCAGACTGGCTCTCGGCGGAAATGATCCTTGTCTCCAAAGAGGACATCTATGAAAATCTTGCCGATTGGGGAGCAGGAAAGGCCAGGGACAATGCCATGGAATACAGTCCGGCTGCTCTGACGCTGTCGTTGCTTGATTCCTAATTTCTCCATAGTATCCTTGTACAGGATGTTGATGCTGCTGCCTCCGTCTATCAGGACTCGCGAGAAGCGAGCGGCCCGCCTATCCGTGGCAAAGGTGGCATCCAGGACCAGGGCGTAGGAACCTGGATTCGGCATTACCTCTGGGTGATTAGCTCTGCTCCAACTGATAGGCTTCTCGGACCAGTGCATGAACTCTGGGGCGTCCGACGCCACTGCGTTTACTTCTTGCCGCTGCAGCCGCTTGCTGCGTTTGTCGTCTGCCACACTGGTGAACACCACATAGGCCCCATGCTCTTCTGGGTACCCGTCTTTTACTGCGCCGACTGGCCTGACAGCCGGCTGCTGGGGTGGAGGCGGAGGTGGCTGCCCAGCAGGCGGAGGAGGCAGGAGGCCGTCTCCCTTGGCGATCCTGGTGAGCCAGTGACACTTTCGGGTGGTGTGATTCGACGGCTTTGCGCCGCTGTGAAACTTGCATGGGCCATCCAGAGTCTGCTCGTAGGAGAAAGCCGGCAACCAGTTGGACTTGCCGCCCTTCTGCTGCTTGGGTGGAGGCTGCCCTTCTGGCTGCTGGTCGTCGACTGTCGCCACCTGCCGGCTACTGGAAGCCGGCTGCGGGGCTTTGCGCTTGAGGTCGCTCTGCTGCTGCCGTCGATTGGCGTCTCTGGCCGGAGTTCTGGGAGCCTGAAGGGCCACTTTGCCAGTTGCACTAACTTGGATCTCCGTCTTCATGGAGGAGTCGACTGTGGCGTACTTGTCTGCTATGATCAGCAGCTCGTCCAGGGTCTCTGGCTCATCGCAGAGGAGTTTGTGCTTGAGGAGGGTGCCTTCTCTGCACCCGGCGGTGAAGTACTCGATGGCCTGCACCTCGTGCACGCCCTCGCAGGAGTTTCGGAGCTCGCCCCAACGCGTGAGGTAGTTGCGAGTCGACTCGTTGGGCCCTGCACGCACAAGGAGAGCTGGCGAGGCTTGCGAGGTCGCTTGTACGTGCTCGTGAAGTTGCGGACGAAAACTTCGGTGAAGTCGACCCAGCTGTTGATGCTGCGGGGTTTCAGGCTGTTCAACCATGTCCGGGCCGTGCCCTGGAGCATGAGTGGAACGTACTTCACGGCGACGCGCTTGTTGCCGCTTGCTATGTCGTGGTATTCTCACGGGGGGTGCAGGACGACATATGCCACAAGGTGGCTTCGTGTGAGGGCAAGACTGCTGCCGGAATATCCAGGGACGGGTATGCGAGTAGCATGCGCTAGTTTACCCAGGTTTGGGGCTCTCCGGAGAGATAACACCCCTACTCCTGCATGTCTGAGTATATGTGGTATATCTGATACAGAGTGCTCCTGGAGCTGTATCTGAGGTCAGTGCCGTAGGCATCTGGCCTCGTATATGCATATGAGCACAAGTGAGAGAGTGGCTAGCTAGTGGCCGAATGGAGTGGCCGTGGTGGTGCTTGTGTGCTCATACGTGAGAGTATGGATGGATGGATGGGTGTGTGCCTTATATAGGCATGGCTAGCTTAGCATGTAAGCTATGTGGTGGCATGGGAGCAAGGGGGTATGGTGGGGGTGTCATGCTTGTCCCCTGGGTCACTTCATAAATAGTGCCAGGGGACAAGTGACACTATACATGATGGCATCGAGGTACAGCCGTCTCGTCTGCGGTATGGCCGCCACATCGGGGTCTTGTCGGTGTCGGGTCGGGCTGCAGTCGGCAGCCGGCTGGTTGGCGCAGTCGGCAGCCGGCTGGTTGGCGTAGTCGGCAGCCGGCCGGGCAGAGCAGTCGGACAGGGAGCCAGCAGGAGCGGCTGGGCAGTCGGACTGAGGGGCTTTGCTAGCCCCGATGTCTTGATTTATTGTCTCACCGTCTTCGGGGTATTCGTGTCCAATTACTCCGACAGTAGCCCCCAAGCCTTCGGGCAACTTGGCAAAGTTGGGCGGAGGTTTTTTGGCGAGTGTTCATGGAAATGATCATGAAAAAGAAACAATTAGTCCACGCAGATATATCAAATGTTTGCTTTTAGCATTGCAAGTTTTATGCGGAGGGTGCCGACTCGGTTTCGTCCAAGCCCCCTTAATCTTTTTCGTGTTCCCTCCGCTTTTTGGCTTGTGCTCTTGCTTGCCGGACAGCCGCTCTGCGGTCTGTGGCTGAGAGTGGGCCGCGAAGTGGAGTGTACAGTACTCAGAGTCTGGGAGCGGATTCAACCGAGTAGATACTTGTAAAGGAAACGGCTGGATCGCCCGATCCGTTTTTCTTCCCGGACGTTTTTTGCATGGGTGGCCTCCAGCTTTCACTCTTGCTAGCCGGACAACCGCTCTGTGGTCTGTGACTAAGAGTGGGCTTTTGATACCGCACACGCTACTAAACTGTTTGCGGGAACTAACGTCTCAGACCAAGCGGCCAGCCCCCGGGCCAACTCTGGTTGGCGCCGGGGTGAACAATGATGCAACTGTAATAAAATGCGGAGATAGCCCCCGAGCATCGCTCGGGGTTATCCATGCTCTTGCGGTGCAAAAATATGCGGGTGAGGAGCTCACATTGATTTTCGTGTAGCCGAGGCGGAGTTTGCCGAAGACAGCCGGCGCAGCTCAATGCTCGCGGAGTGCGCCGGCGCACCTGCTAGGTGCAGCCTTCGGGTGCTCGAAGGGGGCCCAGCCAGTCAGGCTCGACCGGCCAGGCGGCGAGGTGTCTTACAGCGCCTTTTTTCTTCTTTTTTCTCTTCTGTCGGCTGCTGACAGCAGGATAAAACTCTTCTCTTGTCTGCAATCTTCGTGGGGGCTCGTCAGCGCACCCGCTGGGTGTAGCCCCCGAGATTCGGGCCGACTGCTGAGCAGTCGGGCCGGATCTCCTGGCAACTACTTTGTATTCTTCCTCGCGGGGGCGCGTCAACACATCCGCTGGATGTAGGCCCCGAGATTCCGGTCAACTGCTGAGTAGTCGGGCCGGATCTTCCGGCGACTACTTCATCTTCTTCTTTGAGGGGGTGCGTCAGCGCACCCGCTAGGTGTAGCCTCCGAGATTCGGGTCCACTGCTGAGCAGTCGGGCCGGATCTTCCGGCAACTACTTCATCTTCTTCTTCAGCTGGCCGGGTGGGCGGACCCCGACACAGCAGTCGGGCTCTTTGCAGCTGGACAGGCAGCCAGCGGTCGAACGCACACACACATTTTTTCTTGCCATTCTGCCGTGGGCATCTAGGCAGCCGGATGCACACACATATTTTTTTTGTCCCGGCCGGCCTCTCGGACAGCCGGCCATCTCATCCGGTCACCTTTTTTTCTTTCTTCAGCGCCCAGCATCTCTTTTCTCTTTTTTTTTGACTTTGGTCAGTCGGCCCTTGACTTTTCTTGGGCAGTCAGTCCACTTTTCCCAGCCGCCTACTAGGCAATCGGCCTCTTCTCTTTCTTTCTTCATCCTTTCTTTCGTAGGCAATCAACCTCTTCTCTTTCTTTCTTCATCCTTTTTTTCGTGGCCGACTGCATGTGAGCAGCTGGATGCCACCAGCCGGCCACACTTTTTCCTTGACAGCCGGCGCTTGACTTTTCTTCCAGCCGGCCTTTGGGCAGGCGGCCCTTTTCTTTCTTGCCCCGGCCGTCCTCTCTCTCTTCTTTTTTCTCTTTCTGTCCGACTTCACGCGGGGAGCCAGACCCCTCTTTCTTTTCTTTCTTTTTCTCGGCTGCCCGAACGACACCGACAGGTTGCGGCAGCGAACAGCGGGAGCCGGCTGAGGCGCACCCAGGCGCCCGGCGGTGAGGCGGCGAGCAGGCCAGCGGGGGAGCCGGACGGCGAGCCGAGCACCCGGAGCCGGGTTGCGTCCAGGGCGGAGCGGAGGGGAGCGACGACCCGGCCGCCAGGCGCTGGCGAAGCCGGTCGTGCGGACAGAGCCGGGCGACGCGGGAAGGAGCCGGCGGCCGGCTGCGGAGCAGGCGGCCGCGGGCGCACCCGACGGAGGCGAAGCCGGCGCGGCGCGCGGGGCCGGACGCGGCGAAGCCGGCTGCTGGAGAGGCCGGGCAAGCGCGACGCAGCCGGAGCCGGGCGCGACGGAGGTGGCCCGATGTGCGCGCGAGACGGAGGTGGCCAGGCGCGGCCGGGGATCAGCAGGCGGACGGGATGCGGGAGGCGCGCTCAGCAGGCGGACGGAACGGAACGTAGCAGCCACGCAGCGAGGGAGCAGGGGAGCCGGCCAGTGCGCGTGGAGGCGGACCCGGCCAACGGCGAACGGCGGAGCCGACGCGCGAGAAGGGGAGCACCCGGCGCGGGCGCGGCAAGGCGGAGTCGGCGGGGGTGGAGAACCTGGCCACGCGCGGGCGCAGACGGCGCGGACAAGCGGCGCACACGGCCCGCGTCGGAGTCCGCGGAGGCCAGGCGGGGCCGGATGCGGCGCTCGGGAGCACCCGGTGTAGAGGACGGCGGAGGGATGCAGCACCGGGCGGAGGTGGCCGAGCGAAGCAGCAGGCCCGGGCCAAGCGGGCGCTGGGGGAAAAGGCCAGCGCGGTGGAGCTTAGCAGCTGTAGCGGCGGAGAGCGGCAGGGCGGTGCCCGCAGACGCGCAGGGGGCGGAGTAGCGTACGAGCAGGCCACGCAGGCGACGGCCGGCGCGCTCGCAGGCACTGTCCGTCTTGCGTCTGGCCATCGTCTGGCTAGTGTAGGAGCTGTGTCTGACCACTATATGAGTAGTATACGGGATGACTGGGGCACGTCTCGCAATTATCTGGGTAGTGTGTGTATCGTGTACAAGCAAATGTACGAGGCGTGAATGACCAGTACATGACTAGTGTCTAGGTAGGTAGTGTTTGGCTTGCTGGCTAGCGTATGGAGGAGCAACCGCGCGCTTTGATCGGAGCTAGACACAGCGTGGAGGGGAGCGGATGCGAGCGGCGCGCGAATGGATGCGGCCGACCGAAGCAAGGCGGCACGCCGTGCTCAGACGGACGGCCAGCGTCGCTGTGGTGGGACGAGGACGCGTCGCTCCGCGCGGTCGCCCCGGGGGCGAGTCGATGTAGAGCCCCTAAGCATGACCGGAGAGATGACGGCCGTCGCGGCAGAGATGATGAAGATGGCGAGGCCGACGCCGAGGACGCGCCGCCCCTTGCGGCCACTCCAGGGGCGTGTCGATGTTGAGTCCTCGACCGCTACTGGAGCAACGGCGCGATGCCGCGGCGATGAAGATGAAAATGGTCCCGCCCGGACTGCAAAACCAGCAGCAACGCGGTAGCATAGTACCGCCCCACGGTGGGCGCCAAATGTCGGGGGTTGGATGCGACATATGCCAAAGGATGACTTATCATGGTGGGAGCGAGTAGAACGTCGCCAGTGCCTGGAAGCGGGATGAGGCGTAGACATGCACGCCGGCGAACCTTACCCAGCTTCAGGGCTCTCCGAGGAGATAACACCCCTACTGGTGCTCTGCGGGGTCTCCGCATGATCACTATGGCAATGTGTATACAAAGTTGCTCCTTGAGCTGTTTTCTGGAGGTAGGAGAGGGCAAGGCTAGCTCTCTCCCTCTTATGTTTCTGGTCTAGTGCTAAAAGGATCGAACCCTTTGCATGGGTGCTCCGGGGGGTTTATATAGGCCTACCCCCGGGGGTACAATGGTAATCCGGCTGGGCGTGGGTCCCAGCCGTCTGTCTCTCAGGTCGCCGTCTTCTTCGCCGACTACTGGGGGCCGCCGCTGGGTGGGCCCCGCCGACTGACCCGACCACTGTAGCCGTGCCTCTGGTGACGTTGGCTTGGTCGTGGGGTCGTGGCAACAGTGCCGCCGCCTGACGGGCGATCACTGTCGCCACTCCTCGTCTCGTCTGGTTAATGGCGTGCGGGGCCCGTGGGAGGAGCTGGCCGACTCCCGGAGGCCGCCTCCCGCGGGACTCGTCTTATGGTGCTCTCACCGTCTTCTGTCCCCCGCTGGCTAGCGGGACCCGCCGTCCCCGGGCCGTACGGGCGGGCCAACGTGGGAACAGGGTTCCGCCGCTGGGGCAGACGTCAGGGCCGGCATGGCAACAGTGCCGCGCCGAACGGAGATCTCCTCCGGTACGACGCACTGTAGCCATACCCGCCCTTGGTAATCGGGGTGGGAGCATACTACGGTCGTCCCCCGTCCCTTCCTTTTCCTCGAAGGCAGAGGGTGGTGAAGTCGCGGGCCGACTCCCCATAGTCGGCTTCGCTGGAATTCGGCCGTGAGTGGGTAGTTGGCGGTGTTGCAGCCGACTCCCAGAGGCGGCCCTCTGTCTTGGGATTCTTGAGGGGCGAAGCCTGCCCCGATGTCTTGAAAGGTTCTAGGTCTCGGGTTTGCCTACCCGTGGCCCATTACCCCGACAGAGGCTAAACCCTACAAGCTAGCCTATGGTATGATTGTTGTATATATTGTCCAACGGATTAAAACCCTCCGGTTTAAATAAACATCGGAGAGGGTTAGGGTTACACAAAGTCGGTTACAATGGTAGGAGATCTAAATATCCGCATCGCCAAGCTTGCCTTCCATGCAAAGGAAAGTCCCATCCGGACATGGGATGAAGTCTTCCATCTTGTATCTTCATAGTCCAGGAGTCCGGCTGAAGATATAGTCCGGCCATCCGGACACCCCCTAATCCGGGACTCCCTCAGTAGCCCCTGAACCAGGCTTCAATGACGACGAGTCCGGCGCGCAGATTGTCTTCGGCATTGCAAGGCGGGTTCCTCCTCCAAGTACTTCATAGAAGATTTTGAACACGAAGAATAGTGTCCGGCTCTGCAAAATAAGTTTCCACATATTGCCATAGAGAGAATAATATTTACACCAATCTAATATGCTGACGTATTCTGTAGCGTGACATCACACCACGGCCAAGCCTTTATTCGAATCCTTTTTACTGCTCCACCTCAGCACATTTTGCGAGGCGGTTTCCTTGGCACGTCTTGTCAAAGCAGAGATCGTGTCCCCTTTATTTACGGGATTCTCATCAATACGGACGTGGGTAACCCGATCGTGCCCGTTGGCATGTTTTCTCGATTAAAGGCGAGTCCCAAACGGTTACGGGGAGGGCCCTTGGTATTCAACCTCTTATAAAGAGACCAAGGCCTTACTCCTTTCTTTCAATATCAAACGATTTCGCCCGTCGCCTTGAGTTCCAGCACCCAAGGCTCCAGATTTCAGGCGCTTCGGATCTTCGACAATGTCCGGTTCCGACCTTCGAGGCCGATGGATGCCCTCCTCCGTCACGGAGGAGGATGTGCTAAAGTTGAGAGAGGCCAGGTTTTTGACCGGCGAAATTTCGCATAGGCTGCCAAGGGCAGGTCATTCCTAGTCCCCAGCCCGGTGAGAGCGTGGTGTTCATGTCTCACTTCCTTCGGGGGTTAGGCTTCGCGATGGATCCCTTCGTGAGGGGGCTAATGTTCTATTATGGGCTGGAATTTCATGACTTAGCACCGGAATCCATCCTCCATATTTCCTCATTCATCGTCGTGTGTGAAGCATTCCTCCATGTTACTCCTCGCTTCGGACTGTGGCTCAAGACCTTCAAAGTAGAGCCGAAGATGATCGAGGGACGGCACGCAGAGTGCAGAGGTGCTGTTATAAGCAAGAACGCTGATGCTCCATGGCCCGAGGGCTCTTTTCAAGAGGAGCTCGGCTTATGGCAACAAGAGTGGTTCTATATCACCGCTCCCAGGGGCACCAAGTGGGTGCCACCACCTGCCTTTCGCTCGGGTCCCCCTCCACAGCTAGCGTCATCGGTCAATAAAGGACTAGACTGGGGGCAATCCAGGGGCGTGCCCTTATTGCAGGGTCGCATCAGGGATCTCTTAGAAAGAGACCTCAGCCTGGTCAAAGTGACGCAGGTCATGCTGATCCGCCGTACCCTGCCCGGCAAACGCTGCTCCCTTCGCCTGTGGGAGTTTAATCCGGAGGGACCGCGAGCTCTCCAGTATTTTATGGGCGCAACACCCGCGGAGATGTATAAACTGTTCTTCGGATCACAAGCAATGTGTCCGCATTTGACCGAGGATGCAGTTCTAACTTGCAATCGCCCGTATACTCAAGTAAGTAGCCTTGTGCCCGGACTCGCTATCCGTATATTTGTCATAAACTTGCCCCTAAAAGAGCTGTCCTTTTAAACAGGAGTGGGTAGCGAAAGCAAAGCTGATCAGGTGTCCGGCTCCCCTCCCCGAGACCAGGCCGGATCCCGTGCTAGTCAGGATGTTGAAGATTGTGCCTTTGGAGGAAAGCAAGGGAGGGGACAAGGAAACTACGGCCTCCTCGAAGGAGGCTGTTCGGAAGGGAGGAACCGAAAATTCCTCTCCTCAGGGGAAGAAGAGGACCGCCTCTGAAGACCCAGAGACCGTGGCCTCAAAGCGGGGGAAGAAATCCTCGTCAGAGGGTCCTACGCCGGGGGATACCTCGGCCGAATTATGCCCTCAAGGGGATCAGCCCTCCAGCAAGCCGTAAGTAGAGAAATATTTTCTTCTTGAAAGATGAGAGAAATCCTTGCTTTATATCTGAGAAAAGTAACCGAAATTTTACCTTGTAGTTCGTACCTCAGCCCTTCTCAGCAGAGCTCGTGTTCGGGGGACCTTCTTCCGGAGATGATGGAGAGCGGAACACGTCCCCCTGCCGTACCGCCTAGCGAGGTGGGAGACCCTGAGGTATCGTCGCGGAGGGTTTCTCTGAATCCGGCAGGGCCAGAAGGTAGTCGTATGGGCCCCCAAAGCCCTCTGCGTCCGGCCTTCGAAAAGGGCCATCGGACAAGTCCGGCACCGTCCGGTGCGCTTACGGAGGAGCTGAAGGATCTTCTAGGGAGAGCATCTATCTCAGAGGAGCACCGTGCCTTGATGGGTACGGTGACTGAGAGGATTTCATCCGCGGAGAGCGGGTTGCACGAGGCCGTCAAGAGTTTACTGACAGGTTTTGAGGTACGTGAAATAGTGTACGCTTTTTGACAGTTGCGCATAAATAAGATGCGCCCTGTGTAGATAGTAGCCACTGAGACTCTGTGCGTTGTCAAAAGTGACGGGGCGCAGAGGATCATAATCCCAGGTCTGATATGCCGCCTTCATACGTAGGCGGCGAAGTGTCCGGTGGCTAGTCGGACTGATGAGTTTGCCGAGCTAAAGCGGCAACTTGACGTGGCAGATGCCGACATCGCGCTTGTCAACAAGCGGCTTGACGAGGCACAAGGTATGTGTTTCCTCTGGCGGCACCTGGTTCGAGGAGCTTTATGCCAGTATCTTACAATGTGTGTGCTTGACGTAGATGGTGCCGCTGCCATGGAGAATCTTCGGGCGGAACTTGCCCGAGCCAAGGAGCAAGCCAAGAAAAGTGATGCGGCTGCCGGAAAGGCAATGAAAGAGCTGAAAGCCGAACAGGCTGCTCACTGCCGAAGCAAGAAAGAGATGGCCGAGATGGCCGTGAAGCTGAAGAGCGTTGCTGATCGTTGCAAGCTTCTTGAAAAAGAAGACCGGGTGGGGCAGACGGTCGTGGAAAAGGCCGTTGCCGATGCCAAGGATGCTCGCTCTGCAATGAGAGCTGCGAAGGAGGAGCTGCGTCAGGCCGGAGAAATCGCGGCTGGTAAGCCCTTCATGCTGCGGAGAAAGTTTTGTGATCCTAAGCATGCTCCGTTGGACCGATTGTGGAGTACGGCGGACACCTATCTGGATTTGGCGGCAAGTGCCGCTGATGCGACCGAACACTTTCAAGGTCAAGAAGATCGCGAAGTGGAGAAACTCTTCTGGTCGTAGTTCCACAATCCAGAGCGCCCACTATCAGTGGCCGATCGTCTGGCCGAATGGGCCGAGCTGAATAGGTTGTCCAGGCTCGCCATGAAGTGCGTCATGATTCATCTGTGGCCGGAGAGATCGGAGCCGAAGAGTTATTTCAGCTTGGTGCAGCAATTCCTTGGTGTGGTGTCGCGTATCAATGCAATAAAGAGGTCAGCATGCATAGAGGGCGCACGGTTGGCTCTTGCCCGTGTCAAGACATACTGGGCGGAGATGGAGACCACCGTTGTTGCATCCCGAGATTCAGAAAAAATCCGAGTACCCGCCGAGCACTATTTTCAGGAAGTCCTTCAAGGCGCTCGTGTAATATAGACGCAGTGCTCGAAGGATGCTATGTTCTAATAGCATATTTTATTGTAAAACAATACTTTGATAAATTGTAGAAGCTTTTTATACTTGTGCCTTCAAGTATTGTAACACCTCCTGTGCGGCCGTTTAAGATATATATATATCATCTGAAAGATGGCAGTCGTCGGCTTCAGCCCCCACGCAAATAATGCGGGGGTGTTCGCAGAAGGCGCATTTTCACTCTTGATCCAACGTCTTGGTCCTACAAAGGAGGTGATAGCGCAGCGAACTAGGCAATCGGACTATAATGATTTATCACTTTCACTTAGCCATAGGAGCTTGAAAGTGAGACTACTTATATAGCCCCTGGTGGCGCCTGTGCTCGCCCGGATTCGGGGCGCGGATGTGCCTAGCCGGGAAACGGCCCTTCGTTAATGCGGAGGAATCCTATAGATTCCGGTAAGTCATCGAGTGGTTGACCAGTCTCACGCTATATCATGACAGTCAGTTTTCGGCTTTCTCTACTGAGGTGCTCGCCTGGCCGAACCGGGGCACAATCGCAGTAGTTCTCCTGGTGTTGCCTTAGCTGATAGAGCGGAACGTAAGGCAGCAAAACACAGGAGCCGGGCAACCCAACATTTGACCAAAGACATGATTCAGAGCTGATGCATATAAGGCCAAACTCGCGACGCCGAACACTCCCTAAGGTATTCGGTCTTTATGAGGGCAGGCGGGTCAGCGCCCTTAGGTATAAGCCCCTAGTGTCCAGGTACGTGCAAAATTCTGACTTGGCCACATGCCAAGACGCCAGCCTCCTCCTTGGTTATACCAAAAGAAAAACCAAGGGATGTGTATCAACAAGAGACAGTAAAAAAGGTTTACGCAGGGTCTTAATCTGAAAAGAATCCTTGGAACGGGTCCCTGCTGCACGTCTACGCCTGTGTCTCCGTTGTGCCGTATCCTGGATGGGCGCAGCACGATGTTCATCTGTAAAAGAGAGGAACTTAGTTGAAAAAAGGTTGTGCAGAACAGAAGTTATACTAAATAAACAAAGTATAAATTGAAATGGGTAAAATTGAGCTTGATTGTCTCGTATTGTATATGCGCGGAGCCCCTAGCGCAGGGGTATACGGCTATTAAGCCTGTATTAATTATATGTTTATGCCGGACTCGTCTAGCCGTGTCCGTGGTCTTAACGAGCAGTTTAGATGTTTTGGCTGATGAAGCCATTTTATTGTGGGGCTGTTAAGACAACCGCACGGTCTTCTGCACGGGGGGCGGACTCAATACTTCCCCTTTAATGAGATGATGCCACGTGGACCGGGCATCTTGAGCGTAAGAGATGCGTAATGCGGTATTGCATTAAAGCGGGCATAAGCTTCGCGTCCCAGCAGTGCTTGATAGCGACTTGAGAATGGGACGATGTGGAAAGTTAGCTTTTCGCGGTGGAAGTTATCGAGGGAGCCGAATATAACTTCAAGCCGGAGAAAACCCATGCAATGGGTATCCGGACCTGGCGTTACCCCTTGAAAGGAGGTTTTGTTGTGGTGTATTCTTGTTGGGTCTATACCCATGTGGCGGATTGTGTCCTGATATAACAGGTTTAGACCGCTACCGCCGTCCATCAGGACATTTGTAAACTAGAGTCCGCCAATTATTGGATTGAGTACCAAGGCAGTCCAGCCTGCATTCCTGATACTTCTAGAGTAATCCAGATGATCGAAGATGATAGGTGAGGGAGTCCTGGATTAGGGGGTGTTCGGATAGCCGGACTCCAGGACTATGAAGATACAAGATTGAAGACTTCGTCCTGTGTCCAGAAGGATCTTTTCTTGGCGTGGAAGGCAAGCTAGGCGTGCGGATATTCGAGATCTCCTACCATTGTAACCGACTCTGTGTAACCCTAACCCTATCCGGTGTCTATATAAACCGGAGGGCTGTAGTCCATAGGACAACCATCATCATACACAATCATACCATAGGCTAGCTTCTAGGGTTTAGCCTCCTTGATCTCGTGGTAGATCTACTCTTGTACTACCCATATCATCAATATTAATCTAGCAGGAGTAGGGTTTTACCTCCATCGAGAGGGCCCGAACCTGGGTAAAATAAAGTGTCCCTTGTCTCCTCTTACCATCCGACCTTGACGCACAGTTCGGGACCCCCTACCCGAGATCCGCCGGTTTTGACACCGACATTGGTGCTTTCATTGAGAGTTCCTCTGTGCCGTTGCAATCAGGAAGGATGCCTTTTCCCATCTTTAAAGACGGCACCGTTACTGAGGGAGCCTTGGCTGTCGGCCAAACCCTCCGGCTAGGCGGTTTCCTCATGACCGCCTGTTCGGCCGTCGCGCCGACGGTGACCTCTCGGGTCATCGAAAGCAACCTTCACGTCAGCTTGGAACTTGCCGAGAAGCTGGATCCGATGGAGTTCTCTTCCGTAAATGAGCTCTTGGATCGCATCGCCGCCCTGGGGGTTGCTACAAATTACGACCAGGTTGGGCTTAAACCCGATCTAAGGGAAATCAACTCTCCCCAAGTCACCCACCACGTTGTCGTGGAGGAGACACAATGAGGCAACCCTTCATCTATCTTAAGGACTAGCTACATCCGAATTCCTGAACCCTCCATGCCGGATACCCGCGGAGGGGAGGATATAATCCAAGACCTGAGCTTCAAATCAGGCGAGTCGGATAACGTCCAAGATTCCGGTCTCAAAATCCGGAAGTTCTTCGGCTTCCGAACAGCAAACCGGGCGAAGTCTCAGATTCAACGACACCCGCCCGCCCGACCATAAGCGATCTTTCCCAAATTAGGCAGATGCCCGAAGAAACAGTACATCATTACTGGGCCAGATTCCTCCTGCTTATGAACAGGATAAAGGACTGCCGCGAGGGAGACGCAATTTCAATCTTTTGCAGTAACTGCACGGACAAGGGAATCCTCAACGCCGTAAGTCGTCGTAACATTACACGCTTTGCTGACTTGGCGTCCATAGTACGAAAATACTGTGCGATGGAAAGTGCTTGGAAAACCGAAATTAAATTTTGGGATAATCCGGCCATGCATAGCAATCCCGTCCGAATCAAGAGGGCGCACCACAGTAAGACGCCCGGACTAAACACCAAAAAATCAAAACCCTCTAGGGGGCATGGAACCGTACTGGAAAAGTGGCTAGATGGACCCTGCAAGATTCACAGTGCAGAGGACGCCACCCCAACTCACAGCCTCAGGGCATGTTGGATACTCCGGCAAGTGGCCAAAATTGGCAAGGACCTCCAAATTCCAGAGGCCGAAGGAAACCAGCCCGGGAATTCCAGTTCCGTTCTCATGGTCTTTGAGACTTTCGCATCAAATAACATGCATAAAAGAACACTCCGCAGCCTCACCGAAGTCTATCAAGTAGCGACGATAAATCCATGGAGTAATACTGCTATCACCTTCAACGCGAGTGACGAACCTAAATTTCGAACCGCCAGAGCACCAGCCGCACTGGTCCTCAGTCCCATAGTGGACGGTTGTTGCCTCGCAAAGGTACTCATGGACGGAGGCAGCGGACTGAACCTCATTTACGAGGAAACCCTCCAAAAGATGGAAATAGACTGGAACCGCATTGAGTGAAGCAACACAACTTTTAGAGGAATAATCCGCAGTCAGGAAGCGCGCTGCACCGGAAAAATCACACTAGATGTGGTATTCGGCACGCCGGATAATTACAAGTCCGAACAGATCACGTTCCAGGTAGCCCCGTTTAAAGCGGATACCATGCTATACTAGGACGGGAGGCTTTTACAATTTTTCAAGCTATACCCCATTACGGGTACATGAAGCTTAAGATGCCTGGGCCAAACGGAATTATCACTCTCGCTAGTGATCCGGACATAGCACTCCGCGCCGAAAACAAGACAACCGCATTGGCCCTCGAGGCACTATCCGAAGCCCTAGCGGCCGAAGAACTGACTGCGCTGCGATCCACAGTTAACAAGGATGATGTGATACTCGATAAGAGATCTAAATCCACATCCTTCAAACCAGCGGATGAAATAGTCAAATTCCAGGTCCACCCAACGGACCCCAATAAAACAGCATCCATCGGGGCACGACTGACCCCTGATGCAGACGCCGCACTGCGAGAGTTCCTACGAGAGAACTGGGTTATTTTCGCTTGGCACCCCTCAGATATGCCAGGAATCCCACGCAGGCTGGCCGAACACAGCTTAAATTTCTAGAAAGGATTCAAACCTGTCAAACAAGCCCTTCGGCATTTCTCCGAACCTAAGAGACAGGCCATGGGAGAGGAGCTAGCCAAGTTATTGGAAGCCGGATTCATTAGATATATAAAACACTCGGACTGGCTAGCAAACCTAGTGATGGTACCAAAGAAGGACAAATCCTGGCGCCTGTGTGTCGACTTCAAAGACCTCAATAAGGCTTGCCCAAAGGATCCTTTTCCCCTCCCTCGAATAGATCAAATCATCGATGCCACTGCAGGACATGACTCCCTGTGCTTCCTCGACGCATACTCCGGTTACCATCAAATCAAGATGGCAGAATCAGACCAAGCCGCAACAGCATTCATCACACCATACGGCCCATTCTGCTTCAACACGATGCCCTTTGGGCTAAAAAACGCCGGCGCGACATATCAGCGCATGATTCAAACATGTCTGGCAAACCAGATCAGCAAAATAGTGGAGGCGTATGTAGATGATGTGGTCGTTAAATCAAGACATGTCGAATCCGTAGTAGACGACTTGAGGCTTACATTCGACAACCTCCGAAAATACGACATTAAGCTCAATCCGGAAAACAAATACAGAAACTCACCGGATGCGTGGCGGCCCTAAGCCGCTTTATCTCCCGCTTAGGAGAAAAGGCATTGCCCCTTTGCCACCTCCTTAGACGCACCGAACACTTCAAGTGGACGGACGCTGCCACGGCCGGACTCGAGGAAATAAAGGCCATCTTGGCTACAAACCCAGTCCTGGCCGCGCCGAACACCGGCGAACCCATGCTGTTGTACATTGCCGCAACTCATCAAGTTGTTAGCGCAGTACTCGTCGTCGAACGGCCAACGGACGGACACAAACTCCCCCTTCAAAGGCCGGTTTACTATGTGTCCACTGTCCTCACACCATGCAAATCACGGTACCCGCATTACCAAAAGATTGCATACGCGATGTTTATGGCATCCCGGAAGCTACGACACTACTTTCAAGAGTGTTCTATAACAGTAGCCCCGGAAATACCACTCAACGATATTATCAACAACCACGATGCAACGGGCCGGATAGCAAAATGGGCCATAGAGCTCCTCCCGTTCGATATAACCTACAAACCACGGCGAGCCATTAAATCACAAGTCCTATCCGACTTCGTCGCCGAGTGGACAGAGGCCGAACTCCCTAAAGAGTAGGGCACATATTCAAACTGGACCATGCACTTCGACGGCTCCAAAATTTTGGCCGGACTGGGGGCTGGCGTCGTTTTGACGTCCCCTACAGGAGACACAGTCCAATATGTACTCCAAATTATGTACACGGACTCCAACAATGCAGCCGAATACGAGGCCCTTCTACATGGTCTCCGGATGGCAGTATCCATGGGCATTCAACGCCTGGAAGTACGCGGGGATTCAAACCTCGTGATATCCCAAATAAATGGCGACTTCGACGCCAAATACCCAAAAATGGCAGCTTATCGCAATGTCGTACTAAAAATGTCAGTTCGGTTCGAGGGACTGGAGTTTCACCATATTGCCCGCGAAAATAATCAGGCAGTGGACGTCCTAGCACGCATCGGAGCAAAACGAGATGCGGTCCCCCCCCAACATCTTCTTAGAAAGATTATTCAAACCATCTGTAGCATGGGAGGGGGAACCCTCGGATAACAGTCCGGACACAAGCGCACAACCCGACGCCGAACAATCCGACATAATCGGAGGCTCTGCCACCGAAATCACACCTTCAGCCCACGTAATAATGGCGGTCATCGCCCCGTGGACAGAACCATTCCTAGCCTACCTTACTAGGCAGGAACTCCCTGAGGACCAAAATGAGGCACGCTGCATAGTGCGGCGATCTAAAGCCTATAAAGTCCACGAAGGAGAGCTATATAAGAAAAGCACTACAGGAGTACTTCAAAGATGTATCTCCGAAGAGGAAGGGCGGAGTCTGTTAGCTGAAATCCATGCCGGACTCGGTGGCCACCACGCCGCAGCTTGGTCCCTTGTAAGCAAGGCTTTCCGTACGGGCTTTTACTGGCCGACGTCCCGAGCAGACGCCCATGACTTAGTCAAACGATGCATCGGTTGCCAGCTCTTTGCTAACCAAAGCCATATGCCACCCAACGCCCTCCGAACTATCCCCATCACTTGGCCTTTTTCGGTCTGGGGGCTTGACATGGTGGGACCCCTTAAAGGCGGAACCCACAAGAAAAAATACTTATTGGTCATGGTGGATAAATTCACCAAATGGATAGAAGCCAAACCTGTTAAGACGGCTGAATCCGACCTGTGATAGACTTCATATCTGGAGTAGTACACCGTTACGGCGTCCCTCACAGCATCATCACCGATAATGGCACAAACTTCACCTCCGACGAGGTCAAGCTGTGGTGCAAAAATATGGGCATTAAGCTCGACTATGCTTCTGTCTATCACCCACAAACAAACGGTCAGGCCGAACGGGCAAATGGTCTTATCATGAGCGGCATTAAACCCAGACTCGTGCGGTCCCTCAAGGAATCTAATACGCACTGGGTGGAGGAGCTCGACTCCGTACTCTGGGGGCTGTGAACCACGCCGAATTGTACCACCGGATTCACACCATTTTTTATGGTGTACAGCGCAGAGGCAGTTCTACCCTGCGACATAATTCATGACTCACCTCGAGTGCGCATGTACGAAGAAAGAGAAGCCGAGCTTGATCGGAAGGACAACCTGGACGCCTTAGAGGAGGAGCGCGACGTGGCTAAAGCCCGTTCCGCATTTTATCAACAGCAAGCTCGAAGATATCAAAGCAGAGAAGTACGGGCCAAAATTTACAACGTTGGTGAACTAGTTCTACGCCTGCCGGATAAGAAAAAGGACAAACTCAAGCCCAAACGGGAAGGTCCCTTCATAATTGACCAAGTCCTGACTGGTGGAGCGTACCGCCTGCGAGATGCGTCGGACAACCGACTCGAGCCGAACCCATGGAACGCCGCACGTCTCCGAAGATTCTATGCCTAGCGCCGGACTCTGTGTTTGTCTCCTTCCTTTGTCCATTTTCATATATATATATATATATATATATATATATATATATATATATATATATATATATATATATATATATATATATATATATTTCTGTTTTTATTTTGTCTCCTCCCACTCTTTCCTTTTATAGCCCTTAAAGGCTCATCATGTGACGCGCTACTCGCGCTCCTTGAACCTGGGGGCTTCTTTAACAGAAGCTTGTTTATATGGGTTTTACACCCAACACATGCGTCAGACTTCCGCATGCACCTTTTCTTCACCATTATATGCATCGATATGACTTAAGTTTTGGCCAAGCTGGGTTGCCTGGCTCATGTGCTTACCCCTACGTTCCCGATTGTTCGGCTAGGCGGTAAAGGGAGCACCTCTGCGATTGCTACTGCCGGATAAGCCGGATGTGTACCTCAGACTGGGTGAAGCCGAAAGCTAGCATTCTTAAGGGAATATTCGGTCGGTGAACTAAAGATGAACCTTTCTTTTACTTATACATGCCCCCAGATGTTTTCCTGCATTTGGAGTCCGGACGTGCACTTCAAGGCACGCCACCCCAGCGAAAGGAACCCTTAACGGAACTATTCTCTCTAGAAGATGTTTCTTACTAACCATGTAATATAACATAACTAGTTGGGCACTTGTCTGATAAAGCACTAATGACCCCTACGCCTGGTCCCCATGCATACCTCGGTTCTTATATAACCGTTATGGTATTCGGACACACTCTAGACCGTCAGGTCCAGAGGTCGAAGCGAAAAGATCGGCAACGACAAACGATCTACAATCCAGCTAGAAGGCATTACACATGTCAATTATAAATTACATAGTCATCTTCACTGATTGTATTCCTCCTCTATACCATCTAACAGGCTGTCTAATTTACAGTCCTGCTGGGAGTACTTTGTGGCCAATTCTACCTGGCCATACACTAAGCTTACAGGGATATCCTTCTCATCAGGCCCCACCGGTCCGACCTCGGCCATGTGATTAGGGTCAGACTTTGTAAAGTCGGTCTTCACCATGGCCCAGGCCTCCCTAGCGCCTTGTCGGCAGGCTGATATCTTCCACAACCGGAAGCGCCGCCGAGCTCCCTACAGCTTCTCCGCAACTCTCCAAGGCCCTCAGGCGTGGAGTGGGCAGGCCATAAGGCTTGCGCAACGCCTTGCATTGCCTGCCGAATTCGCTCGTGCAGTTGCAGGAGTTCGGGGAGAAGGTCACCCGTAGAACCAGCCATCTCCTCTGCAGGACGACCTGTGAGCATACCTATGGACAATATTCTATTATTCGACTCCCTCGCCGAACTCATTTTTCAAAGTTCGTTGAAGCACTTACTAAATATGCCGCGTCGAAGTCGCTGATTCTCCTTTGTGGAGTCTGACAGCTGGCCACGAACGTCCTTCAGTTCAACATCCAGCTTGGTGTTGGAATCTTGAAGATCATTCTTCTCTCGCCTCACCCTTGTCAACATACTCTCACCGGCCTTTAACCGGCGTAAGAGTTGTTGCTTCTCCGGATCCAGTCCGGTGTCATCTGCAACATGAATTGTCAGATTCGCACCCAAGTCGTACAGTACTAATTTTTCGAAGTGTATTTTACCTAAGGGGGTCCCGTTGGACTCCCCTGTCGCGGCTAGTGCGGCCTCTAGTTGGGCCTTTGCACTTTTCCAGCTCCTCGGTCAGCACGGTGTTCCTCTCTGTAAGAACCTGCATGTTATATGATCCTTAAATCAGTTACTTTAACTGTTTCAAGTCTCGGGGGCTACTGGTATATATATATATATATTTAACCAAAATTTTCTTACCCATATGTCTTTCACAAACTGCTCCGTGGCTCTGGCTAAACCATCTTGGGGGGCACGGAGGTACGCATCTCTCGAATTAAAGGCATCTAAAGCCTCTCAGGAGAAACAAGCGTCGCAAAGAATTGTCTGGCGTCGCCTGCGGTTCATGGCACTCTCCACTTCTGAATTTGTGGCAGACAGCCGGTCCGCATCCTTTGTCGGAGGAGCGTCCGGTGCGCGCTTGGTGCTCGCCCCCGCTTCATGGCCAGACGTTGGAGCCTGGATGGTGGAGGCGCGATTGGCGACCTCTCTGGATATAGTCCGGCAAGGCCTCTTCATCCTGAAGACAGCACGAATGTTAATATGTCTTGACAGAATAACGCCAGGGAAACAGAGGGCGAGCTATACCTTTGCGCCGGCATCTCAGTCAGGACTACATTTCTTTTTGCCCCACGGGGCCCTGCGGCCCCTTGTTGGCCAGCCGCCGCAGCTTCGGCCTCCCGCCTCGGAAATCTCCCCTGCAAAATACGGTTGTCATTGGAAACACCGGAATAGGTGAAAATGGAATCTCTCTTGAGGGAATAAGCACTCCAGTTTTTGTCACCTGGGAGGCCGGGATTAACCCGGATAATCAGCCGTAATGGCTACCAAGGTATTGTCCTTGCTTAACTGATGGAACACCCCGTCGATAAGCTCCACCGATAAGTCCGGATCCTCTTCGGAGTCCGGATCGAGGGACCGTTCTGGGTCCTCGGGCTGTGGAGGGCGGCTGTCGATGTTCTTCACTTCCTGTCGCAGTTCCTGCATTAAAGTCGTCAGACTACGTATCTAAATCATGGGAGTATTGAACAAATGGGCGAGCACAATTGATCACTTACCCAACTTGGAGGTTCATACATAGTGAATCCGGCCCGCGGGTTGACGCGGAGGAAGTCCTCCTTTTCTCCCTTGTATAAAGATGTTAGAATCTTTACTAGAGCGGCAGCTGAGTCTGGTCCCTTACGGCCGTAACGGGTGGCGTCATCCTCCCCGTTAAAATCCCACATGGGGTGGCCTCTATATTGAAGCGGCTGCACCCCCCGCATAATGCATGCGGCCATGACTCCAATCATGGTTAGTCCGGAATGGGCCAACAGTCTTATCCGGCCCATCAGGTAAAGGACGTCTCTGTCGCTTTCTCTCTAAGAGCTCCGCGGACGCCAGCTCAAGCGTTTCTTCAATGGAGCACCGCTGAACTCAGGGAGACCGACCCGGATAGGGTCCGGCAGTGGGGCGTCATGTATATAAAACCACTCCGAAGGCCAGTTCTCGGACGCCTTTTTTGGGGTTCCGGATAAGTATCTGGTCCCGGCGATGCGCCATATTTCAGCTCCGCCCACTTGATATATGGACCCCTCTTGAGAACGGGGTACCAAGCAGAACAACCTCTTCCACAGCGCGAAATGAGCCTCGACGCCTAAACTAAGTGTGTGGATGTAAAAACATCCCGGGCTTTTCGCATTCGTTCAACACGTGGAAGATGGTCATTATTGGGCGCAGAAGCCGAGGAGCGCTACATTACAAAAATCGGACATTATTCGTACAGGTACGCAGGATTCGGAGGAGGAACCCGCCTTGCAATGCCGAAGACAATTTGCGCACCGGACTCGTCGTCATTGAAGCCTGGTTCGGGGGCTACTGAGGGAGTCCTGGATTAGGGGGTGTTCGGATAGCCAGACTATACCTTCATCCGGACTCCAGGACTATGAAGATACAAGATTGAAGACTTCGTCCCATGTCCGGAAGGATCTTTTCTTGGCGTGGAAGGCAAGCTAGGCGTGCGGATATTCGAGATCTCCTACCATTGTAACTGACTCTGTGTAACCCTAAACCTATCCGGTGTCTATATAAATCGGAGGGCTGTAGTCCATAGGACAACCATCATCATACACAATCATACCATAGGCTAGCTTCTAGGGTTTAGCCTCCTTGATCTCGTGGTAGATCTACTCTTGTACTACCCATATCATCAATATTAATCTAGCAGGTGTAGGGTTTTACCTCCATCGAGAGGGCCCGAACCTGGGTAAAATAAAGTGTCCCTTGTCTCCTGTTACCATCCGACCTTGACGCACAGTTCGGGACCCCCTACCCGAGATCCGCCGGTTTTGACACCGAAAATAGGTGTTGACAACCAGTGGCAAGACTCCTTTGGGATAGGCCGTATGGCGCGTACCTTTATGGGTGCCGCACGTTTTGTTATGTGAAGGAAGTTTATTGTTTTTACTTCTTGTGGAAAATTGTTTTGTTTCCTGGTGCTCTGCTTTTGGGGTTCGTCATCGTCTTCGCTTGGTGTGTCGAGCCCCTTGTGTTCGGTGTTGAGTCTGCCGGATTGTTTTAAAACCCAGCAATCTCTGTCAGTATGGGTTGCAGGCTTCCGAGGAGTACTATGTAGCTGACATATCTTGTCCAAGATTTTATTTAAGTTGGACAGCTCGTCCCTATTACCTTTGAGGGGCGGCTTTTGCTGGTTCTGCCGAGAGCTTTTGAATCCGGCATTGACTGCCGTGCTCTCCGGTCTGCTTCCCTTAGTGCGGCGCTGGTCCTTGTTGCGCCAGGGTTTTCTGTTTCCGTCTCTAACTTCGGATGTACTTGGGTCGCTGGTGCTGCATCTTGCCAACCAGCTGTCCTCGCCTGCGCAAAAGCGGGTCATGAGGCTTGTTAATGCGGCCATTGTTCTTGGCTTTTCTTGGCCGAGGTGTCTGGCGAGCCATTCGTCTCAAACGTTATGCTTAAAAGCTGCTAAGGATTCGGCGTCCGGACAGTCGACTATTTGATTCTTTTTAGTAAGAAATCTGTTCCAGAATTTCCGGGTTGACTCTCTAGGCTGTTGAGTTATGTGACTGAGATCGTCTACATCCAGAGGGCGGACATAAGTCCCTTGAAAATTGGCCCGGAAAGCATACTCGGGCTCTTCCCAGCTTCCAATAGTGTTTTCGGGAAGGCTTTTAAGCCAATGCCGAGCTGGCCCTTTAAGTTTGAGAGGTAAGTATTTTATGGCGTGGAGGTCATGTCCTCTTGCCATGTGTATGTGGAGGATGTAATCCTCAATCCAGACTCCAGGGTCTGTTGTTCCGTCATATGCCTCTATGTTTACGGGCTTGAATCCCGCTGGTAATTCGTGGTCCAGAGCCTCGTCGGTAGAACATATGGGGTGTGCGGCACCCCCGTATTTGGGTGTGTCGTGATGTTCGGATATTGGTTGTGTTGCGTAGCTTGCGAGAGCTTGCTTTCTTGGTCGATAGATAGATCTAGCTGGGCCATCTTTTTGATGGGAATCCTTGAGTGGGTCGCATGCCGGATTGAATGCGGCGCCGCTTGCCGCTTTATGCTGGCCATTGGGTCGTCTATCCGACCCGGTGGCTTTCTTACTTTTTGAATGGGGGGCTCTAAGGCCTCCTCGTCAAATTTCGGCAGTAGCTTTCGCTTCGGGTAGCTTTAAGTGTGGCGACTGCCGCCGTATTTGTCTGCGGTGTTGAGTACTTTGCTCCATCTGATTCTGAGTGCATCTTCCGCCGTTTTTAGCTTCCGCTTCTGCTTTTTCAGGCTACGTGCGGTTGCAACGAGCCTTTTGTGGAGGTTCTTCTGCTCCGTGAGCTTATCCGGTGTAGGGTCGTCCGGAATGTCGTTTTCGCCGAGGGCGGGTTGTTCGATTTCTTTATCCGAGTTGCCCTGTTCGGACGGTTGCTCTAGGGCATGCTCGTCGTCCGCCGGCTCATCCTGCTCTATGGCTGGGTCTGTATGGCTGTTGTTTTTATCGAGGCGGGGCTTGTAGCGGCGTTTACGCCGCCGCTTTGATTGCTTTTCGAGAGATCGATCCCTCGTTGAATCCCCGTGTTCCTCGTTGTCGCTTCCTTTAGGTGTATCCACCATGTACACATCATGAGATGAGGTGGCTGTCTAGTGCCCTATAGGCGTTGGTTCGTGTTCGTCTCCTACATCGTCGTCCATACCGTCGATGTCTTCGGAGTCGAAGTCGAGTACGTCGTTTAAATTATCGACAGTGGCTACGAAGTGGGTGGTGGGTGGGCATCGAATTTCTTCGTCGTCCGTATCCCAATCCTGCCGGTCATAGTCCGGCCAGGACTCTCCTGACAAAGAGAGAGACCTAAGTGAATTCAGAATGTCGCCGAAGGGCGAGTGCTGAAAGATATCCTCGGCGGTGAACTCCATGATCGGCGCCCAATCGGATTCGATTAGTGGGGGCGCGGAGGGCTCGGAGTCTGGACAAGAGTCCGGCACCTTGGAGTCACGGGCATCGTGGAGGGAAAGGTTGGTGTTCCGCTGGATCGCCGTAGAGATTGCAGCCCCCGAGGCGGTGTCCAACCACCCGTCCTCGATCGGCGCAGTTGTCTCCGAATTAAGGGTCGGAGCTGACGCGGGTGCGGCCTCAGGGGCACTGTTCGGCGGCAGAGCTAGATCGTGCCCATCGTGACAGTGCGGCGCGCCCGGCCGTGGCTCGAATCTGTCGAAGATCAAATATCCGCGGATATCAGCCGTATAATTCAAGCTTCCATATCTGACTTGATGGCCAGGGGCATAGCTTTCGATCTGCTCCAGATGGCCAAGCCAATTGGCCCGCGGTGCGAAGCCGCCAAAGACGAAGATCTGTCCGGGGAGAAAAGTCTCGCCCAGGACTGCATCGTTGTTGATGATCGGAGGAGCCATCGGGCCTAAAAGTGACGACACAGAAGAACTCTCAATGAAAGCACCAATGTCGGTGTCAAAACCGGCGGATCTCAGGTAGGGGGTCCCGAACTGTGCGACTAGGCGGATGGTAACAGGAGACAAGGGACACAATGTTTTACCCAGGTTCGGGCCCTTTTGATGGAGGTAAAACCCTATGTCCTGCTTCATTAATATTGATGATATGGGTAGTACAAGAATAGATCTACCACGAGATCAAGGAGGCTAAACCCTAGAAGCTAGCCTATGGTATGATTGTTGTATAGATTGTCCTACGGACTAAAACCCTCCGGTTTATATAGACACCGGAGAGGGTTAGGGTTACACAAAGTTGGTTACAATGGTAGGAGATCTAAATATCTGCATCGCCAAGCTTGCCTTCCACGCCAAGGGAAGTCCCATCCGGACACGGGACAAAGTCTTCCATCTTGTATCTTCATAGTCCAGGAGTCCGGCTGAAGATATAGTCCGGCCATCCGGACACCCCCTAATCCGGGACTCCCTCACAAGGCCTTTCGTCACGTTTTTTATTGGCTGGCGGCTCATGCTGGTGCTGAAGACTTGGTCAAAAAGTGTGATGGCTGTCAAAAAATTTCACGCCGAGCTCATGTTCCGACTCAAGAACTGAGGATGATTCCAATCACTTGGCCATTTGCAACTTGGGGGCTGGATATGGTTGGGCCCTTTAAGAGATCCAAGGATAAGAAGACCCACCTATTGGTGGCGGTTGACAAGTTCACTAAGTGGGTGGAAGCAGAGCCTGTCAGTAAGTGTGATGCAGCCACAGCGGTTCAGTTCATCAAAAAGGTGATTTTCCGTTTTGGTTTTCCACACAGCATCATAACTAATAATGGTACTAATCTGTCTAAGGGTGTTATGAAAGAGTTTTGTCAACGTGAGCATATCCGGCTTGACGTGTCATCAGTGGCTCACCCCAATCTAATGGTCAAGTGGAGAGAGCCAATCAAGAGATTTTGAGAGGCATCAAGCCCCGGCTTATGGTTACCCTGTAGAGGACGTCGGGTTGTTGGGTGGAAGAGTTACCTTCCGTGTTATGGAGCATCAATACCACGCCCAACAGATCTACGGGTGACATGCCTTTTTTCATGGTTTACGGAGCAGAGGCGGTTCTCCCTAGTGACATCCGTCATGACTCGCCTCGTGTGGCGGCTTATGTCGAAGCTGACAATGAGAAGGCACAACAGGAAGCCCTTGACCTGTTAGATGAGGAGCGCGACATTGCAGCAACCCGTTCGGCGATTTATCAGCAAGATCTGCATCGTTATCACAGCCGCCGAGTTAGAACCAGAACCTTTCAAGAAGGTGATCTGGTGCTCCGACTCATCCAGGATCAGACTGATATGCACAAGTTATCCCCTCCTTGGGAAGGACCCTTTGTGGTCAGCAAGAATCGGCATAATGGGTCATACTACCTTATCGATGTTCGAGAGCGCAAAGACTCACGTAAATCGGAGGAGGAGACCCACCGGCCATGGAATATCACTTATCTTTGGCCTTACTATACTTGAGCCACAGGCTCTTCTTATGTACATAGTTATTACAATGTATATATTATGATCAATATAATAAACTAGAACCTCAGCTAAAGAGGGGTCTCTGTTGTTTTCTTACATCATGTGTGGTTACATGGGGGCTTTTGTTTATAAAGCGGAGTCCTGTTTGCCCATTGATACGGCTTATAAAGCCATATATAAAAAAATCACTTGGGGGCTTGGTCGTATTTGAACCATAGTTACACCTCTTGATCGACGTAAGGCCACCAGGGAAATCACTTGGGGGCTTGGTCGTATTTGAACCATAGCTGCACCTCTCGATCGGCTTAAGGCCAAAAGGAAATCACTTAGGGGCCAAAGAGAGTGTTGCAAAAGCATAACTCAAACATAGGCACCCACTGAGCACAGCTCAAAATATTGCTTGGGGGCTCTTTGCTTCTCAAAGAACAAAGAGTCTAAACCCTTGTAATAGGCTATCAAGCCAGGCTTGGAAGCCAGGTGTATTCACCTAAAACCCTGGGTTATCCTACCTCTTTAAGTAAGCCACTCCATCCAGGTAATCCTGGTATGACCCGCGGAACGTTTGACAAGTCAATCTCATAGACCCTGAACTTGTCAAAGTTAAAACGATGATTGGTTAATGTGAGGTCCATCTTAAAAGGCTTTGTAAAATAGTTTAACTCAGTGGCCTGGCATCCCATGAAAAGCCTCGATTTTGGGCCTGGCAGCCCATGAAAAGCCTTGCATGTTCTTTTTTATGCTTTTATTTTCCAAGTTTCTTCTCCTTTGATGAGGTTTATAATATTTTATGATAAACCGGCGTTTATTGACCCGGCTTGGCTTTCAACTACACGTTGTCAGTACATGATCAATTATAATCCTGCGTTATTGACCCGGTCTGGTTTCGACTATAAGTCGCCAGTGTTATATATGGATAATCCGGTGTTTATCACAACCCGGTACGGTTTTATGATAAACCGGCACAATATGGAAGGAGTTATCATTACTCAAGATTGGTGTTATCACCCTAACTACAAAAAGTTGGTCAACCAATGACGTGATTCAATGTCGCAGGTATCATCTATTTCATATTTGATTATTTTTAAATACAACCTTGGTTATAAACCCTGGCTATATATTTGGGCACCATGACCCGCCCAGCGGTAAACCGCCAGGACACTTTCAACTTCTTGTATGCAGAAACAAGATTGAATAAAGCTGCTAAGGATCATAAGTAGACATAGCATAATTATGACGGATTAACAGTGTTATGCAAAAGTGAATATGCACGATGGCATAGCACAGAAGTGTTTCAGCTAGCCTATTACAAGGTGATTCGATGCCCAAAAGGATAATTATTTCTCACGAGTATTGCAGTATGCAGAAATTAAACCGGCCTCTGGATCATTAATTTTCACCAGGCTGACTTGAAGGTTGTGGATCATCCTGCGCCGGTTCATCCTCCTCCTCTCCACCCAGCGGCTGGAAGTCAATGGTTGTCCAGTCAATCCCAGTTAAGGCTTGGAAGACAGCTTCATTACTTATAAGGGTGGACGGTTCAACATCAGGGGCGTAGGTATGCTTACGGATTGGCGGGATAAGGTTTTGCACATCATAAGTTGGTGCAGTCACCCGTTTATTGTTGGCGTCATAAATCGACTGGTAATATGACAAGTCACTGTCTTCAGCCAATTTGCTTGCCACTGGACGCATTTCCCTTATCAAAGCTCGGAGGGCATCATTGTCAAAATCTGATCCGTCCTCCTTTACGCTCGGGTAGCCATTTCCTACATCCGTCGGGTCAAGATCTGGCACCCATGCTTTAGCTCGGGTTAGCGCGGTCAGAGCGCCCGCCCTAGCCGCTGATCTTTTTAACTCCTCAAACCGGGCGGGCAGCATTGACAGCCTCTCTAATGTATCCTTGATCAATGTTGGAGGCAGTTTGTTATGAGAGGCAGTGTAGATGATCCGTTGTGTGCCGGTATATAACTGCTCTATAAGAGTATAGGCAGGCTTCAATTTCTTTTGCATATCAGATCCAAGATGGATGTGAGGTCCTGCATCATTATGCACGTTGATAAACTGGCAGTTTATGGGATAATACATGATAAAAGCTTATAGTAAGAATACTTACCAAATACAGCAGTGGTCGTGGCATTTATTTGCCGCTTCAAACTAGTTAGCTCTTCTACCACCGGATTAAGAGCTGCTTCTGCATCATTAGCCCTTTTTTGCAGTGTGGCTTTCTCTACGTCCCAGTCTGCCCGCTCCTTCTTGAAGTCCTCTTTCATTTTCTCCATGACTGCTAAGGCACTGGTCATCTCCTCTTTGGCTTTGGAGGTTTCTAGATGTTGGGACTTGATGTTTTCTTCAAGATCAGCAGTTTGGGATTCGTTTTTGCTCAGCTCAGCCTGTAAGAGATATACATGTTATAAGTTGTCAGCATATATTTGAAGTACCAAGCACATAACAAGTTATACACTTGGCACTTGGGGGCTAATGTCTATTGCTTCTTATCAAAATCTTCTTGTAAGTCCCAAGATCAATTCAAGTATTGTTCTTTGCATGTGGGGGCTAATGTATATTTTTTCAATAATACAGTCCCGGTTCATCTTGAAGAGATAAACCGGCCCTTGGGGGCTATGCAGGCAAAAGTGGAAAGATCAATGTTCTAGTCCCAGTTCATCTTCTAAAGATAAACCGACCCTTGGGGGCTACGCAAGCAAAAGTTAAAAGTATTATAAAGTCCCGATTTACATTGGTATCATAAACCGGCCCTTGGGGGCTATAGGAGAAACAATTATGCAAAGTTAATGGCATTTACCTCATACCGCTCCTTCATCATGTTCACTAAACCGGCTTCATAGTCACGGCTTGTGTACAGGTGGTTTAAATACCCAGAATGGATATCTTGGGCGTTGAGGTGAGCGTAGCTGGACAAATCTACATTCCACTTGCCCTTGCCCATAGCAGAAAATTCCTCCTTGGCACTATGCTTTGATAAAGCGACAGGATTGCCAGGGGTGTGGCTGACGCCAATAATCATGATATCATTTGTTTTATCACCAGCTGCTTTGACTGGGCTTGCCGGTTTATCCGCATCTTTAGTAGGACTGGGTGGATCAGTAGCATAGGCTATAGGATCATCTTCCATTTGTTCAGCAAAGGTTTCATGGTCTTGTGGAGGCGGATCATCCGGAATAGCATCAGGATTGGGTTCAAACTGTTCTGCAATTTTCTTCGGTTCATCTGTCGGGTTATCATCAGCCGGTTTATTAAACTTGGCCTTTTTGCTGGGCCTGGGTTTAGCGCTGAAAATAACAAGTACAAATGTTGATACAGTGAATAAAACAGAGAATGTTAAGGGTCATTTTAAACATGCTTACCCAGGAAGCATTTTAAGGTTTGGTAGTTGTGTCCTTGTTGATTCGCCAGAAGAAGAATGGGAAGTTCCCTGATAATTTGAATCAGATGGCGTAAGAGGTTGTCGGAAATAACCCGCCTTAGGATAACGTGGGTCAGAAGTATAAGAGACCTCTGGGCGGCGCTTATGAACTGGCGTGTTTGGTAAACCAGCAGAAGTTACCACATGACCGCTGTGCCGAGTTGTGCGGCAAGCTTGTTGCTGTTTCTTCAAAAGAAAGTTTGGATCCATGTGAGCTAGAGGGTGAGAAAATCTTACTTTTCGGTTTGCTTGGCGAGTTTTCGGAGTTGGCGGAGGTTCTGAGCCGGAGGAAAGAATAATTACCTCTACGTCACCAGCTTGACTAGCCTCTGCGTCCTCCTGGTAATAATCATTATTAATAAGATGAATGAAGAAGGAACCAAGTGAATCAAGTTCTACCTCTGACTCATGATTTCCATCATCATCATCAAAGTTTAAATCGGTGGAGTCGGCGGTTTTCTTTTTGGCAGTCCGCTTGGTGGCCTTAGTCTTGACACGAGGTGCCTTTGCCGGTTTATCTTGCGGTTTCTTTTTCCAGAATGGATCATCGCCCTGTCAAAGATTGATGAAAGTTATGAGAGAAAATTGTAAGGGTTGGATTAAAAATAAGAGTTATGCAATTCTTACAGCTGGAGGTTTATTGAAAACGCAGAAGGGACTAAGCCCTGTTTTGCTGCAGACAGCCACCGGTTCATCCAATATCTTTTTAACAGCTTTTGTAATTTCAGCATCAGTTAGCTGAATGTTGATATGCCGTTGTGGACCTTTTAAGTCCCCTGTATATTCGCACATCAAACCGGGGCGACGGCTTAAGGGCAGAATGCTCCAGGATATCCAGCAGCGAACAAAGTCGACGCATGTTAAACCGTTCGCCATAAAGGTCTGAGCTTTGAGAGTTGTGGTGCATAGTTGGACCGTTCCTTTGCAGTCAGCCTCTAAGGGAATGGATGTGTGTTGGTAAGCCGGTTAGCATGATAACCCGTCAGAGTATTCTCTTCAATAGGAGTGTATCTCGGCAATAGTACCAAGTCTGGTTCCAATGTTTAGGGTGAGTATGATGTTTGGCGTGAGGAAAACTGACATCTTTCCTCTTTTGAATTGAAACCCCACCAAGTTCAGTATTGGGTCCGTCTGTAAATTCAGTACGGTGGTTCAAATAGAAAAAGTCTCTGAACAATTCAACAGTGGGCTCTTCCTGCAGATAAGCTTCACAGAACACTTGAAAGTTACAAATATTGGACACATAGTTGGGACTAATATCTTGAGGGTGGAGTTGGAAGCTAGCAAGTACATCACGGAATTTTTTTATTCGGGAGGACTGAACCCTCGACCCAGGTGGTCAACAAATACAATCACTTCTCCATCCTTGGGTTCAGGAGGATTTTTTGGACCGGGGCCCCTCCAGTGTATGACGTCCTTTTTTGCTAAAGCTCCAGTTGCAACGCACCCATTCAGTTTTTCTTCAGTAACCCGGGAAGGGACCCAGTTACAAGCATAAAATTGTTTGGCCATTTCAAATGAAGAGCTGGAAAAAGATCAATGCCGGTTTAAGATTTATGACAGACAAGCATAAAGCGACGCAAGATCAGAAGGAGAAGACAGAGGCGGATGCACATTATTAAACCAGAGTCTGACATTGGAGGGGTTGCAAAGATAAACGAATCGGAGATTTAAGAGGGGACTAATGGTACCTGCTGGATTATCATTTTCTGAAAAATTTAAAACGCCTACCTTGGTATGGAAAGTACAGATCTAAAATATCTAAGTAAGGGAAAAACAAGTTTCACAGATTGATATGGTAATTTCAGATCTGCAGTGTGTCAGTAAATCAAAATATATTCAGACTCAAAATACACGTGTTCAAGTAGTTCATTAGGTCCGGATGAGTTTTTTCTATACGAAGAAGATGTTCTAAGGATGAAAAAGGGGATTATAACTACGATTGCGTAAGAAAATGTCAGATCTAAGGTCGTCATTTACACTACGGAGATGAACAGAGAAGAACAGCTTCGAACTTCGATAAACGCTGAAACCCTAATGGCGGACCTAGAGCAAGGAAGGGGAAATTTATTGTTGCTGACGGAATAGCGAAGGCGCGTCGCGTTTCTCTGGTATGTTCAGGTTGATGCAGCGGCCAGAGATGAGGTCAAGGGCGGAGCTTGACGACGGCAGCCGCGCGTGAGGGTCGGGTCGGCGCAAGGAAGAAGAGGAAGCGAGGAGGCATGGGGGGGGGGGAATGAAAAGGACCCCCCCGATCTTATTTATATGGTGAAGGGATAAGTAAGAGGCGCAAAAATCGAGGAGCCCCAAAGTTGGATATGTGACAGAGTTGTCGCCTCGATTGTCAGAGGATCATTAATGAAGGTGAGATATATACAGTTTTTAATAACAGGTGACGTCATGGCGGTTTATTATGATCCTGGAAGATGACGTCATGGCGGTTTACAAGATTTACGCGAAGGTGCTGAAGGAGGAATTTTCTAAGTGTTTAAGATTGACATGAACAGGTTCAAATCAATCTGGGGCCTAATGTTGGGGATATTACTACTGAGTATAAACCGGCCATGAGGGACCGGGTTATACCCATAATGAATTATTCATATTTTAAGCCCATGAAGACAAGGAGTGTGGCACTTTATGGAGGAGATCTAACACGGAGGCCCAGGGCCCAAAGGCGGATTAGGGCATGCAGACGTAAACCGCCATATGATATGTAACTTGTGTTGTAAGATAAGAAAGGGTAGAAACCGAGCCAGACACGTTTATGAGCCGGCCTCGGGATTCTGTAAACCACCGGGTGTCAACCTATGTATATAAAGGGACGACCCGGTGGCGGTTTAGGGACAGCAAGCAATGACTCGAGAGCCAGGCATAGCGGATTCGCTCCCTGGTCATCGAAACCCTAGCAATTCCACATCAACTGGATTAGGCCTTTACCTTCACCGCAAGGGGCCGAACCAGTATAACCCTTGTGTCCTTTGTCCCACTTTAACCCCTTTAAGCTAACCTGTTGTGATGGCTCCATGACTAAGTCCTTTCACCAGGACATCTGTCGTGACAAAACCATGACATAATCCCAAAATGATAGTGGTAAATCGGTAAGAGACATCTTAGATCGTACCATATCCAATAAAGTACGGCTACGACATTCGGACACACCATTACGCTGTGGTGTTCCAGGTGGCATGAGTTGTGAAACTATTCCACATTGTTTCAAATGAAGGCCAAACTCGTAACTCAAATATTCGTCTCCGCGATCAGATCGTAGAAACTTTATTTTCTTGTTATGATGATTCTCAACTTCACTCTGAAATTCTTTGAATTTTCAAATGTTTCAGACTTGTGTTTCATTAAGTAGATATACCCATATCTGCTCAAATCATCTGTGAATGTCAGAAAATAACGATACCCGCCGTGAGCCTCAACACTCATTGGACCGCATACATCGATATGTATTATTTCCAATAACTCAGTGGCTCGCTCCATTGTTCTAGAGAACGGAGTCTTAGTCATCTTGCCCATGAAGCATGGTTCGCAAGCATCAAGTGATTCCAAAAGCCCACCATCATGGAGATTCTTCATGCGCTTTACACCAATATTACCTAAACAGCAGTGCCACAAATAAGTTGCACTATCATTATTAACCTTGCATCTTTTGGCTTCAATATTATGAATATGTGTATCACTAATCGAGATTCAATAAACCATTCACTTTGGGTGTATGACCGCATAAGGTTTTATTCATATAAATAGAATAACAATTATCGTTTGACTTAAATGAATAACCGTATTGCAATAAACATGATCCAATCATATTATGCTCAACGCAAACAGCAGATAACATTTATTTTAGGTTCAACACTAATCCCGAAGGTAAAGGGAGTGTGCGATGGTGATCTTATCAACCTTGGAATTACTTCCAACACACATCGTCACCTTGCCCTCAACTAGTCTCTGCTCATTTTATAACTCCTGTTTGAAGTTACTAATCATAGCAACTTAACTAGTATCAAATACCCAGGGGCTACTATGAATACTAGTAAAGTACACATCAATAACATGTATATCATATATAGTTTTGTTCACTTTGCCATCCTTCTTATCCGTCAAGTATTTGAGACAGTTCCGCTTCCAGTGACCATTTCCTTTGAAGTAGAAGCACTCAGTTTCAGGCTTGGGTCTAGCTTTGGGCTTCTTCATGGGAGTGGCAACTTACTTGTCATTCTTCTTGAAGTTCCCTTTCTTTCCCTTGCCCTTTTACTTGAAACTAGTGGTCTTGTCAACCATAAACACTTGATGCTTTTCTTGATTTCTACCTTCGCCGATTTTAGCATCGCGAAGAGCTCGGGGAATCGTTTTCGTCATCTCTTGCATATTATAGTTCATCACGAAGTTCCAGTAACTTGGTGATAGTGATTAGAGAACTCTGTCAATCACTATCTTATCTGGAAGATTAACTCCCACTTGATTCAAGCGATTGTAGTACTCAGACATTCTGAGCACATGCTCACTGGTTGAGCTATTATCCTCCATCTTGTAGGAAAAATACTTGTCAGAGGTCTCATACCTCTCGACTCGGGCATGAGTCTGAATACCAATTTCAGCTTATGGAACATCTTATATTCTCCTTATTGTTCAAAACGTTTTTGGAGTCCCAGTTCTAAGCCGTAAAGCATGGCGCACTAAACTATCAAGTAGTCATCATACCGAGATTTGCCAAATGTTCATATTGTCTGTATCTGCTCCTGCAATAGGTCCGTCACCTAGCGGTGCGTCAAGGACATAATTCTTCTGTGCAGCAATGAGGATAATCCTCAGATCATGGACCTAGTCTGCATCATTGCTACTATCATCTTTCAACTTGGTTTTCTCTAGGAACATATCATAAATAAAACGGGGAAGCAATACGCGAGCAATTGATTTACAACATAGATATGCAAATACTATCAGGACTAAGTTCATGAGAAATTTAAGTTCAATTAATTGTATTACTTAAGAACTCCCACTTAGATAGACACCCCTCTAGTCATCTAAATGATCACGTGATCCATATCAACTAAACCATGTCCGATCATCACATGAGATGGAGTAGCTTTCAATGGTGAACATCAATATGTTGATCATATCTACTATATGATTCACGTTCGACCTTTCGGTCTCAGTGTTCCGAGGCCATATCTGCATATGCTAGGCTCGTCAAGTTTAACCCGAGTATTCTGCATGTGCAAAACTGACTTGCACCCGTTGTATGTGAACCTAGAGCTTATCACACCCGATCATCACGTGGTGTCTCAACACGAAGAACTGTCGCAACGGTGCATACTCAGGGAGAACACTTATACCTTGAAATTTTAGTAAGGGGTCATCTCATAATGCTACTGTCGTACTAAGCAAAATAAGATGCATAAAAGATAAACATCACATGCAATCAAAATATGTGACATGATATGGCCATCATCATCTTGTGCCTTTGATCTCCATCTCCAAAGTATTGTCATGATCTCCATCGTCACCGGCATGACACCATGATCTCCATCGTCTTGATCTTTATCAACGTGTCGTCACATGGTCGCCTCGCCAACTATTGCTATGGCATAGCGATAAAGTAAAGCAATTATATGGCGCTTGCATCTTATGCAATAAAGAGACAACCATAAAGCTCCTGCCAGTTGCCGATAACTTTAACAAAACATGATAATCTCATATAACAATTTGTATCTCATCACGTCTTGACCATATCACATCACAACATGCCCTACAAAAAGAAGTTAGACGTCCTCTAGTTTGTTGTTGCAAGTTTTACGTGGCTGCTACGGGCTTCTAGCAAGAACCGTTCTTACCTACGCATCAAAACCACAATGATTTCTCGTCAAGTGTGTTGTTTTAACCTTGAACAAGGACCGGGCATAGTCAAACTCGACTCAACTAAAGTTGGAGAAACAGACACCCACCAGCCACCTGTGTGCAAAGCACGTCGGTAGAACCAGTCTCATGAACGTGGTCATGTAATGTCAGTCCGGGCCGCTTCATCCAACAGTACCGCCGAATCAAAGTAAGACGTTGCTGGTAAGCATTATGACTATTATCGCCTGACGGTGTCCTGGACTAGGGGGTACTCACCACATCGTCTCCCGACCAGGTGGATCGGGCCGAGGACCCCCATGGCGGTTCACTCATGGGCCACTTCAGGTAGCCCATGCCGCATACAAGGAGTATTCCACAAGACTTGGTGATCAAGACAAGGACTCCTCTCCACCAACGTATTCGGCTAGGACTCTTGTTGTCCTAGGCCTCTAGTGCATTATATAAGCCAAGGCCAGCCTAGTCGATAGATCATTATGACATTATTCATCATACCCTCAGGTTTAAACCACAACATATGATCTCAGGGTAGATCAACTCTTGTAATCTCTATATTCATCAAGATCAATCAAGCAGGAAGTAGGGTATTACCTCCATTAAGAGGGACCGAACCTGGGTAAATATCGTGTCCCCTGTCTCCTGTTACCCATCGATCCATGACACACGGCTTGGGACCCCCTACCCGAGATCTGTCGGTTTTGACACCGACAATGGTGCTTTCATTAAGAGTTCCGCTATGTGATCGGCAAAGGATCAATGGCTCGACTGCAGATCAACTGCGACGTCGGCATCTTCATCACCGGCTCAACTGGTCACCTTGGCTTGACCGAGGACTGCGCCCTACCTCCGAACGTCATGTTCGGATGAGGGCCTTCATCAACATCAACTCTGATCTCTATCATGATCATGAAGGAATCATCCATGGAGCTCGGGGGCTCAACGTCAACATTGCCCTTGAGCGACCGTGTTGTTTTTCTGGACAGCGAACTTGTATCCACCGCCACCGCGTCCTCGAGTGTCGTTTTAACGATTTCTTCGGTGGAATTGTGCGGAACTAAGTCTACAACAATCATGCAAAATTTCGTCGAGTTCCGATGGAGGAATCTCTGACAATCTACGATATACCGGAGCCCTGTCAAATCTGGACGGGAATCTGGACGAGTTTAGGGCGTGGTCTCCAGAGCCAAGCTCGGAGGTCCTTTGGAAGATCCAATCGTTCATCTACTGCGGAATTCCCATATCTACCACCCCTCAAAATTTCAGCTCGATCCGACGGTTCAAACTTCGGGAACCTTTCGATGAGTGGACCAATTTTTTGATCTGTTTTCTGCGCGAATATGGATCCAACCCGAATTCATGTTTCTTTATGAACGTGATATTGGACAAGCTTTTTAAAGAAATTTTATTCTAGGGTATTGTGTGTTGTTCTTAACACGTGCCCATAAAATTTTAAGCCTTCTCTGAGGTACTCTTCACCCTCATGCTGGTGTCAAACCAGTCCGGTAACATTGCTCCACGACTGCCGGCCTGCGCTAGACACGTCCTCGCTTTGTTGAGCCGAGCTCATCTTCTTCGGATCATCATCTCGGCGAGCCGAAAAAGTGTTCGGCATCGCGAAGGATAAATCATCACCAACAACGCCGCCCCACGGATTACACGGAACGGGCACACCGGCATCGCCGTTCGGTCACTTCATCAATCCGGCTTTGACCGCGTCACAAGCTATGACCAGCGTCAGCCTGACCGCACTGCTTCAACACCTCAGCTTACATGGTAGCTGCAACGTCTCCTTACTGACCCGCTCTGTCACCTTGGCTAGACCGGGGGCTTCACCATCTCTTCATCAATCTACTCCGGAGCCTTCGGCGTCACCAACCGACCAGCTTCGTCACATTAGCTGGACCGGGGGCTTTGCCTTGGCGAACCAACCTTTACCAGCATCGCCATGCCGTCGCTTCACTGTCCATTAGGCAATGGGTGTGCGGATCGATTCCCAATTTTGGGAGTCACTTTTCTTCGAACTGCTACAACAAATAAGCCAGGTGCTATTAATCCTAGCAATTTTTGCTTGTTTAGGTTTATTTTTCCAAAGGAATTATTACTCTGGTTTTTTCCATCATCTGTGTGCAGGTCTATCAAATGGCGGCCGCATTAACGATGGTCGCGTGGTGGTTCGGTCAGTTTTCATGCATAGTTCGTCGAACGCCGCATACGGAACTCGAACCGACCTGTAAATTCAGGCTTTGTCACGCCTTCACTGCGTCACACCGACGCCCTGCATCGACATTGACTTCGGGCCAGGCCACATATATTTAAATAAATTATTTTGCGTAAATTAGTTACGCGAGGATTTTTATATATTTATATTATTATTGTTGGACTGCACTATTTCACATGTGTTGGTAATCGACTTCGACTGCATTACGCGGCCACTTCGGCAAGCCGACGTCGTCGTCCCAATCGGTGTAAATCGGCTCGTGTGATCACCTTGTTGGTCGAATTGCCATACCGACATGTTCGGTTGCCTCGGGACTTCGGCATCGCTGAAGGAGCTCTACCTCATCGAGTGTTCGACACACAAGCCATATTTTTTATTACTCACTTTGCATAAATTGTTAATTATGCAACAATTTTTTAAATTTATTATTATTACTATTATATCCGGTTTGCACTATATTGTCACCTCGGCGTACTGACCCATGCTGGGGACTTCGGCATCACTCGGCCGGCCTGCATTGGTTGTGCTATGTCACCACTTCGGAGTGTCGAGATTTTTTTATTACTCACTTTGCATAAATTGACAAGCTAGAGGGCGCACCTCCCGGTTTATCGCTCGCAGATCCTCCTCATTGAACTCTGACCCATCTTCCTTTAAGCTGGGATAGCCTTGAGCCGCTTCAACAGGATCAAAATCCGGCACCCACGCTTTTTCCCGGATTAAGGCATTGATAGCACCGGTTCGAGCAGCAGATTTCTTCAGCTCTTCAACCCGGGCAGGAAGCATCGACAGTCTCTTAAGAGTGTCCTGGATCAAGGTGGGCGCCGGGTTGTTATGGGACGCAGTAGAGATGATCCGCTGCGCGCCAGTGTACAATCGCTCTATTAATGTGTAGGCGGCTTTCAATTTCTTCCGCACGTCCGACCCCAAGTGACCAATGCGTGTCCCTGTAACATTACAAAGGATTAACAAACCGGCAAATCCATAAGAAGGCCGAGTTACTCCAGCAATCAAGAAAGCTTACCAAAGATGGCAGCAGTCATGGCATGCACTTGCCGCTTTATGCTGGTCAGTTCGTCCACTACCGGTTTCAGTGCAGCCTCGGCATCTTCTGCTCGCTTGGTTAAAGCGGATTTTTCAATGGCCCAATCCGCCTGCTCCTTGTTGAAGCCCTCTTTAAGTTGTTCCATGGCACTTAAAGCGCTGGTTAATTCCTCTTTTGCTTTAGAGGTTTCATCTTGTTGGGACTTCAGATTTTCTTGCAGATCGGCGATTTGGCTTTCTCTTTTGTTCAGCTCAGCCTGCATATAGACAGTAATACGATTCAGATAACAAGACCAAGAATTGAAGTACCAACCACACAACAAGTTATGCCCTTGGTACTTGGGGGCTAATGCGTATTTGCTCTTCATCCTACAATTGTTCATAAAGTCCCAAGCTCAATACAAGTATTCAACTTGGCACTTGGGGGCTAATGCATATTTGCTCTTCATCCTACAATTGTTCATAAAGTCCCAAGCTCAATACAAGTATTCAACTTGGCACTTGGGGGCTAATGGGTATTTGCTCAATTAGTACTGATGCTACAATCTTTATGACCTAAAGTCCCGGTTTAACTACACTAAGTTGAACCGGCCCTTGGGGGCTACATCAGCAAATTCAGAAGCATTGAAGTTTGCATTGACAAGTCCCGGTTTGAATGGAGATCCTAAACCGGCCCTTGGGGCTAGAAGAGTTGACAAGACTGAAACGTACAAGCTGAAAAAAGCATATGGAAGTTACCTCATATTTGTCTTTCATCATGTTAACCAGACCGGCTTCATAATCACGACTGGTATACAGCCGGTTCAGATAGCCAGAATGGATATCTTGGGTGTTCAGAGCTGCGTAAGTCGCCAGATCAGCATTCCATTTTCCTTTGCCAATGGCAGCAAATTCTACTTTTGCAGTGTGTCTAGATAAAGCGACAGGATTGCCTGGCTCTGTACGGCCAGTGCCAGTAAAAACAACTTCATCATCCTTGGCATCGCCGGTTTGCACTGGGGTCGTCGGCTTATCAGTAGGCTTTGATGGACTTGTGGATCTCTCAATCCGGATGGGGCTCGTGGGCTGGTCAACAGGACCTGAGGTGTCAATATGTCTCTCTTCAGCAATAAAGTCATCATCTTGCGGTGGTGGGTCGTTTGGCACATCTTCACGAATAGCCGCTTCAGGGTCTGGTGTTCTGTCCGGTTCAGAAACGGTGTTCTCTTCGGCCGCTTTATCCAGGCGATCCTTCTTGCTTGGCCTAGGCTTGGCCCTGAAATAAATAAGAAGGATCAATACAGTATATGTTACAAATTAATACATCAGAAACATTATAAGAAATATGGCTTACCCAAGCACCGTTTTGAGCGGTGGCAGCTGGGTGGCTGATGACTCGCCAGACGATGAATGGGAAGTGCCCTGATAATTGGAGTCAGACGGATTAAGAGGTTGACGGAAACAGCCCGCTTTAGGACAAGCATTGACAAGAGAGTTAGAGACCTCTGAACGGCGTTTCCGAACCGGACTGTTCGGTAAACCGGCGGAGGTAACTACCTGGTCGCTATGCCGGGTTGTGCGGCGAGCTTCGTGTTGTTGTGTCTTCATAAGAAAGTTTGGATCCAAATAAGCAAGAGGATGAGAAAATTTAACTTTCCGGTTTGCCCGACGGATTTTTAGCGAAGGCAAAGGGTTTGAATCAGAGGAGAGAGAAATTACCTCTACAGCATCAGCGTGACTGACTTCGGCGTCATCCTGGCAATAATCATTATCAATAAGGCATGTGAAAAATAAGCCGAGTGAATCAAGCTCTACCTCAAGGTCTGGATTACCCACATCATCGTCTGCTGCCGAGTCAGAAGACGCAGTGGTTTTCTTCTTATGAGCAGGACTCTTCACGACTTTTGTCTTTGGCCGGGTTGGTCTCTCTGGTTTCTCCGGTGGAAGTTTCTTGCTCCAAAATGGATCATCGCCCTGTTTGAAGGATGTTGATGTTAAATAATGGGTAAATTTAGCAAGGACAGATTCAACAAAAAGTAAAGTATAAATCTTACAGCTGGCAGTTTGTTGGTGGCACAAAAGGGAAGCAAGCCGGTTCGAGCACAGACGGCTTCCAGTTCGTTCAATATCTTCTTCACAGCTTCTGTGACTTCTTCATCTATGAGCTGGATGTCAATGTGTCGCAGCGGGTCGCTGACACTGCCAGTATACTCTCACATCAAACCGGAGCGCTGGCTAAGGGGCAGTATGCTCCAAGATATCCAACATCGAGCAAGATCAACCCCTGTTAAACCGTTAGCCATGAAGGCCCTGAGCTTGCATAGTTGAGGAGCATAGTTGCTTCTCTCCTTGGCAGTCAACCTCTGTGGAAAGGGATGTGTATTGCTTAGCCGCTCCGGACGATAACCAGGCAAGGAATTTTCTTCAGGAGGAGAGGTGTCTTTACAATAAAACCATGTTTGATTCCATTCTTTGGGATGGCTGTGCAGTTTGGCGTGAGGGTAGGTGACCTCTTTCCTCTTTTGATCCACCACACCGCCTAATTCCGTATTGGAACCATCGGTAAACTCTGTGCGGCGGTTTAGATGGAAGCAATCTCTGAACAATTCAACTGTAGGTTCCTCTTGAAAGAATACCTCACAGAGCACTTGGAAGTGACATATGTTGGTTACAGAGTTTGGGCCGGTATCTTGCGGACGGAGTTGGAAATTGGCTAAGACATCTCGGTAAAATTTTGAACCGGGAGGATTGAAGCCCCGGGCTAGATGATCTGCGAAAACAACAACTTCTCCCTCTTGAGGCATGGGAGGACATTCTGTATCGGGGACCCTCCAATGAATAACCTCTTTGCTGCTTAAAGCACCAGTTTTGACTAAATTATTCAACTGAGTCTCGGTCACGCTAGAGGGAACCCAGTTGCACTCGTACACTTGTTTGGCCATGGTGCAATCTACAAAGCAGTGAATCCGGTCCAAGAATATGTTGGACAAATATACACTGGTGCATAGATTGTTAACCCGGAGGCAGTTATTTCTAAATCGGAGTTTATGAAGCGGCAGTGCTTGGCTAAAGAATTTTGGCGGTTCAACAAGGGGACTAATGGTATATACCAGTTTGGTAATTTTTCTACAAAGTTAAACCGCCTGATCTAAAGATTGAAACAGTTGAGTTTGCAGATAAATAAGTATGCATAAATAGATTTCACAAGATTCTTCTACAGCATTGGATCTGAAGCATGTTCGGAAAAGAAGAAAATATTCAAAGGTTCAAAACAGAACAGTACTGAATCGATGGGCAGAGATACATGTAGATCTATGGTCTTGAGGCATGAAACTGAAGGCGGATGCTAAAAACTACTGCTACACAGAGCAAGGATTCACAGATGCATCTAGGAGCTATCGTATGAACACGAAACAGGCGATGAACACTAGAAGAACATGAAACCCTAGAGCATATCTGTGTTGAAAAGAACAGAAGACTTACTGGAGATGAGGAAGACGCGGAAGGTCGCCGCGGTGCTCTGGTGCGCTCAGGTTGATGCAGCGGCCAAGGTTGATGCAGAAGTTGACGGTGGCGACGGAGCTCCGAAGCTGGGCGACGCGAGGAAGACGAAGTAGAAGGGAATGAAGGGGAGAGAAAGGAAATGACCCTTCGGTCCTATTTATAAAGAAAGGGACATGTGTCAGGCGCGAGAATTAAGGGGCCACGAGTTTGGAAACGGAGCTGTCGCCTCGATTGTCGCAGATCTATTACACAAAAAAGGTATCATGGATAGTGTCTTTATGACAGATGACGTCACTCCGGTTTACAACGACCAGAGAAGGTGACATCACGGCGGTTCAACAAACTACAAGAAGATGTTGAAGATGAAGATTTTTTGCTAAGGATTGACATGAACCTGTTCAAATCAATCTGGGGCCTAATGTTGGGGATATTACTACTGGGCGTGAACCGGCCTATCTGGGTCGGGTTAACTTCGTCAGTAGTTAAAGTATGTTAAAGCCCAAGAAGGCAGATGAGGGCTTAAGGCCCATAGTCAGTTCAAGGCTTGTAGACGTAAACCGGCGTTGGTATGTAACTTGTATTGTAAGTTAGGAATAAGTAGAGACCAAACCGGACACGTCTATGAGCCGGTGTTGGGACTCTGTAAACCGACGGGCGTCACCCATGTATATAAGGGGACGACCCGGCGGCGGTTCAGGACAAAAGACAACAACTCGAGACTTAGGCGAAGCTTGTTTGCTCCCTAGTCATCGATACCCCATCAATTACATCACAACTAGACGTAGGCTTTTACCTTCATCAAAGGGGCCGAACTAGTATAAACTCTCTTGCGTCCCTGTGTCCGATTTAACCCCTTCAAGCTACCCGTCGCGATGGCTCCACGACTAAGTCCTTTCATGAGGACATCTGCCGTGACAAAACCACGACACAAGTACCCATCACAATCCCTTATCTCCTGCATTACATTATTTGCCATTTGCCTCTCGTTTTCCTCTCCCCCACTTCATCCTTGCCGTTTTATTCGCCCTCTCTTTTCTGTTTGCCTTTTTCTTGCTCGCTTGTCGTTGTGGCTAGTCTTATATCTTCTCCGTTGTCTCCCGAGAATGAAGTTCTAAATTTTAAACAAAGGGAGGGAGAATATTTAAAAGATGCTTGGTATAGAATTTGCAATGCTCAAAATAGATCTACCAGGAAGCAATCTACTTCAGTTCTTCTTTGCAATTTTTATGTAGGTGCCAATCCTTGGTATAGATATATCCTTGATACCATTACCGGAGGAAATTTTTTGGGTAGCCATACTTTTGATTCTTATAATGCTATGATAGATTTATTTGGCTCACCCACTCTTTTGGTTAATGGAACTATGTTAACTTTGGAGCACGTAATGCAAAGACTTGAGATTATTGAAGACAAAGTTGCTACCGTAGAGTTAATTGAAAATCTGGATAAAAAGATCCACAACCAAATTACACAATATGGATCTAAGGTAGGAGTAAGTTTGAAAAATATTAAGGAGAAGGAACCCATAGTTAATGAGAGAATTAATCTAGATTCCACAAGAATTGATAAACTTGAGCGTCTCATTACCAATTTGGGAACCGCCTTTTCTTCCATAAAAAATACTCCAAGTCCTCCCACTAAAGTTGCCAAGCCTATGTATGTTCCTAAAAATAAGGGTGAATCCTCTAGTAAGGAAACTGCGGATCTTAATATAAGTATTCATCCCGATCTTTTTGCTATCATTAAGGAACCATTTGTGACACATGAATTTTTTGATCTTGTGCCTAAGAGTTTGATAATTACTAAAAAGAAAGAAATTCCTAAGGATGGTAGATGTCTCATTCAAGAATTGCCTACCAAAGATGGCAATACCTAGATCTATCCTTGCTTTTATGCCTAGCTAGGGGCGTTAAATGATAGCGCTTGTTGGGAGGCAACCCAGTTTTATTTTTAGTTTTTTTGCTTTTGCTTCTGTTTAGGAATAAATAATCCATCTACCCTCTGGTTAGATGTGTTTTTATGTTTTAATTAGTGTTTGTGCCAAGTTAAACCTATAGGATCTTCTTGGATGATAGTTATTTGATCTTGCTGTAATTTCCAGAAACTTTCTGTTCACGAAAACAATTGTTAAAAATCACCAGAACATGATAAAATAGTGATTACAATTGCTGCTGATCATTAAACAAATTTCCTAGGTCATCCTATTTTGGTAGAATTTTTGAGTTCCAGAAGTTTGCGTTAGTTACATATTACTACAGATTGTTCTGTTTTTGACAGATTCTGTTTTTTCGTGCGTTGTTTGCTTATTTTGATGAATCTATGTGTCACACCCAAGATGCGATCCTATCCTAAAGGAACTCGAAGGTCCCACCAAGGATAGAAGCACATCTTGAAGACGCTTTTGCAAGGTGGATATCATTACATCAACATTACATAATAGATGGGGATACATACAAGGCATACAAATGCCGCAAGAATACATCAATACATCATACACAAGATCAACATCCGACTACGGATGAAACACAAACAGGAACTCGAACGACATCCACCCTGCTAGCCCAGGCTGCCGACCTGGAACCTATCCCCTGATCGAAGAAGCAGAAGAAGAACTCCAAAACAAGTAAACATCACTCTCGTGTCATGATCAGCGCATAACCTGTACCTGCAACTGTTGGTGTAGTAATCTGTGAGCCACAAGGACTCAGCAATCCCATTACCATGGGTATCAAGACTAGCAAAGCTTAATTGGTATGGAAGGGGTAAAGTGGTGAGGTTGCAGCAGCGACTAAGCAAAGTATGGTGGCTAACTTAAGAAACAAGAGCGAGAAGAGGAGCTAAGCAAACGGTCGCCAACTAATAATGATCAAGAAGTGATCCTGAACTCCTACTTACGTCAAACATAACCCAAAACCGTGTTCTCCTCTCGAACAACCCCGAAAATAGACAATCACGGTTACGCACACGGTTGGTGTATTTTAGAAGAGTTTTCTTCAAGTTTACTACAACCGGATATTAACAAATTCCCATCTGCCACATAACCGCGGGCACGGCTTTCGAAAGTTCAAACCCTGCAGGGGTGTCCCAACTTAGCCCATTATAAGCTCTCACGATCAACGAAGGATATTCCTTCTCCCAGGAAGACTCGATCAGTCTTGGAATCCCGGTTACAAGACATTTCGACAATGGTAAAACAAGTCCAGCAAGACCACTCAATTGTGCCTACAAATCCCGATAGGAGCTGCACATATCTCGTTCTCAGGGCACACCGGATGAGCGAAGCGTATAGGTACCAATGTAACCCAAGTTGCCAAGGGACGGTCCCGCACGGTGCTCTAGTTCGGACCAACACTAAGAGAAGCATTGGCCCGGGGGGGCTAAAATAAAGATGACCCTCGGGTTAATTACTCCCAAGGGAAAGGTAATAGGTTGTTACGCAAATGGTAAAACCAATGTTGGGCCTTGCTGGAGGAGCTTTATTCAAGGCGAACTGTCAAGGGGTTCCCATAACACCCAACCGCGTTAGGACGCAAATCCGGAAACATAATACCGATATGACGGAAACTAGGGCGGCAAGAGTGGAACAAAACACCAGGCATAAGGCCGAGCCTTCCACCCTTTACCAGGTATATAGATGCATTAATAATATAAGAGATATTGTGATATCCCAACATAAACATAATCTAACATGGATCAATCTTCATCTTCACCTGCAACTAGCAACGCTATAAGAGGGGCTGAGAAAATGCGGTAACATAGCCAAACAACGGTTTGTTAGGAAGGGTGACAAAGGTTAGAGGTTCATGGCAATTTGGGAGGCTTGATAAGCAAGTGGTAGGTAACGCAGCATCACGATAGAACGAAGCAACTAGCATAGCAATTATAGTAGTGAGATCCAAGGTGACGGTCAGCTTGCCTAAAATCTCGCAAGGAAGAAGAACGAGTCCATGAAGAAGATGAAGCCACGAAGACGAACCAAGCGTAGACGAACGAATCCTCACGATCGCAACGAAACGAGAACTATCAAGGAGAAGCAATACTGGAAAGAAGGAAACAACATAGTAAATAAACAAGCATAACATGACATGATGCACAACCAAGTATGATGCATGTCAAGATTAAATGTTGTTAACATGGCAAGAGGTGAAGCATATGCAAACTACCTATTTAGGCAAGTTTAAATGAGGCCGGAAACACAAACAACAATTTTGGAAAATCCTCATAAGCATGTTTCGAATTTGGTATTGTTCTTCCCTATACACAATTTTAATGTTGTTAAACAGCAAAATAAAGTGCAGCAAGTTAATCTATGCATGTTTCTACCACATTTACATATAAAGTTTATTTTAAACGGAGCTACGGTTATTTAGGATAGGGTCGCATCTTGGGCGTGACACTATGGCTAGTAAAATAGTTTATAAACCATAGAGATGTTGGAATACAGTAGGTTTAACACCAATATAAATAAAGAATGAGTTCATTACAGTACCTTGAAGTGGTCTTTTGTTTTCTTTCGCTAATGGAGCTTACGAGATTTCTGTTGAGTTTTGTGTTGTGAAGTTTTCAAGTTTTGGGTGAAATCTTTTGATGGATTATGGAACAAGGAGTGTCAAGAGCCTAAGCTTGGAGATGCCCATGGCACCCCCAAGATAATCTAAGGACACCAAAAAGTCAAAGCTTTGGGATGCCCCGGAAGGCATCCCCTCTTTCGTCTACTTCCATCGGTAACTTTACTTCAAGCTATATTTTTATTCACCACATGATATGTGTTTTGCTTGGAGCATCTTGTATGATTTGATTCTTTGCTTTTTAGTTTACCACAATCATCTTTGTTGTACACACCTTTTGAGAAAGCCATACATGAATTGGAATTAGTTAGAATACTCTTTGTGCTTCACTTATATCTTTTGAGCTATATAGTTTTGCTCTAGTGCTTCACTTATATCTTTTAGAGCACGGTGGTGGATTTGTTTTATAGAAACTATTGATCTCTCATGCTTCACTTAGATTATTTTGAGAGTCTTAAATAGCATGGTAATTTGATTAAACAATCTTAATATGCTTGGTATTCAAGATTTGTAAAACTTTCTTTTGAGTGTGTTGAATACTAAGAAAAGTTTGATGCTTGATGATTGTTTTGAGATATGGAGGTGATAATATCAAAGTTGTGCTAGTTGAGTAGTTGTGAATTTGAGAAATGCTTGTGTTGAAGTTTGCATGTCCCGTAGCATGCACGTATGGTAAACGTTATGTAGCAAATTTGAAACATGAGGTGTTCTTTGATTGTCCTCCTTATGAGTGGCGGTCGGGGACGAGCGATGGTCTTTTCCTACCAATCTATCCCCCTAGGAGCATGCGCGTAGTGCTTTGGTTTTTGATGGCTTGTAGATTTTTGCAATAAGTATGTGAGTTCTTTATGACTAATGTTGAGTTCATGGATTATACGCACTCTCAGCCTTCCATCATTGCTAGCCTCTTCGGTACCGTGCATTGCCCTTTCTCACATTGAGAGTTGGTGAAAACTTCACCGGTGCATCCAAACCCCATGATATGATACGCTCTTTCACACATAAACCTCCTTATATCTTCCTCAAAACATCCACCATACCTACCTATTATGGCATTTCCATAGCCACTCCGAGATATATTGCCATGCAACTTTCCACCGTTCCGTTTTTCATGACATCTTCATCATTGTCATCCTGCTTAGCATGATCATGTAGTTGACATAGTATTTGTGGCAAAGCCACCATTCATAATTCTTTCATACATGTCACTCTTGATTCATTTCATATCCCGGTACACCGCCAGAGGCATTAATATAGAATCATACTTTGTTCTAGTATCGAGTTGTAATCATTGAGTTGTAAATAAAAAGAAGTGTGATGATCTTCATTTAATAGAGCATTGTCCCAAAAAAGAGAGAAAGGCCAAAAGAAAAAAAAGAAGGCCCAACATATATATATAAATGGGCAATGCTACTATCCTTTTTTCCACACTTGTGCTTCAAAGTAGCACCATAATCTTCATGATAGCGAGTCTCTTGTTTTGTCACTTTCATATACTAGTGGGAATTTTTCATTATAGAACTTGGCTTGTATATTCCAACAATGGGCCTCCTCAAGTGCCCTAGGTCTTCGTGAGCAAGCAAGTTGGATGCACACCCACTTAGTTTCTTTTGTTGAGATTTCATATATTTATAGCTCTAGTGCATCCGTTGCATAGCAATCCCTACTCCTTGCATTAACATCGATCGATGGGCATCTCCATAGCCCATTGATTAGCCTCGTTGATGTGAGACTTTCTCCTTTTTGTCTTCTCCACATAACCCCCATCATCATATTCTATTCCACCCATAGTGCTATATCCATGGCTCACGCTCATGTATTGCGTGAAGGTTTATAAAGTTTGAGATTACTAAAGTATGAAACAATTGCTTGGCTTGTCGTCGGGGTTGTGCACGATGAGAGCATTCTTGTGTGACAAAAATGGAGCATCACTAAACTATATGATTTTGTAGGGATGAACTTTCTTTGGCCATGTTATTTTGAGAAGACATGATTGCTTAGTTAGTATGCTTGAAGTATTATTATTTTTATGTCAATATGAACTTTTATCTTCAATCTTTCGGATCTGAATATTCATACCACAATTAAGAAGAATTACATTGAAATTATGCCAAGTAGCACTCTGCATCAAAAATACTGTTTTTATCATTTACCTACTCGAGGACTAGCAGGAATTAAGCTTGGGGATGCCTGATACGTCTCCAACGTATCTATAATTTTTGATTGCTCCATGCTATATTATCTACTGTTTTGGAAATTATTGGGCTTTATTTTCCACTTTTATATTACTTTTGGGACTAACCTATTAACCGGAGGCCCAGCCCAAAATTGTTGTTTTTTGCCTATTTCAGTGTTTCGAAGAAACGGAATACCAAACGGAGTCCAAACGGAATGAAACCTTCGGGAACGTGATTTTCTCACCGAATATGATCCAAGAGACTTGGACCCTACGTCAAGAAAGCCACGAGGTGGGCACGAGGTAGGGGGCGTGCCCCCACCCTCGTGGGCCCACCGAAGCTCCACCGACGTACTTCTTCCTCCTACATATACCTACGTACCCCCAAACGATCAGATACGGAGCCAAAAACCTAATTCCACCGCCGCAACTTTCTGTATCCACGAGATCCCATCTTGGGGCCTGTTCCGGAGCTCCGCCGGAGAGGGCCGTCATCACGGAGGGCTTCTACATCATCATAGCCTCTCCGATGAAGTGTGAGTAGTTTACCTTAGACCTTCGGGTCCATAGTTAGTAGCTAGATGGATTCTTCTCTCTTTTTGGATCTCAATACAAAGTTCTCCCCCTCTCTCGTGGAGATCTATTCGATGTAATCTTCTTTTCGCGGTGTGTTTGTTGAGACCGATGAATTGTGGGTTTATGATCAAGTCTATCCATGAATAATATTTGAATCTTCTCTGAATTCTTTTATGTATGATTGGTTATCTTTGCAAGTCTCTTCGAATTATCCGTTTGGTTTGGCCAACTAGATTGGTTTTTCTTGCAATCGGAGAAGTGCTTAGCTTTGGGTTCAATCTTGCGGTGTCCTTTCCCAATGACAGTAGGGGCAGCAAGGCACGTATTGTATTGTTGCCCTCAAGGATAACAAGATGGGGTTTTTATCATATTGCATGAATTTATCCCTCTACATCATGTCATCTTGCTTAAGGCGTTACTCTGTTTTCTTAAACTTAATACTCTAGATGCATGCTGGATAGCGGTCGATGAGTGGAGTAATTGTAGTAGATGCAGGTAGTAGTCGGTCTACTTGTCTCAGACGTGATGCCTATATACATGATCATACCTAGATATTCTCATAACTATGCTCAGTTCTGTCAATTGCTCAACAGTAATCCGTTCACCCACCGTAAAATACTTATGCTCTTGAGAGAAGCCACTAGTGAAATCTATGCCCCCCGGGTCTATCTTTATCATATTAATCTCCCAACACTTTATTATTGCCTTTGCTTTTTACTTTGCTTTTATTTTACTTTCATCTTTATCATAAGAATACCAAAAATATCTTATCATATCTATAAGATCTCACTCTCGTAAGTGACCGTGAAGGGATTGACAACCCCTTATCGTGTTGGTTGCGAGGATTTATTTGTATTGTGCAGGTGCGAGGGACTCGCGCGTAGCCTCCCACTGGATTGATACCTTGGTTCTCAAAAACTGAGGGAAATACTTACTCTAGTCTTCTTCATCACCCTTTCCTCTTCAAGGAAATCCAACGCAGTGCTCAAGAGGTAGCAAGCCACTTCAATATCGAGGCCACCCCTTGTGGCACTTCAACGGGGAAGATGATGCCACTCGCTGCGGGCGCAAGGGACCGGACTCGGTTGCTGATCTAGCGAAAATTCTGTCTGATTTGTATATGGGAGAGGAAGAGGAGTTCCTCCGCATCAAGCCACGGGATGGATTCTCCATGTACAACCCTCCAAGCTGGGTGAGCTGCCACTTTTTACTCACATCCTTCCCGCATTTTTGTAATAGGTATTTACCTTGCCATTTCATAGCAGGAACTGCGGAAGGCTGTAAGGGAGGTCAACTGCCCACCTCCACAACCGGAGGACCCTGACCGGGCCCTCGACCCCGGCCTCGAAGAGGATCCGGACATATTTGTGGAGCTGATCGACAGGATATTCTATCAATTAAGCTATGATGATGCCATGGTGGCCATTATAGCTGACTATCCTGGGCTACTCCCTGCCTCGCATGTAAGTAAAACCGGGGTCCCGTCTTCCGAGAAGGATCCCCTTTTATGCACTTCACCTACCGTACTTGTATGGTGTTTTACAGGGAAGGTCCTCGGGATGCTATGCCGAACCCGCGGCGACTCGCCAACAAGGGGCGCCGAAGTCGGGCAGGCTAAAAATGAAGGCGGTCCAGACGGAGACGCCGGCGCGGAGGTATGATACGAAACCTCGCTCCATGGTTATCATCTTTTAAAACATAATAACGCCCATGTTTCCTAGAAGGAAAAACGCTCGCCGGACTATATCCGAAGAGGTTGCCGATCACGCCTCTACCAGTCGGGCTCCAGGGCCGGACACAGAGGCGGAAGCTAACGCGCGGCACGCGCCGGATGCTCCTCCTACAGAGGATGCGGATAAAATATCCGCTACAAATTCCGGAGTGGAGAGCGCCATGAATCACAGGCGTCGTCGGGCCGTACTCCATGACGCTTGTTTCTCCCAAGAGGCGTTTGATGCCTTCAACTCAGGAGACGCGTACATCTGTGCTACTCAAAATGGTCTTGCCAGAGCCACGGACCAGTATGTAAAGGATATACGGGTAAGAAAATTTGATGATTATATATATCAGTAGCCCCTGAGACTTGAAACAGTTGGCACAACTGATTTAAGGATCATTATTTGTGCAGGTTCTTACAGAGAAGAATACACAATTGTCTCATGAGCTGGAAGAGTGCAAGGCCCAGCTACAGGCCACAATTGTTGCATTGAAGGAGTCCGAGAAGGTCCCGTCTAGTAACACTTGTTTCAACGAATGATAGGTACCATATAGAGTGCGGCATGCCTGCAAATCTGACAATGAATATTGCAGATGGCTCCGGAGTGAATCCGGATGGGCAACATGCCATACGGTAGCTAAAGGCTGGCGAGCGCGTGCTTACGAAAGTTAGGCAGGAGAAAAACTATCCCCAAGATGCCAATACCCAGCTGAGCGTGGAACTGAAGGATGTTCGAGCCCAGCTTGCGGACTCCATGAAGGAGAATAAGCGGCTTCGACGCGGCATTTTCAGTAAGTGCTTGAAGAAACTTTTGAAAGAGTTCGGCGAGGAAGCCGGCTAATAGAGTTATGTCTGCAGGTATGCTGACAGGTCGTCCCGTGGAGGAGATGCCTGGGTCAGCAGGTGATCTTCTACCAGAGCTCTCACAACTGCATGAACAAGTTCGGCAGGTGATGCAGGGTATTGCCCAGGCCTTGTGGCCATCCGTCTCCCTGCCAGGAGGCATTGGAGAGCTTGCAGAGAAGCTCAAGGGAGCGCGGCGGCGCTTCCGATTTTGGAAGATATCGACCTTCCATCAAGGTGCAAGGGAAGCCTGGGCCATGGTGAAGACGCGGTATACCAAGGCTGACCCAAACCACATTGCCGAGGTCGGACCTGTGGGGCCTGATGGGAAAGAGATCCCCGTCAGTTTGGTGTATGACCAAGTAGAATTAGCCGCAAAGTACTCCCAACAGGATTGTAGGCTAGACAGCCTGTTGGATGGGATAGAAGAAGAATTTAGTCAGCCAAAGTGAATGTGTACTTTAAACGACATATAAAATGTCCCTAGCCGGATTGTAAATCATTTGTCATGGCGGACCTTTTCGCTTCGACCTCCGGACCTGATAGTCCAGAGTGTATCCGAATACCCGCTCAGTTACATAAGAACCGGGGTATGCGTGGAAACCAGGCGTAGGGGTCATAAGTGCTTGAACAGACAAGTACCCAACTAGCTATGTTATATTACATGGATAGTAAGAAACATCTTCCAGGGAGAATAGTTTCGTTAAGGGTTCCTTTCCCTGGGTACGCATGCCCTAATGTGCATGTCCGGACTGCGAGAAGAGACGCAGGCAAAAAACATCTAGGGGCGTGTATCAAAATAAATAAAAGTCATCTTTTGTTCACTGACCGAATATTCCCTTAAGAACGCTAGCTTTCGGCTTCACCCAGTCTGAGGTACACATCCGGCTGACCCGGCAGTAACAATCGTAGAGGTGCTCCCCTTATGCCCTAGCCGAATTAACGGGAACGTAGGGCATAAATACAAGAGCCAGGCAACCCAGCTTGGCCAAAACTTAAGTCATATCGATGCATATAATGGAGAAAAAAGGTACATGCGGAAGAATAACACATGTGCGGGGCATGAAGCCCAGAAAAATAATTAAGCTTCTATGTAAGAAGCCCCCAGGTATAATGAGCGCGGCTAGCGCGTTAACAGTGTGTAAGCAAGACACAAGTTGGCCTTTGAAGGCCTTGAGGAGAAGGAAAAAGAAGAAAGTGTCACAGCCCCAGTTCAGGCCTTGCCTGTCTTGCATTAGCCTCCATGCATCATGTCTAAATTTGTATGAAACTTTGAAATGGGGATTGCCTAAACCCTAGTATTAAAGGAATTCACTAGGATCAACCAAAATATTTTCAGTAATCCAAATGGCTTTCAAAAATGTTCATCATTTCTGGAAAATGCTAAAACCATAACCAGAGGTGTTGCACATTTTTCTATGACATATTTGGTCACTGAATTAAATCATACTTTATTTGCATTTGGGCATTTAAATGCTACTAAATATTTTAAATGCTCAAATAATCATAAACTAAAATGTTTACTGTTTGATATATTCTAAACAGTAGCCATGAGCAGTTTCTTGATTTTTGGGATTGATCTGGTATTTTAATTAAAGGCCTAAAGCTACAGAAGAAATAGAAAACAAGAAATAAAAGAGAGAGAGAGAGAGAGAGAGAGAGAGAGAGAGAGAGAGAGAGAGAGAGAGAGAAAGCCTACCTGACCCTACCTGAAGCCGGCCCAGCTTTTGTTTCGGCCCAGCCCGCCACCGCCTGGCTCCCTGTTGCCTTCCTCCTTGCGCCAGTGGGCAGGGGCGCGTGCCCGGCGCGCGTGGCCACACGCCGGCCACCTCCTCCCTGTCTGGCTGCCTCCTCCTTCCCCTGGCGTCTCCCGTGACGCCACGCACCCCCTGGACCGCCCCCTCTCTCTCCTGAGCTCTCCCCCCTGCACTATCTCCCTCCTCTGTTCTCTCCACCCGAACGGGTCCGTCGCCGCCAACGTGCACCACCGCAGCCACCGCCTCCCCCTCGCTGCTCTGACCGGCCAAGAGGCTCCGCCTCGACTTCCTATTTCTTCCACCCCGAGCCACGCCACCGGGGGAGCACTGCATCGCCGTCGCCATCGTCTTCTTCAACCTTGGGTCACCGAGATCGCCGGTGACCTCCTGCCGTCACCAGCCCCTCCCCGAGCTCCCCGTGGCCACCGTCGCAACCACCGTGAGCTCATGGACCTATTCCCCCTCCTCTCCTACTCGCGTTCTTGCTCAAGCTCCGTTCCCCACCCCCGCCGTGAGCTTAGCTCCGCCGGCCATGGCGCCACCGCGGCCACCGCCCCTGCCGCTTGTGTCGGAGCGCGTCACCGTGCCTAGGGAACCCCCAGGAGGCCGTAGCACCCCTCCTTGCCACCTGCCGTGCACCCTAAGCCTCGTCCCGCTCGAGCCCGTGGCTCTGCCGCCGCCAAACCTCAACGCCGGCGAGACTCCGGCCACCTCACGCCCTCCCACTGCCACCGCTGGATGTGGCAGCTCCCCAGCTACGCGTAGCACGTCTCCGCCGCCGATTTGGTCACCGGAGGACCAAATCCGAGGCCCTCCGCCGCGTTTAGCCTCGCCGGCGGCTAAATGCCGACGAGTTTGACCCGTTTGACCGGGGTTTGACCTCCCTGGGGTCAACACAGGTGGGCCCAGGCCCCTGCTTAATTAGCGCAGGTTTAATTAGTGCTAAACTAATTTAGTTAACTAACTAAGTCACTGACGTGTGGGCCCAGGCCCTGATTAACTTTGGTTAATGCTAACCTAACACTAACTAACTCGGTTAGTTAGTTGTCTCACTGACATGTGGGCCCCAGCCGTCAGGTTTGACCTGGGCTGGCGCCTTTGACCTGCTGACGTCACCCCGACGTCATGCTGACGCAATAACTCTTTTTCTGGATTTATTTTTTATATAGGAAATTCCAGAAAATGTTGCAAACTTCTAAAATTCATATAAATTCAACCGTAGCTCAGATTGAAAAGATTTATATATGAAAAATGATCAGAAAAATCCAATCTATCCATCTGTACCATTTGCATGCATGTTAGAACACTTTAACCATGTTGTTCTAGTGAAACAAGATAATGCACCATTATGACTATATACATGAGCTCACATTTGAATCTTTGATTCAAATGGGTTCAAATCAACCTGTTCTATTATGCATTAGCTCAAACACATTCATTTCGCCATGTCATGATCATGCATCATATTGTCGCATTGCATTGATTGTGTCCCTCTTTGTTTGCCGGTAATTGTCCCCTCTCGATAGACGTGGTGCCGACGATGAGATCGATGACACCGATGAAGAACTATATTATCTTCAGAAGTGCCAGGCAAGCAAAAACCCCTTGTTCATTCCGATACAATCCCACTCTCTCGCTCCTGCTCTCTTTTACTGCATTAGGACAACAACGATTCATCTGTTACTTGCTGCGGTAGCTGAACCCCTTTATCCTTTGCATGACCTGTCATTGCCACAGTAAATAGATGAAACCCACTAGTATGAGTAGGAGTTGTTTGAGCCCTGATGTCCCTACTCATTCATGCTTGTTTGTCACGCCTGCTACTGCTTAGAGTTGGGTCAGGTCTGATTCATCGGGAATGAATTGGAATGGTGATGAACATGTCCTACTGTGTGTGAGCTAAGTGTGTGAACATGATTTGGTAAAGGTAGCGGTGAGAGGCCATGTAGGAGTACATGGTGGGTTGTCTCATTGCAGCCGTCCTCAGGAACTGAGTTCTGTGTTTGTGATCCATGAAACAGTTACTACCACGCATTGGGCCCGAAACCAATGGACCCTCTCGGCTTCTTGATCACGCTTGTCCTCTGTCCAGGAGTTGCAAAGTGGTTTCTGGTGTTTGTAGTATGCTGGGGGCCGCACGCAGCACTGACCGTAGGGGTGGGCTGTGTTGCGGTAGGCACGTGGCCGGGCCAGCCAGGCGCCCGTTTGGTGTCTCGGAACCCTGTACACATCGTTCGGGGCCGTATGTGGAAACCTCGGCCGGACTCCCTGCGGATGGAACCTGAATAGGCGATAAACCTGGACTAGAGACTTGAGTGTTTAGCTAGGCCGTGGCCGACACTCTCGTTGGGCTTCCGCTTGAAGGTTGCCGAGTACATGTCGTGTAAACGGCGGTAAGTGGTGAGAGCGTGTGTGAAGAAGTACACCCTTGCAGGGTTAACATCATCTATTCGAATAGCCGTGTCCGCGGTAATGGACTTCTGGGTTGCCTATAACAGTTCATAGACAAGCGAAAGTGGATACTCTAAAATGCGCAAGATAAGCGTGAGTGCTATGGATGGCGTTCTCGTAGGGAGACGGGAGCGGATCCATATTGGTGTATTGATATGGTGAATATGTGGACTCGTGTGCGCCACCTCAAAAGAGTTACTTGCAGTCATAGTTTAGGTTAGCCACTGAGTCAAAGCTGGCTTGCTGCAGTTAAACTCCACTACCCCCTTTGTTGATACCGATGCATATGTAGTTAGTTCTAATGTAAGTCTTGCTGGGTACGTTTGTACTCACGTTTGCCTATTTTATGTTTTGCAGAGAGACTTCGGTCTCGCTAGTAGTACCGCTTGGACTTCTACGTTTAGCTTGTTACCTCAGCTACGATCTTGTGCCCTCGGCAGGATCTGGTAGATAGTCAGGCTTCTCGGCCTTTTTCATTTGTAGATGTCTGTACTCAGACATATTAAGCTTCTGCATGTGCTTTGATTTGTATGCTCTGAATGTTGGGTCATGAGACCCATGTTTGTAATATCTCGCTCCTCGGAGCCTAATGAATAAATGCTTGAGTCGTAGAGTCTTGTTGTGATGCCATGTTGTATTTACACATATCGAGCATATTGTGTGTATGATTGAAATGCTTGCTATGGGTAGGATCCGACTATCTAGTTGTTTATCTTTGGCAGCCTCTCTTATGGGGAAATGTAGTCTAGTGCTTCCTGAGCAATAGTAGTCCGCTACAGCCCGGTTCACCGGAGTCCTGCTAGCCCAGCACTACTGCTTGGAACACTTGACTGGTCGGCATGTGATTCACGTCGTTCCTGTGTCTGTTCCTTCGGGGAAATGTCACGCGGTGTTATCCGGAGTCCTGCCTAGCCTGCTACAGCCCGGGTTACCGGAGTCCTGTTAGCCCAGTGCTACAGCCCGGATTTATACGTTGTTGACCGACATGCTCGATGTGATTCATGTATGCCTGTCCCCATGGGTTAGTGCCGCTTTGGGTTCATGACTAGCCATGTCGGCCCGGGTTCTCGGTCATATGGATGCTAGCGACACTATCATATATGTGAGCCAAAAGGCGCAAACGGTCCCGGGCCAGGTAAGGTGGCACCCGTGGGAATACCGTGCGTGAGGCCGCAAAGTGATATGATGTGTTACATGCTAGATCGATGTGCCTTAGGATCGGGGTCCTGACAGCGTTGGTATCAGAGCCTGACTGCCTGTAGGATTACCAAGCCAAACTGGTCGAAGTTGAGTCTAGAAATGCTTTAGTTATGTAAGGGAATTGATTGTGGGATGGAACGTAAGGCTCTTTTTACTCCTTTACCTTATGCCCTCTGATCTGAGTCATTCTCTTCTCTTCTACGGGGATTAAGAACTAGGCCTTCTCATCTATCTATCAGGATGACGTGTTACTTATCCATAGACTTATAAGATTGTTGGTTCCAGGCCTCAGTTCAGTTTCTACTACTTTAGTATGTTGTCAGCTGAACCAGAACCTTGATATTGTGCTTTTGAGTGGTTATGCCACCATTTTTGCAGGATGGCTCAAATAATTTTGAGAATTTACAGTCGTTATGCTGTCTGAGTCATCCCAGGTCTCTAAATAGTCTGATGCAATTGTAAACCCCTTCTTCCCGTTCTCGATGTTCTTTTGGGCCAGATTAATCACACTAATCGGTGAGTGGAGGTACTCTGTTGCCTCGACATATATGTTGGAGCTATTATTATGACCCTAGGTGTTTTAGGGAGTCACCTAGTAATCTGGCAATGTTTTGTGTTCCCAGTGTGATGATTCTGGCCACCATTCTCGAAAGCATCCCGTGATGCCATTTAGTTAGTAGGCATTCTACTCCTGCGTTCTTGAACCGAGATTCACCCTACTTCATGTTGTTAGTATTTGCTAGTTCCCTTAAGATATTAGTAACCTTGCGACAGTCCTCGAGGTCCGTGGTATTTCCTTCTTCCCAATACCATGAACCATTAAGGCAGATGTTCTTTGAACCAAAAGCTCGCAATCAGAGTGCTCTTAATGAGTTCTTGATTTTATATTGCGACTCTGCCAATTCTACCTCTCTGCATGGGTTATCCGGGAGAAATATGTTGAGTTCATTCGACATACTAATCCATGCGTCCACAGCTCAAAAGGTTACATGTTCCTTTGAGTTGTCCCTTTTTAGTTGTCATCCGACCCTCGTCTATCAATTGATAGTCAAGAATAGTTGTGCATTCGTTTATCGATGCCTATTATTCTTGTGGTCCGTCAAGCCATTCTATTCCGGAATGACTAGGAGAAACAAACTCCAGCACCTCATCCATATCTGGGATTGGTTCAAAACAGTTGTATTCCGCAGATCAAAATGCCAATCCAGCTTTTGATTCTGTTCTACCCTGAAGTATTGCCCTCTTTATGTCAGGGATATCATAGGAATTGCACAACACCCTATGAACTCTTGATACAGTGATACCTCTCGCCATCATCGTTCATTCCTCGGTCTCCGTGTTATTGTAACCGGATTGTCGACAAGTGAATTGTGCTGTGTGAAATCAATACTCTGAGCAACTCGTTGCTTTGTAGTAAATGGACAATATTCTCATTCTTAGCGTGTTGGTTACTAAATCATCATCCTAAGATTGATCGTGCTACCTAGTCCTTATTTCTGGTGCACTCTTCGATCCATGAGTTGGGATTGTGTCGACCCCTCACTCTTTCGACCATCTCGTCTTGCCCCAAAAAGCAAGATTGTTCTTGAGCTTAGAGACATATCGGTGGTTCATGATTTTCCGGATATCTTCACGGAAGTATCACCAGGTCGTCCCCTGACCGATATGTTGAGTTCGCGATCAAATTGGTTTCTTGCAAACCACCCCTTCTCCAAGAATCTGTGTTGGATACCCCTGAGCTAGTTGGTTAAGCTAAACAACAACTTGGAGAGTTGGAAGATGAAAGCTTGTCCAACTTAGTTCGTTCCAAGGGATATCTTTGTGTTTGTGTGTTAGTTGAAGAAAGATGATATCTTCATCGATTGTTCCTCGTGATCAGTTGTTGAATCTATTGCCTTGTCAAAACTTTGACTTGAGTATGGGCTATTGTCAAGTCAAATCAGAACCAACGATGTTCGTAATGTTGTCTTACCCGTGGTTGATCCCTCGAGCACACACCATTACATCCTTTGGTCTGACTAATGCTATCACCGTGTTCACATGATGGTGGAAGTCCAGTGATATGGAAATTCCGATGAGATGTTGTTGAGCCCATCAGCAGCATTTTGTCTCCCACATGACTCATTTTGAACATTAACTTAGTGTTGGAATCTTTGTAAGCAATGCCTTCATGTTCCGTTCATGAGGTATATGTTTGGATGGAAGAAGATACTTCCTCTAATTCACATGCACTTGTTGTAAGTTGCCGCTATGAATTTGAGAAAGGTTTGTTTTGTTTCCTCTGGAATCATCCCAAGTTAGTCACGCATATGTGCGAAGTACTCTATGGTTTGATAGGTTGGCCGCCTCCATTCCATATGTGTTCCTAGCACACCAAGCCACTGATTGACTTGCTCAAGGATAAGAAGTTCATCGATAAGTGCACAAGGACTTCGATATCCTCGAAGATGGTTCCCCACCTGAACTCGGTAGTGTTTTATTATAAGACTACCACGTGGTCATGCTTGTCTTGGATAGCGTGTTCACAGGTTTGTAGCAGAACCAGCTCATGTTTTGGAGCTTGCTATCGTAGTTCATTTCCCGAGAATCTCGCAACGTCATCTTGTCGAATTGTGTTGCAAACTTTCCTTTCAGACATGTTGAGTCTGAAGTATCCTATTACCAATCGGATCTGAATCTCAGGCAGATATGATGGTTGGAATACTCCCAACATTTGCATTTTGTTCCCAGCTTGCACCCCATTGTGCCAATTTTCCATGGATGCCTTCTCCGCAGTTGCTGTCCAAGATCATCTTTAAAAATGGACTTGCCATGGGTCCCCTCCATTCCCGGTGATAAGCAAAAGTCATCCATTGTGTTGTCTTCAACAAGGTAGTCCACATCATCCAACCTAGTCCGAGTATGCCATTACTTCGAGCTCTTTCAAACGATCGTTGTGATTGCCTTAGGCTGGTATAAAGAATTTCAATGATCTTTGTATCAAAAGTAATTCTTTTTGCCACTTAAGGGAATAGTTCTTCGAGTCACCTTCCCTGAGGTGCCCCATTATGGATCATGGCAATTTTTCCTCGCTACCTTGTCACCTCGTCAAATTGTTTCTTCCGTCCCTCCTCATGCATGTTTTGCCTCCCAGTTCGAGAGATGTTTCAATGTCTCACTCGAAGAGTTGATCCTGAGTTGTCGATCTTCGAGAAGATCGATCCTTCTGGAATTTTTCGTTTCCTCTCATTGTCATGTTAGTTGGAGTTCTTAGAGCAAGACATCGAGGCAAAGATGGTGATCGAATCAACGCTCTTATGAGGTGCAACCTGGATCGTGAAGATTGTGTTGGTCTTGTGCCCCCTCTGTCTTCTTACCTCACGTCTTGAATCTCGGGACGAGATTCTTGTTTAGTGGGGGCGAGTTGTCACAGCCCCAGTTTAGGCCTTGCCTGTCTTGCATTAGCCTCCATGCATCATGTCTAAATTTGTATGAAACTTTGAAATGGGGATTGCCTAAACCCTAGTATTAAAGGAATTCACTAGGATCAACCAAAATATTTTCAGTAATCCAAATGGCTTTCAAAAATGTTCATCATTTCTGGAAAATGCTAAAACCATAACCAGAGGTGTTGCACATTTTTCTATGACATATTTGGTCACTGAATTAAATCATACTTTATTTGCATTTGGGCATTTAAATGCTACTAAATATTTTAAATGATCAAATAATCATAAACTAAAATGTTTACTGTTTGATATATTCTAAACAGTAGCCATGAGCAGTTTCTTGATTTTCGGGATTGATCTGGTATTTTAATTAAAGGCCTAAAGCTATAGAAGAAATAGAAAACAAGAAATAAAAGAGAGAGAGAGAGAGAGAGAGAGACAAAGCCTACCTGACCCTACCTGAAGCCGGCCCAGCTTTTGTTTCGGCCCAGCCCGCCACCGCCTGGCTCCCTGTCGCCTTCCTCCTTGCGCCAGTGGGCAGGGGCGCGTGCCCGGCGCGCGTGGCCACACGCCAGCCACCTCCTCCCTGTCTGGCTGCCTCCTCCATCCCCTGGCGTCTCCCGTGACGCCACGCACCCCCTGGACCGCCCCCTCTCTCTCCCGAGCTCTCCCCCCTGCACTCTCTACCTCCTCTGTTCTCTCCACCCGAACGGGTCCGTCGCCGCCGACGTGCACCACCGCAGCCACCGCCTCCCCCTCGCTGCTCTGGCCGGCCAAGAGGCTCCGCCTCGACTTCCTATTTCTTCCACCCCGAGCCACGCCACCGGGGGAGCACTGCATCGCCGTTGCCATCGTCTTCTTCAACCTCGGGTCACCGAGATCGCCGGCGACCTCCTGCCGTCACCAGCCCCTCCCCGAGCTCCCCGTGGCCACCGTCGCAACCACTGTGAGCTCACGGACCTATTCCCCCTCCTCTCCTACACGCGTTCTTGCTCAAGCTCCGTTCCCCACCCCCGCCGTGGGCTTAGCTCCGCCGGCCATGGCGCCGCCGCGGCCACCGCCCCTGCCGCTTGTGTCGGAGCGCGTCACCGTGCCCAGGGAACCCCCAGGAGGTCGTAGCACCCCTCCTTGCCACCTGCCGTGCACCCTAAGCCTCGTCCCGCTCGAGCCCGTGGCTCTGCCGCCGCCAAACCTCAACGCTGGCGAGATTCCGGCCACCTCACGCCCTCCCACTGCCACCGCTGGATGCGGCAGCTCCCCAGCTACGCGTAGCACGTCTCTGCCGCCGATTTGGTCACCGGAGGACCAAATCCGAGGCCCTCCGCCGCGTTTAGCCTCGCCGGCGGCTAAGCGCCGGCGAGTTTGACCCGTTTGACCGGGGTTTGACCTCCCTGGGGTCAACACACGTGGGCCCAGGCCCCTGCTTAATTAGCGTAGGTTTAATTAGTGCTAAACTAATTTAGTTAACTAACCAAGTCACTGACGTGTGGGCCCAGGCCCTGATTAACTTTGGTTAATGCTAACCTAACACTAACTAACTCGGTTAGTTAGTTGTCTCACTGACATGTGGGCCCCAGCCATCAGGTTTGACCTGGGCTGGCGCCTTTGACCTGCTGACGTCACCCCGACGTCATGCTGACGCAATAACTCTTTTTCTGGATTTATTTTTTATATAGGAAATTCCAGAAAATGTTGCAAACTTCTAAAATTCATATAAATTCAACCGTAGCTCAGATTGAAAAGATTTATATATGAAAAATGATCAGAAAAATCCAATCTATCCATCTGTACCATTTGCATGCATGTTAGAACAATTTAACCATGCTGTTCTAGTGAAACAAGATAATGCACCATTATGACTATATACATGAGCTCACATTTGAATCTTTGATTCAAATGGGTTCAAATCAACCTGTTCTATTATGCATTAGCTCAAACACATTCATTTCGCCATGTCATGATCATGCATCATATTGTCGCATTGCATTGATTGTGTCCCTCTTTGTTTGCCGGTAATTGTCCCCTCTTGATAGACGTGGTGCCGACGATGAGATCGATGACACCGATGAAGAACTATATTATCTTCAGAAGTGCCAGGCAAGCAAAAACCCCTTGTTCATTCCGATACAATCCCACTCTCTCGCTCCTGCTCTCTTTTACTGCATTAGGACAACAACGATTCATCTGTTACTTGCTGCGGTAGCTGAACCCCTTTATCCTTTGCATGACCTGTCATTGCCACAGTAAATAGATGAAACCCACTAGTATGAGTAGGAGTTGTTTGAGCCCTGATGTGCCTACTCATTCATGCTTGTTTGTCACGCCTGCTACTGCTTAGAGTTGGGTCAGGTCTGATTCATCGGGAATGAATTGGAATGGTGATGAACATGTCCTACTGTGTGTGAGCTAAGTGTGTGAACATGATTTGGTAAAGGTAGCGGTGAGAGGCCATGTAGGAGTACAAGGTGGGTTGTCTCATTGCAGCCGTCCTCAGGAACTGAGTTCTGTGTTTGTGATCCATGAAACAGTTACTACCACGCATTGGGCCCAAAACCAATGGACCCTCTCGGCTTCTTGATCACGCTTGTCCTCTGTCCAGGAGTTGCAAAGTGGTTTCTGGTGTTTGTAGTATGCTGGGGGCCGCACGCAGCGCTGACCGTAGGGGTGGGCTATGTTGCGGTAGGCACGTGGCCGGGCCAGCCGGGCGCCCGTTTGGTGTCTCGGAACCCTGTACACATCGTTCGGGGCCGTATGTGGAAACCTCGGCCGGACTCCCTACGGATGGAACCTGAATAGGCGATAAACCTGGACTAGAGACTTGAGTGTTTAGCTAGGCCGTGGCAGACACCCTCGTTGGGCTTCTGCTTGAAGGTTGCCGAGTACATGTCGTGTAAACGGCGGTAAGTGGTGAGAGCGTGTGTGAAGAAGTACACCCTTGCAGGGTTAACATCATCTATTCGAATAGCCGTGTCCGCGGTAATGGACTTCTGGGTTGCCTATAACAGTTCATAGACAAGCGAAAGTGGATACTCTAAAATGCGCAAGATAAGCGTGAGTGCTATGGATGGCGTTCTCGTAGGGAGACGGGAGCGGATCCATATTGGTGTATTGATATGGTGAATATGTGGACTCGTGTGCGCCACCTCAAAAGAGTTACTTGCAGTCATAGTTTAGGTTAGCCACTGAGTCAAAGCTGGCTTGCTGCAGTTAAACTCCACTACCCCCTTTGTTGATACCGATTCATATGTAGTTAGTTCTGATGTAAGTCTTGCTGGGTACGTTTGTACTCACGTTTGCCTATTTTATGTTTTGCAGAGAGACTTCAGTCTCGCTAGTAGTACCGCTTGGACTTCTACGTTTAGCTTGTTACCTCAGCTACGATCTTGTGCCCTCGGTAGGATCTGGTAGATAGTCAGGCTTCTCGGCCTTTTTCATTTGTAGATGTCTGTACTCAGACATATTAAGCTTCTGCATGTGCTTTGATTTGTATGCTCTGAATGTTGGGTCATGAGACCCATGTTTGTAATATCTCGCTCCTTGGAGCCTAATGAATAAATGCTTGAGTCATAGAGTCTTGTTGTGATGCCATGTTGTATTTACACATATCGAGCATATTGTGTGTATGATTGAAATGCTTGCTATGGGTAGGATCCGACTATCTAGTTGTTTATCCTTGGTAGCCTCTCTTATGCGGAAATGTAGTCTAGTGCTTCCTGAGGGATAGTAGTCCGCTACAGCCCGGTTCACCGGAGTCCTGCTAGCCCAACACTACTGCTTGGAACACTTGACTGGCCGGCATGTGATTCACGTCGTTCCTGTGTCTGTTCCTTCGGGGAAATGTCACGCGGTGTTATCCGGAGTCCTGCCTAGCCTGCTACAGCCCGGGTTACCGGAGTCCTGTTAGCCCAGTGCTACAGCCCGGATTTATACGTTGTTGACCGACATGCTCGATGTGATTCATGTATGCCTGTCCCCATGGGTTAGTGCCGCTTTGGGTTCACGACTAGCCATGTCGGCCCGGGTTCTCGGTCATATGGATGCTAGCAACACTATCATATACGTGAGCCAAAAGGCGCAAACGGTCCCGGGCCAGGTAAGGTGGCACCCGTGGGAATACCGTGCGTGAGGCCGCAAAGTGATATGATGTGCTACATGCTAGATCGATGTGGCTTAGGATCGGGGTCCTGACAGAAAGAAAGAGAGAAAAGACAGATAATGTATATGCGAAAAATGGACAGGGGTAAGGAGACAAACATAGAGTCCGGAACTAGGCTTCGAATCTTCGGAGTCTGGCTGCGTTCCATGGGTTTGGCTCTAGTCGATTGTCCGATGCATCCCGCAGACGGTACGCTCCGTCGGTTAGAACTTGGTCAATAATGAAGGGACCTTCCCATTTGGGCTTAAACTTGTTCCTTTTCTTCTCCGGCAGGCATAGAACTAGTTTGCCAACGTTATAAGTTTTGGCCCGTACTTCTCTGCTTTGGTATCTTCGGGCCTGTTGCTGATAGAATGCGGAACGGGCTTTTTCCACGACGCGCTCCTCCTCCAGGGTGTCCAAACTGTCCTGCCGATCACCCTCGGCCTCTTTTTCTTCATACATGCGCACTCGAGGTGAGTCATGAATTATGTCACTGGGCAGAACCGCCTCTGCGCCGTACACCATAAAGAACGGTGTGTATCCGGTAGTGCGATTCGGCGTGGTCTGCAGCCCCCATAAGACGGAGTCGAGCTCCTCTATCCAGTGCGTGTTAGACTCCTTTAAGGACCGCACTAATCTAGGTTTGATGCCGCTCATGATAAGACCATTTGCTCGCTGGACTTGACCGTTAGTTTGCGGGTGATAGATAGAAGCATAGTTGAGCTTGATTCCCATTTTGATGCACCAAAGTTTTACTTCGTCGGCTGTGAAGTTCGTGTCGTTGTCAATGATGATGCTGTGGGGGACGCCATAATGGTGTACAACCCCAGATATGAAGTCTATCACCGGTCCGTTTTGACGGGTTTGGCTTCTATCCATTTGGTGAATTTATCCACCATGACCAGTAAGTATTTTTTTCTTATGGGTTCCCCCTTTAAGGGGTCCGACCATATCAAGCCCCCAGACCGCAAGGGGCCAGGTAATGGGGATTGTTTGGAGGGCAGTGTGCGGCATATGGCTTTGGTTTGCAAAAAGCTGGCAACCGACGCAGCGTTGGAGCAAGTCCTGTGCATCTGCCCGGGCCGTCGGCCAATAGAAACCTATACGGAAGGCCTTGCTTACAAGGGCCCGGGCTGCGACGTGGTGGCCGCCGAGTCCAGCATGGATTGCTGCCAAAAGCTTCCGCCCTTCCTCTTCGGAGATGCACCTTTGAAGGACTCCGGTAGTGCTTTTCTTATAAAACTCTCTGTCGGTGTCAAAACTGGCGGATCTCGGGTAGGGGGTCCCGAACTGTGCGTCTAGGCGGATGGTAACAGGAGACAAGGGACACAATGTTTTACCCAGGTTCGGGCCCTCTTGATGGAGGTAAAACCCTACGTCCTGCTTGATTAATATTGATGATATGGGTAGTACAAGAGTAGATCTACCACGAGATCAAGGAGGCTAAACCCTAGAAGCTAGCCTATGGTATGATTGTTGTATGTTGTCCTACGGACTAAAACCCTCCCGTTTATATAGACACCAGAGAGGGTTAGGGTTACACAAAGTCGGTTACAATGGTAGGAGATCTAAATATCCGCATCGCCAAGCTTGCCTTCCATGCCAAGGAAAGTCCCATCCGGACACGGGACGAAGTCTTCAATCTTGTATCTTCATAGTCCAGGAGTCCGGCTGAAGGTATAGTCCGGCCATCCGGACACCCCCTAATCCAGGACTCCCTCACTCTCCCTCGTGGACCTTGTAGGCTTTAGATCGCCGCACTATGCAGCGTGCCTCATTTTGGTCCTCGGGAAGTTCCTGCCTGGTTAGGTAGGCCAGGAATGGTTCTGTCCACGGGACGATGACGGCCATTATTACGTGGGCTGAAGGTGTTATTTTGGTGGCAGAGCCTCCGATTATGTCAGAGTGTTCGGTATCTGGCGTTGTGGCCGGCTCTGGACTATTGTTACCGGTGTCCCCTTCCCATACCACGGATGGCTTGAACAGCCTTTCCCAGAAGATGTTAGGTGGGACCGCGTCGCGCTTAGCGCCGATACGGGCGAGGATATCTGCCGCCTGATTGTTTTCCCGATCCACATGGTGGAATTCGAGCCCCTCGAACCGAGCTGACATCTTGAGGACGGCATTGCGATAAGCCACCATTTTCAGATCCTTGGCATCGAAGTCTCCATTTATTTGGGATATTGTGAGGTTCGAGTCCCCACGCACCTCCAGGCGTCGAATGCCCATGGAAACTGCCATCGGAAGACCATGTAACAGGGCCTCGTATTTGGCTGTGGTGTTGGAGTCTGTGTACAGTATTTGGAGTACGTATTGGACTGTATCTCCGGTAGGGGACGTCAGGACGATGCCAGCCCCCAGACCAGCCAGCATTTTAGAGCCGTCGAAGTGCATGATCCAATTGGAGTATGCGCCGTACTCTTTAGGGAGTTCGGCTTCTGTCCATTCGGCGACAAAATCGGCCAATACTTGCGACTTGATGGCTCGCCGAGGTTTATATGTTATGTCGAATGGGAGGAGCTCAATGGCCCATTTGGCAATCCGGCCCGTGGCATCGCGGTTGTTTATTATGTCGTTGAGTGGTACTTCCGAGGCCACTGTGATTGAACACTCTTGAAAGTAGTGCCGTAGTTTCCGGGATGCCATGAATACCGCATATGCTATCTTTTGATAATGCTAGTACCATGATTTGCATGGAGTGAGGACAGTGGATACATAATATACCGGCTTTTGAAGAGGGAATTTATGTCCGTCCGTTTCTCGTTCGACGACAAGCACTGCGCTTACAACTTTATGAGTTGCCGCTATGTATAGCAGCATTGGTTCGCTGATGTTTGGCGCGGCCAGGATTGGGTTGGTGGCCAATATGGCTTTTATATCTTCCAGTCCGGCCGTGGCCGCGTCCGTCCACTCGAAGTGTTCGGTGCACTGAAGAAGGCGATAAAGGGGTAATGCCTTTTCTCCTAATCGGGAGATAAAGCGGCTTAAGGACGCCACACATCCAGTTAATTTCTGGATTTGCTTGAGGTCAGTTGGGATGGCCAACTGTGACAGGGCTCGGATTTTAGCTGGATTTGCTACAATTCCTCTACTGGAGACGATGAAGCCCAGGAGCTTTCCGGCTGGCACGCCAAAAACGCATTTTTCTGGATTGATCTTGATGTCGTACGTTCGGAGATTGTTGAACATGAGCCTCAAGTCGTCCATTAGGGATTCGACGTGTCTGGTTTTAACGACCACGTCGTCTACATATGCCTCCATTGTTTTGCCGATCTGTTTTTCCAGGCATGTCTGAATCATGCGTTGATACGTTGCACCGACGTTCTCAAGCCCAAAAGGCATAGTGTTAAAACAGAAGGGGTCGTATGGGGTGATAAATGCGGTTGTGGCTTGGTCGGACTCTGCCATCTTAATCTGATGGTATCCGGAGTATGCGTTGAGGAAACACAATGAGTCGTGTCCAGCAGTAGCGTCGATAATTTGAAGATGCGGGGGAGGGGGAAAGGATCCTTGGGGCAGGCCTTGTTGAGGTCCTTGAAATCGACACATAGGCGCCAGGATTTGTCCTTCTTTGGTACCATCACCAGGTTTGCTAGCCAGTCCGGATGTTTTATTTCTCTAATGAATCTGGCCTCCAATAACTTGGCTAGTTCCTATCCCATGGCTTGTCTCTTAGGTTAAGAGAAACGCCGAAGAGTCTGCTTGACCGGCATGAATCCCTTTAGAATGTTAAGGCTATGTGCTATCTCTTGAGCTTGCGTTGGTTTTCCCCGAAGAGGAGAGGATGATGCAGCAAAGTAGCGTAAGTATTTCCCTCAGTTTTTGAGAACCAAGGTATCAATCCTATAGGAGGCCACGCTCAAGTCCCTTGTACCTGCACAAAACGATAGCTACTCGGAACCAACGCGATTAGGGGTTGTCAATCCCTTCACGGTCACTTACGAGAGTGAGATCTGATAGATAATATTTTTGGTATTTTTGTTATAGAGATGAAAAGTGAAAAGTAAAAGGCAAAGTAAAAAAGCAAAGCAAAATTAAAGTGATGGAGATTGATATGATGAGAATAGACCCGGGGGCCATAGGTTTCACTAGTGGCTTCTTTCAAGAGCATATGTATTCTACGGTGGGTGAACAAATTACTGTTGAGAAATTGACAGAATTGAGCATAGTTATGAGAATATCTAGGCATGATCATGTATATAGGCATCTACTACTATTACTCCACTCATCGACCGCTATCCAGCATGCATCTAGAGTATTAAGTTAAGAACAGAGTAACACTTTAAGCAAGATGACATGATGTAGAGAGATAAATTCATGCAATATGAAATAAACCCCATCTTGTTATCCTCGATGGCAACGATACAATATGTGCCTTGCTGCCCCTTCTGTCACTGGGAAAGGAAACCGCAAGATCGAACCCAAAGCTAAGCACTTCTCCCATGGCAAGAACTACCAATCTAGTTGGCCAAACCAAACGGATAATTCGAAGAGACTTGCAAAGATAACCAATCATACATAAAAGAATTCAGAGAAGATTCAAATATTATTCATGGATAGACTTGATCATAAACCCACAATTCATCGGTCTCAACAAACACACTGCGAAAAGAAGATTACATCGAATAGATCTCCACGAGAGAGGGGGGGAACTTTGTATTGAGATCCAAAAAGAGAGAAGAATCCATCTAGCTACTAACTATGGACCCGAAGGTCTAAGGTAAACTACTCACACTTCATCGGAGAGGCTATGATGACGTAGAAGCCCTCCATGATGACAGCCCTCTCCGGCAGAGCTCCGGAACAGGCCCCAAGATGGGATCTCGTGGATACAGAAAGTTGCGGCGGTGTAATTAGGTTTTTGGCTCCGTATTTGATCGTTTGGGGGTATGTAGGTATATGTAGGAGGAAGAAGTACATCGGTGGAGCTTCGGTGGGCCCACGAGGGTGGGGCGCGCCTGGGGTGTAGGGCGTGCCCCCATACCTCGTGCCCACCTCGAAGCTTCCTTGGCGTAGGGTCCAAGTCTCCTGGGTCATATTCGAGAAGAAAATCATGTTCCAGAAAGGTTTATTCCGTTTGGACTCCGTTTGATATTCCGTTTCTTCGAAACACTGAAATAGGCAAAAAAACAGCAATTATGGGCTGTGTCAGGACCGGTTTTTCGAGATATTAATTTCCCAGAAAATGGCCCTTGTGCTCACCAGCCCCAGCATTGTTGTTAGCTGATGAGGCACCAACTTGATACAGAAATTCCAAGCAAAGTACATAATATGCAGTACAAGACCATTCTGGCCTATGGGTACAACAATTGGTTTCTAGTGGTTGACGGCGGAAGCGGTTTGCTGATTACCAGCGTCTAAGGGACTCCATTTCCCACATGAACAGCTGACCAGGATAACTCCTATCGTCGCAAGGCTGCTATCTCCATTTCGTAGGTTCCGGGGCTGTCATCACAACGCTCCTCTCCACGCAAGATATCTGGCCAAGACAATAGCCAGGGAGAAGCCAGTGAGTACTTTGAATGTACTCGCAAACATTAAGAACACAGGTATAATATAGCCCCAGATAATCATGTTCTGAAATATTATATGATCACTTCGTCAGTTATGAAATAAGGTTCATGATGCACGCAAGTAGATCATTTAAATAAAACATGAGTAAGCAATCAGGGTGTGGACATGAAAAGCACCGATCGGGTGTCTGAAGCGACGCCTCGAAAGGATATTAATATGAAGCATGCCTCAGTCGGGCGTCTGAGCGACACCGCATAAAGGGCTTATAAGTAAATGAAATAACAAGCATGCCATAGTCGGGCGTCTGTGCGACACCACATAAAGGGCTTATAAGTATTTGAAATAACAAGCATGCCACAGTCGGGCGTCTGAGCGACGCCACATAAAGGGCTTATAAGTAAATGGAATAACAAGCATGCCACAGTCGGGCGTCTGTGCGACACCACATAAAGGGCTTATAAGTATTTGAAATAACAAGCATGCCACAGTCGGGCGTCTGAGCGACGCCACATAAAGGGATTATAAGTAAATGGAATAACAAGCATGCCACAGTCGGGCGTCTGTGCGACACCACATAAAGGGCTTATATATAAATAATCGCAGTGAATATCCGGGAGGTAGAACCATCCCAGGGATACTCAATAATTTAAATACATAAATGGTTAGTCCATAATAATAATAATCACAATCATCATACGTCACAAGTCATGATCCATGTTCTGGTTTAGTAGTTTTCCTCCGAAGACCGACACTAAGACCGACACTTGACCCATCCCAGACTGTAGTCTTTACCCACGAGTAACGGATTCCTTACCCACGAGTAGGTTTAATATCTCTGCAGAGGGTGTACTCTTTACCCACGAGTAACGGATTCCTTTAGTCCATCGGGACTAATTCCGTCTACGGTCTTTTAATTGAAAACACACCTAACCGCACACACCAGCCAAACTCACCGGTGTCTGGAATCACCCTTGACACCTGTTAAGCAAAACTCTAAGTTGGGAGGCTACAAGCTCGACGTAGCATGGGATCACAAAATTTATACCGCGCGCAAACTGGGGGAGCTACGCCCTTCGGCTACAACCAAAAACACCCATGTCCCCGGACCAGGTGGCATGCCTACCGGAGGTGAGGGAGTCCTGGATTAGGGGGTGTCCGGGTAGCCGGACTATACCTTCAGCCGGACTCCTGGACTATGAAGATACAAGATTGAAGACTTCGTCCCGTGTCCGGATGGGACTTTCCTTGGCATGGAAGGCAAGCTTGGCGATGCGGATATTCAAATCTCCTACCATTGTAACCGACTTTGTGTAGCCCTAACCCTCTCCGGTGTCTATATAAACCGGAGGGTTTTAGTCCGTAGGACAGAACCTCAACATACAACAATCATACCATAGGCTAGCTTCTAGGGTTTAGCCTCCTTGATCTCGTGGTAGATCTACTCTTGTACTACCCATATCATCAATATTAATCAAGCAGGACGTAGGGTTTTACCTCCATCAAGAGGGCCCGAACCTGGGTAAAACATTGTGTCCCTTGTCTCCTGTTACCATCCGCCTAGACGCACAGTTCAGGACCCCCTACCCGAGATCCGCCGGTTTTGACACCGACATTGGTGCTTTCATTGAGAGTTCCTCTGTGTCGTCGCAATCAGGACGGATGCCTCTCCCTGTCTTTAAAGATGGCGCCGTTATCAAGGGAGCCTTGGCTGTCAGCCAAACTCTCCGGCTAGGTGGTTTTTTTATGACCGCCTGTTCGGCTGTTGCGCCGATGGTGACCTCTCGGGTCACCAAAAGCAATCTTCACGTCAGCTCAGAACTCGTCGAGCAGCTAGATCCAATGGAGCTCTCTTCCGTAAACGAGCTCTTGGATCGCATCGCCGCCCTGGGGGTCACTACGGATTACAACCAGGTTGTGCTTAAACCCGATCTAAGAGAAATTAACTCTCCCCAAGTCACCCATCACGTTGCCGTGGTAGAGGCGCAGTGCGGCGACCCTTCGTCTATCTTAAGGACTAGCTACGTCCGGATTTCGATCCCTCCAAGCCGGATACCCGCTGAGGGGAGGATGTAACTCAAGACCTGAACTTAGAATCAGGCAACGGGCTAGATTCATTGGACAACATCCAAGAATCCAAACTTCAGAGTTCGGAAACTCATTGGCCTCTGAGTTTTAGATTGGTTGAGGTTCCGAATTTAATTCCACCCACCCACCCGAACATAAGCGATCTATCCCAAATCTGGCAAAAGCCCGAAGAAACAGTACATCATTACTGGGCCAGATTCCTACTGGTTATGAACAGGATAAAGGACTGCCGCGAGGAAGACGCAATCTCAATATTCTGCAATAATTGCATGGACAAGGGAATCCTCAACGCCATAAGTCGTCGTGATATTACACGCTTCGCTGACTTGGCGTCCATAGTACAAAAGTACTGTGCGATGGAAAGCGCCTGGAAAACCGAAATAAAATTTTGGGACAATCCGGCCTTGAATAGTAACCTCGTCCGAAATAAAAGGGTGCATCATCGTTAGACACCCGGGTTAAAAACCAAAAAACCAAAACCCTCTACAGGGCATGGAACCATACTGGAAGGATGGCTTAATGGACCCTGTAAAATTCATAGTACAGAGGACGCCATACCAACTCACAGCCTTAGAGCATGTTGGATACTCCGGCAGGTGGCCAAAATTGGCGAAGACCTCCTAATTTCGGAGGCCGCAGAAAGCCACCCCAGGGACACCAGTACAGTTCTCACAGTCTTCGAGACTTTCGCATCAAATAATATGCAAAAAAGAACACTCCGCAGCCTTGCCGAAGTCTATCAAGTAGCAACAATAAACCTATGGAGTGACACGGCTATTACTTTCAATGCCAGTGATGAACCTAAATTCCGAACAGCCCGAGCACCAGCCGCATTGGTCCTCAGTCCAATAGTGGATGGCTTTCGCCTCACCAAGGTACTCATGGATGGAGGCAGCGGAATGAACCTCATTTATGAGGAAACCCTTCAAAAAATTGAAATAGACTGGAACCGCATCGAGCGAAGCAGCACAGCCTTTAGAGGAATAATCCCCAGTCGGGAAGCGCGCTCTACAGGAAAAGTCACACTAGATGTGGTGTTCGGCACGCTGGATAATTAGAGGTCTGAAGAGGTCACGTTCCAGGTGGCTCCGTTCAATAGCGGATACCACGCTCTACTAGGGCGGGAAGCGTTTACAATCTTCCAAGCAATACCCCATTATGGGTACATGAAGCTCAAGATGCCCGGGCCGAACAGAATTATCACTCCCGCTAGTGATCCGGACATAGCGCTCCGCGCCAAAAACAAGACAGCCGCATTGGCCCTTGAGGCACTATCCGAAGCCCTAGCGGCTGAAGAACTGACTGCGCTGCGCTCCACGGTTAACAGGGACGATGTGATACTCGACAAAAGATCCAAGTCCACATCCTTTAAACCAGCGGATGAAATAGTCAAATTCCAGGTCCATCCAACGGACCCCAATAAAACAGCTTCCATCGGGGCACAATTAAACCCTGATGTAGACGCCGCACTGCGAGAATTTCTACGTGAAAATTGGGACATCTTCGCCTGGCACCCTTCAGACATGCCAGGAATCCCACGCAGGCTGGCCGAACACAGCTTAAATATCCTAAAAGGATTCAAACCTATGAAACAAGCTCTTCGGCGTTTTTTTGAACCCAAGAGACAGGCCATGGGAGAGGAGCTAGCCAAGCTATTGGAGGTCGGATTCATCAAAGATATAAAACATCCGGACTGGCTAGCAAACCTGGTGATGGTACCAAAGAAGGACAAATCCTGGCGCCTGTGTGTTGATTTTAAAGACCTTAACAAGGCTTGCCCAAAGGATCCCTTCCCCCTCCCCTGCATCGATCAAATTATCGATGCCACCGCAGGACACGATTCGTTGTGTTTCCTCGACGCATACTCCGGCTACCATCAAATCAAGATGGCAGAGTCAGACAAAGCCGCAACGACATTCATCACACCATACGACCCATTCTGCTTCAACACAATGCCCTTCGGGCTCAAAAACGCCGGCACAACATATCAGCGCATGATTCAAACATTTCTGGCAAACCAGATCGGCAAAATAGTGGAGGCGTACGTGGATGATGTGGTCGTCAAAACAAGACATGTCGAATCTCTAGTAGACGACTTGAGGCTTACATTTAGTAACCTCCTAACATATGACATCAAGCTCAACTCGAAAAAATGTGTTTTCGGTGTTCCAGCCGAAAAGCTCTTGGGCTTCATTGTATCCGGTAGAGGAATCGAAGCAAATCCAGCCAAGATCCGAGCTTTGTCACAATTGGATATCCCAAAGGACCTCAAACAAATTCAAAAATTAACCGGATGCGTGGCGGCTCTAAGCCGCTTCATCTCCCGTTTGGGAGAAAAGGCACTACCCCTCTATCGCCTCCTTCGACGCACCGAACACTTCGAGTGGACGGATGCCGCCACGGCTGGACTCGATGAAATAAAAGCCATATTGGCAACAAACCCAGTCCTGGCCGCGCCAAACATCGGTGAACCAATGCTATTGTACATTGCAGCAACCCATCAGGTTGTCAGCGGAGTGCTCGTCGTCGAGCGGGAAACGGATGGACACAAATTCCCCCTTCAAAAGCCGGTCTACTACATGTCCACTGTCCTCACTCCATGCAAATCACGGTACCCGCATTATCAAAAGATTTCATACGCGGTATTCATGGCATCCCGGAAGCTACGACACTACTTTCAAGAGTGTTCGATAACAGTAGCCTCGGAAGTACCACTCAATGATATTATCAACAACTGCGACGCAACGGGCCGGATTGCAAAATGGGCCATCGAGCTCCTCCCGTTCGACATAACCTATAAGCCACGGCGAGCTATTAAATCGCAAGTTTTGGCCGACTTCGTCGCAGAATGGACGGAGGCCGAGCTCCCTAAAGAGTACGGCACATATTCAAACTGGATCATGCATTTCGACGGCTCCAAAATGTTGGCCGGACTAGGGGCTGGCATCGTCTTGACGTCCCCCACAGGAGACACAGTCCAATATGTACTCCAGATTATGTACACGGACTCCAACAATGCAGCCGAATACGATTCCCTTTTACATGGTCTCCGGATGGCAGCATCCATGGGCATTCAACGCCTAGAGGTGCGCGGGGATTCGAACCTCGCGATATCCCAAATAAATGGAGACTTAGATGCCAAGGATCCCAAAATGGGAGCTCACCGCAATGCCGTCTTACAAATGTCAGCTCGGTTCGAGGGACTCGAATTTCACCATATAGCCCGGGAAAACAATCAGGCAGCAGACGTCCTGGCATGCATCGGCGCAAAATGCGATGCAGTCCCCCCCCAGCATCTTCTTGGAAAGGCTATTCAAGCCATCCGTAGTATGGGAAGGGGAACCTAAAAATAACAGCCCGGACCCAGCCGCACTGCTCGACACCGAACAATCTGACATAATTGGAGGTTCTGCTAATGAAATTACAACTTCAGCCCACGCAATAATGGCCGTCATCGCCCCGTGGACAGAACCATTCCTAGCCTACCTTACTAGGCAGGAACTCCGAGAGGACCAAAACGAGGCGCGCTGCATAGTGCGGCGATCTAAAGCCTATAAAGTCCATGAGGGAGAGCTTTATAAGAAAAGCACTACCGGGGTCCTTCAAAGGTGTATCTCCAAAGAGGAAGGGCGGAACCTTCTGGCTGAAATTCATGCCGGACTCGGTGGTCATCACGCTGCAGCTCGGTCCCTTGTAAGCAAGGCTTTCCGTACAGGCTTTTATTGGCCGACGGCCCGGGCAGACGCTCAGGACTTAGTCCAACGTTGCGTTGGTTGCCAGCTTTTTGCAAACCAAAGCCATATGCCACCTACCACCCTCCAAACTATCCCCATCACCTGGCCCTTTGTGGTCTGGGGGCTTGACATGTTTGGACCCCTTAAAGGTGGAACCCACAAGAAAAAATACTTACTGGTCATGGTGGACAAGTCCACCAAATGGATAGAAGCCAAGCCTGTTAAAATGGCCGAATCCGAACCGGTGATAGACTTTATATCCGGGGTTGTACACCGCTACGTCGTCCCCCACAGCATCATCACTGACAACGGCACGAACTTTACGGTCGATCAGGTAAAACTCTGGTGTAAAAACATGGGCATCAAGCTCGATTATGCTTCCGTCTATCACCCACAAACTAACGGGCAGGTCGAACGCGCAAATGGTCTTATTATGAGCGGCATCAAACCCAGGTTAGTGCGGTCCCTCAAGGAATCTAACACGCACTGGGTAGAGGAGCTCGACTCCGTACTCTGGGGGCTGCGGACCACGCCGAATCGCACCACCGGATACACACCATTCTTTATGGTGTACGGCGCAGAGGCAGTTTTTCCTTGCGACATAATTCATGACTCACCTCGAGTGCGAATGTACGAAGAAAGAGAAGCCGAACTCGATCGGAAGGACAGCGTGACGTGGCAAAAGCCCGTTCCGCATTCTATCAACAGCAAGCTCGAAGATATCAAAGCAGAGAAGTACGGGCCAAAAATTACAACGTTGGCGAATTAGTTCTACGCCTACCGAACAAGAAAAAGGACAAACTCAAGCCCAAGTGGGAAGGTCCCTTCATAATTGACCAAGTCCTGACTGGTGGAGCGTACCGCCTGCATGATGCATCGGATAACCGACTCGAGCCGAACCCATGGAACGCAGCCCGTCTCCAAAGATTCTATGCCTACCGCCGGACTCTGTGTTCGTCTCCCTCCCCTGTCCATTTTTTACATTTTCTGTCTTATATTTCTCTCCTTCCCCTCTTTTTTATTATAGCCCTTAACGGCTCATCAAGTGACGCGCTACCCGCACTCATTAAACCTGGGGGCTTCTTTATACAGAAGCTTATTTATACGGGCTTCATGCCCAACACATGTGTCACACTTCCGCATGTACCTTTTATTCACCATTATATGCATCGATATGACTTAAGTTTTGGCCAAGCTGGGTTGCCTGGCTCCTGTGCTTACCCCTACGTTTCCGATTGTTCGGCTAGGTGGTAAAGGGAGCACCTCTGCGATTGTTACTGCCAGGTCAGCCGGATGTGTACCTCACACTGGGTGAAGCCGAAAGCTAGCATTCTTAAGGGAATATTCGGTCGGTGAACTAAAGATGACCTTTTCTACTTATTTATTTATGTGCCCCCAGATGCTTTTTCTGCATTCGCAGTCCGGACATGCACTTTAGGGCATGCCTCCCAGAGAAAGGAACCCCTAACGGAACTATTCTCTCTGGAAGATGTTTCTTACTAACCATGTAATATAACATAATAAGTTGGGCACTTCTCTGATAAAGCACTAATGACCCCTACGCCTGGTCTCCATGCATACCCCGGTTCTTATATAACTGCAAGGGTATTTGGACACACTCCGGATTGCCAGGTCCCGAGGTCGAAGCGAAAAGGTCGGCAACGACAAACGATCTACAATCCAGCTATAAGGCATTACACATGTCAATTGAAATTACATAGTCATTATGATTGATTGTATTCCTCTTCAATACCATCCAACAGGCTGTCTAACTTACAGTCCTGCTGGGAATACTTTGCGGCCAATTCTACTTGGCCGTACACTAAGCTTACAGGGATCTCCTTCCCATCGGGCCCCACAGGTCCGACCTCGGGCATGTTGTTTGGGTCAGCCTTCGTGTACCGCGTCTTCACCATGGCCCAGGCCTCCCTAGCGCCTTGACGGCAGGCCGATATCTTCCACAACCGGAAGCGCCGCCGAGCTCCCTTAAGCTTCTCTGCAAGCTCTCCAAGGCCCTCGGGCATGGAGTGGGAAGGCCATAAGGCTTGGGCAACGCCTCGCATCGCCTGCCAAACTCACTCGTGCAGTTGCGAGAGCTCGGGTATAAGGTCACCCGTAGAACCGGGCATCTCCTCTGCAGGACTACCTGTTAGCATACCTACAGACATAACTCTGTTAGTCGACTTCCTCGCTGAACTCCTTTTTCAGAGTTCGTTTAAGTACTTACTAAATATGTCGCGTCGAAGCCGCTGATTCTCCTTAATGGAGTTCGACAGCTGGCCACGAACATCTTTAAGTTCAACGACCAGCTTGGTGTTGGCATCTTGGAGGTCATTCTTCTCCTGCCTCACCTTTGTCAGCACGCTCTCACCAGCTTTTAACTGGCGTAGGAGTTGTTGCTTTTCCGGATCTAATCCGGCGCCATCTACAATTTCATTTGTTAGATTTGCACATACACCGCATAATACTTATATTTTTGAAGCATATATTACCAGAGGGGGTCTCCTTAGGCTCCCCTGTTGCGGCTAGTGCGGCCTCAAGTTGGGCTTTGCACTCTTTCAGCTCCTGGGACAGTTGGGTATTCTTCTCTGAAAGAACCTGCATATTACATGATCCTTAAATCAGTTATTCTAACTGTTTCAAGTCTCGGGGTCTACTGATATATATAACCATTAAAATTTCTCACCCGTATGTCTTTTACATACTGCTCCATGGCTCTGGCTAGACCATCTTGAGCGGCACGGAGATACCATCTCCCGAATTGAAGGCATCCAATGCCTCTTGGGAGAAACAAGCGTCGCGAAGAACTGTCCGGCGACGCCTGTGGTTCATGGCACTCTCCGCCTCGGAATTTGTGACGGACAGCCTGTCCGCATCCTCTGTCGGAGGAGCGTCCGGCGCGCGCCCCGTGTTCGCCTCCGCCTCCGGACCAGGCTCTGGAGCCTGGCTGGTGGAGGCACGATTGGCAGCTTCTCCGGACATAGTCCGGCGAGTTCTTTTTGTCCTGACAAGAGCACGAGTATTAATATGCCCTAAGGGGATAACACCTGGAATAAAAAGGCGCACTATACCTTGGCGCCGACGCCTCAGTCCGGACAGCACTTCTTTTCGTCCCGCGGGGCCCTGCAGCCCCTCGTTGGCTAGCCGCTGCAGGCTTGGCCTCCCGTCTCAAATACGGTTGTTGTCAGGAAACTGAAAACACGTGCGGGTGGATCCCTTTTCAAAAGTACTGGGACTCCGGTCTCAATTACCTGGGAGGCCGGGATTAACCCCGAGTAATCGGCCGTAATGGCCACCAAGGCATCATCCTTACTCAGTTGATGGAACACCCCATCAATCAGCTCCACGGATAAGTCCGGATCCTCTTCGGAGGCCGGATTGAGGGCCCGTTCTGGATCCTCGGGCTGTGGAGGCGGGTTGTTTATGTCCTTTACTTCCTAACGCAGTTCCTGCGGTTAAGTCGTTAGACTACATATTTAATCATGGGAATATAGAACGGGTGGGCAAGTGAAATTGTCCGCTTACCCAACTTGGAGGATTGTACATAGTAAATCCACCCTGTGGGTTGACACGGAGGAATTCCTCCTCTTCTCCCTTGTACAAAGTGTACAAGATCTTTACTAGAGTGGCAGCCGAGTCCGGCCCCTTACGGCCGCAACGGGTGGCGTCATCCTCCCCGTTAAAGTCCCACATGGGGTGACCTCTATACTGTAGCGGTTGCACCCCCCGCATGATGCATGCGGCCATGACTCCAATCATGGTTAGTCCGAAATGAGCAAATAATTTTATCCGACCCATCAGGTAAAGGACGTCCCTATCATTTTCTCTCTGAGAGCTCCGTGGACGCCAGCTTAGGCGCTTCTTCAGTGGAGCACTGCTAAACTCAGGGACGCCGATCCGGACAGGATCCGGCAGCGGGACATCCTCTATATAGAACCATTCCGAAGGCCGGTCCTCGGACGCCTTCTTTGGGGTTCCGGATAGATATCCGGTCCCGGCGATGCGCCACACTTCGGCTCCGCCCACTTGATATATTGACCCCTCTTGAGAACGGGGCACCAGGCAGAATAACCTCTTCCACAGCGCGAAATGAGCCGCAACGCCCAAGAAAAGCTCGCAAAGGGCAACAAAGCCCACGATATGTAGTATAGAGGCAGGCGTCAGGTTGTGCAGCTGGAGGCCATAGAACTTCAGAAGCCCCCGGAGAAATGGATGGATTGGAAATCCCAGTCCTCTTATTAGATAAGGGACAAGGCATACCTGCTCTCCTTTGGAGGGATTGGGGGCGCTCTCCGCCTGCTCTCCGCCATTATAGGTGGCGAGTCCGGCTCAAACCGGGACCATATAGGCCGGAGGAAGGAATCCCTTGGTCTGAAGCGATATTAGCTCGCTATGCGGGATGGAGCACCTCTCCCAGTCTCCAGGCTTAGGACTGGAGGGGCGAGAGGAGGAGTTGCGACGGCCGGCCATGGTGGAATGGACCTTTGCTGGATGCGCTCTGATGACTACTCGCGGAGGGGAGAAGGTGTGGTTTGGATCTAAATCCCCATCTCCTTAAATAGGCGGCTCATTTACGCAGCTAGGGGTGTGAATGTAAAAACACCCAGACTTTTTGTATTCGTTTGACACGTGGAAGACGACCATTATTGGGCGTAGAAGCCAAGGAGCGCCACATTACAAAAACCGGACATTATTCAACAGGTACACGGAATTTGGAGAAGAACCCGCCTTGCAATACCGAAGACAATCTGCGCGCCGGACTCGTCGTCATTGAAGCCTGGTTCAGGGGCTACTGAGGGAGTCCTGGATTAGGGGGTGTCCGGGTAGCCGGACTATACCTTCAGCCGGACTCCTGGACTATGAAGATACAAGATTGAAGACTTCGTCCCGTGTCCGGATGGGACTTTCCTTGGCGTGGAAGGCAAGCTTGGCGATGCGGATATTCAGATCTCCTACCATTGTAACCGACTTTGTGTAACCCTAACCCTCTCTGGTGTCTATATAAACCGGAGGGTTTTAGTCCGTAGGACAGAACCTCAACATACAACAATCATACCATAGGCTAGCTTCTAGGGTTTAGCCTCCTTGATCTCATGGTAGATCTACTCTTGTACTACCCATATCATCAATATTAATCAAGCAGGACGTAGGGTTTTACCTCCATCAAGAGGGCCCGAACCTGGGTAAAACATTGTGTCCCTTGTCTCCTGTTACCATCCGCCTAGACGCATAGTTCGGCACCCCCTACCCGAGATCCGCCGGTTTTGACACCGACAAGAGGCCTCCGGTATCTTCCACCATGGCCTCTCTGTATGGTGTGTGCTAGGATAGGGGTGGACAACTTACTGAACCGTACCCTACCTGTGGCAGGGACAAGTGGTAGTACGAAACAAGTATGGGGGTTACTGTAACAAGACTCGATCTATGGTCGACTCAGGAGGTTTGAGTATTTTCCTGCATGGTTAGCTCAAGAGTAATATTTCATATCCATCAGACTCAACCACCACTCATCATACCTCCCCTGCCCCACCGGTCATAACCGTCTCGACGAGGGACAAGCTCGTGTCTACCCAAGACAGCAACTTTCCCGGATCCTTCCCGGTAGGCATGATGGCATATGAGGGTGATTGCTATCACAAGTATATCCATTACCAACAGCAAGAGTTTCCATTATGCACTCAAAGCGTATGATCATATTGTCACATAAAAATAACTAATGCTCCATGTCGAGGTGGGGTTTTAACCGTATCAAACAACCCACAAAATATTATGCCAGGGTTCAGAATGCTTGCCTTCAAGTTGTGGAGAGGCAGGGTGCATTCCAAAACTTTTTGAAAGTTTTCTCCTTCTTCAAAATCCTACTATTGAAAATATTCAAACGACGCATGCTTTAAAAACAGTACAAAAAAGTTGTTTGGAAAATTTTGAAATAAACATGAAAATAAACTAGACATTATTTGGGAAACAATAGAAAAAGAATCAAGTCATTTGGATTTATATTTAAAAAGTTATAGCCAGTCAAAGTTTAGTCAAATTCTGTTTTAAACATAAAACAGAAAAAGGAGAAAAACGTTTCGAAAACTGGCCACGTCAAAGGCGTATTCCGGTTTTACGTCTCCACTTATCTAGCATGGACTGCGCGTGGGTCACTGACAGTGGGTCCAGCGGGCCCACTGGTCAGGTTTGACTGGTCTCCACTCCCTCCTCTTCCTCTGCCCGAGCGGAGGCGGGGCTCCGGCGATCATCGCCGGCGAACGGCGGTTCCTCGCGGGGAGATGAGGGCGGGGATGGATCCGCGGGCCTAGGGCGGTCCTTCCGGTGGTCGTTAGGTAGGTGGGGGCGAAGGGAATCGCCGGTGGTGAGCTTCACGGCGGAGATAGCTTCGGGCCAATTTGGGGGTCCTGGCCAGGGTGGTGCTCCGTCGTAGCTGGGGGTCTGGGCGGCTCCGCAAGACGAAGAGGAGTCGGGTGGTGGTGCTGGAATGGTGGGGGAGGCCCTGTTCGCGACGATGGGGACCAGAGGGCGGCGGCGGCCGAATCGGTCGGAGGCGAGGGAGAAGGTCTCCCGCCGTTGCTTGCTGGTCGTGGGGCGCGCTAGAGGGTTGGTACGAGGCTGCCTGAGGGGGCTCGAGCGAGGCCTGGAGCAATATATAGCCGGGGAAGGTCGGTTTCGCGGCGGACGGAGATAAGCTCGCCGGCGAACCGCCATACTATGCTGCAGGGCGACGTGGCAGTGGTTTGGGCTGGCCGGCGCATTCCGACGAGTTCCCTACTGCTCAAGGGGGCGAGCTGGCGCGCGTGGGTGGCTCGGGCGGCGCCGCCCATGGCAGGGCTGCTGTAGCCGGCCGCTTGCGGCCACGTCCGACATGACGGCGTCCCTGTGGAGTGCCAGGGGTGGCTCTGCGGCGAGGGGAGGGGTCGGGGCGTCGACTGGGAGAGGGAAAGGGCCAGGGCGAGCGCGGGGCGTCAGCAGCGGGACGCGGCGACTCGTGTGCACGCACGTGCAAAACGCGCGCTCTGGGCGCGCCCAGTGCACACACACAATGTGTTTGTTGAAATGCCAGCGTGTGCTAGAGGGCATAGGGGAGGATGGGGGTTAGCAGGCCTGGGTTAGGGTCAGCTAGGAACTTAGTAGACATGCCAGTATGTACAGGGAGGCAAGATCACAGTGCAAAACAAAAATCATGCCAAAACTGGACATGCACACCAGGTGTTTGACAGAATGCCAATGGCATCTAGGCAACTCTTGGAGTGGACCAAATTTCTAGATTGGGGTCTCTTTAGTTGATACAGAGGGTGGTGGGGTTAGTTTGCCAAAAGCAGAAACTTGTTAGTGCAAGTTTTGCAAAACTACAGTTCTGGGCAGAAGGAAAAAGGCATGTTTGCATGCATTTAAAATCCTCCAATGAGTCCACTCTCCTGGACTTAAGGGTTTGGTATGGTGTACTACAAGCAGGAGAAAGCTCATGGTCAGTGTAAGTGCATCTAGTGCCCCTTAGTGATTTTGGTGTATTGAAGACTTATAGGTTAATGATCTAATGTGTTTATGAGTGTACACAGGTCTATAAGTCTATGTGGAGTTTGATATTTACAGAGAAAGTTGACCCCTAAAAATGAAGTTGTTCGACTGAAGACTTTGATATTTTTAAGACTTTCTGAAGACTTTGGAAGTGAATAAATTGGTGTGACCTTGAAGACTTGGTATTCATTCGAGGAACATGAAGCGTGAAGACTTTTGTTTTCGTAGTTTCATTTTATCTTTCTTGAGTCATAGGAAACACCGTACTGTTAAAGGGGGTCGAGGAAATACTAAGGAGAAAATTTCCAAGTGATGCTCAACTCAAAATCCTACACCTACCAATCCCTTCGAGTGAAGCCATTGGAAATCTCATACAGTTCAGTCAATTTCTTCAGTGACAGAGACGCAGTTCTTCTGTTCACTGAGGAATTTGTTCTGACTGGGGAGTTAGGAATTCGCCAGTGCGAATTGCCTACATAGTGAGGAACATGATAGCCCTGAGGAATTTGTACCTCAAATTTCCGACCGTTGTTGTGCTACGTGCCAGCTGTCCCAAAATATCTTATCCACATAACGGTCATATCATTGAAGGGCATTTATGTCTTATCATGTCGGGCTGCTCCCTAGGCTATAAATAGCCGCCCCCTACAACCACTAGCTGGTTGGCTGCTCCACGAGAACTTGACACTTGTCATTTGAGAGCAACCCATCCTCCGAGGACTTTGAGCGAAAATCATCAAGTGAGGAAAATCCAAACCCAAACCCAAACACCTAAAAACCCAAAGTGATTGAGCATCACTGAAGAGATTGATCCTGTGTGGATCCGACGCTTGTTACCTTTGAAGACTGTGCTTCTTCCAGACGGTTAGGCGTCAAGGTCTAGAGCATCCAAGAGGAATTGTGGATCACTGAGTGACCAAGTCTGTGAAGGTTTGGAAGTCACCTGAAGACTTACCACGAGTGATTGGGCGAGGACTGTGTGTCCTTAGCTCAAGGAGAATACAGTGAGGACTGTGTGTCCAGGACTGGGTGTCCTCGAGTTTAAATACTCAGCCGCTCCAACCAGATGTACAACTGAGACAGCAGTTGGAACTGGTCTACCAAATCATTGTCTTCATCAAGCTTACTGGTTCTATTTCCTCAACACTTTCATTTCCTCATTACTGTGTTGTATGTTTGTTCATATCTGTGTTTGAAGACTTTGACTGAAGACTTTCTCAATTTACTCAGTTCAATTTCTTCAGTCTGTTTGTCTTCACCTTGTGCTATCATGTGTTTACGCTTTCTGTACTCTGTGTGTGTCTTCATTTCATCATGATGACCATCCATGTAATCTGCTATGTTTACTTCTGAGTACTTATTCCGCTGCTAGTAGTTCTTTGCTAAGGAATTTCCTCAGGAGCAAATTCCTCAGTGAAGAATTTCATAAAAATCGCCTATTCACCCCCCCTCTAGTCGATATAACGCACTTTCAATTGGTATCAGAGCAAGGTACTCCCTTGTTCTGTGTGATTTTGGTTTAACCGCCTGGAATTTTAGTTATGTCGACCGCAGGTATGATCAAGGTCTCTGCTGGGTGTCCTACCTTTGATGGGACGGACTACCCTTACTGGAAGAACAATATGCGCATGCATCTTGAGGAAATTGATAACGATCTCTGGTATGTTGTGGAAAATGGTGTTCCCTCCATCTCACCCTCACTGAACGCTACCGATGTGAAGAGATTCAAGCAACTCGATTCCCAAGCGAAGAATATCATATGTGGCCATCTGAGTAAAGGACAGTATGGTAGAGTGAGTGCTTTGGAAACTGCTAAGCTTATCTGGGATAGGCTGTCCAAGGTCAATGAAGGAGTTTCAACTCAGCGTGACTCTTGAGTTGATGTTCTTCGCAATCTCCTCAACCGCTTCAAAAGACTCGACAATGAAAATGTTCAGCAAACCTACGATCGCCTCACTGACATCTCAAATGAGCTTCAAGCACTTGGTGCCACTGACATCACTGACCATGAGGTGGTGAAGAAATTGTTGAGATCGCTTGATTCCTCATTTGACACTCTCGCACTGATGATACAAGAGCGTGCTAATTACAAGTCACTTGACCCCGCTGATATCCTCGAGAGGCTTAACACTCATGAGTTCCAGCTTGCTGAAAAGAGAGATCTCTATGGTTCGAGCTATGGCTGATCACGTGCACTGAAGGCCAAGGCAGTATCAGAATCCGAAGATGAAGATTCTGGTAGCAGCCTTGGTGATCCTGAAGAACTGAGTCATGATCTAGCAGTGCTTGTGAAGAAATTCCAGAAGTTCTCAAGACGTGGTCATTTTGGAAAACCCTGAAGGAGCAATGATTCCTCATCCAGTGACTACAAGAAGAGGCTTTGTCACAAGTGCAAGAAACCAGGACATTACATTCAAGATTGTCCTCAGTGGGAAAAGGAATCAAAGAAGAAGAAATACAAGGATTACAGTTCTAATGATGCGAAGAAAAACAAGATGTCTTCAAAATCTTCATCGTCAAAATCCTCAAAGTCCTCATCTCACAAGAAGAGCAGCTCCAAGAAGGCTCGGGCATTCATTGGCAAGGAAATGGACTCTGAAGCTGAATCTGAGGAACAAGAGGAAGAGGAGGCTTCTGAGGACTCTGAATCTGGTGTGGTGAGCCTAGCCCTCGCTACTGCATTCGTCAGCAAGTCTATCTTCAACTTTGAAGAAAATGACCTCCCCAACAAGGCTGATGAAGGCAACGATGACTACGCTCCCACCTATTGCTTCATGGCAAAGGGTGCCAAGGTACCTAGATATACCTCCTCTAAGTCTAGTGAAGATGAATCTGATGACAATCTTAAACCTAGCTACTCTAAACTTGCTAAGATTTCTGTGAAACAACAAAAGGCTTTTGAAAAGGTTCAAAACATGCTAGACAAAAGTGATGATATGTTGGGTGAAGAAATGGATCGCACTAAGGTCTTAACTAAAAATCTTCAGAGACTTCAGACCAGGTTTGACAACCTTCAAGATCATCATAACACTCTCTTATCTGATCATGAGAAGCTTTCTTATGAATATCTTCAAAAGAAGCAAGATCTTGAGAAGCTAAGAGTGAGTTATGAAGATCTTCAGAAGGAGCTCGATTCATTGCTTGCTCAACAAATCAGCGCTGCTCAGAAAGAATTCATTCCTCCATGTTTAAAATGCATTGAACGAGAATCTGCTAATGCTTCACCTGAATGTTCAAATGCTTCTAATGTTACAAATTCTTCACCTGTCTCTGCTATCACTAATTCCTCATCTGAGGACATTTCTAGTACCACTAACGATGCAGGGCTGAAGGAATTGTACATGACAGGCATGTACAAAAGCCTCCAAGGGCATCAGACTCTTTGTGATGTGCTTAAAAAGCAGATCCTCAACAGAAACCCTAGAAAAGAGGGTATTGCCTTTGAGAGGAAACTCAATGCTGATGGTACATATTGGAAGCCTGAGCAGTACCCCAAAACCTCATGGGTTGCTGCAAAGGGACCTCCAGTTGATCCATCTAATTTATCTGGATATACAAGTGAATCTTCTCATTCTTATGATGAGTCATTTGACTCCAACTATAAACTGTTCAAAAATCAGAATGGTGAAGTATTTGCTAGATATGTTGGCACTAACTGCAGGAACGGTTCCCCTATGAAGAAAATCTAGGTTCCTAAAAGGCATCTTGAAAGTCTTCAGGTGAATGTCCTCATGACACCACCTGTGAAGAAAAGGAACCCAGATCAAATTCTTCATATGGACCAAATTCTTCATATGGATCCAAGTCCTCATACGGACCAAATTCCTCGAGGGGATCAAATTCCTCACATGGATCAAAGTCCTCATATGAACATCATCGTGCTAACAACTCTGTTTCGCAGGGAAGAGCAAAGGGCTATGAATATGAGCATTATTCTTCTAATCATTATGTTCATAAGTCCTCGAAGAATTTCTCTGCTTATTCATATGCTTACCCTAACCCCTCTTATGTGAAACATAATGGATTGGCCGCTATGCCACCATTTTCGTATGCAGCACGCAGAGTAATGAACTCTTTGCCACCCCTTCAAATGTGGGTGGTGAAGAAAAAGAACTAATCTCTTCTGCAAGGTCAGGTCTCCAGACATGCTCAAACGTCTGAAGAATTTGCTGGGGACCTGACAAATTTGCCTGAAAGGACGCAGGCTAACCATGATGAAATGAACTTTCATTTCACACGTCCTCCCTCTGTTTTATCTATCTTACTACTTGATGAAATTGATCTGATGAATTGTGATATCATATCCTTCACTGCTGAAGTATATGAGGTTCCTAAGTTGCACTAATTCATCTGCAGGATGATCAACCCAAAGCCACTGAATGGGTACTTGATAGTGGATGTACAAATCACATGACTGGTGACAGGAATCTGTTGATGGATGCTCCCTTATCGTTATCACATATGAAGCATATCATCTTCGCTGACAAAAGCAAAAGTCAGGTATTGGGTCTAGGTAAGGTTGCTATCACAAAGGATCGACACATGGACAAAGTCATGCTTGTTGAGTCCTTAGGATACAACCTTATGTCCGTCTCAATGCTTTGTGATCTTGATATGGTTGTTGTCTTTGGCAAGTATCGTTGTGTTGTGATTATGGAAGCTGACAAATCCAAACTCTTCGAAGGCTTTAGGAGAGGAGACTTGTATATTGTTGATTTCTCTGCAGATTCACAACCAGCCGTGTGCCTACTTGCAAAAGCTTCAGAAGGATGGCTATGGCATCGACGACTTGGTCATGCAGGCATGAGAAATTTGCACATGCTTGCGAAGAAGAAGCATGTCATTGGCATTGAGAATGTCAAATTCCTCAAGGATCACTTATGCGGTGCCTGTGAAGCTGGAAAGATGACCAAGGCCAAGCATCCAGCGAAGACTATCATGACCACTACTCGTCCATTCGAATTGCTTCACATGGACCTCTTCGGTCCCAATCACTATTCCTCTGTTTCAAATGAAGCATCTCAATATGGCTTTGTTATTGTTGATGATTACTCTCGTTACACATGGGTACACCTTGTCTCTTACAAAAATGAAGTGCAGGAAGTCTTCAAACGATTTTATTCGAGGGCTTCAACCAACTTTGGTGTGAAGATCAAGCACATCAGAAGTGACAATGGCACTGAGTTCAAGAATTCGGGTCTCGATGACTATCTTGATGAACTTGGTATTACTCATGAGTTATCTGCTCCTTATACTCCTCAACAGAATGGCGTCGTGGAGCGCAAGAACAGGACTCTTGCTGAGATGGCTCGCACTATGCTTGACGAATACAAAACCCCTCGTCGTTTCTGGGTTGATGCAATTGATACTGCGTGCCATATCATCAACAGAGTATATCTTCACAAATTCTTCAAGAAGACTACCTATGAACTCCTCACTGACAAGAAACCCAATGTGAGTTATTTCAAAGTCTTCGGTGCTAAATGCTGGATTAGAGATCCTCATCACAACTCTAAATTTGCACCGAAAGCACATGAAGGTTTTATGCTTGGTTACGGAAAGGACTCGCACACCTACAGAGTCTTCAACAATGTTCTTTCACAAGATTGTTGAAACTGTAGATGTGCGGTTCGATGAAACTAATGGCTCGCAAAGAGAGCACCTACCTTCTGTGTTAGATGAACCAGCACCTGAGGATTCAATCAAGCACAAGGCTACTGAAGATGTCATTCCTACTGAAGAATCTGCTGAAGAATTCATTCCAGAATGTGAAGAACGTCGAGCTGATGCACCTGAAGAAAATGCTGAGGAAATTGATGCTGAAGAAAATGCTAATCAAATTCCTCAACGACAACCAGCTCATCCTCGAGTTGCAAAAGAAGTGCAAGTGGAGAAGATCATCGATGACATTAGAGCACCAGATCCTCTCACACGCTCAAAAGCTTCACATCTATCTAACTTTTGTGGGCATTTTGCTTTTGTCTCTATCACAGAGCCCACTAAGGTAGATGAAGCATTTCTGGAGCCTGAGTGGATTCAGGCCATGCAAGAAGAATTACATTAGTTCAAGCTCAACAATGTCTGGGAACTAGTCAATCGTCCCGATCCTCGCAAGCATAACATCATTGGCACAAAGTGGATCTACCGCAACAAGCAAGATGAAAATGGTGTTGTGGTGAGGAATAAGGCACGACTAGTAGCTCAAGGCTACACACAGGTTGAAGGAATTGATTTCGATGAAACCTTTGCACCTGTTGCTAGACTTGAGGCTATTCGCATATTGCTTGCCTATGCTAACCATCATGATATCATCTTATATCAAATGGATGTGAAAAGTGCATTCCTCAATGGTAAGCTTGAGGAAGAAGTCTATGTTGCTCAACCCCCAGGTTTTGAGGATCCAAAACATCCTGACAAAGTCTTCAAACTTAACAAGGCCCTCTATGGCCTCAAGCAGGCCCCTCGGGCGTGGTATGATACATTGAGGGAATTCTTCATGACGAAAGGCTTCACACCCGGTTCACTCGATCCCACTCTCTTTACTAAATCTTATGATGGTGAACTGTTTGTGTGCCAAATATATGTTGATGATATCATCTTTGGCTGTACTGACCAACGTTATAGTGATGAATTTGCCTATATGATGTGTGAAGAATATCAAATGTCTATGATGGGAGAGTTGAAATTCTTCTTAGGTCTTCAAATTCGTTAGCAGCCTAATGGCATATTCATATCTCAGGAGAAATACCTCAAGGATGTCCTGAAGAAATTCGGCATGCAAGATTGCAAAGGCATCAAAATTCCAATGCCCACAAATGGTCATCTATGCACCGATGAAAATGGTACTGACTTCGATCATAAGGTATACCGCTCCATGATTGGCTCTTTATTGTACTTATGTGCATCTAGGCCAGATATAATGCTTAGTGTTTGCATGTGTGCCCGATTTCAAGCTGCACCGAAGGAATCACACCATAAAGCTGTGAAGCATATTCTTCGATATCTAGCTCACACACCAACACTAGGATTATGGTATCCCAAGGGCTCGGATTTTGATCTCATTGGATATTCTGACTCTGACTATGCTGGTGATCGTGTGGACCGCAAGTCAACATCTGGTACTTGTCATTTCCTGGGACGATCTTTGGTCTGTTGGTCCTCGAAGAAACAGAACTCTGTATCACTGTCTACTGCTAAAGCTGAGTACATTGATGTTGGTTCTTGCTGTGCTCAACTGCTATGGATGAAGCAAACACTCAAGGACTATGGCGTCAACGTGAAGAATGTGCCTCTCCTCTGTGACAATGAGAGTGCCATCAAGATTGCTCACAACCCAGTTCAGCACTCGAAGACAAAACACATTCAGATTCGTCATCATTTTCTTCGTGATCATGTGTTGAAGGGCGACATTTCTATTGAGCATGTGAAGACTGAAGAACAGCTAGCCGATATCTTCACTAAGCCCTTGGATGAGAGGAGATTTAGCAAGTTGCGGTGTGAGCTAAATATCTTAGAGTCTTCGAATGTACTTTGAAAAAGGCACTCATCCTAACACATATGCAAAATTGATGACTTAGATGTGCAACACATGAAGAAAGGTTTTTCCTCAATCAATGAAGAATAACACTCTAAGTGTGAAGAAATTAATGAAGAATTTGATTCTCAGAACCCTACGACAATTGTACGCGGTGTCTGAAATCATCACTCTTATACGGTGGGTCACGCCACCACAAAAGTTGAAAATCTTCAGTTTGAGTTTTTCCTCAACTTTTGAAATTCCTCAGTTTTTCAAATTCTTCAACTTTGCAAAGTCTTCACTTGTGCCGTCGTTTTTCTTCATTGGCTATATATATATATATATATATGAGTTTATGTCCTCTACAGCATTCACTTATAGCTATTTCTTCAAGTTGGTTTTTCTGCTAAGTGAATGTGATCGGACCCTTCCCCTCTATGCTATACTCAACCCAATCTATTCACAAATTCTTCATGTGCGTTCTATTTGAAACTCGTTCAAATTCTTCACTGTGTCCTTGTCAGCTGAAGAAATTGTGAACGGAACGTTAAAACTAATCTTATCCAAATTTTCGGTTTTGCCGCTCAAACCGTTCTGCATCCCATGATGCATTATCTTACTCACCCACGATCTTACACGATCTCCTCTACACAGTACGTGGGTGACACATGTCGTGAGAAGGAGAACGGGTGTCGGTGTACTAAAGTAGAGGTACCTTAGTACCCCGAACTTGTGCACGGGCAGTCGTAGCACCCCGCGGCAAGGCTTGCCAGGTGATCGCCAAGACCCTCCATGGTCCCCCCTTTTGGGCCATTCAAGAACAAAGTATCTGAGCCAAGGCCCCAGCAGGAGGAGCTTGCCGGGAAGGCCACCCGAAGAGAGCGAGGACCCGGCAAGAGGAGCTTGCCGGGACTGCCGCTCGAAGCACAAGACCCCGGCAAGAGGAGCTTGCCGGGAAGGCCAACCACGGCACGACGGGAGCCTTGCCACGACGCGCTGCGCGTCCCGGCAAGGACCGGTGAGCGACAAGCTCCCGGGCGCGACAAGACATCCACCACGGAAAGGCGCTTGCCGCGGCAAGTTACCACCCCGTGCCTGCGCTCCAGCTCATCCACCAACGCGTCGCTCTGGGGGCATTCCAGGCGCACGTGGCGGGAGGCTGTGTAGCCAGGGGCATGCGGTGGCGAAGCAAAGCTGACACAGTAGCCATCACGGCAAACGGTGGCGCTCCTGACGGTCCTTTTCCTGCACCGTCTGGGCGATGCAGACGGGCATTTAATGCCCTTGTCCCCCGCCGTCAGAGTTAGGTATGATAGCATTGTACAGCCACTGTGCAGGCAGCTATACCCACTACAGCATTCTCCCATTTTTGCCCCCACCTACGCTGCCATCTGTGGGTAACCCCTTGAGCATATAAAAGGAGGCCCCATGCGCACGTAGAGGGGGAGGACACCCATTTTTACGCTCGGTCTCGCCAACGGCTCGTGTGTACTGTAGCACCACGCGCCTCCGAGCAAGAACACAATACAAACCACAAAGCAGCAGTAGGGTTTTACGCATCCGTGCGGCCCGAAGCTAGGTAAACCCCTTTTGTGCATCGCCTCGATCCGCTCTTCGCGTGACCTCCGCCCCCTGCCGAACCAGTAAGGGGCTCGGTCCCCATAGGTGTTCGAGGAAGCCGATTTCCCCCGACAACGGGCAGGGGCACGTTCGTCCAAAATCTTCGGGCGAGCAGTTTTTCACCGTGGCTATAAATACCCCTGTCCCCTTCCTCACTTCTTTTTCTCCCGCTCGAGCTTCCGAACCCTAGCGCCGCCGCTACTCCATCGTCGCCGGTGAGGAAGAGCTTCACTGCCTCGACCTCGTCGCCGTCGTACTCGCGCCGACCGCGGAAATCTTCACCTCTGCCGCCGCCGTAGACGTCTTCCTCCGCCGAGTTAGGGCGTGGAAGATCTACATCGACGAACTTCACTGTTCAACTCACAGTTCGTCGTGTTCTTCGTTCAGGCGTTCCTCGAAGAAAAGTTGCATACTTCTTCAGAGAATTCAAATGTTCAAATTCCTCAACTGAAGAAAATGGCTGACGGTAAAAGGCCATAGAAAGGAGGAAAGAAGCCTGAGGTCATGACTACTTTTGAAATCCCTGAGGACATTTATGCTGGGTACTGCACACCTCCTGAGGAAGATAAAAATCAGCGCAAGGTTCGCATACAGAAGATTGTACGGAGATGGGCACGTGAATGGAGGGAGTACAGATACGTCACTCCAAAGTACATGAAGAAATTCAGATTGAACCCTCCATGCCCAAGAGCTCCATTGAGACCTGGCCAAAGTCACATGCTGACTCACTTCATCCAAGAGGAGAAGTGGAAATAGGATAGGGCCAGAGAGATCAAGAAATCCCAGTACCACAAAGAGAAGCTGCTGAAGAAAAATGTCATCAAAATGACAACTGAAGAACTCATCAAGATGCAGGCTGAAATCAAAGCCCTCAGCGACAACTTCAATTCTTACTATGCTGATGAAGCCTTTGAAGCCAGGGCAGGCCCCTCGAATCAAATTCCTCGTCAAGGAATTGTTGTATGTGCCTAGGACTGTCTATTGCATTCTGACGAAGACAATGAGTCCCATCAAAGGCCACGGCTCAACTGATGAAGAAGTCGTTGGCATCATGAAGAATATGCTTTTCAACATCATTCATGGCGTTCCCGTCAAATTCCATGATTTATTCATGAGGACTCTAGCCAACATTGCTATGTCACCATTTGAGCTGAAGCCTTATGCACCTTGGATTATGAGATTCATCAGGACAAGGTCTTCACTCAATTACAAAGCTGAAACTCTAAACCACTGCAGCTACTTGCCCCCTATTGAAGTCCTCAAAAGGACATTTTCCTCAGCTGAAGAAAAGGGCAAGGCCACTGCTGTGATAGATGAAGGCATTCATCCATTGGATGGTCAATTTCGCAAGGCTGCATCTTACTCCACCAATGATGACTCTACCACACATGACACTGCCGCCAACACTGCCAAGCCAAATCCTCAAGCCACAGCACCCAGGGTGATGACTGATCGTGAGTTACTCCTCAGTCTTCATCAAAAGATTGATCGCAATCACAAATGGGTCAAGCGTCAGTTTGGTTCAATTCTTCACAACATGACTGCAACACATAATGCAGTGAAGAAAAACCATTAGTACCTTCATGAAACCCTCAACCGCACCTGGGTTGTTCTGTCTCAAGTTTACAGTGCTGATGATTTGAAGCAAATGGGTCTCAAAGAAGAGTTTGACTGGTCAGCACCTCCTCCGAAGAAATACAAGAAGGTCAAGGTTCCTTCTCTGGTGGCCAGTTCATGTTCTTCATCGCGTGAGACTGATGAACATGAAGACTTGGACGACACTGCGGCAGGCCCTACCCCAACAACCGACCCCAACATCGCTGGAGCTCCTTCATCAACTTGATTATCTTCAGGGGCGTTAGTCCTCAGTTTTGATCCTTTTGGTCATTTGATGACAAAGGGCGAGAAATCTGAGTTAGTCTTCAAGCGGGTCTATTAATAAGGGCGTTTTTTGCTAAGTTACAACTCTCGTTCTTCCGAAAGTTTTATTGGATCGAGTTGTAATCTTAAACCTGATGGTGCGCTGATACTTTTGCACTATGCTCTGATACTTTTGATGCGTTATTCTGCATGCTTATTCCTCATTAATATTATTGCACGCATGCTGAATTACATCGGGCACCATATTTCATCATGCATTTCAAATTCTTCATATTATATATCAAATGCGTGTATGAATTACAAGATATAGGGGGAGATCTCCATGTTTCAACTCTTCAAGTGTGCATTGCTTCAAAAGCAAATTCCTCACTATGCACATCTTCAGGGGGAGTTCTTCTATATCTTGCAATCAAATTCCTCAAAATCAGTATTTACACTTCATATATTTATCCCCGTTGAAAACTTAACCTATATTGTCATCAATCACCAAAAAGGGGGAGATTGTAAGTGCATCAAGTGCCCCTTAGTGATTTTGGTGTATTGAAGACTTATAGGTTAAGGATCTAATGTGTTTATGAGTGTACGCAGGTCTATAAGTCTATGAGGAGTTTGATATTTACAGAGAAAGTCGACCCCTAAAAATGAAGTTCTTCGACTGAAGACTTTGATATTTTGAAGACTTTCTGAAGACTTTGAAAGTGAAGAAATTGGTGTGACCTTGAAGACTTGGTATTCATTCAAGGAACATGAAGCGTGAAGACTTTTGTTTTCGTAGTTTCATTTTCTCTTTCTTGAGTCATAGGAAACACCATACTGTTAAAGGGGGTCGAGGAAATACTAAGGAGAAAATTTCCAAGTGATGCTCAACTCAAAATCCTACACCTACCAATACCTTCGAGTGAAGCCATTGGAAATCTCATACAGTTCAGTCAAATTCTTCAGTGACAGAGAAGCAGTTCTTCTATTCACTGAGGAATTTGTTCTGACTGAGGAGTTAGGAATTCGCCAGTGCGAATTGCCTACATAGTGAGGAACATGATAGCCCTGAGGAATTTGTACCTCAAATTTCCGACCGTTGCTGTGCTACGTGCCAGCTGTCCCAAAATATCTTATCCACATAACGGTCATATCATTGAAGGGCATTTATTTCTTATCATGTCGGGCTGCTCCCTAGGCTATAAATAGCCGCCCCCTACAACCACTAGCTGGTTGGCTGCTCCGCGAGAACTTGACACTTGTCATTTGAGAGCAACCCATCCTCCGAGGACTTTGAGCGAAAATCATCAAGTGAGGAAAATCCAAACCCAAACCCAAACACCTACAAACCCAAAGTGATTGAGCATCACTGAAGAGATTGATCCTGCGTGGATCCGACGCTTGTTACCTTTGAAGACTGTGCTTCTTCCAGACGGTTAGGCGTCAAGGTCTAGAGCATCCAAGAGGAATTGTGGATCGCCGAGTGACCAAGTCTGTGAAGGTTTGGAAGTCACCTGAAGACTTACCACGAGTGATTGGGCGAGGAATATGTGTCCTTAGCTCAAGGAGAATACGGTGAGGACTGTGTGTCCGGGACTGGGTGTCCTCGAGTTTAAATACTCAGCCGCTCCAACCAGATGTACAACTGAGATAGCAGTTGGAACTGGTCTACCAAATCATTGTCTTCATCAAGCTTACTGGTTCTATTTCCTCAACACTTTCATTTCCTCATTACTGTGTTGTATGTTTGCTCATATCTGTGTTTGAAGACTTTGACTGAAGACTTTCTCAATTTCCTCAGTTCAAATTCTTCAGTTTGTTTGTCTTCATCTTGTGCTATCATGTGTTTACGCTTTCTGTACTCTGTGTGTGTCTTCATTTCATCATGATGACCATCCATGTAATCTGCTATGTTTACTTCTGAGTACTTATTCCGCTGCTAGTAGTTTTTCGCTAAGGAATTTCCTCAGGAGCAAATTCCTCAGTGAAGAATTTCATAAAAATCGCCTATTCACCCCCCCCCCTCTAGTCGATATAACGCACTTTCAGTCACTAGAGAAAATTTAATAGGGATGCAGTAGAAAAAGTCAAACTGGACCAGAAAGTAAAAGAGGTTGATTCACTCAAATTTTTCAAAGAACATAAAAGGGTTTTTGCATAATATACTCCTATGAACATCCCAAAAATTCTGTGGAAGTTTAAAAGAAATATTTAATTAGGTTGTAGTGCAAAATTGCCCACTGGACCAGATTTGAAAACTTGGTGTAGAGCTCAAAATATTAAATGAATAAAATATATTTTTGCATAGAAGTGATTTAAAATCATCACATGACATCTCCAATTTTTGGTGAAAATTTTAAATAAATTTATTAGGTGGTTGTAGTACAAAAAGGGCTCCAAACTTAAGGAAAAATCATTTAAAGAAATAAAGCTCAGAGAGAAACATTTGTGTAAATCAATTCCACTGATAATAGAAATGTTTTTCTTGAAAGGGCAAACAAGTCCAATAATATATTTGGAAAAAAATTCACTTGAGGTAAAAACTCCAAAATAATAAGGTAAAGAAAAGCCCTTAAACCAAAAGAAAAGCCAGAAAATTGAAAGTTTAAATTTCCTGGCAAAATTTTAATTATAAAACAAGGTTAAAATTTTGGGGTGTCACAACACTACCCTCCTAAGAAAATCTCGTCCTCGAGATTTGCTAAGGGTCGTTTTTGAAAATATTGCTCCTATCAGCTGAAACCAAACAGATTACTCATAGCACATACTTGGGCACATCGCGTAAGTTGCAACACATAAATAGACATAGCTATGACGTTTACAATGCAAACGGTAACTGGACGGGGTCCCGAGAAAATGTCTCTGGTATTGGGGCGCACTCTTCTTCTATCGGGGGAAGTGGATTGATCAGACGATGAACGCGTCTCTCCTGGTCGGGTCTCAGTGGTCTGCCGATGGCGATCTGAGGATTTAAATCTGCGAGGCTCTAGAGATAACCCATTACTCGCTGGGTCAAACACTCTTGAGCGATGACATACTGGACAAGGTTGGCTAGTACTGGGTCTCTCTCAATTTGTTCACCGAGAAAAGATGCTACTTCTCCGTGTGCTGCACGGCTCGGAAAGTAATAATACCCTCGTTCGCTGGCATAGGGTACCGCGGATCGAAGGCGAACAACCGCTTCGTGTGCAGCCGCCTCTATGGCCATCTGCGGAGTTGGCATATATTTCCCTAGGAAGGAGACTTCCGTTGGGTCTTGGTTTGAGTTTACGGGAGGGATGTGCACTACTGCCCAATATTTCGAGGTGGAAGAGGTGATCCTCGACTTGAACAGCTCGTACTGGGGTGGCTGGGTAGAACCCATGGTACTGCAGGTAAAGTCCCACAATATTTTAACAAAACTACCCGGGGTCGCATCTGGGGTTCTTAGATAAATGCTAGGGCTCGGCATGGCAAGAAATGGTTGTGAGGGTTGCGCACAAGATGAGGGGTACTTGGCAAGGTCATGGGGTGGCCGTTTATATAGCAACTGGGCTGGGTTATTTACCGCGGTGAGGGGCAACTGTTTTGTCAGTTCTGCTCTCATGGGGGTCGGGGTCAAGGCCACAGATACACACATCTCACCAAAGCGACGCATTACTGTGGTTGTCGTCGGGGTTGGTTTTGGTAGCTACGCCCGGAATTAAAAATGCAGCCGTACATTAACACAGCTACTATTAAGACAGGGGCGCACATGCAGGCGACATTGTGGCACTACAAGATCACACAATTATAGGGCATGGGGTATACTAAGACTCGGTACTACTCAAGTGACTTAGTCTACCTCGTTTACATCCAAGCAGGCGTGCCTTGTGGATGTCGAGGCTTCTCCATTGGCCTCACCGTCGGGGTTAGCCAGAGGGGGTTGAGGAACTGCAGGGTCGGGGTAGCGATGATGACCATCGCGGGGATTGTTGGCCACAATCCCGTTGGAGTGGGTTCCCAAAAGGCGACGAAGCACTTCTGGGGTCATCAAAGCACCTTGGTTGCTGGCTAGGGGCTGACCTCAAGGTCTCGATTGGTTGTCCGAACAGCACGACTGGGTTGTCGGCGTCGGGATCATCTCCTCTCCTTGCCGAGGCTCGGCGAACCAGTTCGCCACGAGCTGCGATCAGATCAAGGGTGGTTTGATCGAACAGACCCTCTAGCGCACTTACATAGCGCACCAGATGCAATAATGCAGGGTCCGTGTCGTGGTCTCCATTGGCGACTTGTGGTGGCCTACCATACCCGTCACGGCTGGGGTAGTAGTAGAAGGAGCGACAGTTAACTCTGGGTGACAGGTGCCGGAGTTGAACTATAACTTCTCGAGCAGCTAGCTGGATGGCTTGTGGCTCAAAGGAAGTTGTCCTTCTGGTGAACCTGTAGGGGCGTTCAGGTGATAGACCCCTACCATAGACGTGCACAGTGGCCCAGAATTGACGGCTTTCACCGCTCATGGACCCTTGGTACACAACATATTCTGGGGGCTCTTCTAACGCGAAGGCACGGCGGGTGAGGTTTGCTAGCACGGTCACAAAACCTCCAAGGTTGGTTGTTGTGGTCTCATTGTGAACAATGGGGCCAGGCATTCGAGCTCGGTTTGGGGTAGAGGCTGTGATGTGCTGGGCTGAGGCGAGCGTGCCCTTTTTATAGGAAAAGGGGACGGAGTCTTCCTTCGCACGCTTGCAAAAAAGGACTATTTAGGGGTCGGTCACTGGCGCGTGATCGACAGGCTAGGCTGATAGGTTGGGCACCGACTGCCAAAAGTGTCGGGTCACTGTGTGGCTATCTTACACGAGAATCTTGGCCGGGGTTTGGTTAAGGTTTGGTGGGTTGGTTTACCTAGGTTTTCGACCTGGCTAAGATAGGATTAGCCAATGGTCAGCCTGGCTCTGATACCAAGTTTGTCAGGACCGGTTTTTTGGGATATTAATTTCCCAGAAAATGTCCCTTGTGCTCACCAGCCCCAGGATTACTGTTAGCTGATGAGGCACCAACTTGATATAGAAATTCCAAGCAAAGTACATAATATGCAGTACAAGACCATTCTGGCCTATGGGTACAACAATTGGTTTCTAGTGGTTGATGGCGGAAGCGGTTTGCTGATCACCAGCGTTTAAGGGACTCCATTTCCCACATGAACAGCTGACCAGGATAACTCCTATCGTCGCGAGGCTGCTATCTCCATTTCATAGGTTCCGGGGCTGTCATCACAACGCTCCTCTCCACGCAAGATATCTGGCCAAGACAATAGCCAGGGAGAAGCCAGTGAGTACTTTGAATGTACTCACAAACATTAAGAACACAGGTATAATATAGCCCCAGATAATCATGTTCTGAAATATTCTATGATCACTTCATCAGTTATGAAATAAGGTTCATGATGCACGCAAGTAGATCATTTAAATAAAACATGAGTAAGCAATCAGGGTGTGGAAATGAAAAGCACCGATCGGGTGTCTGAAGCGACGCCTCGAAAGGATATTAATATGAAGCATGCCTCAGTCGGGCGTCTGAGCGACACCGCATAAAGGGCTTATAAGTAAATGAAATAACAAGCATGCCACAGTCGGGCGTCTGTGCGACACCACATAAAGGGCTTATAAGTATTTGAAATAACAAGCATGCCACAGTCGGGCGTCTGAGCGACGCCACATAAAGGGCTTATAAGTAAATGGAATAACAAGCATGCCACAGTCGGGCATCTGTGCGACACCACATAAAGGGCTTATAAGTATTTGAAATAACAAGCATGCCATAGTCGGGCGTCTGAGCGACGCCACATAAAGGGCTTATAAGTAAATGGAATAACAAGCATGCCACAGTCGGGCGTCTGTGCGACACCACATAAAGGGCTTATATATAAATAATCGCAGTGAATATCCGGGAGGTAGAACCGTCCCAGGGATACTCAATAATTTAAATACAAAAATGGTTAGTCCATAATAATAATAATCACAATCATCATACGTCACAAGTCATGATCCATGTTCTGGTTTAGTAGTTTTCCTCCGAAGACCGACACTAAGACCGACACTTGATCCATCCCAGATTGTAATCCTTAACCATGGACACGGCTATTCGAATAGGTTTAATATCTCTGCAGAGGATGTACTCTTTACCCACGAGTAACAGATTCCTTTAGTCCATCGGGACTAATTCCATCTACGGTCTTTTAACTGAAAACACACCTAACCGCACACACCAGCCAAACTCACCGGTGTCTGGAATCACCCTTGACACCTGTTAAGCAAAACTCTAAGTGGGGAGGCTACAACCTCGACGTAGCATGGGATCACAAAATTTATACCGCTCGCAAACTGGGGGAGCTACACCCTTCGGCTACAACCGAAAACACCCATGCCCCCGGACCAGGTGGCATGCCTACCGGAGGCCTCCGGTATCTTCCACCATAGCCTCTCTGTATGGTGTGTGCTAGTATAGGGGTTGACAACTTACTGAACCGTACCCTACCTGTGGCAGGGACAAGTGGTAGTACCAAACAAGTATGGGGGTTACCGGAACAAGACTCGATCTATGGTCGACTCAGGAGGTTTGAGTATTTTCCTGCATGGTCAGCTCAAGAGTAATATTTCATATCCATCAGACACAACCACCACTCATCATACCTCCCCTGCCCCACCGGTCATAACCGTCTCGACGAGGGACAAGCTCGTGTCTACCCAAGACAGCGACTTTCCTGGATCCTTCCCGGTAGGCACGATGGCATATGACGGTGATTGCTATCACAAGTATATCCATTACCAAAAGCAAAAGTTTCCATTATGCACTCAATGCGTATGATCATGTCGTCACATAAAAATAACTAATGCTCCATGTCGAGGTGGGGTTATAACCGTATCAAATAACCCAAAAAATATTATGCCAGGGTTCAGAATGCTTGCCTTCAAGTTGTGGAGAGGCAGGGTGCATTCCAAAACTTTTTGAAAGTTTTCTCCTTCTTCAAAATCCTATTTTTGAAAATATTCAAACGACGCATACTTTAAAAACAGTACAAAAAATTTGTTTGGAAAATTTTGAAATAAATATGAAAATAAACTAGACATTATTTGGGAAACAATAGACAAAGAATCAAGTCATTTGGATTTATATTTAAAAAGTTATAGCCAGTCAAAGTTTAGTCAAATTCTGTTTTAAAAATAAAACAGAAAAAGGAGAAAAACGTTTCGAAAACTGACCACGTCAAAGGCGTATTCCGGGTTTACGTCTCCACTTATCCAGCGTGGTCTGCGCATGGGTCACTAACAGTGGTCCAGCGGGCCCACTGGTCAGGTTTCACTGGTCTCCACTCCCTCCTCTTCCTCTGCCCGAGCGGAGGCGGGGCTCCGGCGATCGTCGCCGGCGAACGGCGGTACCTCGCGGGGAGCTGAGGGCGGGGATGGATCCGCGGGCCTAGGGCGGTCCTTCCGGTGGTCGTTAGGTAGGTGGGGGCGAAGGGAATCGCCGGCGGTGAGCTTCGCGGTGGAGATAGCTTCGGGCCGATTTGGGGGTCCTGGCCAGGGTGGTGCTCCGTCGTAGCTGGGGGTCTGGGCGGCTCCGCAAGACGAAGAGGAGTCGGGTGGTGGTGCTGGAAGGGTGGGGGAGGCCCTGTTCGCGACGGTGGGGACCAGAGGGCGACGGCGGCCGAATCGGTCGGAGGCGAGGCAGAAGGTCTCCCGCCGTTGCTTGCTGGTCGTGGGGCGTGCTAGAGGGTTGGTATGAGGCTGCCTGAGGGGGCTCGAGCGAGGCCTGGGGCTATATATAGCCGGGGAAGGTCGGTTTCGCGGCGGACGGAGATAAGCTCGCCGGCGAACCGCCATACTGTGCTGCAGGGCGACGTGGCAGTGGTTTGGGCTGGCCGGCGCATTCCGACGAGTTCCCTACTGCTCAAGGGGGCGAGCTGGCGCGCGTGGGTGGCTCGGGCGGCGCCGCCCATGGCAGGGCTGCTGTAGCCGGCCGCTTGCGGCCACGTCCGACATGACGGCGTCCCTGTGGAGTGCCAGGGGTGGCTCTGCGGCGAGGGGAGGGGTCGGGGCGTCGACTGGGAGAGGGAAAGGGCCAGGGCGAGCGCGGGGCGTCAGCAGCGGGACGCGGCGACTCGTGTGCACGCACGTGCAAAACGCGCGCTCTGGGCGCGCCCAGTGCACACACACAATGTGTTTGTTGAAATGCCAGCGTGTGCTAGAGGGCATAGGGGAGGATGGGGGTTAGCAGGCCTGGGTTAGGGTCAGCTAGGAACTTAGTAGACATGCCAGTATGTACAGGGAGGCAAGATCACAGTGCAAAACAAAAATCATGCCAAAACTGGACATGCACACCAGGTGTTTGACAGAATGCCAATGGCATCTAGGCAACTCTTGGAGTGGACCAAATTTCTAGATTGGGGTCTCTTTAGTTGATACAGAGGGTGGTGGGGTTAGTTTGCCAAAAGCAGAAACTTGTTAGTGCAAGTTTTGCAAAACTACAGTTCTGGGCAGAAGGAAAAAGGCATGTTTGCATGCATTTAAAATCCTCCAATGAGTCCACTCTCCTGGACTTAAGGGTTTGGTATGGTGTACTACAAGCAGGAGAAAGCTCATGGTCACTAGAGCAAAATTTAATAGGGATGCAGTAGAAAAAGTTAAACTGGACCAGAAAGTAAAAGAGGTTGATTCACTCAAATTTTTCAAATAACATAAAAGGGTTTTTGCACAAAGTTGCATAATATACTCCTATGAACATCCCAAAAAATTTGTGGAAGTTTAAAAGAAATATTTAATTAGGTTGTAGTGCAAAATTGCCCACTGGACCAGATTTGAAAACTTGGTGTAGAGCTCAAAATATTAAATGAATGAAATATATTTTTGCATAGAAGTGATTTAAAATCATCACATGACATCTCCAATTTATGGTGAAAATTTTAAATAAATTTATTAGGTGGTTGTAGTACAAAAAGGGCTCCAAACATAAGGAAAAATCATTTAAAGAAATAAAGCTCAGAGAGAAACAATTGTCTAAATGAATTCCACGTATAATAGAAATTTTTTTCTTGAAAGGGCAAACAAGTCCAATAATATATTTGGAATGTTTTTTCACTTGAGGTAAAAACTCCAAAATAATAAGGTAAAGAAAAGCCCTGAAACCAAAAGAAAAGCCAGAAAATTAAAAGTTTAAATTTCCTGGCAAAATTTTAATTATAAAACAAGGTTAAAATTTTGGGGTGTCACAGGCTGGGCCTCCGGTTAATAGGTTAGTCCCAAAACTAATATAAAGTGGAAAATAAAGCCCAATATAGTCCAAAACAGTAGATAATATAGCATGGAGCAATCAAAAATTATAGATACGTTGAAGACGTATCAGGCATCCCCATGCTTAATTCCTGCTCGTCCTCGAGTAGGTAAATGATGAAAAGAGAATTTTTTATGCGGAGTGCTACTTGGCATAATTTCAATGCAAATCTTCTTAATTGTGGTACGAATATTCAGATTCGAAAGATTCAAGACAAAAGTTCATATTGACATAAAAATAATAATACTTCAAGCATACTAATAAAGCAATTATGTCTTCTCAAAATAACATGGCCAAAGAAAGTTATCCCTACAAAATCATATAGTCTGGCTATGCTCTATCTTCACCACACAAAGTATTTAAATCATGCACAACCCCGAAGACAAGCCAAGCAATTGTTTCATACTCTAACTTTTTCAAAACTTTTTCAATCTTCACGCAATACATGAGCGTGAGCCATGGATATAGCACTATATGTGGAATAGAATGGTGGTTGTGGAGAAGACAAAAGGAGGGGAAGATAGTCTCACATCAACTAGGCGTATCAACGGGCTATGGAGATGCCCATCGACAGATATCAATGTGAGTGAGTAGGGATTGCCATGCAACGGATGCACTTAGAGGTATAAGTATATGAAAGCTCATCAAAAGAAACTAAGTGGGTGTGCATCCAACTCGCTTGCTCGCGAAGACCTAGGGCAATTTTGAGGAAGCCCATCATTGGAATATACAAGCCAAGTTCTATAATGAAAAATTCCCACTAGTATATGAAAGTGACATAACGAGAGACTCTCTATCATGAAGATCATGGTGCTACTTTGAAGCACAAGTGTGGTAAAAGGATAGTAACATTGTCCCTTCTCTCTTTTTCTCTCATTTTTTTGGGCCTTTTTTTATGGCCTCTTTTTTTTCGTCCGGAGTCTCATCCCGACTTATGGGGGAATCATAGTCTCCATCATTCTTTCCTCACTTGGGACAATGCTCTAAAAATGATGGTCATCACACTTTTATTTTTCTTACAACTCAACAATTACAACTCGATACTTAGAACAAATATGACTCTATATGAATGCCTCCGGCGGTGTATCGGGATATGCAATGCATCAAGAGTGACATGTATGAAATAATTATGAACGGTGGCTTTGCCACAAATACGATGTCAACTACATGATCATGCTAGCAATATGACAATGATGGAGCGTGTCATAATAAACGGAACGGTGGAAAGTTGCATGGCAATATATCTCGGAATGGCTATGGAAATGCCATGATAGGTAGGTATGGTGGCTGTTTTGAGGAAGGTATATGGTGGGTGTATGATACCGGCGAAAGGTGTGCGGTATTAGAGAGGCTAACAATGGTGGAAGGATGGGAAAAAGTGTGTATAATCCATGGACTCAACATTAGTCATAAAGGACTCATATACTTATTGCCAAAATCTAGAAGTTATCAAAGCAAAGTATTACGCGCATGCTCCTAGGGGGATAGATTGGTAGGAAAATACCATCGCTCGTCCCCGACCGCCACTCATAAGGAAGACAATCAATAAATAAATTATGCTCCGACTTCATCACATAACGGTTCACCATACGTGCATGCTACGGGAATCACAAACTTTTAACACAAGTATTCTTTAAATTCACAACTACTCAACTAGCATGACTCTAATATTATCACCTCCATATCTCAAAACAATTATCAAGTATCAATCTTTTCTTAGTATTCAACGCACTCAAAAGAAAGTTTCACAAATCTTGAATACCAAGCATATTAACATTAAGCAAATTACCATGCTATTAAGACTCTCAAAATAATCTAAGTGAAGCATGAGAGATCAATAGTTTCTTTAAAACAAATCCACCACCATGCTCTAAAAAGATCTAAGTGAATCACAAAGAGCAAAATTATAACGCTCAAAAGATATAAGTGAAGCACATAGAGCAAAACTATAACGCTCAAAAGATATAAGTGAAGCACATAGAGTATTCTATCAAATTCCAATTCATGTATGGCTCTCTCAAAAGGTGTGTACAGCAAGGATGATTGTGGCACACTAACAAAAAAGACACAAATAATACAAGACGCTCCAAGCAAAACACATATCATGTTGGTGAATAAACATATAGCTCCAAGTAAATTACCGATAGAAGTGGACGAAAGAGGGGATGCCTTCCGGGGCATCCCCAATCTTAGGCTCTTTCCACTCCTTGTTCCATAATCCATCAAAATAATTCACCCAAAACTTGAAAACTTCACAACACAAAACTCAATAGAAATCTCGTGAGCTCCGTTAGAGAAAGAAAACAAAAGACCACTTCAAGGTACTATAATGAACTCATTCTTTATTTATATTGGTGTCAAACCTACTGTATTCCAACTTCTCTATGGATTATAAACTATTTTACTAACCATAGATTCGTCAAAATAAGCAAACAACACATGAGAAACAGAATCTGTCAAAAACAGAACAGTCTGTAGTAATCTGTAACTAACGCAAACGTCTGGAACCCAAACAATTCTACCAAAATTAGATGACCCAGACAATTTGTTTAGTGATCAGAAGCAATTGGAATAAGTATTTTATCACGTTCTGGAGAGTTTTAATAATTCGGGCACTGAATGCAAAGTTTCTGGAAATTACAGCAAGATCAAATAACTATCATCCAAGAAGATCCAATAGGTCTAACTTGGCACAAACACTAATTAAAACACAAAACCACATCCAAACAGAAGGTAGATGGGTTATTTATTCCCTAACAGAAGAAAAACACAAAAAAATAAAAATAAAATTGGGTTGCCACCCAACAAGCGCTATCGTTTAACGCCCCTAGCTAGGCATAAAAGCGAGGATAGATCTAGGTATTGCCATCTTTGGTAGGCAATCCATAAGTGGCTCTCATGATAGTTTCATATGGCAATTTTATTTTCTTTCTAGGAAAATGTTCCATGCCCTTTTTTAATGGAAATTGGAATCTAATATTCCCTTCCTTCATATCAATAATCGCACCAACCGTTCTAAGGAAAGGTCTACTAAGAATAATAGGGCAAGAAGGATTGCAATATATATCAAGAACAATGAAATCTACGGGCACATAATTCCTATTTGCAACAATAAGAACATCATTAATCCTTCCCATAGGTTTCCTAATAGTGGAATCCGCAAGATGCAAGTTTAGAGAGCAATCATCAAAATCGCGGAAATCTAGCAAATCACACAAAGTTTTGGGGATAGTGGAGACACTAGCACCCAAATCACACAAGGCATAAAACTCATGATCTTTAATTTTAATTTTAATAGTTGGTTCCCACTCATCATAGAGTTTTCTAGGGATAGAAACTTTCAACTCAAGCTTTTCTTCATAAGATTGCATCAAGGCATCAACAATATGTTCGGTAAAGGCTTTCTTTTGACTATAAGCATGTGGAGAATTTAGCACGGATTGCAACAAGGAAATACAATCAATTAAAGAGCAACTTTCATAATTAAATTCCTTGAAATTCAATATAGTGGGTTTAGCAACATCTAGATTTTTATTTCTTTCAATCCCACTTTCATCAATTCCGTCATAAAGATCTAAATACTCTAAATTTTTAGAACGCCTTCTAAGTAAAGGAAGATCATATTTAGTTTCATCAAGATTCATATTGCAAAACAAAGATTTGATAGGTGACACATCAATAACTTTTAGATCTTCATCTTGATTTTCATAGGAATTGGAAGAACACACTTTAATAAAGGCATCTTTCGTAGCACGCATCCTAGCGGTTCTTTCCTTGCACTCATCAATGGAAATTCTCATAGATTTGAGAGACTCATTGATATCATGCTTAGGAGGAATAGATCTAAGCTTTAAAGAATCAACCTCAAGAGAAAGTCTATCAACGTTCCTAGCCAAATCATCAACTTTAAGCAATTTCTCTTCAAGCAAAGCATTAAAATTCTTTTGTGAATTCATAAACTCTTTAACAATATTCTCAAATTCAGAGGGCATCTTATTATAATTTCCATAAGAGTTTTTGTAGGAATTTCCATAATTATTAGAAGGATTACTAGGATATGGCCTAGGATTAAAATTCCCTCTATAAGCGTTGTTACCAAAATTATTCCTACCAACAAAATTCACATCCATAGATTCATTGTTATTCTCAATCAAAGTAGACAAAGGCATATCATTAGGATCAGAAGAAACACTCTTAGTAGCAAATAATTTCATAAGTTCATCCATCTTTCCACTCAAAACATTGATTTCTTCTATCGCATGCACTTTTTTATTAGAAGATCTTTCAGTATGCCGTTGAGAATAATTAACCATAATATTATCTAGGAGTTTAGTAGCATCTCTTAAAGTGATTTCCATAAAAGTGCCTCCCGCGGCCGAATCTAAAAGATTTCTAGAAGCAAAATTCAATCCGGCATAAACTTTTTGTATAATCATCCATAAGTTCAAACCATGAGTAGGGCAATTACGTATCATTAATTTCATTCTCTCCCAAGCTTGTGCAACATGTTCATGATCAAGTTGCTTAAAATTCATAATGTTGTTTCTAAGAGAGATGATCTTAGCGGGAGGAAAATACTTAGAGATAAAAGCATCTTTGCACTTGTTCCAAGAATCAATACTATTTTTAGGCAAAGACGAAAACCAAGCTTTAGCACGATCTCTAAGCGAAAAAGGAAATAGCTTCAATTTAACAACGTCATTATCGACATCTTTTTTCTTTTGCATATCACATAAATCAACGAAGCTATTCAGATGAGTAGCGGCATCTTCACTAGGAAGGCCGGTGAATTGATCTTTCATAACAAGATTCAACAGAGCAGTATTGATTTCACAAGATTCAGTATTGGCAAGAGGAGCAATCGGAGTGCTAAGGAAATCATTATTATTGGTATTGGTGAAGTCACACAATTTGGTAGTATCTTGAGCCATCGCGACAAACAAGCAATCCAACGCACGAGCAAACAAAAGGCAAGCGAGAGAAAGGCAAACGGAGAAAGAGAAGGAGAAGGAGATTGGGAAAGAGAGGGCGAATAAAACGGCAAGGGTGAAGTGGGGGAGAGGAAAACGAGAGGCAAATGGCAACTAATGTAGTGCGAGAGATAGGGATTGTGATGGGTACTTGGTATGTTGACTTTTTGCGTAGACTCCCCGGCAACGGCGCCAGAAATTCTTCTTGCTACCTCTTGAGCTTGCGTTGGTTTTCCCCGAAGAGGAGAGGATGCTACAGCAAAGTAGCGTAAGTATTTCCCTCAGTTTTCGAGAACCAAGGTATCAATCCAGTAGGAGGCCACACTCAAGTCCCTTGTACCTGCACAAAACGATAGCTACTCTCAACCAATGTGATTAGGGGTTGTCAATCCCTTCACGCTCACTTACGAGAGTGAGATCTGATAGATAATATTTTTGGTATTTTTGGTATAGAGATGCAAAGTGAAAAGTAAAAGGCAAAGTAAAAAAAGCAAAGCAAAATTAAAGTGATGGAGATTGATATGATGAGAATATACCCGGGGGCCATAGGTTTCACTAGTGGCTTCTCTCAAGAGCATAAGTATTCTACGGTGGGTGAACAAATTACTGTTGAGCAATTGACAGAATTGAGCATAGTTATGAGAATATCTAGGCATGATCATGTATATAGGCATCATGTCCGTGACACGTAGACCGAAACGATTCTGCATCTACTACTATTACTCCACTCATCGACCACTATCCAGCATGCATCTAGAGTATTAAGTTAAGAAAATAGAGTAACACCTTAAGCAAGATGACATGATGTAGAGGGATAAAATCATGCAATATGATAAAAACCCCATCTTGTTATCCTCGATGGCAACAATACAATACGTGCCTTGCTGCCCCTACTATCACTGGGAAAGGACACCGCAAGATTGAACCCAAAGCTAAGCACTTCTCCCATTGTAAGAAAAACCAATCTAGTAGGCCAAACCAAACTGATAATTCGAAGAGACTTGCAAAGATAAATAATCATACATAAAAGAATTCAGAGAAGATTCAAATATTGTTCATAGATAGACTTGATCATAAACCCACAATTCATCCGTCTCAACAAACACACCGCAAAAAGAAGATTACATCGAATAGATCTCCACGAGAGAGGGGGAGAACTTTGTATTGAGATCCAAAAAGAGAGAAGAAGCCATCTAGCTACTAACTATGGACCCGAAGGTCTGAGGTAAACTACTCACACTTCATCGGAGAGGCTATGATGATGTAGAATCCCTCTGTGATGACGGCTCTCTCCGGCGGAGCTCCGGAACAGGCCCCAAGATGGGATCTCGTGGATACAAAAAGTTGTGGCGGTGGAATTAGGTTTTTGGCTCCGTATCTAATCATTTGGGGGTACGTAGGTATATATAGGGGGAAGATGTACGTCAGTGGAGATTTGGTGGGTCCACAAGGGTGGGGCCGCACCTGGGGGTGTAGGGCGCGCCCCCCTACCTCGTGCCCACCTCGAAGCTTCCTTGGCGTAGGGTCCAAGTCTCCTGGGTCATATTCGGGAAGAAAATCACGTTCCAGAAAGGTTTATTCCATTTGGACTCCGTTTGATATTCTGTTTCTTCGAAACACTGAAATAGGCAAAAAAACAACAATTCTGGGTTGGGCCTCCGGTTAATAGGTTAGTCCCAAAAATAATATAAAAGTGTAAAATAAAGCCCAATATAGTCCAAAACAGTAGATAATATAGCATGGAGCAATCAAAAATTATAGACACGTTGGAGACGTATCACTATGCTCGGCCAGCCTGCGTGGGATTCCTGGCATATCTGAGGGATGCCAGGAAAATATGTCCCAATTCTCGTGCAGGAACTCCTTTAGTGCAGCGTCTACAGCGGGGTTTAACTGTGCCCCGATGGCGGCTGTTTTTGTAGGGTCCGTTGGGTGGACTTGGAATTTGACTATTTCATCCGCAGGTTTAAAAGAAGTGGATTTGGGTCTTTTGTCGAGTATCACGTCGTCCCTGTCCACTGTGGAGCGTAGCGCAGTTAATTCCTCGGCCGCAAGGGCTTTCGATAATGCCTCGAGGGCCAGTGCAGTTGTTTTGTTTTCGGCGCGGAGCGCTATGTCCGGATCACTAGCTAGAGTGATGATTCCATTGGGCCCGGGCATTTTGAGCTTCATGTACCCGTAATAGGGTATGGCTTGGAATATCGTAAATGCCTCCCGCCCTAAAAGGGCGTGGTATCTGCTACTGAACGGGGCCACTTGGAATGTAATTTCTTCGGACCTATAATTCTCCAGAGTGCCGAATACCACATCTAGTGTGATTTTCCCAGCGCAGCGTGCCTCCCGACTAGGGATGATTCCTCTGAAGGTCGTGCTGCTTTGCTCAATGCGGTTCCTGTCTATTTCCATTTTTTGAAGAGTTTCCTCATAAATGAGGTTTAATCCGCTGCCGCCGTCCATGAGCACTTTAGTAAGCCAAAAGCCGTCTACAATTGGACTAAGGACCAATGCGGCTAGTGCTCGGGCTGTTCGGAATTTAGGTTCGTCACTGGCATTGAAGGTGATAGCCGTGTCGCTCCATGGATTTATTGCTGCCACATGGCAGACTTCGGCAAGGCTACGGAGTGCTCTCTTGCGCCTATTATTTGAGGCGAAGGACTCGAAGACTGTCAATACCGTATTGTTATCCCCGAGATGGTGCTCTGCGGTGTTTGGAATGAGGAGGTCCTCACCGCTCTTGGCCACCTGCCGGAGTACCCAACATGCTCTAAGGCTGTGTGTTGGTATGGTATCCGCTGTACTATGAATTTTGCAGGGCCCGTTAAGCCATCCCTCCAATACGGTTCCACGCCCTGTAGTGGGCTTTTGCTTCTTTGTGATTGAGTCGGGCGTCTTATAAGAGTGCACCCTTTTAATTTGGATTGGGTGTTTAGTCAGAGCCGGATTATCCCAGAATTTTGTTTCAGTTTTCCAGGCACTTTCCATCGCACAGTACTTCCGTACTATGGCCGCCAAGTCAGCGAAGCGTGCTATGTCACGGCGACTTATGGCGTTAAGGATTCCCTTGTCCATGCAATTATTGAAGAAAAATGATATTGCGTCTTCCTCGCGACAGTCCTTGACCTTGTTCATTACAAGGAGGAATCTGGCCCAATAATTATGTATTGTTTCCTGGGGCTCTTGCCTTATGTGGGAAAGATCGTTTGTATTTGGGTGGGTGGGTGGATTTGAGTCCGAACCCTGACCCGATCTGAGACCCAGGGGCAGAGGAGTTTCCGATCTAGGAAGTTCGGGCTCCGGGATGTTGCCCAATAAGTATGGCTCGATGCCTGATTCTAGGTTCAGGGCTTGGGTGATGTCCTTCCGTAAACGGGTATCTGGCTCGGAGTGCTCGGGAATCCGGACATAGTTTGTCCTCAAGATAGAGGAAGAATGGCTACACTATTCCTCCACCACCGCTATCTGATGGGTGACCGGCAGAGAGTTAATCTCCCTTTGGTCGGGTTTAAGCCCAATCCTATCATAGTCCGTAGCGACTCCCAAAGCGGCGATGCGATCCAAGAGCTCGTTTAGCGAAGAGAGATCTATTGGATCCATCTGCTCGACAAGTTTCGAGCCGACGTGGAGGCTGTTTTCGATGACCCGAGAAGTCATTGTCGGTGCAGCAGCCGAACGGGCGGTCATGACAAACCCGCCTAGCCGGAGAGTTTGGCCGATAGCCAGGGCTCCCCCAGAGGTGACGTTGTCCTTGAAAACGAGACGAGGCATCCTTCCTTGCGGTGATGGTAAAGTGGAACTCTCAATGAAAGCACCAATGTCGGTGTCAAAACCGACGGATCTTGGGTAGGGGGTCCCAAACTGTGCGTCTAAGCCGGATGGTAACAGGAGGCAGGGAACACGATGTTTACCCAGGTTCGGGCCCTCTCGATGGAGGTAATACCCTACTTCCTGCTTGATTGATCTTGATGATATGAGTATTACAAGAGTTGATCTACCACGAGATCGTAGAGGCTAAACCCTAGAAGCTAGCCTATGGTATGATTGTTGTTGTCCTACGAACTAAACCCTCCGGTTTATATAGACACCGGAGGGGGCCAAGGTTACACAGAGTCAGTTACAAGGGAGGAGATCTACATATCCGTATTGCCAAGCTTGCCTTCCACGCCAAGGAGAGTCCCATCCGGACACGGGACGAAGTCTTCAAGCTTGTATCTTCATAGTCCAACAGCCCGGCCAAAGGATATAGTCCAGCTATCCGGATACCCCCTAATCCAGGACTCCCTCACATACCATCGGCGTTTGTATTTAATATATGAGAGCCACCTTCCACAATCATCATTATAAATCCATAAATATGCATCAATTTGACTTAAGATTTTGGCCAAGCTGGGTTTCCTGGCTCCTGTGCTTACCCCTACGTTCCCGATTATTCGGCTAGGCGGTAAAGGGAGCACCTCTGTGATTGTTACTACCGGGTCATCCAAGTTAGTACCTCAAACTGGGTGAAGCCGAAATCTAGCAATCTTAAAGGATCACATTGGTCGGCAATGACGGAAGTGAAAATTTTGGTTCATTAATACCATAGAGTTCGGGAACTTTCCCCGAACTAAATCCTCAATATTTTCCTCCCACGTTGATCGGATCGGAGGTGAGGTTTCATGATCATGATAAGCATGACGACCCAAAGAAAGGAACCGATAGCGGGACTATTTTCTTTGGAAGATGTTTCTGATGTTAAAACGTAATATAACATATCTCTCCGTGTACCTTTGTTTATAAAACCGTATGGCCGGATTGCCTTGTTTTCCATAAATCTTTGCCCTTTTAACGGCTTTATAAAGTAGGAAAACACTCCTCGGCTACTGGCCGAAGAGGTTGAAGCCGATGGTCGGTCAACAAAGTTTTGTACAATAGCGATTCAAGCATTAATGACGTAGAGTACTTGGATACATAGAATCATTACACATAATTTGTGATTTTACTACGGATGTCGGTCCTTAATTCGGCCACCCGTGCCCGCATTAAGGCTCAGGGGCTACTGGGCTTCGGGCTTATTATTTTATTAAAGGGGCACATCGATCCGCTGATCAGGTGTTGCCACCTGACCAGTGTCTCGGGCGCTACTGCGTTGCCTGTTCAATGCAGAAAATTCAAAGTGCTTAGTGTTCGGCTTGTCCGAACTATGGGTAAATGCGTCTTTGGACAACAATAGGTACCATCTGGACCTATCTGACGTCAAGCTAATATATTGCGGCAACTTCTCAAGACCCTCTCTCAAGGGCCCGTTCGCCGATCACTATTATCTCTAATATATTACACTGTGTTTCTATTCCTACGTATGCTGCCGAGCTAGGAGTTGATCCTCAGGCCGGTTTTGCAAATCGACCTGAGTCTCAGGGGCTACCAGGATCAGCAGTTTTATGTTTTCCTTCAGGTGCATCTCGGGTTTAGACCGACACACACCTTGAGGGCTACTAGATATACATATACTGGCTATATGTCTCGGCAGAGAGTAAATTGCACCAATCAAAAATATTCACAAAAATCAGCCCACGGTCGGGGTGGTGCACCACCTCGGAAGCAGTCCGGCATAAAGCTCGGGTGCAAGTGGCTAGCTCCATAGAGGGCATTTCCGACATTAAGCTCGGCTAAATTCGTTCAATCTTTTAAAAGACCGAGGTAGTTTACGACACCTCGGATGCTGACCATCGTTGGAGTTCGGAAGTGGTCCGGCATAAAGCCCGGATTCAAATGACTCGTTCCATAGAGAACTTTTCAGCGTTAAACTCGGATAACCTCCTTGAAACTTTTTCAAGCCAAGGTGATCTATGACACCTCGGATATTGTCCGGCGTTGGAGCTCGGATATAGTCCGGCGCTGGAGCTCGGATATAGTCCGGCGTTGGTGCTTGGCTGCAAAAGATATCTCGAATGCAGTCCGGCGTTGGAGCTCGGATGCAAGAGGATCTCGCCGCACGGAAACACTTCAAACCCAAAGTGTGGCGTAAAAAACAACGAGGCATTGATAAAGGCCGATAACTTAAAGGGGCTCCTCGGATACCCAACGTGTAAACTCTTCGGATTTACTTCGGCGATCCTCAAGATCGAAGATAAGAAGATTTGTTGAACCAGTTTTCAAGACCGACGACCGAAGATGAAGAATAGTTCGGAAGGATCGAGGAGTGTCCCCAACTTGAAGACCGGTTAGGGGGCTACTGACGGTGTCCTGGACTAGGGGGTACTCACCACATCGTCTCCCGACCAGGTGGATCGGGCCGAGGACCCCCATGGCGGTTCACTCATGGGCCACTTCGGGCAGCCCATGCCGCATACAAGGAGTATTCCACAAGACTTGGTGATCAAGACAAGGACTCTGCTACCTCTTGAGCACTGCGTTGGATTTCCTTGAAGAGGAAAGGATGATGCAGCAAAGTAGTATAAGTATTTCCCTCAGTTTTTTAGAACCAAGGTATCAATCTAGTAGGAGGCTACGCGCAAGTCCCTCATACCTACACAAAACAAATAACTCCTCGCAACCAACGTGATAAGGGGTTGTCAAGGAAATACAATCAATTAAAGAGCAACTTTCATAATTAAATTTCCTTGAAATCCAAAATAGTGGGTTTAGCAACATCTAGGGTTTTAATCTCTTCAATCCCACTTTTATCAATTTCATCATCAAGATCTAAAAATTCCGAATTTTTGGAATGCCTTCTAGGTAAAGGTGGATCATATTCAGTCACATCATTATCAAGATTCATATTGCAAAACAAAGATTTAATAGGGGACACATCAATAACTTTTATATCTTCATCTTTATTTTCATAGAAATCCGGTTTAGCGGCCATCTTATTGACTAAGGTAGCCTGCTTATTCGAAATTTCGGCAGTCAACATTTCAAGACGAGCAATTTGGGATCTTATACCATCAAATTCTTTAGACATATCATCGAGCTCTTTATTCATATAACACATAAAACTTTTTTGTTCCTTAAGCTCGTTTCTGAAGAAATTATTATGCTCAAATTGCAAAACCATAAAACTCCTGATGTTGCTTCCGATCTCTTCTAACCTTTTAAGGTGAAGATCACCAAATCTAGGTAGAGCCATTGAGACAAACAAGCAATCCAACACACGAGCAAACAAAAGGCAAGCGAGAAAAAGGCAAACGGGAAAGAGAGGGCGAATAAGACAGCAAGGGTGAAGTGGGTGAGAGGAAAACGAGAAGCAAATGGCAAATAATGTAATGCGAGAGATAAGGGATTGTGATGGGTACTTGGTATATTGACTTCTGCGTAGACTCCCCGGCAACGGCGCCAGAAATTCTTCTTGCTACCTCTTGAGCACTGCGTTGGATTTCCTTGAAGAGGAAAGGATGATGCAGCAAAGTTGCTTAAGTATTTCCCTCAGTTTTTGAGAACCAAGGTATCAATCCAGTAGGAGGCTACGCGCGAGTCCCTCGTACCTACACAAAAAAATAACTCCTCGCAACCAACGCGATAAGGGGTTGTCAATCCCTTCACGGTCACTTACGAGAGCGATATCTGATAGAGATGATAGATAATATTTTTGGTATTTTTGTGATAAAGATGCAAGATAAAATAAAAAGCAAAGTAAAAAAGCAAAGGCAATAATAAAGTGATGGGAGATTAATATGATGAAGATAGACCCGGGGGCCATAGATTTTACTAGTGGCTTCTCTCAAGAGCATAAGTATTTTATGATGGGTGAACAAATTACTGTTGAGCAATTGACAGAATTGAGCATAGTTACGAGAATATCTAGGTATGATCATGTATATAGGCATCACGTCCGAGACAAGTAGACCGACTCCTGCCTGCATCTACTACTATTACTCCACTCATCGACCACTATCCAGCATGCATCTAGAGTATTAAGTTAAGAAAATAGAGTAACACCTTAAGCAAGATGACATGTTGTAGAGGGATAAATTCATGCAATATGATAAAAACCCCATCTTGTTATCCTCGATGGCAACAATACAATACGTGCCATGCTGCCCCTACTATCACTGGGAAAGGACACCGCAAGATTGAACCCAAAGCTAAGCACTTCTCCCATTGTAAGAAAAACCAATCTAGTAGGCCAAACCAAACTGATAATTCGAAGAGACTTGCAAAGATAAATAATCATACATAAAAGAATTCAGAGAAGATTCAAATATTGTTCATAGATAATCTTGATCATAAACCCACAATTCATCGGTCTCAACAAACACACCGCAAAAAGAAGATTACATCGAATAGATCTCCACGAGAGAGGGGAGAACATTGTATTGAGATCCAAAAAGAGAGAAGAAGCCATCTAGCTACTAACTATGGACCCGAAGGACTGAGGTAAACTACTCACACTTCATCGGAGAGGCTATCGTGATGATGTAGAAGCCCTCCGTGATGGATGCCCCCTCCGGCGGAGCTCCGGAACAGGCCCCAAGATGGGATCTCATGGGTACAGAAGGTTGCGGCGGTGGAATTAGGTTTTTCGCTCCGTATCTGATCGTTTGGGGGTACGTAGGTATATATAGGAGGAAGAAGTATGTCGGTGGAGCAAGGTGGGGCCCACGAGGGTGGAGGGCGCGCCTTGGGGGGTGGGTGCGCCCACCTCCTTTCTTTCTTGACGTAGGGTCCAAGTCTCCTGGATCATATTTGGTGAGAAAATCACGTTCCCGAAGGTTTCATTCCGTTTGGACTCCATTTGAAATTCCGTTTCTTCGAAACTCTGAAATAGGCAAAAAACAACAATTCTGGGTTGGGCCTCCGGTTAATAGGTTAGTCCCAAAAATAATATAAAAGTGGAAAATAAAGCCCAATAATGTCCAAAACAGTAGATAATATAGCATGGAGCAATCAAAAATTATAGATACGTTGGAGACGTATCAGACTCCTCTCCACCAACGTATTCGGCTAGAACTCTTGTTTTCCTAGGCCTCCGGTGCATTATATAAGCCAAGGCCAGGCTAGTCGATAGATCACTATGACATTATTCATCATACCCTCAGGTCTAGACCACAACATATGATCTCAGGGTAGATCAACTCTTGTAATCTCTATATTCATCAAGATCAATCAAGCAGGAAGTAGGGTATTACTCCATTAAGAGGGCCCGAACCTGGGTAAACATCGTGTCCCCTGTCTCTTGTTACCCATCGATCCATGACACACAGCTTGGGACCCCCTACCCGAGATCTGCCGGTTTTGACACCGACATCGCCCACAACTCTTTGTGTTCTACTCATGCATATAACATCTACGCATAAATCTGGCTCTGATACCACTGTTAGGGAACGTAGTATTTCAAAAAAAATCCTACGATCACGCAAGATCTATATAGGAGATGCATAGAAATAAGACGAGAGAGTGTGTCCACGTACCCTCGTAGACCGAAAGCGGAAGCGCTTAGTAACGCGGTTGATGTAGTTGAACATCTTCATGATCCAACCGATCCAAGTACCGAACGTACGGCACCTCCGTGTTCAGCACACGTTCAGCTCAATGACGTCCCTCGAGCTCTTGATCTAGTTGAGGATGAGGGAGAGTTTCGTCAGCACGAACGGCGTGGGGACGGTGATGATGAAGTTACCGGCACAGGGCTTCGCCTAAGCACTACGACGATATGACTGAGGTGTTGAACTATGGAGGGGGGCTCCGCACAAGGCTAATAGATTGTCTGTTATGCCTTCGGGGTGCCCCCTGCCCCCGTATATAAAGGAGGGGAGGAGGAGGTCGGCCAACAAGGGGCGCGCCAGGGAGAGGGGAGTCCTACTAGGACTCCAGTCCTAGTAGGATTCGGCCCCACTCTTTTTTCCTTCTATCGGAGGGGGAAAAGGGGAAGGAGAGGGAGTAGGAGAAGGAAAGGGGTGGCGCCCCCTTCCCAAGTCCAATTCGGCCTCCTCCCTTGTGGGGGGCGCACCAGCCCCTTGTGGGCTGGTTAGCCTCCCTCCTATGGCCCATAAGGCCCATATCTTTTCCCGGGGGGTTCCGGTAACCTCCCGGTACTCCGAAAAAATGCCCGAATCACTCAGAACCATTCTGATGTCCGAATGCAACCTTCCAATATATGAATCTTTACCTCTTGACCATTTTGAGACTCCTCATCATGTCCGTGATCTCATCCAGGACTCCGAACAAACTTCGGTCGTCAAATCACATAACTCATAATACAAATCGTCATCGAACGTTAAGCGTGCGGACCCTACGGGTTCGAGAACTATGTAGACATGACCGAGACACATCTCTGGTCAATAACCAATAGCAGAACCTGGATGCTCATATTGGCTCCTACATATTCGACGAAGATCTTTATCGGTCAAACCGCATAACAACATACGTTATTCCCTTTGTCATCGGTATGTTACTTGCACGAGATTCGATCATCGGTATCATCATACCTAGTTCAATCTCGTTACCGGCAAGTCTCTTTACTCGTTCTGTAATGCATCATGCTGTAACTAACTCATTAGTCACATTGCTTGCAAGGCTTATAGTGATGTGCATTACCGAGAGGGCCCAGAGATACCTCTTCGATACTCGGAGTGACAAATCCTAATCTTGATTCTGTGGCAACCCAACAAACACCTTCAGAGACACCTATAGAGCATCTTTATAATCACCCAGTTACGTTGTGACGTTTGATAGCACACAAGGTGTTCCCTCGGTATTCGGGAGTTGCAGAATCTCATAGTCAGAGGAATATGTATAAGTCATGAAGAAAGCAATAGCAATAAAACTTAACGATCATTATGCTAAGCTAACGGATGGGTCTTGTCCATCACATCATTCTCCTAATGATGTGATCCCATTCATCAAATGACGACACATGTCTATGGTTAGGAAACTTAACCATCTTTGATTAACGAGCTAGTCAAGTAGAGGCATATATACTAGGGACACTCTGTTTGGTCTATGTATTCACACATGTACTAAGTTTCCCATTAATACAATTCTAGCATGAATAATAAACATTTATAATGATATAAGGAAATATAAATAACAACTTTATTATTGCCTCTAGGGCATATTTCCTTCACATCCATATCCCCGAGTGCTAGGGGGTCTACTCACACATGGAGACATCAAGCATCATGAGGGTGGTAATGGTGAACGTGATGAATCACATAAGTAACACACAAGACGATTCACTAGGGTTCCTCATGTTACAATGATATGAGATGGATGTGGATGATGATGACAGTGGCGATAATGTTGATGTCCCCTTGTGCGTGGTGGTGAAGATGGCGATCTCCTCTTTGCCAATCCCTCCTCCGGATCACTCCGGAGGCTAGGGTTCTGCCTTCTGAATGTGTTTTTGGTGCGTATATATGTTCGTCTGATCCCCAATCCGACTTCATGGGGTGCAAGTAGTGGATGAGGCAGCAACGCTGACACCTAATATGACCACGCATACGAGCGGGCATGCTCGTATGCTAGGCCTTGTTTGGCTCTGGAAGCATTGCACTAGTTCCTCCTTGATCCCTTTGCTTCATTATTTTTATGATAGTTGATTATCATATTAAATAACAAGATTTCAACACCATTTCCTGGGATTTCTTCCATAAAACATTTATTTGTTCCAAAATATGCTACCTGAGGAATATTGACAAAAGGTAGTGCGCAAACGGGGTAAAATCCACAAAGCCTACCGTGTAGGCACAAAATAACTATCAAAATCATCACATAATTTGGACTCATCAGCAATGCGGCTAGGGGGTAGGGTGTGCCACCAGGCCACATGGAGGCTGGGTGGGTCCCCTCTGGCCCATCTTCATTACAATATTCCTCTCACATTCCGATATTATTCCTCAAAATCCCTGCTGCATTTGGAGCTCCATTTTTTTACTTATATTGTATTATTGGTTCAAATTTCCAGCCGTCCGGTAATTTCTCTCTCTTTGCATTCTTTGCATTTTAAGAGAGAAAAGACATTAGAATAGCTTCATAATATGAAATATGTCATTGAAATAGGATACATTATAGTAGGAAATATTGATGCAAAATGGATGTATCAGCACCCCAAGCTTAGACTCCGTTTATCCAAGCGAATACCGAGCTCAGTAAACATGACCACAAGTTTATGGAGAGAAGTATTGATAACAAAGAATACATACATAACAACATCAATTTACTAACACCATTATATATCATAAACAACAACTCTCTCATGAAACTTCTCATGATCAAGTAGCAATCCATTCACATGTTAAGGTTTAAACAACAAACTCTCTTGAAACCTGACAAACTATGTTTTCAGTCATCAAACAATCACAATGCATTCTTATTTTGGCAGAAGAGTCTATGTAAGAGTTTTGGTTTGGCAAACTTCACATACTCAACTATCATTTGGTCTTCTAATGATTGCTGGCACTCAGAAGCATATTTTTAGAACAAATTTTTTTCACTGGACACAAAGGAAGATAGGGGTTTAATGCTTCCACCTAACTTAATTATCTCAGCGATAATTGTCAACAACAATGAGTCATGATTATATATATTCAACTGAATATATGTGCCTAGATTTTTTTTCCCGACATATATTTTTTGCCAAATGGAGAATATTGAGATTGGAATAATGAGTTGACTCAAAATAAAAAGGAAAGTGTCATAAAAGTAAAAAAGATAGACCCTTCATGGAGGGAACATGGATTTAACATTTCCCCTTGTGATGGTATATTCATGTTATATTTTTTATTTTATTTTCTTTTCTTTTTACCATAACAAGTTCATGCAGAGCTTATTTCACTTGCAATAAGGCAGTTGAAATTTTGAAGATTTGAAGCAATCTCTAGTTGGGAGTTATGAAGATTATTTGTTGTTTCTAATTTCTCGTTGCTGCGGGGCACTCTCGGGTTAGAGATAACTTTAGATAATAACATTGCTCCATAGTGTGAGGTTTGAGTTGAAGATAATCAAGTATATCATTTATGTGTTGGAAAGGGTTTCATCATTCCTTTACCTTGCTATCTCATTTTCTTCACTGTCTAGATTTGAAATAGCCAATGTTTTCAACAGTTGAATTCCATATTCTTTGTGAAAGGCATAAAAACAAAACACTTGTTTTAAGTAAGCTGAAGTAATGACAATGATTACGTGACTACTTACATGAAAATCATATTGAATCTACTCAATACTTTAAAAATTAGATCTATTATAAAGATTCATCAGATGTACAAACACCTCAAACATAATAAAAATTACATCGAGGTCCATAGACAACCGAACGACCATTATTGCCGCCAGAACGAGCCACCGACACGCCGTCGTCGCCGCTTTCATGCCGAAGCCGACCTGGCCTTGTTGATAACAGTCAGAAAGTCTTCGTGCACGTGCTCATAAGGACCAGCGCCCCATAGCCGCAGTCGTCGCCATTGAATCTACTCAGTACTTAGAACTTGCTATCATGCAAACACAAGATTTGTTTGTCCTGAAGCCGTTTTCACTGGCATATGATTCTCCGCCAATATTTGCTTTATGAATACAGATCTAAGTGCCCTTTTTCCTAAAAAGTATGATCATCCACCCTATCCCTTTGTTCAGTTATACTAAAATTGAAGAGGGGGGGGGGGGGGTCATGGGAAGATAGGAGTTCCATAAGGGAGGTTGGTCTTGCTTTGTGAATGCAGATCGATAAGATCATCTGCCCTGTCCCTTTGTTCAATCATACTAAAATTAAACTGGGAAGATAAATCATGGGAAGAGAGTTCCACAGGAGAGGTTGGTCCATGGGAGAGAGAGGACAAGCACGATTGGTACCTAACCAAATTTTGCGCTCTTGTGATAGAGATAAAGAGCAATGAGGTTGATCTCCAAAAGTTGCTTACAAGTTTCTAAATCAGTGTTTTATGTCTCGATAAGCTAATCATGCTCGGATATTGTGTAATACAATAGGTCATATAAGCTTCTTGTCATTGCTCCATACATCTTCGTTCGTTAAACAATTTTCCATGGACTACTTTTTATTAACACAGTACATACACAAGCGCTCATACATATGCGCATACAGTCACCCTTATGAACGCACACACGCACATCCTACCCCTATGAGCATATTCGAGAGATTGAGCCGGCATATCATCTTGAGATTTACGAAGTCATCGTAGACGCCTCGTCGTCGTCGGGAATGTCTCCTCCCACAGAAAGCGTGTCGCCGGAAATTCAGGAATAAATCCAGTAATAGTGCGAGCACCAGGAGTTGAATCCTGATGAGCTAGAGATAGCACTGTCCCTCTAACCATCTAATCATAGGTTGGTTCTCCTTCGTGGGCTACTTAGTGTCTAAACTTTAACAAAATAAATATATCCATCTTTTCACACTTTATTTAAGAAAATCTTTCGTAAATGTTAACGCACACACATGTGGCACGAAGCAACATTCCCGACGTCAGTATCATTCATTTTGTCACATCAAAACAGATGACATCAGCAGGAATCTTTTTTATTTTGGCTTAAAAAATTTTATCTCCTAATTAAAAAATCCAGTTAAAAATCTGTTTTCACTATTAAATCTGTCTCGACGAGATCTTCAAAACTAGATCCCATGTTGATATATTTTGACGAATTTTTTTTTTGCCAAAAGTAGACATGATGTTTACACTATAGTTGCCATAGTGTTACACTAAAGTTGCCATGTGGCAATTTTAGTTTATAGAGCATGGCAATTTTAGTATTTTGACCATGGCAATTCCACTACTTCGACCATAAAAATTATTTTTTATGAACCATGACAATTTTAAGTGCATGTATCATGGAGATTTTAGTTTATGGTTCATGACAAGTCTAGTTTCTTAATTCCCTGTTTTATAATATGTCAAAATTACTTTTAAATATAGAAGAAAATAGTTAAAACATATCATAACAACTTCACTGTAAACACCATGGCAATTCATGTGCAATAGACATGGCAACTTTTGAAAGTCGTCGAAACATATTGATATGAGATCTAGTTTCGAAAATCTCGTCGCGATGGATTTAATGGTGAAAACGGATCTTCAATTGGATTTTTCATTAAAAAGATAAAACATTTTAAAAACTGAAAGTCTAAAAAGATTCTCACATGCATGCATGCGGTGACGTGGCGTAGTTTGTGTGTTATAGGGCGTGTGGACGGGTGTCGCTCCCACCACACACCACACGTGTGAGGGTTATCAGCGTCCAAATCTTTTTGTTTTATCTCAAAAATAGATGAGAGTAGTAAGGCGCGACATCAACTATCTAGTGGGGATGAAAAGCACGGAATTCTTTCTACAAAAAACAAAGTGACACACCTCGGATTTGCAGAACAGATCACTTCAAATTCTCCCATCACTTTAAATTAATAGCTTTGCTAAGTCTCGGTCGACTAAGACTTCATTATGACTCAGTCGATATTATCTTCTTTTGATTTTGCATGAAGATTCGTGCAAAATTTCTTTTCAGTTTTTCTTTTCTTCTTCTTATATAGTATATCACTTGACTGAGACTTGGTTAAGTCTCAATCGACTAAGACCTAGCCACACCCTTAAATTAAATCAGAGATCAGAGTTAGGTACATGTCCATACCGCCTATACGCCTTCCATCCATGGGAAGGCCATGCAACTTCGGATGAGAAATAATCGTCCTCTTGGGAAGTGCAAAGGTAGATCATCCTTTCTCAACTATAGAGACTCTTCGCATGAAGCCTTCAATTTAGCCCCTTCAAATACCCTCAACCATTTAATTGTGCTGTTACCAATGCCACCTATTGCAGCCAAGCCTTGAGGCTGTGGAGGATACTTAAAGATCCATCTCGCTCAGGAGATAGAACCTAGAACATCCACAAAACATACTTTTGATCGACCATGTCGAGCGATGGCAGACCAACAGTAGCTGTGAAGATGTTCGTCGACAAGGAGAAGAAACGGGTGCTGTTCGCGGAATCTGACAAGGAGTTCGTCGATGTCCTCTTCAGCTTCCTCACGCTGCCTCTCGGCACCATCGTTCGTCTTCTTGGCAAGCAGTCTCAGTTAGGGTGCCTTGATGAGCTGTACAAGAGCGTGGAGAGTCTCAACGTAGATCACTTCCAAACTAAGGAGTGCAAGGCCATGCTTCTTAGTCCTGTCAATGCTGCGGCATTCCACTTGGACCGTCTTAAGGTAAAATTTGACGATACCAATCAAAGTGGATTTTACACTTGCGCAACACACAGGCAGTTTAGCTCTGTACTACCTGGTTGCAAACATGGCTGCTCGTCGTCAAGCTTCTGGAAATGTCCACCGCATCTTCTTGCTGCTGTTCGAGACTATGGGGATGGTGTGTTTGTCAAACATGGTCCGAAGTACATCGTCACTGATGATCTCCAAGTGGCTCCTGCTTCTACAAGACTTGTCTTTTCCCTGCTCGACAGGTTTGGGCTACAAGATCAAGCCAAGCTTGAGGAGAAAATTCTTGAACTGAATGCCAATAAAGTTAGTCTCTCTCTTTAACTCCTTCTCATTTTTATCCCCCACGAAAGAAAAAAAAACTCCTCATTTTATGTTTCTACGAAATGCAAGAATTCATTGGTATACCGTCATTTTTCTTGCAGATAATTCGTTTGCTTAAGAACGTACTGATCTCCAAGCAACCCTTGACTGCACTATGTTTTGACGTCTGCCTCTCAGTCCCACTGACAAAATATTTGGATCAGTTACCTGAAAATCTGTTTCCCAAAGAAGCCAGTGAGGATAGTAAGCCCGTGCTCAGCGCAGTCGAAATAACGCTCGTCCATACGAAGGACAAGACATCGGTGTTGTATGCCGAAGTCGGAGGGGATTTTCTTGATCTTCTCTTCGGGTTACTTTGCGTTCCACTTGGATCCATAATCAAGACATACGGTCAATGGTCACAAAACGGGTCCATCGATGGTCTTTACAGAAATATTGACGAGAGCGCAAGAACATGGATGAAACAAGAATGCCAAACGGTACTTCTAGCTCCCAAGCTGGCACCCTTCTTTGGTTGCAGCAGCAATGTACTACAAACAGAAGAGATGAGCCCAAGAAGTCTGACCTTCAGATGCTTCAAGTGTCGTGCAGTTAAAGTTGCATACGGCCCAACCGGTTGCAGTTGCAGTTACCCTACGGAGGTAACTGTCACGGAATCGAACCCAAAGTTCCAAGGCATAGGAATTGTCAGCACAGCATATGTCAAGGGAGGGCTCAGAAAGTTCCTGGTGACGAGTGACCTGCGCGTCCTCGATTTCACCATGACCAACACTCTGCAAGTCATGAGCGCAGCTAGGATTCCCAAGGAGAAGCTTGTGGAGAAAGATCTCACTCTCGACAAAGCCCAGGTAATTAACCCCACAAATGTTACACAGATCATGCCTGAAATGTAGTTGACCGTCACTCATGAAAACTAGCCATTTGTTCTTGGTTATTTCAGCTCCGGCGTCTAGCACTGACTGAAGTTGCTCTCCTTGTTGACAGGTTCTGAAGCTGCTAAGGGCTGCGATGCTGACTCGCGATGCACTCACCAGCTTGCTCCTGCCTCACAAGAAGTAGCGCATCACCTGCACCGCGGGGCCTCCTGATCTGAAGCCAGAACATGCGATCGATGAAGATATTATCACCAGTCTAGTAGTTTACTAATACTGTTCCGTCTATGAACTAATGTTGAAACTGCCGCGTACCTCTTTGCTCCTGGTATCATGTCTCGAATGAATAGAAGAGGCACTTGTCGCAGTGTGCTTGGGACCTCTGCTTTATTCATGCCGGTTCCGATCGCTTCAATTTTTCTATTAATCCATATTCTCCACCTTCATGGGATACTTCACAAACATTGCGACGGCTTCATATCAAAGTGCTTTTTAGAACAAAGGCTCAAGATGAGTCCGGCTTTGAATCAACAAAGTCGTCAATCAACTAGGTTACCATGAAACACCAAGTTGCAAACAGAAGAAAAAGAAAAGGAAAATGAGGATGCAACCCCAACGGCCAATACAAAGAGCTGAAGAAAAGATAACAGACCACAAACAAAGAAGCAAAACTCTACGATGCATCCTCACATTGCCATTCGCATCCACCTCTGAAAGAAGGCACACATGCCCTTTCACCCTCGATCGAAGGGCGCCGCACCATCGGTAAGGTAGAGCGGCTCACCCACGAACAATGGACTAGCTGACAAATAAACAAAATGCTGCGCACAACCACCTCACCAAGAAAACTACCCACGGACCAATTCCACCATCCACGTTAATGGGATCGCCCAAAGAAGGCATGACCAAAGAATGGAGCAACAAAGCCATCAGGATGGGTCGGAGCCGCCAAGACCACGATCGCTCATCACCACCATTGCATCATTGTCGCAGTACAGTGTTCCCTATTCCCCTCTCGGTCAGTGTCAAGAGCGTTGACCTATCGAACAAACTGGACCACACGAAGAAGAACACGACGGGTCGAGGACGAAACCAACCCTCAACGGAGGTGCGTCACCACTGGAAATGAAAAACGCCTCCACCAGGAGCACACCTTCGCACACACTGGCACATACCCACACATACCCAAAACACTACCTCCAAGGAGGTGATGACGTTGAGCGTCGTCGCCGCCCAATTCCAAGGATTGAGGGTTTTCACCTAGGTGCACGGGAGGAGAAGGGGGATATCTACCTCGACTGTCGCCTTCAAGGGGGGAAATGTGCCCAAAGCGTTGTCGGCATCGTGGCTGCCACCGCCAACCAAGGTATTCCCCTAGCTATCCCCAAACAACAGAGTGGTCGAGAACCTCGCTGCCACCTTCACCGGCGGCCAACAATGTCTACTACAGAAGATGATGTCAAAAAAAATCTACTACAGAAGGGGAAAAAAAGACCATGACTATATTTCCAACAACCTTCACCGGCGACCAACAAAGTCTATACTACAGAAAAAAAAGACCATGACTAAAAAGGATTACATCATGTGATTTGCATGACTTAAGCACATAATCTATTATTATCCCTAATCAACCTCTGCGCACATCCATCTAAAAACATACTCCGGGGTGCGAGCATGGAGGAGGCTGGGAGCGACGATCGCATCAGCGGCCTCTCCGACGACCTCCTGCGCGACATCCTCCTCCGCCTCCGCTCGCTCCCCGCCGCCGCGCGGACCGGCATCCTCTCCCGCCGCTGGCGCCACGTATGGACCAGCATCCCCGAGCTCGTCATCGACGAGCTGCACGTGCCGGGCCGGCCGCCGAGCTCCTTCCTGCGCGCCGTGGAAGGCGCCCTCGCCGCCTACTCCGCCTCCAGCGTCGACGTCGCCGCCCTCAGCATCGCCGTGCCCGACGCCAGACTCTGCCGAATCAAAGCTCGCCGCGTCTCCTCGTGGCTGCGCGTCGCCTCGGAGCGCGTCGCCGGCACGCTGTCCCTCGCCCTGCCCCGCTCCGAGCCAGTCACCCACGGACAGGAGATCGAGCTGCCCCCTTGCGGGAGGGCGACGGAGATCGCGCTCTCCCTCGCGGGGGCGTTCGTGCTCCGGCTCCGGCCGGCGGCCTCGTTCGCGGCGCTCACCGTGCTGACGATACAGTCGGCCGCCATGGACGGCCGGGAGCTCGGGGCGTTCGTGTCGTCCATGTGCCCGCGGCTGACGGACCTCACCCTGCGCGTCAGCCTCGTGGCCTGCTCCGACGTCTCCATCCGCTCCGCCTCTCTCAGGCGCCTGGAATTCGGGGCCGGGTGCGCCCAGCGGCTCGGGGTCGCCGCCCCCATGCTCGAAGTGCTGGTCGCGTCTTTCCTCCACCACGCCCACATCTCGGCCCCGAGGCTCGCCGAGGCCAAGGTCCAGCGCCTGCACCGGCACCACTTCGCCGACGACGTGCCTCGTCGTCTCCGGCGGCTGGACATCACGCAGTTGTACCTAAACGCGGCGGCGCCCACGAGGGCCGGGCGGTTCGATGCGGTCGACGAGCTGAGGCTGTCTGCCCTCATTGTACGTTCAATTTATTGGCTTCGATCTGTGCCTATGAATCCATGGATTGCTTGCTCAAACGATGCGTCTTAATTGGTCCTTTGATTTTGGTGATGATTCGGTTTTGTGCTTCCGATTATTGTTTTTCAGGGAATGGAGGGGTACACTAGCTTCTTGGACGATGTGAACAATCTTCCCGTGTGTCAGACCGTGTTATCGGTATCGTTAACAGGGGATCACCATGGCTTTGTTCCAACCATGCTGCATCTCCTCAGGAGAAGCAACGCTATAAAGAAGCTTGTGCTGGAGACATACACTCAGACAGTACGTAATTTCTAGGGTTCATTTTATCAGTTCATTCAAACTGTAGCTCAAATATTCATGATTTAGAATTAAGGAAACATGTTTAGGGGTAGTGCTTTATGATTTGGAGGCCCATTGAAAAATCGTCGAAAATGTTATCTGGCTGACGTTCGCTGGGAGGGTGGCATTTCGAATGTTTTTGCTGTCAGTTTTAGTTGTGTCGTGGGTGGCAGTTTCTTCGGAGCGACATGGCATTTTGTGGGAGGACGACAATTTTGAGCCTTCATCCCAGAATATGTGTGCACTTCTGAAGAAACTGCCACCCCACACACAACTAAAAATGCAACCAAATCGTTCGCAAATGCCACCCTTCCCAGCTAAGGGGTCCAAAATCATATAGTAGCATAATTAATGCACTATGTACTCTAGCTCTTTGCCTAATGTAGTCACTGTATTTTGTTAAAAAATTGCAACTCCTGAATAATATTGCATCTACATGATTTTTCCAGGAAGATCCATGCTCGACGGCTTGTCCATGTCGCTTGCCGGAGAGTTACAGGGCCAACAATATAACCCTCGATTCACTTGAAGAGATAGAGATCAATACGTTCATGGGAGAAGATGACCAGGTGGAATTCCTAGAGCTGCTAGTATCCAGATGCAGTGCAACAAGGCCTATAAATGTGGTGCTCAACAAGTCGTACCTTGTTCCTTTACCAACCGAGAAAGTTTCCGAGATGATCCGCAGCATTTCTCGTCCGAATCTGAGAGTCGGATTACATTAAATCTCCAACAAGAGGTTTTTAGAAGTGGCACTGTAAGAAGTGGATCCTATGCATGGTCTGAACTATTGGTTTGTTAGTGGTTGTCTCGAAAAAATACTTATGACTGATGAACTTCGTATCGATAGGCGTGTGGTCTAAAATCTCGATTGCAAACCTAGCACGGTTGATATCCTTTGCAGCACGTTTCCAAGCAGACCGCCGCGTGGTCTCTGCACTCTCGACATCAACCACTGGTAGTCACCCACCGCTTTGTCCGATAGAGGTTCTAAGAACTCACATTTTTCCAGGATTTCAGGGGGAGGTACTCCCCTGACAAGGTTACTCTCCAGCTTTGGCTTCTTCTTGTTTCGATCTTGCAGAACCTCTGGAGCTGGGTTTTCAAGGAACAGCGGCGATGCTCCTGGGATGATTTCCTGGCGAAAGGGCAAGCTTCTGGCACTCTGCAGACAGAAGTCGAACCACTGGTGGATGAGTGGAGATGGACCTCTAGTTCTGCCCCCAATTTTATCAGTCTGAAACCTTGTAGCACAAGGTATCGCCTGTAGTGCATAAAACCAATGCAACCAATAAGATAGTAGGCTCACTGTTGCAATGAAGAAACAACAACAGTGACATAACTCATCCGATTGACAGTCACAATGTAATGAAATTAAGTGTGGGAAAAACACAACATACCCATAAATCAGCCCAGAGGCTACTGCCTGACTTGGGAACAACAACAGCGACATTGGACATTCGCTTTGCAGCAGGGATGACATCGCTGCTCCAACCCACTGTGACCCAAACATCCCCAACTCCAAACGATTTCAGATAGTTCATGCTGTCAAATAGCTGGACCTACAGAAGGATACCAAAATTAAACACTAATTGCTATTCGTTATATTAAAGGGTCATTTTGTCTTTTCCACAAAATTATTTTGGGCCATCACTTCACTTGCCAGATCGAACAAAGTAGATGGAAAGTAAGAAACATACAGAGAAGATGTGTTAGTTGGTAGAAACCTGTTTTTGTAGCTGTGTAAAGCTGTTTAGGACTGCTTCCCTGCCACCATCAACTTCTGTTTCCATGTCAATCGTGTTATATGATGATCCCAACTGCTTAAGGACTGCACCAATTACTTCTCTAGGAGAATCAATCATTGAAATCTTCCCAGCTAGTTCAGGCCTCCACAAATCCTCCCAATCCTACAGATAATACATCTATATGAGTAGCTAATGAGTAGTTGCAACGTTGATGTCTGTGTGCACAATGTCATCATCTATATATGTCTTTATTCACAAAGATGTTATAAATAGCAAAATAGTCAACCTCAACCAGTACTAGCAAAAGGTTTGTTTCAGTACTATGCTACATCTTTTATTTAACTCCAAGGTAAGCTTTTTAAGGATAAGTTAATCACTGTATAGTTGACATTGTATCTTCAGCCTAATGCTGCATGTTCTCTGAAGATTTTGTTTACCTGTATTGGCTTCAAGTTATGCTGCTTAAACTTGCTTTTCTTGTACGCAATGACCACAGTGCCCCATCTATACGGAACACCCCATACTGAGCCATTAGAATCTGCCTCTCCATTCTGGTTCCTGCACAAATGAACCTGATAGACTATAATGAAAATGGAAAGTACACCTCGGGACATCTTCACTTGAATTGACTAATTCATTTCCGGGAGTACATTTAAGTTATGCTTCACAAATATGATATTTCCTGGAAGAAAATGAGTTTGACTGAAGCAAATAATGAGCATGGGAGATGTTATTCTAGTTATGGAGATTGTGCTAGAAACCTACATGTCATTGTGATTCACATGATAGAATATCTTTCTTATAAAAAAATTCATCTACACAAATTAAACAACACTTCTTCAGCCATCCGCATTCGTTATCACAGCATACAAGGCAACACAACATTAACAGCAGGGACCAGTGCGACTATCAGAATTGGTAAGAGAGGAAGAACACTTCAACTGTCGATTCTCACCTTCCATCTGTCACTTAGGCTCCTATACCAATCCTGCTCTTCAGCATTGTTGATAGGTTCTACCAGTCCCTTACGAATAGCGTAGCCGAGCCAAGAGTCCCCAATAGAAACGACATCAGCTGCCATCGCGGATTTTGGCTGAACCTGACCTTTGTCCACGCATTTTGACAACTCAGAGAAGAGCGCGTCGATACTAGGGCGGAACTCAGGGCTGAACTTGAGCCTCTTCCCCTGTGCTTCAACGAAATCCTACAAACAACAAACCAAAATTATCTTAAAATCCGAAAAAACTCATCGTTCCATCCTATCTTTCATATCTCGTGGTCTAACTTATAATGGCCCAGTAGTCAAAGCAAATGGTGTAAAGTGCATAAGAGGAGAAGGGCCAGACCTTGATCCATGCGGGAGGGAAGGAGCCGCGGAGCGCGACGACGCGCAGGGGCACGGAGAGCGCGTAGGTCTTGGACTTCCACTGCTGCAGCGCGGCCTCCCACTCCTCGTCGCCCTCCTCCTGCTCCTTGGCCTCCACTGCGGCGGGAGGAGGGGGCGGCTGGGCGCACGCGCGTGCCGCCGGGGCGGGCAAGAGGATGAGGAGGGAGCAGACGGCCAGGTGGAGCGCCACCGCCGCCGCCGCGGAGGCGCCCCGCGCCCACTCCCAGCCTCCCCGGCCGGGCGCGGCCGGTTGGCTGTTGGGCGGCCGGGAGGAGAAGGCGAGCTGCTTTGCCTTCGGGTTGCGGTGGTGGAGGGAGAGGCGGAGGCGGGGCTCCGGGAGGCGGTGGGTAGGGAGGGGGGCTGGGGGTGGGAGACGCGGGTGGGGGAGGAGGAGATGCAGCGGCTTCCCCTCCATCGCCGGTCAGGCTGCCGCCTATTGGCCTCCGCCTCCGACCTCCGACCTCCGCGGCTTATCCAGTGGGCTACTGGAACGTGTCAAGGGAAGATACAAGCAGTGCAACCCGGACCTGAACCAAACTTGTGCCTACAACCCGTTTGGAACCCAGCCAAACTTCTGTCTCAGCACACACGCTTTCGTGCACAAATGCTTTCGAATCTTTTAAACATAAATGAGCCAGAAAAAAATGGAGAAATTTTGTTTTTGAATTTTTAAGATGAGAAATTAGGAGAGAGAGAGAAAGAGAGTACTCCCTCTGAAAACAAATACTCCCTCTGTCCCATAATGTAAGACGTTTTTTGACACTAGTGTCAACAAACGTCTTACATTATGAGACGAAGGGAGTATAAGATCTACTCCCTCCGTTCCGAATTACTTGTCTTAGATTTGTCTAGATACGGATGTATCTAGCATTATCTAGACAAATATAAGATCTAGTGTAATCTAAACGATCTTATATTTGTTTACGTTAGACTTCTTACAAAAGAGGAAATAAGGGCTCCTTTGCTTCCAAGGAATTTTATAAGATTCTTGGGGGATTTTGATCCTTATAAATAAAAGAATATGAACATGGGCCGTCTGATTGACAGGATTCAAATCCTTAAGAATTTTCTCTAAGAAAGAAATTCCTTTGCACTCGATTTTCGAGGAAAGTTTACATGCACTCAGACCTCTTGCTACAATTCATTTCATTTGTTTTCATATGTATTAGGTTTTCTTATCATATTGGATTCGAACGGACGTGCCACTTGATTCGTTTGCTTTGTTTCAATACATTCTGATAGTCTTTCGAGTCAAAGAGGATCTAGGTTGCTATGGAATCGAGAACAAAGGAATGTATCATGTAGGAATTTGACAACCACGATGCGATTAAACGGCTCTCATCACAAATTCACCATTGTAGTAGAACATAAATCCAGTCTACATTACAAGTTCACAACATAAGGAACAATGCCATGAAAATGCTAGAGCACATGATATTCATGCAAGACGACTGATGCCTCAAAGCCTAATGTCTCTGAAAATCACATAGATCAGTAGGTCACCTATCTGGCATCTGATACTTACATCTCTAATAAATTAGTATACAAATATAACCCCGGTAAAGAATTGGAAATGAGCACTATAAAGTTAATAAGCTACATCAAACATCTTCTGGACAACAGCATGTTGCAATAGCTAAAAGAATCGATGAACCATGGTAAGAAAAATGATGTCTAGTACATTATCTACCCGTTGACGAAGAAGCTTTGCATTCTATAGATCTTCTTGTAAGAGTTTGTTCAGCAGGGTGGTCATGAGCGAATCCCTCTTCTGAGCTCTTGCTTCTTCCCTCATCCTTCGCTGTTCCTCTCGCTCTATCCATGACTGCTCCAGCATCAGCCTCTCCTGCTCCAGCTTCTGCATTGACTGCCTCCACTCTTGTTCAAAAATGAGCCGCTCCTGGGCGCGCCGGTCCATCGTCTCATGCCACAGCATATCTACATGCTGTTGCTGCACTAGGAATTCCTGCAACAGATCATGGATGCTTGAACTGCCTGTCCTTGAGTTTTCTGCCATTCGTTGCGATGGTTGCCCCTTATCACCGGCCTTCCGCTTTTTGCTTATCACGGGTTTCTCATCATCGCTGACTTCAACGCCATATTCGTTGTCATCAGACTCCCCAGATGACCGATCACCGCTAGGTCGCTTTAATTTCTTTTTAACTGAAGTTCCCGATTCAGATTGAAGAAGTTGACGTTGCATATTTCTAGCACGTTCAGTGAAGACTGCATGTAATTCTTCAAAGAAGGGACATTGTCTGCCGGTTTCTGGGTCAGATGTTTCTTTCCCCTGATGAAAAAGAAAGAGTTATCACCCCATAAACAATGAAGGTACTATAAATCTTAGTTGCAATCACACAGCAAACTTATAATAACAAAGGTGTCCAAACAAGAGGGGTGTAGTGGAATGTCGTCATGACAAAGATAATACTGAAACAAATTAGGCGAGACATTGTAGGAACATCCTAATGGAACATTTTTACCTGAAAGCTTGAAATTGGTTCCAACACCCAACAAACCCCAAATCAGCGTCATTCTAAACCTAACTCTGAAAAAGATGTAGGACATGTCTATCCCCTGAAATTTTCAAAATTTGCCCTGGTTCTTTCTCAATAAACCTAATTAAACCATCCGAAATGACATCCATTTTTCCCCCGGAGTGTTCAACTTCATTCTCCTTTTGCCTGAGATGCCCCTACTTTTGTTATCCTGATTTTATCGCTTATTTTGAACAGCACTAGTTTCTGCTATAAAGTTTTAAAGTGGATAGAAATTGTCACATTTTAAAGTGGCTCAAAATGTCACAATTTCTATGCTCCACTTTAAAACTTTACAGCAGTAAACTAGTGCTGTTCAAAATAAGCGATGAAATAAGTTTAACACACAGAGGCGACACACAAAAATAGCCTGCATCTTTTTCTGAAAAAACTTGCGACCTCCATTCTGGATAGTTTGTCACTGAAGTTTCCCTTAAAGCAAAGAGATTCCACCCTGGCTTTTCCTTTACACTTACCAATCTGACCATATTCACCTGAGCTGACATGTTTCCCCCTTTCTATCAGGAGCAATATAAATGATGATTCCTTGGGTTATCCTAGCCTTCATACGGAACAGTCGTGTCATGTTGGATTAGCTTTACCCCCTAAATACAACAAATGAACAAAGTGAAATGCTAAAAAAGAAAACTGAATACTGCACTTTTTCGCATACCAATTAGGCACAACTATACTCAGAAAAACCTCACTCCCAGTCCTAGGGCGTATATATAAGAAGACGGAAAAACAAAATGCCTTGTAATTTAGCATTACAGGCAACTGCATTAGGCCGACATGGATTTTAAACTCCGGGTATCTACCAGGTATGTGCGAAATTAAAGGTGTGCAATTCAACACATGACTTGTCCAACAATGCTAGACCTTCATTAGTCATTTCAAGTTGCCTAGGGCCAAAGAGTATTCAACTTCCATTCCAAAATTAGAAGGGGAAAAAAGTATTCAACTTCCGTTCCAAAATTAGAAGGGATAAACAACTAATTCAACATGACCAGAGAGGTTCCTCCCTTTTGATCGAGAACACAAAGGTTGGCCTAGCAACATGAAGAATTGGAGACACCAGGCAGAAAGTTATAACCATTACTCCATTATTAGGGAGGCAGAGGTGCAAGGGAACGGCGGCAGGCAGAGTATAGCGCACTGGTACGTACCTTGTATCTGTTGACGAGGTTCTTCCACTTGCACTTGCACTGGTCGGCGGTGCGGCGGTACCCGCGCGCCCGGAGCGCGTCGGCCACCGCCTCCCAGAGCGTCTTGGCGCTGCGGCCGGCGGCGGCCTCCCGCTCCAGCTCCCCGCGCGCTGCGATGAGCTCCCGCGTCTCCTGCACGCCCCACTGCGGCACCCGCTCGTCCCTGAACCCTCCTCCCCCTCCACCTCCCCCCGCCTCCATCATCCCTCCCGCCGCCCTCTCCCGCCGCGGCCTAGCAAGGACGACGGTACGCCCGTGACTCGGCGGACGCAGGCCCGGCTCGCTTTCTGGCCTGGATTGATTTGGGTGGCTTGCGCTGCCACGCGACCTTCTTCTGGCGTCTGGCCCGTGGCCTCGCCCCGCTTTTCGTTTTCTTCTCGCCCTCGCCGGTGGATGCCGCTGCAGTTGCAGCTGCTGCCTGACGTTTCTTACTTTTCTGCCCATTCACACGCCGCTCCCTGCGCAGAGACGACGGGCGGGCCCCTTCCGTTCACACTAGCTGTCGTCCGTCCACCTGCACCGCAGACGCAGTTTTAATCATCGTTTTACTGGGCTGAATTTTTTTATTAGGCTGGCCTTGACTGGACTGGACCTGGCCCGGGCCCGCTGCCGCCCACCCCACTCACTGACCCACCGGCCTCCCATCCCCAAGAACAAACAAAAGATATTCCCCACCCTTTTACTGTACACAATATTCAGTCTTCTGCCAAAACTAACAAAAATTATCATATTTAGCACATACACTGGCTCACCACCAGAAGTTTGCCATATGGAGTAATGAAAATATGATCCAATGCTTGCTAGGAGTACAAAATTGAAGAATGCACGAGTCACCATGAGAACACAGTGGCTCCAATTGTTCCATATATATATATGCATGACATGCCTGCATGAGCTGCTGGTAAACTTTATTCAAGATGGGAAGAAATGCAAACTTTTATTTTATTTTTCTTACAACGAATGGAATAGATCTACTGCTACTACTCCACTGTACCCTTTCTGCCGGATGCGCAAGCAAGCTGGCCCCGGCCGGTGCCGGTGGTGGTCACGCCCCACGGTAGCTTCTGCTGCCATGTGAACTTCCACGGCGCTTTCTGCAAGCTGCGGTGGCCGGTGGGACTCTCGTCTCGGCGTTTCACCACGGCCGCAGGACTGTCGGCGACGGCGTGCCCTTCTTAAATTTTCACCTCTACGCTATGCCTACCAAGATTTTTACCACGGCCCGGTTCGTTCTTGCTTGCCGGTCACCAGAAAATTATTGTAGGAGTGCTTTCCTGGTTGGTTCCTACTACCCCGGAACGGTCAGCTGCTTTCAAGCGCTTGCTGATGATGCTCATCACTTCCCGAAGATGAGCTCCTTCAGAGAATCCATGGGTGAGCTGTGGCCGTAGGCATCGGTGTCTCTCCCGAAGGTGAAACCTGGAACACGGCGCGCGACTCGCGGTTAGGAGACCGATTCCAAGGAGTTGTGGTTCATCATAATAAAGAAAAGTAATAGATTGATTAGAGATGGAGCGGGGAGGAAACCTAGCCACAGAAGCAATCCAAATGTCGTCGCGAAGAAAAACTCTCTGCTGATGCTGTTGCAGCTGGAATGGGCAACAGCTCAGGGTTAAGTCTTGTAGAAACACTTGCTGCATATATAAATCAGGGCTATCGTAGCTGCGAAAACGTACCAGTACATGCAGGCCAGGTTACCCCAACCTTGTAGGGCACATGCCCAAATAGATCCGGTGAACCTAAATGGATTAGGAGAATCAAGAGTAAGTGGTCATATAAGAAACTGTGGATAGATAAAAAATGGCATCTGATTGACTGTATTGGGAAACATCAAAGAGAAATAGACTTCTTATCTTACAATGGAACTACATTTGGCCTCTATCAATGTCATGTTAATAGTTCTCTCAATCGCAAATTTCACAAAATAAGCAACCAACTTATGGCCTTTCATGGAACTACGCGAGGATGTAAATGAAAATATCTTACTGGAGGGCTCATTTACCCTCTTTTGCAGTGAGTTTCGCTACATCACCTACTGCTCGGAAACTTCATAATCTGAATCTCTTTCCTCTCCGGGTAACAACAATAACTTTAACATAACCTCATCTTCTCTGTTTGCCATTTTTTTTTTCGAAAAGTCTCGTCTACGGTGGATGTTTCTAGGAGATTGAGTGTATCTCAACTAGTAATTGGTCCAAGAGAGCTCCTACTTCAGATACTTCTCTCATTAATCAGGCTTACCATAACACATCTGATTAAACAATAAATTTCGATGTGCAAAGCATGCAAAACTCTTAAACGGTGATTAGGAAGATATCGACTGTTTCTGTTGGGGAAGTAGAAAAGCAGGTTGTGGAAGTTGACTCTTCAGATGAGAATCATTCCCTGTTGTATATTTTTTGACGCGTCCCCCTTTGTATATTCTCATGCAGTTGTGCTCGGATTTGAAAAATGTATAGGTTGAAATAGAACATACCACATCAGATCTCTGATAAATACAGAACGAGGAATCATAAGTGCATTTCCAATCATTGAAAGCAACATTGAGAACGCTGACAGCCCTTCGATGTTACTTGGGTTGAGATAGTTTGTCCACTGCATAACCCACCAAATAAATTGTAAGCAAATGTCTTCCTGTTAAGGGATACTAAATAATTAAGATTCAAATGCTACGAGTGTAAAAGTTTGAGTACCATCTGTGCAACTGGCATCCACATGAACAAAAGTGTGGCAGTCCAACCAGACAACGACCCCACAAATTTAGTTCCTCCTTCGGAAAGCTTGCCCATCCTTGCCTGAATTTAATGTAACACAAAATCAAGGGCTAACATAAGAAAGGACAAATACAGTAGAAGTGGATATTTTGTCATTAGTCCTAAATTGCTTAGTTAGCACGAACACTCTAATACAGAGGCATATGAACAGAAATAGAAAGGATGGAGTAGAGTAAATACAATGGACGGACATTCTTATACCTAGAATGTTAAGAAGCACTAGAAGTTTTATTGAACAAATTTTCTTGTGAAGCAAGTGGGCCTAAGTACAGATCAAAACATCTGAGTAAACTATTAGTACCTAAAGAATCATTGATCAGATTTGTACTGTGCTAAAAGAGAAACAAACCTATCACACTTACAGAATCTAAAACACCTATAATATGAACTCTTATCATGATTCGTAATTTGGAACTGGGCTTAATTATTCTGCACTCAAGCTTCTTAAATCCACAGGCTATTTTACAACCTCAAATTTATTATGGGGCACTAACTAAAGTCATGCAGGTGACAATAGCTTGTCTACAATTACCTCTTTGTACAGTATAACTTGCTAGATCTTACACATTTTCTAATTCCCGTTAAGGCATTGAGATGATACGAGAGCACAGGCACATCTAACTTCAGGAAAACTGCTTTATGCAAGAGGATGTATCATACCATGGCAACAGCAGCAACAGCCAAAGAGCCACAGATTATGCCAGGCAGTATGCTACTGGGGAGGACGGGAACAAACGTTGACCACATGACCTGCATTTTCAATTCACAATTGAGATAATCACGCTTAACATGACACTGGATGGCATAGCTAGCAGGAGCATCAGCTGGATCTGCACGATGACAGAGAACAAAAGTAAGTGTCACCTGAGGGAGCACGGTAAGGCCGCCGATTGTCGTGAAATCCTCCCATAGCAGCCAGAGGGTCTCTGGGAGCCACCCAATGTAATTGAGCAAGTTGAGGACAAGCCCGGCGCCGACAACAGCCGAAGTGGCCACAAACTGCGGGAAGGGCATGGACTCCGCCATGGCAAGCTGGACGATGACCACGTAGGTGGAGATAACGCCCAGCGTCTGCACGATGACAGCCTCCGTCTCCCTCTTCTTGGCGAAGTAGGACACGAGGGCCAGGTTGCCGAGCAGCCCGGTGAGCATCCCCTGGAGCGACCAGACACCAGACAGGCAATGCTCGCCGTGAATCGACCAATTGGAGCATATAAGAGACTAAGGAAGTGAAATAGGCGGGGGCGATTGGGGGCGTACGAGCCATGGGACGGCGAAGAGGGCGGTCTTGTTGCCGTCGACGAGGTTGCGGTAGTTGAGGATGATCTGCGGGAGCTGGAGGAGGAGGAAGGGCACGTTGGCGCTGCCGGCGAACTTGCCCGTCAGGGAGTCCCAGTCCTGGTACTCCTTGGTGACCTGCGCGCGCCAACCCAACAAGCGTCGTCAGGCAGCCTTAATCAGGCGACATTCCCCCCGCGGCATTCGCCGCCGGTGTCGGGAGGTGGAGGGCAGGAAAGCAGACCTTGGGGACCGGCTCGGGGACGGCGGTCTCGGGCAGCGCATAGCGGCGACGGCGGTGGAGGAGGAGCGCGGAGCAGTAGGAGCCGGACGCGGGCGCCTTGGAGACGAGGGGCTTGAGGGCGAGGGCGGGGGCGGGGGATGCCGCGAGGGAGCGAGCGGGCGCGCCCCGGCGGGAGAGCGGCGTTGTCGCCGCGGCTGGCGACGGGCGCAGCGGGAGGCGCGCGGTGGGCAGCGACGGCGACGACATGGTGGGCGCACCGGAGGTGGATTCAGGCGGGGCGAGGTGGGCGCTTCAGGAGGAACCTGCGCCGTGTGACGGTGGAGTGAAGTACTAGTAAAAGGGAACGTGAGGACGGGGCAGGCCGCGGGGGCGGGGGACGCGCGCCGTGCTCGCGCCGGGTGCCTTGGCTGCCCACCGTGCGCGGGCGCGCGATCCGATGGACCCGGGACCCCGCGCCGCCGCCCGTTCGCTCGTGTCCCCGTCCGTAATCTTCACTGCTCTCCTTTTTCTTTTTTTTCTTTTTTTGAGAAACACTGCTCTCCTTTTTCTTTTCTTGGAGATCTTCTAAAATTTTACTTTTTTGGGAGATTCTAAATTTTTACTTGGGTCTTCACTGCACTCGTAATTCTCGCGCTCGGGTGGGCTCTGATGAAACAGGGATCTACGATTGGCCCACTTCTCAAGTGGATGGTCACATTGTTACAAACCTCGAGCACGAGAGTAGTGGTCAATGGAGTCCCCGGAAGGAGAATTTGGCAGGAATCCAGTCTCCCCTCTACTGTTCGTCATCACCATGGAGGCCCTCCCGGCTATTGTAACTAAAGCTATGCAAGTTGGAGTGTTGAGCACATGCACAGGGATCTCAGCGACACAGAGACTATCAATATACACGGACGATGTGGCGTTGTTCGTCGAGCCTACACCCTCGGACCTTGAGTTCGCTAGAAATGCTTTGGAGATCTTTGGTGAAGCATCGAAACTGAGGGTAAACTACAGAAAATCCTTCGTTGATTTTGATCACCAAAAACCAGGGAGACAAAGAGAGAGTTGAGGAACTCCTACATTGCACCATCGGTGATTTCTGAAGCAGCACGAAGGTTGTGGAGGAGCAACTCCACCTTGCTGCTACAATGTGTATAGCACAAGTGTTGAAGGAACAGCTTCAACGTGTTGCGCTAGATATCGCTCTAGAGGCGAATGTAGGCCGACACAGGGCAGCAAGAGTTCAATCCAGAACTCCTAGGGCACAAGATCTACTTCAAGATCTTAGATAATAACAACAAGTTCTATTATAGGTAGTGGGTACATAGTCTGGTCCCAAAGTCGACGTGAGGACTGAGAGAGTTCTGGATTAAGGAGTCCTCGGGCGTCCGGCCTGTGTGACGTGGGCCGGACTGATGAGCCATGAAGATACAAGATAGTAGACTTCCTTCCGTGTCCGGATGGGACTCTCCTTTGCGTGGAAGGCAAGCTTGGCGTTCGGATATGAAGATTTCTTCATCTGTAAACCGACTCTGTACAACCCTAGGCCCCTCCGGTGTCTATATAAACCAGAGGGTTTAGTCCGTAGAGGCAATCGCAATCATACAGGCTAGACATCTAGGGTTTAGCCATTACGATCTCGTGGTAGATCAACTCTTGTAATCCTCATATTCATCAAGATCAATCAAGCAGAAAGTAGGGTATTACCTCCATCAAGAGGGGCCCGAACCTGGGTAAACATCATGTCCCCCGTCTCTTGTTACCATCGACCTTAGACGCACAGTTCGGGACCCCCTACCCGAGATCCGCCGGTTTTGACACCGGCATTGGTGCTTTCACTAAGAGTTCCGCTGTGACGTCGAAGACAGGATTGATGGCTCGCCTTGTTATCAAGGACAGTATCACCTCCGGAGGAGCCCTGGCCTCAGGATAAACCCTCCGGCTGGGCAGCTTTACCATGACCGCCCGTTCGGCTGTCAAGCCGATGATGACTTCTCAGGTCATCAAAAATCATCTCCGTGTTGACTCCGAATACTCCAAATGGATCGATCCGGCGGAGTTGTCGTCTTCAAACGAACTCCTGGATCGCATCGCCGCCATGGGGGTCGCTACAGACTACGATCATATTAGGCTTAAACCCGATTTGAGAGAAATCAAATCTCCACCGATCACCCATCAGATAGCGGTCATAGAGGAGAAAAACAACAACTCTTCCCCTATGTTGAAGACGAGCTATGTTCGGATTTTCGAGCTCGAAGAGCTGGATACCTATCTGTGGAACGACACTCCTAGTCCTCCGAACCTAGAATCGGGCGTCGAGCCTGGGAAATCATTTAACATCCCGGAGCCCGAACTAATAAGCTCAGAAGTTTTTCAAACTCCGGACTCCAAATTGGGCCAGGGATCGGATTTAAAGCCACCCACCCACCACAAGCAATATTCGCCAAGCAATTCCGGCCCTCCGGATATATGCGACCTCACGTACGTACGACGGCAGTCTCAGGAAACAGTCCATCACTTTTGGGCCAGATTCCTCCTTGTCAAAGACAAGATTAAAGATTGCCGCGACGAGGACGCGATTTCAGTATTCTGCAATAATTGCACGGACGAAGGAATCCTCAACGCCATCAACCGCCATCGCGTATTACACTTTGCTGACTTGGCAACCATAGTACAGAAGTACTGCGCAATGGGAAGCGCCTGGAAAACTCAGGCAGCTCGCTGGGAACCACCGGTCTTCACTCAAACCCTCTGGCGGGCAAAAAGGATGCACCCTCGCAGGGCACTTGACCCCATAACGAAGAAAACCAAGCCCATTACGGGATGCGGAACCGTTCTGGAGGGATGGCTCGATAGGCCATGCAAAATACACACGACACCGGATACCATACCAACCCATAGCCTTAGAGCATGTTGGATACTCCAGCAAGTGGCCAAGAGCGGCGAGGATATCCTCACCAAAAACACCTCAGAGCAACGCCCCCTGGAAGACGACGACCTCAGAGTATTGATGGTCTTCGAGACTTTCGCTTCAAACAATCGGCGCAAGAGGGCACTCCGCGACCTTGCCGAAGTCTGCCAAGTCACGGCAATAAGCCCCTGTAACGACACGGCCATAACTTTCAATGCCAGTGACGAACCAAAATTCCGGTCAGTTCGGGCACCAGCTGCCTTGGTCCTCAATCCAATTATGGATGGCTTTCATCTCACTAAAGTGCTCATGGACGGCGGCAGCGGACTAAACCTCATCTGCGAGGACACACTCAATAAAATGGAAATAGACAGGAGCTGCATCGAGCAAAAGTAATACGACCTTCCGAGGAATCATTCCCAGCCGGGAGGCGCGATGCGCGGGGAAAATTATACTCGATGTGGTATTCGGCACGCCGGAGAACTATCGTCCGAGGAGATAACCTTCCAAGTGGCCCCTTTCAACAGCGGATATCACACCTTGTTGGGGCGAGATGCATTCACACACTTTCAAGCTATACCTCATTACGGGTATATGAAGCTCAAGATTCCCGGGCCCAACGGTATTATCACTCTCGCCAATGATCCAGACATAGCACTCCGCACTAAAAACAAAACCGCATCGCTGGCCCTCGAGGCACTGTCCGAGGCCCTCGCGGCCGAAGAGTTAACCTCACTATGCTCCACAGTGGATAGGGACGACGTAATCCTTGATAAGCGGCCCAAATCCGCCTCCTTCAAACCAGCAGACGAAATAGTCAAATTTCAAGTCCACCCGACGGACCCCAAGAAGACAGCTTCCGTCGGGCCACAGCTGGACCCAACGGTTGACGCCGCACTACGAGCGTTCCTACGCGAGAACTGGGACATATTCGCCTGGCACCCTTATGATATGCCAGGAATCCCATGCAGGTTGGCTGAACAGAGCCTCAATATATTGAAGGGATATAAGCCGGTCAAGCAAACACTGCGGCGCTTTTCCGAACCCAAACGACAAGCTATGGGGGAGGAGCTAGCCAAGTTAATCGAGGCCGGATTCATCAGAGAAATAAAACACCCGGACTGGCTAGGAAACCTGGTGATGGTGCCAAAGAAGGATAAATCCTGGCGCATGTGCGTCGATTTCAAAGACCTCAACAAGGCCTGCCGTAAGGATCCCTTTCCCCTCCCCTGCATCGATCAGATTATTGATGCTACTGCAGGACACGACTCACTGTGTTTCCTCGACGCATACTCTGGATACCATCAAATCAAGATGAAGGAGTCCGATCAAGCAGCAACGACACTCATTACCCCATACGGGCCTTTCTGCTTCAACACTATGCCCTTTGGGCTTAAAAACGCCAGCGCCACCTACCAACGCATGATTCAAACATGCCTGGAGAAACAAATCGGCAAGACAGTTGAAGCATATGTGGATGACATCGTCATCAAGACTAGGCACGTCGAGTCATTAATAGACGACTTGCATCTCACATTCGACAACCTCCGTACATATGACATCAAGCTCAATCCGGAAAAGTGTGTTTTTGGCATTCCCGCTGGAAAACTGTCGGGCTTCATCGTTTCCAATAGAGGAATTGAGGCAAATCCAGCCAAAATCCGAGCTTTGTCACAATTGGCTACACCAACAGACCCTAAACAGGTCCAAAAACTAGCCGGATGCATGGCAGCTTTAAGTCGCTTTATCTCCAGACTAGGAGAAAAAGCATTGCCACTTTATCGCCTTCTTCGACGCACCGACCACTTCGAGTGGACGGATGCGGCAACAGCCGGACTGGAAGAAATAAAGGCTCTTTTAGCGAGCAACCCAATCCTGGCCGCGTCGAATGTCGGTGAACCGATGTTATTATATATCTCTGCAACACACCAGGTGGTGAGCGAGGTGCTCGTCGTTGAGTGAGAGGAGGACAGCCACAAATTCGCACTTGAGAAACCGGTATACTACGTATCCACTGTCCTCACACCATGCCCGGTACCCTCATTATCAAAAGATAGCATATGCAGTCTTCATGGCATCCCGGAAGCTACGACACTACTTCCAAGAGTGCTCGATCACGGTGGCTTCCGAAGTACCACTCAATGGCATAATAAACAACCGCGACGCTATGGGCCGGATTGCCAAGTGGGCCATTGAGCTCCTGCCATTCGACATAACATACAAACCACGCCGAGCCATTAAATCCCAAGTATTGGCCGACTTCATCGCCGTATGGACAATGGCCGAACTCCCTAAAGAGTACGGTACATATTCCAACTGGGTCATGCACTTCGATGGCTCTAAAATGCTGGCCGGTTTAGGAGCGGGCGTTGTCTTAACGTCCCCCACTAGAGACACAGTCCAGTACGTACTCCAAATATTATACATAGACTCCAACAATGCAGCCGAATACAAGGCCTTATTGCACGGTCTTCGAATGGCTGCCTCCATGGGCATACAACGCCGGGAGGTGCGCGGGGATTCAAATCTTGCAATATCCCAAATAAATGGAGACTTCTACACCAAAGTTTCGAAGATGGTGGCCTATCATAATGCCATACTCAAAATATCAGCTCGGTTCGAGGGACTCGAGTTTCATCATGTGGCTCGAGAAAGTAATCAAGCAGCGGATGTCCTTGCTCGCATTGGTGCCAAGCGCGACCCTGTCCCACCTAACATCTTTCTGGAAAGGCTCTTCAAGCCATCCGTGGTGTGGCAGGGTCAAAGCAGCAACACCAGTCCGGATCCGATTATACCCCCAGATTCCGAACACAATACCAATATCATCGGGGGCTCAGCCACCGAAATAACACCATCGGCCCATCTAATAATGGCAGTAATTGTCCCATGGACCGAACCCTTCTTGGCCTACCTTAATAGGCGAGAGCTCCCTGAGGATCAGAATGAGGCTCGCTGCATTGTTCGGCGTTCGAAAGCCTACAAGGTCCATGACGGAGAGCTTGATGTCTACTACTCAACCTTCTCCTTGTAGACGTTGTTGGGCCTGCAAGTGCACAGGTTTGTAGGACAATAGAAAATTTCCCTCAAGTGGATGACCTAAGGTTTATTAATCCGTAGGAGGCGTAGGATGAAGATGGTCTCTCTCAAGCAACCCTGCAACCAAATAACAAAGAGTCTCTTGTGTCCCCAACACACCCAATACAATGGCAAATTGTATAGGTGCACTAGTTCGGCGAAGAGATGGTGAATTGGTGATACAAGTGCAATGTGGATGGTAGATATAGGTTTTTGTGAACTGAAAATATAAAAACAGCAAGGTAGCAAGCGATAAAAGTGAGCGTAAACGGTATTGCAATGATAGGAAACAAGGCCTAGGGTTCATACTTTCACTAGCGTAAGTCCTCTCAACAATAATAACATAATTGGATCATATAACTATCCCTCAACATGCAACAAAGAGTCACTCCAAAGACACTAATAGCGGAGAACAAACGAAGAGATTATGGTAGGGTATGAAACCACCTCAAAGTTATTCTTTCCAATCAATCCGTTGGGCTATTCCTATAAGTGTCACAAACAGCCCTAGAGTTCGTACTAGAATAACACCTTAAGATACAAATCAACCAAAACCCTAATGTCACCTAGATACTCCAATGTCACCTCAAGTATCCGTGGGCATGATTATACAATATGCATCACACAATCTCAGATTCATCTATTCAACCAACACATAGAACCTCAAAGCGTGCCCAAAGTTTCTACCGGAGAATCACGACGAAAACGTGTGCCAACCCCTATGCATAGGTACATGGGCGGAACCCGCAAGTTGGTCACCAAAACATACATCAAGTGGCACGTGATATCCCATTGTCACCACAGATACGCACGGCAAGACATACATCAAGTGTTCTCAAATCTTTAAACACTCAATCCGATAAGATAACGTCAAAGGGAAAACTCAATCCATTACAAGAGAGAAGAGGGGGAGAAGAAACATAAGATCCAAATATAATAGCAAAGCTCGCGATACATCAAGATCGTGCCAAATCAAGAACACGAGAGAGAGAGAGAGAGAGAGAGAGAGAGAGAGAGAGAGAGAGATCAAACACATAGCTACTGGTACATACCATCAGCCCCGAGGGTGAACTACTCCCTCCTCGTCATGGAGAGTGCCGGGATGATGAAGAAGGCCACCGGTGAGGGTTCCCCCCTCCGGCAGGGTGCCGGAACAGGGTCCCGAGAGGTTTTTGGTGGCTACAGAGGCTTGCGGCAGCGGAACTCCCGATCTAATCTCTGTTCTGGAAGTTTTAGGATACGTAGGTATATATGGGTGCAAGGGGTACATCGGTGGAGCTGCGGGGGCCCCACGAGGCAGGGGGCGCGCCCCAGGGGGGTGGGCGCGCCCCCTACCCTCGTGGCCAGCTCCCGTATCTTTTGACGTAGAGCCCAAGTCTATCAGGTAGGTTTCCTTCCAAAAATAACTTCTCCAGTTGATTTGTTTCTGTTTTGACTCCGTCTGATATTCCTTTTCCTCGAAACACTGAAATAGGCATAAAACAGCAAATCTGGGCTGGGCCTCCGGTTAATAGGTTAGTCCCAAAAATAATATAAAAGTGGATAATAAAGCCCAATATTGCCCAAAACAGTAGATAATATAGCATGGAGCAATCAAAAATTATAGATACGTTGGCAACGTATCAAGCATCCCCAAGCTTAATTCCTGCTCGTCCTCGAGTAGGTAAATGATAAAAAAAATAATTTTTGATGTGGTATGCTAGATGGCATAATTTCATTGTAATTCTTCTTAATTGTGATATGAATATTCAGATTCAAAAGATTCAAGACAAAAGTTTCATATTGACATAAAAGTAATAATGCTTCAAGCATACTAACAAAGCAATTATGTCTTCTCAAAATAACATGGCCAAAGAAAGTTCATCCCTACAAAATCATATAGTTTAGTCATGCTCCATTTTTGTCACACAAGAATGCTCTCATCATGCACAACCCCGATGACAAGCCAAGCTATTGTTTCACACTTTAATAATTTCAAACTCATAAACCTTCACGCAATACATGAGCATGAGCCATGGACATAACACTATGGGTGGAATAGAATATGATGATGTGGGTTATGTGGAGAAGACAAAAAAGGAGAAGATCTCACATCAACGAGGCTAATCTATGGGCTATGGAGCTGCCCATCGATTGATGTTAATGCAAGGAGTAGGGATTGCCATGCAACGGATGCACTAGAGCTATAAATGTATGAAAGCTCAACAAAAGAAACTAGTGGGTGTGCATCCAACTTGCTTGCTCACGAAGACCTAGGGCACTTGAGGAGGCCCATCGTTGGAATATACAAGCCAAGTTCTATAATGAAAAGTTCCCACTAGTATATGAAAGTGACAAAACAAGAGACTCTCTATCATGAAGACTATGGTGCTACTCTGAAGCACAATATAGGAGACTTGCTATATGAAGAACATGGTGCTACTTTCAAGCACAAGTGTGGTAAAAGGATAGTAGCATTGCCCCTTTTTATTTTCTTATATTTTATTTATTTATTTTTCTTTTTTTTGGGCCTTATTTTTTTTGGCCTTTCTCTTTTTTGGGACAATGCTCTATTTAATGATGATCATCACAGTTCTATTTATTTACAACTCAATGATTACAACTCGATACTAGAACAAAGTATGACTCTATATGAATGCCTCGGCGGTGTACCGGGATATGCAATGAATCAAGAGTGACATGTATGAAAGAATTATGAACGGTGGCTTTGCCACAAATATGATGTCAACTACATGATCATGCTAGCAATACGACAATGATGGAGCGTGTCATAATAAACGGAACGGTGGAAAGTTGCATGACAATATATCTCGGAATGGCTATGGAAATGCCATGATAGGTAGGTATGGTGGCTGTTTTGAGGAAGATATAAGGAGGTTTATGTGTGAAAGTGTGTATCATATCATGGGGTTTGGATGCACCGGCGAAGTTTGCACCAACTCTCATTGTGAGAAAGGGCAATGCACGGTACCGAAGAGGCTAGCAATGATGGAAGGGTGAGAGTGCGTATAATCCATGGACTCAACATTAATCATAAAGAACTCACATACTTATTGCAAAATTCTACAAGCCATCAAAAACCAAAGCACTACGCGCATGCTCCTAGGGGGGTAGATTGGTAGGAAAAGACCATCGCTCGTCCCCGACCGCCACTCATAAGGAGGACAATCAAATAACACCTCATGTTTCAAATTTGTTACATAACGTTTACCATACGTGCATGCTACGGGACTTGCAAACTTCAACACACATATTTATCAAATTCACAACTACTCAACTAGCACGACTTTAATATCACTACCTCCATATCTCAAAACAATCATCAAGGATCGAACTTTTCTTAGTATTCAACACACTTATAAGAATTCTTACAAATCCTTTATGCTTAGCATATTAGGATTATTTAAGCAAATTACCATGCTATTTAAGACTCTCAAAATAATCTAAGTGAAGCATGAGGGTTCATCTATTTCTTCAAAATAAAACCACCAATGTGCTCTAAAAGATATAAGTGAAGCACTAGAGCAAACGACAAACTACTCCGAAAGATATAAGCGAAGATCAATGAGTAGTCGAATAATTATACAAATATGTGAAGACTCTTCCCATTTAATAATTTCAGATCTTGATACTTTATTCAAACATCAAGCAAAACTAAATAAAATAAAATGACGCTCCAAGTAAAACACATATCATGTGAGTAAAGTTACCGATGAACGAAGACGAAAGAGGGGATGCCACCCGGGGCATCCCCAAGCTTAGACGCTTGGTTATCCTTGAATATTACCTTGGGGTGCCTTGGGAATCCCCAAACTTAGGCTCTTTCCACTCCTTATTCCATAGTCCATCGAATCTTTACCCAAAACTTGAAAACTTCACAACACAAAACTTAACAGAAAACTCGTGAGCTCCGTTAGCGAAAGAAAACAAAACACTACTTCATGGTACTGTAATTAACTCATTCTTTATTTATATTGGTGTTAAACCTAATGTATTCCAACTTCTCTATGGATTATAAACTATTTTACTAGCCATAGATTCATCAAAATAAGCAATCAACACCATGAAAACAGAATCTGTCAAAAACAGAACAGTCTGTAGTAATCTGTAACTAATGCAAACTTCTGGAACTCCAAAAATTCTAAAATAAATTGGTGGACCTGAGGAATTTGTCTAGTAATCATCTGAAAAAAGAATCAACTAAATAGCACTCTCCAGTAAAAGTTTCTAGCTAATCTCGTGAGTGCTAAAGTTTCTGTTTTTTACAGCATGATCATAAAGACTTCACCCAAGTCTTCCCAAAGGTTCTACTTGGCACAAACACTAATTAAAAGACAAAACCACATCTAAACAGAATCTATATGGATTATTTACTCCTAAACATAACCAAAAAGCAGGAAACTAAAATAAAATTGGGTTGCCTCCCAACAAGCGCTATCGTTTAACGCCCCTAGCTAGGCATGAAGAATTCAATGATGCTCGCATAAAAGATAGGATTTGAAACATAAAGAGAGAATGATGAAGAATATGACTATCACATTTAATTATAACCCACTTCCTATGCATAGGGATTTTGTGAGCAAACAACTTATGGGAACAATAATCAACTTGCATAGGAAGGTAAAACAAGCATAACTTCAAAACTTTAAGCACATAGAGATGAAACTTGATATTATTGCAATTCCTACAAGCATATTTTCCTCCCTCATAATAATTTTCAGTAGCATCATGAATTAATTCAACAATATAACCAGCACCTAAAGCATTCTTTTCATGATCTACAAGCATAGAAATTTTATTACTCTCCACATAAGCAAAATTCTTCTCATGAATAATAGTGGGAGCATCATAAGAGACTTGAATACTATAAATTGTTTCCACATTAAAAGAGTAATGTTCAGAGAAAGGGTACTCATAATCATGACAAGTTTTATAAATATAGTCATCACTAATCTTTATAGCATAAGTTTTATCACAATAATCATCATAAATAGCAACTTTGTTCTCATCATAATCGATCGAAACCTCTTCCGAAATAGTGGATACATCACTAAATAAAGTCATGACCTCTCCAAATCCACTTTCATAAATATTATAAGATTCAACATCCTCAAATATTGTGGGATCACTACTTCCTAAAGTTGACACTCTTCCAAACCCACTTTCATCAATATATTCATCATAGGTAGAAGGCATGCTATCATCATAACTACTTTGCATATCAAAACTTGAGAGGCTAAAAATATTATCATTATTAAACATATCATCCCCAAGCTTGGGACAAACATTAATTACAGCAAATATATTCTCAAATATGTCATCCTCATCACACATAGCTTCCCCAAGCTTGGGCCTTTTCATATCATAAGCATAATCACTCTCATCATTAATAGCATGGATAGCACCAATAGTATAACAATTATTATATTCTTCCAAGCAAGTGCCAAAAAGATTTTCAAGATCATAATAAGTATCATTATCTTCCCAATCATAATCATCACAACAAGCAATAGGCATAATGAGATCATCATCAAGAGTATCATCTTCATTTTCATGAGGCACAACAATAATAGGAGCAACTTTATTTGGGAGAGATACCTTTTTACCTCTCTTCCTATTTCTTTTCTTCTTCTTCACCACATCATGTGTGGGTTCAATCCTCTTTTGGGGGCTCCTTATTAATGAGATTGGTTGAATAGAAGGCTCCTCCTCGTTACCTAATTCATCATAAGAAATAATAGGAGGATATTGGGAAGTCTCTTCCCTTTCATTAGTATTCTCTTCATCTTCCATTTGTTTTATTTTCTTTATGTAACTGGCAATATAAGGATTTTCAATGCAATTCACCGCACAATACATATAAATTTCTTCCAGACCAAAATGAAGAATTCTATCAAGGGCAAATTCTGGAATAATGTTAGTTATACGTTTTATTTCTTCATAACCCAAGAGCAAACTAAGTTCATTATGATGTGCAAGGGAAATCAAGTCATCACAATTTTTGGACACGATACGATCATGAAACAATTTGCATTGGGTACTAAAATGATCACGTTCATTGCAAAGTTCACAAGTATGGCTAATAAAAATAAATTTTCAGCACATCCATCTAGCCTTTCTTGCAACCATTTAGTTTCTAAGTACTTATGCCTCTTGCAATAACTATCTTCCCTATTTGGTGTGTCCTTGCAAACACTACAGGAATCAGCTACTGCCGTCAGCCATGGCGGACGGCAAAGGCATGGATGGCTGACGGCAAAGGTCTTTGCCGTCCGCCGCGGACGGCAAAAGGTGACGGCAAAGTAAGGTTCGGCAAAGAGGTACTTTTCCATCTGCTTCGGGCAGCTGACGGCAAAGGAGCCTTTGCCATCAGTAGTGGACGGCAAAGAGTGCAGACGGCAATAAGTGCGCTGTTACTCCGTTAGGTGGCTAACGGCAGGCCTTTGCTGTCCGCCGCTGACGGCAAACCTCGGAAGGCCTTTGCCGTCCGCCGTGTGATGTCAGCCGACGTCACTACACGGCAGGCCTTTGCCGTCCGCCGCTGTAGGCAAAGTTTTTGCTCTTTGCCGTCCGCCGCGGACGGCAAAGCCTTTGCCGTCAGCCACTGTAGGCAAACTGACCAAATTGGCCAGCCTCCCAGGAAGCACAACTGCCTGCCACGTGGCCTCTTTGCCGTCCGCTGCTGATGGCAAAGAGCTCTTTGCCGTCGATGGCAGATGGCAAAGAGCCTGCATATTGGCTCTTTTTTTTCTGTTTTTTTGAATCCAACAATTTTCAGAGCAAATATATATGACATATATAGATATATTTCCATATCAGATATCCAGCACGTAAGTTTCATATCACATATCACATATCACATAAGTTTCATCCATACACATTGTTCATACATAAGCAAGTTCCATCCATATACATATTACAATGCAAAGTTTCATCAAGATAGGAAGTTCCATCATAGCAAGCTAGATACAATGCAAAGTTTCATCAAAGGAAAAGCAAGCACTCCATCATAGCAAGCTAGGTTCCATGAAGTGAATGGAATCTGCAAAATGGTAAATAAGAAAGTTAGAAATAGGTGACTAGAACAAGAAGAAGACTAGAACAAGAAGAAGACTAGAACAAGAAGTATATGTCATTTATGAGCTAACTTAGTTGAAATGGATCATGTATGAGCTAACTAAGTTGAAATGGATCATGTATGAGCTAACTAAGTTGAAATGGGTTGTTTATGAGCTAACTTAGTTGAAATGGATCATTTATGAGCTAACTTAGGTGAAATGGATTGTTTTTGAGCTAACTTAGGTGAAATGGATCATTTATGAGCTAACTTACTTGAAATGGGTCGTTTATGAGCTAACTAAGGTGAAATGGATCTTTTTGAGCTAACTAAGGTGAAATGGATCATTTTTGAGCTAACTTAGGTGAAATGGATCATTTATGAGCTAACTTAGTTGAAATGGATCATTTATGAGCTAACTAAGGTGAAATGGATCGTTTTTGAGCTAACTAAGGTGAAATGGATCGTTTTTGAGCTAACTTAGGTGAAATGGATCATTTATGAGCTAACTTAGGTGAAATGGATCATTTATGAGCTAACTAAGGTGTTTTTGAGCTAACTAAGGTGAAATGGATCGTTTTTGAGCAAACTTAGGTGAAATGGATCATTTAAGAGCCAATTTAGGTGAAATGGATCGTTTTTAGCTAACTTAGGTGAAATGGATCGTTTAGGAGCTACTCTAGGTAAATTGGGTCATTTTAGAGCTAACTTGGATAAACTGGATCATTTATAAGCTAACCTAGGTAAGATGGGTCATTTTGGAGCTAACCTAGGTGAAATGGGTCATTTTGGAGCTAACCTAGGTGAAATTGGTCATTTTAAAGCTAACGTAGGTAAAATGGATCATTTAGGAGCTAATCTACGTAAAATGGGTCATTTTAGAGCTAACTTGGATAAATTGGATCACTTATAAGCTAACTAAGGTAAAATGAGTCATTTTAGAGCTAACTTAGGTAAAATGGATCGTTTATGAGCTAACTAAGTTAATTATGCAATTTTTGACATAAGTAAGCTAAGTACATATCGTTTTAGAGCTAACTTAGGTAGAATGGATGGTTTATGAGGTCAGTAAGCTTATTACGTCATTTTGGAGGAAAAGAAGCTAACTCTAGGTCATTACGGTAAGCATATTGGAGGAAATAAAGCTAAGTCTAGGTCTTTATGCATTTGTTAAGCAAAACACTAGAGAAACTTACCGTGATCAAGGAGGTGTAGGACCGGGCTGGCTCGCGCCGGTAGCTGGAGAAGGAGCAGGCTGGCTCGCGCCGGTAGGTGGAGAAGGATCGTGCGATGCGTTTCTGGAGTTAAGCTGCACCAAAGATCATTTCCAATGTCTCGTTAGCATTATGACACTCAAATGTTAAGATTAGCAAGTAATGTCCATTCAAATTAAACTCACCGTGCTCCCAGGAGCAATCACTGGCATCGGCGGAGCGGTCTGACCGGACTTCTCGCACACAGACTGCACATTTGGTTTTCACAACAGAGTCATACTAGTTAGTAATGAGACTCAAATGTTAAGACTAGCAAGTAATATGCAGAAGAAACTTACCACAAGGAGCTCGTACATGGCCCTTGCCTGCATGTCATTCCGTTCCCTCTCCTCCTCCAACATCTTTGCCGTCTTCTCCTCCAACTCCCGCTGCCTCTCCGCCGCCTCCGCCAGAAGTTTCTCCGTTCTATCTCTCTCACTCTGTATAGCAGCCTGCAACACCACTCACATGACCATTTGTAATCATTGATGGAAGCGCACACAATGTAATGGAGAAAGATAGCTGAGTACGTATAACTAACCTTGAAGGCGAGTTGGACTGGCCGTTCACGAGGCCTTATCTCAGGAGCGGAGCTCGACTGGCGCGCCTTGATCTCCGGGAGAGTGCTAGGACAACGGATAAGTCCATCTCCCATGGCTATGGAGCCATGGGACCTCCCGCCACCAGATATCATCAGCAGCTCTGTATCAATGGGACCCTGGCTCGGGTTAAAGTCCTCCCCTTTCCTCGCCTTCCCCTGATCTCCATATTGCACGAGCTTGTCATGGGCGGAGATGTTGGTGAAGTTCTTTCGATCATCGAGGTCAGACGCAGAGAATGCCTTGACTTTCTTGTAAGGGCCAGTTTGGGCCATGGTATACAGGTCGTACACCTCTGGCACCTTATCCGCCTTATTGTAGCGTGCCTGAAAGAGAGAAACAAAGTAAATTAGTAATTAAAGGGCTAAAGCTAGCATGATGAATGAATTGCATGAATCATGAAGCAAACCACATACCCAGTTCCGCCCATACTGAAATAAGTTGGAGTTGCCTTGGTGGTGTGGCACACCTTCCATTTGGGCACGTTTGTCCTTGGCCTCTTTGTGGGTGGCCAGCCATTCTTCTGAGCACCACGCATTGACCAACACCTCCCAACAATCCACCCGATCCGCACACCATCTCGGAGGGGCCTAAGTTAGCAAATATAAACTTGAGCGCTAAGGCTATGAATTACTAAATGAAGGAAGTAAGTACAAGGCCTTAAGAATTACCTTCATGTACTGATCCTTACTCAAGAACTTATCGCGGCACTCCTGCTTGGGCTTCTTGATACCACGCCCGGCGTAGTAGTCTCGAACAGCCTGCACCCAAACCTCATGTCGTAAGTTCTGAAGTAGGCGCTTGCACTCCTTGTGGATAACATGATCCGCCTCCTCCTCGTATCCCTCCTCACACCTGTAGAATGTCTGCAATCAAATGAGACAATATTGATTAGTACAATTAATAACTAGCTAGTTGAAGATTTTTAATTGTGTAAAGGAGCAATTACCCAGAACTTTCTGATCACGACGTCTGCCCTTGTCTTGCATAACACACCGTCGATAATCTCACCCGACGGGGCCGGGGCAGCCAAGTAGTGCTCCCAAGTCAATCCAACCTCTGGAAGCCGACCCTCACCAGGCAACGTGACAAACCCCGGGAAGTTTTGCCGAATCAGAACTCCAAGGACGGAGTTGGGCCGGCGGACACTTTCATGGTGGTCCCAACCCCTGCAGCATGACAAGGCCAACACATCAGTTATTTGAAGAAACGTGAATGCAGAAGGTACAAAAAGATTAAATGCACTTACCTCTCCCCATCAGGGAAAATCAACCACCTCTGCTCGCGGGTCGCCGGCACGGACGGGAGCCGTGTAGCACCACGCTGGTAGACGTTGCCGCCCTCCTCCCCCTCCCCATCAGTTGGCTCCCCGCCATCATCAGCATGGCCACTCGGCTCCCCGCCATCCTCAGGCTGACCCGACCAGGTACCCCATCCAGACATGTGCTCCTCCAGGGTCTCGTGGGCCCAAGTCTCGTGGGCCAAAGGCCCGTCGACCCGAGGCTCGTGGGCCGAAGACTCGTGGACTGGAGGCTCGTGGACCGGAGTCCGTGCAGCCTCCTCCTCAGATGAGTCCACCCTAGCAGTCAGTGCTCGGGTCAAACAGCTGGGGGCGGTGGCGAGGAAGGCGCCGTAAGAGTCACCCTACCTCCTCTCCCACGACCACGTGCTCCACCTCCTTTCTTCTTCTTACCTTGTCCCCTGCTGGGCACCGCGGTCGACGAAGAAGGGCCCGGCGGTGTCGCCATACTGTCCAGCAACGCTCGGCGGAGAGGTGCGTGTGGAATGGAAGGCCTAGCACCACGCGACGATGAAGAAGGGGCCTCGGCGCGCTCCCGACCAGCGCCCACCATCTTTCAACACCTGCCATGACAAAGAATAAACGAAATTAGTACAACATAAAAAAAGTACCGACATGAATAATAATATGTATATCACTTAAGTGTATCATCATCAAGTACAACATAAAAAAATTGAATACCTGACACTACTAATAATCTTGATCAGTATCATCAATAAATGCATAATCATCATCATCACTATAATCAATGATGGGCTCATAGGGTTCATTGGCATCAACATGTGCAAGGCCACCTTGACGTAATCGGTCAAGCATTGACAGGTCATCCACAGCAGTAACCTCTTCTTGTTCCGGCTCTTCTTGTTCCTCCTCTGGGGTGATGTCGGATTCATTGTCGCTGTCTACTTCAATGTTTTGGGGTGAAGTATAGCGGTTCTTGAAACGCTTTTTGGAAAGACGTGTCTCTTGGAAGAATTCTCCTTCATATGTGTCTGGGTTAATGTGAGGTTCATAATCCTCTTCCTTTGGGGGAGAAAGTCTAGCACGTGGCAGCACTTCATAAACGACATCCCAACCTTTCAGATTTGGATTAGTTTGGCAGGCCCACGGTACATAGAATACTTGGGTCGCCTGTTGAGCCATAATATAGACATCAGGAACATCTAAATGAGTGCTTTGGTTGATTTCAACTAGCCCTATATGTTCATGAGTCCTTCTAGTCTCCTTCGGCCGAAACCAATAACATTTGAAGACTATGACATTCGGTAGGTTTTCACCATAGAACAGAAGTTCATAAATTGCTTCAACTCTCCCATAATACTCGGTACCTCCTTCGCCGATAGCAGATACACAACAATTTGTAGACTTTCGGTCGGCCATAGATAGCTCTTTGCCATAGGTACGAAAGCGATACCCGTTGATGTCGTACTTGTCAAATGAACGGACCTTATAGTCAAAACCATTAGCGACTTGTCTCAATTCGGCGTCCATAGACTCTGAATTAGCCTACAAGTTTAATATGAAAGGATTGTTGCATTATGCACAAATTAGCGAATGAAATGAAATTGTCTAATAGAAATTACCGTTTGTTTGAACCAAGAGATGAAACCGGGATAGCCACCTCCTTGCTTTGCGAGAAGCTCATACTCTTCGACGGAATCCTTTTGGATCTCCGCTCCATACGAGAATATGGCGACGTATCGACTGTATGACATATCCAGGAATAAGAGTAGTTCAAAGGAAATAGAAGTTGCGAAACAATGTACCGAGAACTTACTCGATGTACGGCCGCACTTCTATCAGGTTGTTGAAGATATACAACGAAATGGTCCGCCATTCTTCATTATCCAAAGATACTGGATGTGAAACACTAGCTGGTGCGAGATTCCCTTTGAATAGGCTGAGGTTGGATCCACCCTTTTTAGGCTCGTCAGCATTGTACCGAGGCTTCGGATTATGCAAATGACGATTTTTGGCTTCGTAGTGCGCTGTTACGAAGTTTGCCGCCTCCTCTGTGATGAATGCCTCAGCCATCGATGCTTCAATTCTATGTTTATTTTTACATTTTTCTCGAAGCGTCTTCTGCATCCTCTCAGTTGGGTAGCACCAACGATTTTGCACGGGCCCCCCCAATCTTGCCTCGGTCAGGAGATGAAAAATCAAATGCTGCATTGGATTAAAGAAGCCCGGTGGAAAGATCTTCTCTAACTTGCAGATCAACTCCGGCACCAACTCTTCCATTTCTTCTAGCACGCCAGGCGATAGTTCTTTCGCACAAAGAACACGGAAGAAATAGCTGAGTTCTGCCAGTACTAGCCATTCATCCTCAGGGATGAAGCCACGCAACATCACCGACATTACCCGCTCAATCCATATGTGCCAATCATGACTCTTGAGACCAAATATCTTCAGTTTATCAGGATTCGCTCCCCTCTTTAGATTCGCTGCATACCCATCGGGGAACATCAACTGCTGTTGCACCCACAAGAGAATTTCCCTCATAGCTGGCCTTCCAAGATTGAACCATGCCTTTGGCTTCGCCCAGTTCTGCTTTCCTTTCGGTTCTTTCATGTTTTGTAATGGCCTATCACATAGTGCCTCCAGATTGACTCTAGCCTTAGTATTATCCTTTGACTTCCCATCTATGCCGAACAATGTACCAAAAAGTGCCTCAGCGATATTCTTCTCAGTGTGCATCACGTCGATGTTGTGTGGGAAAAGGAGGTCTTTGAAGTAAGGCAGATCCCATAAGCATGTTTTGTGAGTCCACGCGTGCTTAGTATTATACCCCTTGAAGTACCCTGGACGTTGTGGATCTGGCTCGAGAGCGTTTAACTGATCCAGGGTCTGTTGGCCTGTCAATGCACGTGGTGCAGAGTTTTTGACAACTCTACCCCTGATGAAGTTCTTCTTGTCTTTCCTGAACTTATGGCGAGGATCCAGGAACTGTCTATGCATGTCGAAGCAAGAAAACTTGCGACCGGCCTAAAGCCAACGAAACTCAAGAGCTCCCTTGCATGTGGGGCACGGGAACCTTCCATGCACACACCAGCCAACGAATAGTGCATACGCCGGCAAGTCATGCGTCGAGTACATATACCAGACACGCGTTATGAAGTTCCATTTGCTAAAGGCGTTGTATGTCTGGAACCCATTATCCTAGGCTTCTTGCAATTCGTTCTTAAGCGGCTGCATGTACACATTCATATTTTTGCCCGGATAGTTGGGTCCTGGAATTATCAACGTCAGGAAAATGTTCTTTCTTTGCATAATCTGTCCCGGGGGGGGGGGGGAGATTGAGTGGAAAGACAAATACGGGCTAACAACTGTATTGGGCTGCCGTCATACCAAACACACTGAACCCATCCGTGCTGATGCCGACTCGAAGATGCCTCGGATCTGCCGCTTTGTCAGCATGTAATTCATCAAACTTTTTCCATGCAACACCATCCGATGTGTGTACCATCATCAGATTCCCATCTGCATCTAGTTCGGTTCTTTTGCCTGTTTTGTGCCATGTCATCTGTCTGGCCGTCTCTTCGACCATGAAAAGACGTTGAAGTCTTGGTACGATTGGCATATACCGAAGAACACTAACGGGGATTTTGGTCTGTGTCTTCTCACCCATACCGTTGTCTACCACAATATACCTGGAAGACTTGCAAATGGGACAATAGTTCAAGTCCGCATAGTCAAGCCTAAATAAGGCACATCCTTTCTCATAGGCATGTATCTTCTCATAGGGCATCTTCAGTGCACGGAGGATTTTGTCCGATTGGTACATGTTTGCAGGCATTACATGGCCTTTGGGTAGAAATCGTCCAAATACTATCATAATTGCGTCATAGCATTCTCTGCCCAAGTTGAACTGAGCCTTCAGAGCCATTACTTGTGAGAAGGGATCCAACTGACAAAGCTCAGTGTGCTCGTGGAGCGGACGTTTTGAAGACTCCAACATTTAATTGAAGGCCTTTGCAGATTCCTCCATCTCCTCGTCCGAATCCCGAGCATCATCATAGTCTTGCACCATGTTTTCCATCCCGGTACCATGCTCGTCGGTGCGACGACGATCCACCTCAGCTCGGTCACATTGGGCAGACTCACCATGAAATGTCCACACCGTATAATCAGGCGTAAAACCACTCTTCTGTAGGTGTTTGCCCATTTCAGCCTCTGTCTTCTTTTCCCAATTGCCGCACCGGAAACAGGGGCACCAGGTTTTCTTTTGGCCATTTGCAAATGCGGCTTTCACAAACCCCTTGGTTTTTGTGAACCATTCAGTGCTCCATTTGTTCTGACCAGTGTGACTGGTATACATCCACGCACGGTCACTCATCTTGACTTTCAGAGCTACTGGACACACAACAATTATATATGTAATTCACCATGTATATATTCATCGGTTGATCTACTTTGTCAATTTTATTACGTCCATGCAACCTACACTCTAATAGGTAATGATAGGTCCTAATCCCACCCGTGTATGTGTAGATTGGGTTCATTTTCCCATGCTATGCTCCGGATCCGATGCAAAATTTTGGCAGCACCTCCCTGCCGTTCTCCTGATACACGTCTCTGCAATAAACAGAGAGGATGTGTACCCGGAGAACAACAAGGGAGGCACTGACGAAATATATGCGTCAGATCCGGAGCAAAGCATATGGGAAAACGAACCCAATCTACACATACTCGAGCTGTCCATGGATAGCATTGGACAATTCGAAAGAATCAAGGTTATAAATATGCAAATGCATGCATATTTATAACTATGACGCTTTCGAACGGGAGACACATATTGGTTACGCATACTGATGATTCAAGACACATATATAGCTAGCTATCAAGTTTCATCGGAATAGATCAAATAATTAATGGGGGAGGAGGACTTGTCATTTGTGCTCACCCACGAACGAAGGGGCAGAGCTCGTCAAACGCACGGCGAGGTCGTCGAACACCAAACCTCGCAGCGATGAAACAACTGCACATTTAAAACTACACGATCAACACAATTTTATATGATGTTTTTCATAACAAAATCGAAAAATATATGACCTAACTAATAATTCACAAATATATGACCCCGTCGGCCTCTAGAAGGCCAAAGAACACCTTTTCCGGAGGTGTCGGTGGTCGGGGTGTCCTGTCGGTGTCGGGGTGCCGTGTCGGGGTCGGGGTGCTGTTTCGGGGTCGGGGGGTCGGGGTCAGGGGGTCGGTTGTCGGGGTGTGGTGTCGGGATCGGGGTGTCGGGGTCGGGTGTCGGGGTATCGGGGTGTCGGGGGTCGGGGTGTGGTGTCAGGGTGTCGGGGGTCGGGGTCGGGGTGTCGGGGTGGCGTGTCGGGGTCGGGGTCGGGGTGTCGGGGGTCGGGGTCGGGGTGTCGGGGGTCGGGGTCGGGGTCGGGGTGTCGGGGTGTCGGGGGTCGGGGTCGGGGTGTCGGGGGTCGGGGTCGGGGTGTCGGGGGTCGGGGGTCGTGGTCGGGGTGTCGGGGTGGCGCGTCGGGGTCTTCTTCTTCTTATTCTTTCTTCTTCTTTTCTTTCTTCTTCTCCCTCCTCCTCTCCCTCCTCCTCTTCCTCCTCCTCTTCTTTCTTCTTCTTCTTCTTCTTCTTCTTCTTCTCCTTTTTCCTCTTCTATATTGTTCTGTTTTTCAACTTTCTTCTTATTCTTCTTCCTTTTTTTCCTTTTTCCTCTTCTTCTACTTCTTCTTCTTCTAATAATCTAAACCTATATCTAGCACTAACCTAAACCAACCACTAACCTAAACCTATCAATAACCTAATTAAACCTAAACAGCAAAGAAAAACAGTAGAAAAAACAAAAAAAATGCCCACCTTGGCTCCTCTCGATGAAGGATGGAGGGGGCGGCGCGGGCGCAGGGGCGGCGGCGAGCCTGGCTCCGGGGCAGGGGGCGCGAGGCGGACGCAAGGGCGGGGGGGGGGGGGGGGCGAGGCAGACGCAAGCCTAGGGGCGAGCCTGCCTCCGGGGGCGGCGCGGGCGCAGGGGCGGCGGCAAGCCTAGCTCCGGGACGGGGGGGGCACGAGGCGGACGTAGGGGGCCCGCGGCGAGCCTGGCTCCGGTGCGGGAGACGGGACACCGGGGCGGTGGCGGGTGGTGGGGGCGACGGGGCGAGGGGCGGTGGGGCCAGGGGGCGGTGGCGGGTGGCGGCGGCGGCGAGTGCTTGGGACGGTGGGGCGACGGGGCGAGGGGAGGTGGGGCAAGGGGGCGGCGGTGGGTGGCGGGGGCGGCGGCGGGTGGCGGTGGTCGTCGGGAAGGAGAGGGGGACAGATCGAACAGAGAGAGATGGGTGGGGTGGGCGCCGTTAGTAACCTAAACGTTTGCCGTCCGCCCCCCTTTGCCGTCCGCTTACTTGCTCTTTACCGTCTGCTAGCAGACGGCAAAGAGGGGGGGCCGTTAAGTTTTTTTAAACCAGCTCATCAGTGGGGCCCCCTCCCTCTTTGCCATCCGCTAGCAGACGACAAAGCTTCTTTGCCGTCTGCTAGCGGACGGCAAAGAACTGGCTGATGGCAAAGAAGTACTTTGCCATTAGCCAGTTCTTTGTCGTCTGCTTTTGGGTAGCTGATGGCAAAGAGCTTCTTTGCCGTCTGCTAGCAGACGGCAAAGAGCTGGCAGATGGCAAAGTAGCTGATTCCAGTAGTGAAACCCAATTTACTCCACAAAAATTGACATTTTTATAGGAGGCATTTTCATCATAACTAGTGCAATCATCATTAGTACCATGGATATTCAAGGATTTCATACTAACAACATTGCAATCATGCTCATCATTCAAAGATTTAGTGCCAAAATTTTTAATGCATTCTTCTTCTAACACTTTGGTACAATTTTCCTTTCCATCATACTCACGAAAGATATTAAAAAGGTGAAGCGTATGTGGCAAACTTAATTCCATTTTTTAGTTTTCTTTTATAAACTAACTAGTGCTAAAACAGGAAACAAAAAGATTCGATTGCAAGATCTAAAGATATACCTTCACTTACCAAGCCTCCCCGGCAACGGCGCCAGAAAAGAGCTTGATGTCTACTACTCAACCTTCTCCTTGTAGACGTTGTTGGGCCTGCAAGTGCACAGGTTTGTAGGACAGTAGCAAATTTCCCTCAAGTGGATGACCTAAGGTTTATCAATCCGTAGGAGGCGTAGGATGAAGATGGTCTCTCTCAAGCAACCCTGCAACCAAATAACAAAGAGTCTCTTGTGTCCCCAACACACCCAATACAATGGTAAATTGTATAGGTGCACTAGTTCGGCGAAGAGATGGTGATACAAGTGCAATATGGATGGTAGATATAGGTTTTTGTAAACTGAAAATATAAAAACAGCAAGGTAGCAAGCGATAAAAGTGAGCGTAAACGGTATTGCAATGATAGGAAACAAGGCCTAGGGTTCATACTTTCACTAGCGTAAGTCCTCTCAACAATAATAACATAATTGGATCATATAACTATCCCTCAACATGCAACAAAGAGTCACTCCAAAGACACTAATAGCGGAGAACAAACGAAGAGATTATGGTAGGGTACGAAACCACCTGAAAGTTATTCTTTCCAATCAATCCGTTGGGCTATTCCTATAAGTGTCACAAACAGCCCTAGAGTTCGTACTAGAATAACACCTTAAGATACAAATCAACCAAAACCCTAATGTCACCTAGATACTCCAATGTCACCTCCAGTATACGTGGGCATGATTATATGATATGCATCACACAATCTCAGATTCATCTATTCAACCAACACATAGAACCTCAAAGAGTGCCCAAAGTTTCTACCGGAGAATCACGACGAAAACGTGTGCCAACCCCTATGCATAGGTTCATGGGCGGAACCCGCAAGTTGGTCACCAAAACATACATCAAGTGGCACGTGATATCCCATTGTCACCACAGATACGCACGGTAAGACATACATCAAGTGTTCTCAAATCTTTAAACACTCAATCCGATAATATAACTTCAAAGGGAAAACTCAATCCATTACAAGAGAGAAGAGGGGGAGAAGAAACATAAGATCCAAATATAATAGCAAAGCTCGTGATACATCAAGATCGTGCCAAATCAAGAACACGAGAGAGAGAGGTCAAACACATAGCTACTGGTACATACCCTCAGCCCCGAGGGTGAACTACTCCCTCCTCGTCATGGAGAGCATCGGGATGATGAAGAAGGCCACCGGTGAGGGTTTCCCCCTCCGGCAGGGTGCCGGAACAGGGTCCCGAGAGGTTTTTGGTGGCTACAGAGGCTTGCGGCGGCGGAACTCCCGATCTAATCTCTGTTTTGGAAGTTTTAGGATACGTAGGTATATATGGGTGCAAGGGGTACGTCCGTGGAGCTGCGGTGCCCCACGAGGCAGGTGAGCGCGCCCCAGGGGGGTGGGCACGCCCCCTACCCTCGTGGCCAGCTCCCGTATCTTCTGACGTAGAGCCCAAGTCTATCAGGTAGGTTTCTTCCAAAAATAACTTCTCCAGTTGATTTCGTTCTGTTTTGACTCTGTCTGATATTCCTTTTCCTCGAAACACTGAAATAGGCATAAAACAGCAAATCTGGGCTGGGCCTCCGGTTAATAGGTTAGTCCCAAAAATAATATAAAAGTGGATAATAAAGCCCAATATTGCCCAAAACAGTAGATAATATAGCGTGGAGCAATCAAAAATTATTGATACGTTGGAGACGTATCAGAGCTCTATAAGAAAAGTGCTACCGGAGTCCTCCAAAGATGTATCTCCAAAGAAGAGGGACTGCAACTCCTGGCCTAAATACATGCTAGTCTCGGCGGTCACCACGCCGCGGCTCGGGCCCTTGTAAGTAAAGCCTTCCGTACAAGTTTCTTTTGGCCGACGGCCCGAGCAGATGCACATGACCTTGTCCAACATTGTGTCAGATGCCATCTTTTCGCCAATCAAAGCCATATGTTGCCTACCGCTCTACAAACAATCCCCATTACTTGGCCTTTCACGGTCTAGGAGCTTGATATGGTCGGATCCCTTAAAGGAGGAAGCCATAAGAAAAAAATATTTGTCGGTCATGGTAGATAAATTCACCAAGTGGATAGAGGTCAAACCAGTTAAAACTGCCGAAGCCGGACCAGTGATAGACTTTATATCCGGTGTCGTGCACCGTTATGGTGTCCCACACAACATCATCACCGATAACGGCTCCAATTTTACAGCCGATGAAGTGAAAACCTGGTGTGCTAACCTGGGCATTAAGCTTGATTACGCCTCCGTCTATCACCCACAAACAAACGGTCAAGTCGAACGAGCGAATGGTCTTATCATGAGCGGCATTAAGCCTAGACTAGTGCGGTCTTTGAAGATCTTTGGTGAAGCATCGGGACTGAGGGTAAACTACATAAAATCCTTCGTGATTTTGATCATCGAAAACCAGGAAGACAAAGAGAGTGTTGAGGAACTCCTACATTGCATCATCGACGATTTCTGAAGTAGCACAAAGGTTGTGGAGGGGCAACTCCACCTTGCTGCTACAATGTGTACAACACGAGTGTCGAAGAAACAACTTCAACGTGTTGCGCTAGATATCGCTCTAGAGGCGAATGTAGGCCGACAGGGCAGCAAGAGTTCAATCCAGAACTCCTAGGGCACAAGATCTACTTCAAGATCTTAGATAATAACAACAAGTTCTATTATAGGTAGTGGGTACATAGTCTGGTCCCAAAGTAGACGTGAGGACCTCTATTTATTGGGCTTTGGGAAGCCTTCACATACATCTACTTATAGCTGGAACACTCTAGAAAAATTTATTTAGGATTCACCGTTCTACTCATAGCTACTTATAACTAGAGAACTCTAGAAACCACAGGTAGGGTAAAGAAAAGAAAAGAGATATTACACTAGAGTGGAAGTATCTACAAGTAGCCAAACATATCTGGCATGTTTATTGTTTTGCATCTATTGTTCCTCATCATTCTCCCCTGGTTGTTTGGAACTCGCCCTCGAGTTATCGTCGTAGAGCGCTTCTTCTGGATGGTAGAGAGTCAAGTCTGCAAACATTCAAAGTGAAGGAAATATGCCCTAGAGACAATAATAAAGTTGTTATTTTATATTTACTTATACCATGATAAATGTTTATTATTCATGCTAGAATTGTATTAACCGGAAACTTGATACATGTGTGGATACATAGACAAAACACAGTGTCCCTAGTAAGCCTCTACTAGACTAGCACATTTATCAAAGATGGTTAAGTTTCCTAACCATACACATGTGTTGTCATTTGATGAACGGGATCACATCATTAGGAGAACGATTTGATGGACAATACACATCTGTTAGCTTAGCATAATGATCGTTAAGTTTTATTGCTATTGCTTTCTTCATGACTTATACATATTCCTTTGACTATGAGATTATGCAACTCCCGGATACCAGAGGAATACCTTGTGTTCTATCAAACGTCACAACGTATCTGGGTGATTATAAAGATGCTCTACAGGTATCTCCGAAGGTATTTGTTGGGTTGGCATAGATCGAGATTAGGATTTGTCACTCCGAGTATCGGAGAGGTATCTCTGGGCCCTCTCGGTAATGCACATCATAATAAGCCTTGCAAGCAATGTAACTAATGAATTATTTACGGGATGATGCATTACGAACGAGTAAAGAGACTTGCTGGTAACGAGATTGAACTAGGTATGAAGATACCAACCATCGAATCTCGGGCAAGTAACATACCGATGACAAAGGAAATAACGTATGTTGTCATAACGGTTCGACCGATAAAGATCTTCGTAGAATATGTGGGAGCCAATATGAGCATCCAGATTCCGCTATTGGTTATTGACCGGAGAGGTGTCTTGGTCATGTCTACATAGTTCTCGAACCCGTAGGGTCCGCACATTTAACGTTCGATGAATATTTTTTTATTATATATGTGATTTGGTGACCGAATGTTATTCAGAGTCCTGGATGAGATCACGGACATGACAATGAGTCTCGAAATGGTCAAGAGGTAAAGATTCATATATAGTATGATAGTATTCGGACACCGGAAGTGTTCTGGGGTTACCGGGTATGTATCGGGTCACCGGAAGGGGTTCCAGGCTACCCCCGACAAACTATATGGGCCTTATGGGCCAAGAGGGGAAACACACCAGCCACAAAGGGGCTGGTGCACCCAAACCATATGGGCTGGCCAAATTGGAGAAGGAAAGGGGGAGGAGGAAAGGAAAAAGGGAATAGGATTCCCCCTTCCCCCTCTTCCCTTCCTACTCCGAATAGGAATAGGAAAGGGGGGAGGCCGAATTGGGAGGTGCCCAAGTAGGATTCCTCCTACTTGGGGTGCCCCCTTGGCTGCCTCTCCTCCCCTCCAACCTATATATATATATATATATATATATATATATATATATATATATATATATATATATATATATATATATATATATATGAGGGGGCACCGCTAGAACACACAACAAACATTGTTAGCCGTGTGCGGCGCCCCCTCCACAGTTTACGCCTCCGGTCATATTCACGTAGTGCTTAGGCGAAGCCCTGCTCGGATCACTTCACCATCACCGTCACCATGTCGTCGTGCTGACGGAACTCTCCCTTGACACTTTGCTGGATCAAGAGTTCGAGGGACGTTATCGAGCTGAGCGTGTGCATAACTCGAAGGTGTCGTACGTTCGGTGCTTGATCGGTCAGAACGAGAAGAAGTTCGACTACATCAACCGCATTGTCAAACGCTTCCGCTTTTGGTCTATGAGGGTACGTGGACACACTCTCCCCCTCTCGTTGCTATGAATCTCCTAGATAGATCTTGCATGAGTGTAGGAATTTTTTTTGAAATTGCACGCTACATTCCCCAACAGTGGCATCAGAGCCAGGTCTATGCGTAGATGATATGCATGAGTAGAACACAAAGAGTTGTGGGTGATGATAGTAATACTGCTGCTCACCAACGTCTTATTTTGATTCGGCGGTATTGTTAGACGAAGCGGCCTGACCAACCTTACATGACCACGTTCATGAGATCGGTTCCACCGACAGACATGCAACTTGTTTTGCATAAAGGTGGCTGGCGGGTGTTTGTTTCTCCAACTTTAGTTGAACCGAATTTGACTATGGCCGGTCCTTGTTGAAGGTTAAAACAACAAACTTGATGAAACATCGTTGTGTTTTTGATGCGTAGGTAAGAACGGTTCTTACTAGAAGCCCATAGCAGCCACATAAAACTTGCAACAACAAAGTAGAGGACGTCTAACTTGTTTTTGCAGGGCATGTTGTGATGTGATATGGTCAAGACATGATGTGATATATGTTGTTGTATGAGATGATCATGTTTTATAAAAGTTATCGGCATCTGGCAGGAGCCTTATGGTTGTCGCTTTATTGTATGAAATGCAATCGCCATGTAATTGCTTTACTTTATCACTACCAGAACACTCAGGATGGGCCAGAGCAGCACCTGGGGGTGCCCCGAGGGGGGCACAACCCACCAGGGCGCGCATGGGCTCCCAGGCGCGCCCAGGTGGGTTGTGCCCACCTCGGTAGCCTCCTGCACCCCCTCTTTTCCCTATAAATTCACAGATATTCCAAAACCCTTCAGGGTTAACCTAGATCAGAAGTTCCGCCGCCGCAAGGCTCTGTAGCCATCAAAAACCAATCTAGACCCCGTTCCGGCACCCTGCCAGAGGGGGGGATCATCACCGGTGTCCATCTTCATCAGCCTGGCGGCCACCACGATGAGCAGGGAGTAGTCCACCCTTGGGGCTGAGGGTTTGTACCAGTAGCTATGTGTTTAATCTCTCTCTCTCTCTCGTATTCTCGAGATGTCACGATCTTGATGTATCGCGGGCTTTGTTAATATAGTCGGATCATATGGTGTTTTGCCCTCTCTACCTTGTTGTGATGAATTGAGTTTTTCCCTTTGAGATTTCGTTGTTATTGGATTGAATACTTTTATGGATTTGAGAACACTTGATATATGTTTTGCAATTGAATGCTCGTGGTGACAATGGGTTATCGTATTGATTCACTTGATATATGTTTTGGCACTCAACTCGCGGATTCCCGAGGTGACATTGGGGTAATATATGCATAGGGGTTGATGCACGTTCTTGTCTTTGTTTCTCCGGTAGAGATCTTGGGGCACTCTTTGAAGTCCTTTGTGTTGGATTGAGTATTATGAATATGAATTTGCTTTGGTGTTATTTTAGTACGAACTCTAGGATAGATCGAACAGAAAGAATAGCTTTGTGTTATTTTAGTACGAACTCTTGGATAGATCGAATGGAAAGAATAGCTTTGAGGTGGTTTCGTACCCTACAAACAATTTATTCTTACGTTCTCCGCTAGATAGGAACTTTGGAGTGATTCTTCATCGCACTTTAATGGGTGGTTATATGATCCAATTATATTAGCACCGTTGAGAGACTGCACTAGCGAAAGTACGGACCCTAGGCCTCATTTTCAAGCAGTGCAATACCGTTTTTGTGCCCATTTACTATTTGCTACCTTTCTGTGTTTATTTATTCAGATTATAAAAATATATTTCTACCATCTATATTACCCTTTTATCACCATCTCTTCGCCGAACTAGTGCACCTATACAATTTGCCATTGTATTGGGTGTGTTGGGGACAAAAGAGATTTCTTGTATTTGGTTGCAGGGTCGTTTGAGAGAGACCATCTTCATCCTCCACATCTCACAGATTGATAAACCTTAGGTCATCCACTTGAGGGAAAATTGCTACTGTCCTACAAAACTCTGCGCTTGGAGGCCCAACACATGTCTACAAGAATAAAGTTGTGTAGTACGCATCAAGCTCTTTTCTGGAGCCGTTGTCGGGGAGGTGAGTGCATGAAGGTATATCTTTGGATCTTGCAATCGAATCTTTTAGTTTCTTGTTTTATCACTAGTTTGGTTCATAAAAGAAAACTACAAAAAATGGAATTGAGGTTGCATCATATTATTGATCATCTTTATAATATCTTTCTTGAAAATGATGGATCATAAAATTGTGCTCAATTGTTAGAAGAAAAGTCAACAAAATGTTTGGCACAAAATATTTGAATGATGAGCATGATTGCAATGTTGTTGGTATGAACTCTTTAAATAATGATGCTAATGATATGCAAAGCCATAAGCTTGGGGATGCTATGTTTGATGAAGATGATATTTTTAGTCCCTCAAGTTTTTATGAGAAAGTTTATTATGATGATTACATGCCTCCTATTTATGATGATTATGGTGACGACATGTATGCTATAAAGAGTAATGATAACCATGAAACTTGTCATCATGATTTTAATTTCCAATCACATGATAGTTATTTTGTTGAGTTTGTCCCCACCACTATTCATGAGAATAAATTTGCTTACGTGGAGTAACAAAATTTCTATGCTTATGTGTCATGAAAATAATGCTTTATGTGATAGCTATTCTTTTGAATTCATTCATGATGCTACTGAAAATTATTATGAGGTAGGAACTTATGCTTGTAGGAATTGCAATAATATCAAGTTTCCTCTCTATGTGTTGAAAGTTTTGAAGTTTGCTTGTTTTGCGTTCCTATGCTAGTTGATTCTTGTTCCCATAAGTTGTTTGCTAAAAAAATCCCTATGCATAGGAAGTGAATTAGGCTTAAATGTGCTTGCCATATGTTTCATGATGCTCTCTTTATGTTTCAATTCTTATCTTTTATGCAAGCATCATTGAAACCATCATGCCTAGCTAAAAGGCATTGAAGAAAATCACTTGTTGGGAGACAACCCAACACTTTTACCTACTGTGTTTGTGTGTTCACATGATTATGATACTGTACTGATCATGTTTTATTGCTTTTGTTTCAATAAAGTGCCAAGTAAAGCCTTTGGGATCATGTTGGGTGATAGTTAATTTGATCTTATTGGAAAACAGAAACTTTTGCGCTCACGAAAATAATTCACATTTTTAACAGAAGAGTGATTTTGAGTTGATTCTTTTTGCAGAAGATTAATATACAAATTTCTCACGTGGTAATAACTTTTTCATAATTGTTGGAGTAGCAGAAGTATGGTTATTCTGCAGATCATTATAGACTGTTCTGTTTTTGACAGATTCTGTTTTCAATGCATAGTTTGCTTGTTTTCTAGTTTCTATGACTTACATTGCTCACTATAAATTGTGGAAATGATATGCTACAGTAGTCATTGTGTGTAAACAATTATGAATCTTCTCTTTAAAAGTACCAAAGTGAAATGATTTGCTCTTTAACATACTAACCTATCTCACGAAGTTTTTTTAAGTTTTGTGTGATTGAAGTTTCTAGGTTTTGGGTGAGATATCGATATGAGGAGAATAAGGAGTGAAAAGACCTTAAGCTTGGGGATGCCCAAGGTGAAGGAAATATGCCCTAGAGGCAATAATAAAAGTTATTATTTATTTCCTTATATCATGATAAATGTTTATTATTCATGCTAGAATTGTATTTATCGGAAACATAATACTTGTGTGAATACATAGACAAAACTAAACGTCACTAGTATGCCTCTACTTGACTAGCTCATTAATCGAAGATGGTTATGTTTCCTAACCATAGACATGTGTTGTCATTTGATTAACGGGATCACATCATTAGGAGAATGATGTGATTGACGTGACCCATTCCATTAGCTTAGCACCTGACCGTTTAGTATGTTGTTATTGCTTTCTTCATGACTTATACATGTTCCTATGACTATGAGATTATGCAACTCCCATTTGCCGGAGGAACACTTTGTGTGCTACCAAACGTCACAACGTAACTGGGTGATTATAATGGTACTCTACAGGTGTCTCCAAAGGTACATGTTGGGTTGGTGTATTTCGAGATTAGGATTTGTCACTCCGATTGTCGGAGAGGTATCTCTAGGCCCTCTCGGTAATGCACATCACTTAAGCCTTGCAAGCAATGCAACTAATGAGTTAGTTGCGAGATGATGTATTACGGAACGAGTAAAGAGACTTGCTGATAAAGAGATTGAACTAGGTATTGAGATACCGACGATCGAATCTCGGGCAAGTAACATACCGATGACAAAGGGAACAACATATGTTGTTATGCGGTCTGACCGATAAAGATCTTCGTAGAATATGTGGGAGACAATATGAGCATCCAGGTTCCGCTATTGGTTATTGACCGGAGACGTGTCTCGGTCATGTCTACATTGTTCTCGAACCCGTAGGGTCCGCACGCTTAACGTTACGATGACAGTTTCATTATGAGTTTATATGTTTTGATGTACCGAAGGTTGTTTGGAGTCCCGGATGTGATCACGGACATGACGAGGAGTCTCAAAATGGTCGAGACATAAAGATTGATATATTGGATGACTATATTCGGACACCGGAAGTGTTCCGGGTGATTTCGGAGAAAACCGGGCCGGAGGGTTACCGGAACCCCCCGGGAGAAGTATGGGCTTAATGGGCCTTAGTGGATAGAGAGAGGGGCGGCCAGGGTGGGCCGCGCGCCCCCTCCCCCCTAGTCCGAATTGGTCTAGGAGAAGGGGGGAGGCGCCCCCCTTTCCTTCTCCCTCTCCCCCTTCCTTTCCCCCTCCTAGTAGGAGTAGGAAAGAGGGGAGTCCTACTCAGGAAAGAGGGGAGTCCTACTCCTACTAGGAGGAGGACTCCTCCTGGCGCGCCCTTCTAGGGCCGGCCGGCCTCCCCCTTGCTCCTTTATATACGGGGGCAGGGGGGCACCTCTAGACACACAAGTTGATCTTCGTGATCGTTCTCTTAGCCGTGTGCGGTGCCCCCTCCACCATAATCCTCGATAATATTGTAGCGGTGCTTAGGCGAAGCCCTGCGACAGTATAACATCAAGATCGTTACCACGCCGTCGTGCTGACGGAACTCATCCCCGACACTTTGCTGGATCGGAGTCCGGGGATCGTCATCGAGCTAAACGTGTGCTAGAACTCGGAGGTGCCGTAGTTTCGGTGCTTGATCGGTCGGGCCGTGAAGACGTACGACTACATCAACCGCGTTGTCATAACGCTTCCGCTATCGGTCTACGAGGGTACGTAGACAACACTCTCCCTTCTCGTTGCTATGCATCACCATGATCTTGCGTGTGCGTAGGAATGTTTTTGGAATTACTACGTTCCCCAACACAAGGCACCCCAAGTTAACATCCAAGAAATATCCAAGCAACTAAGCTTGGGGATGCCCCGGAAGGCATCCCCTCTTTCGTCTTCAACATTATCGGTAACCTCACGTGGAACTATGTTTTCATTCATCACATGATATGAGTTTTGCTTGGAGCGATATTTTATTTTATTTGTATTTGCTTTATGTTATTTAGAATAATTTGTTGCATCTTTTATTTCAATAAAAGTGGCATTGATATCCTTTACATTGCTTATTTTACAAGTCTACATGTTGCTGTTTGAAAACAGAAAGTTTATCGATGTTGCAAAAATTCCCTAGAAAAGTCAGAATGTGATAAAATGTTGAAACATTTTGCATAATGATATTTGATAAATTTTGTATAGTTTGGTAGAATTTCATAATTTTTGGACTTGAATAAGTATTGATACTCTTGCATTCTTTACAGATTGTACTGTTTTTGCAGATTGCTGTTATGTTTGCATTGTTTGCATGTGTTTGTTTGTTTAATGATTCTATTTGCAGATAGGAGTATTAAATATGAAGAGGAATTTAGTATGCAATGTTTAATAATAATTTTAGTGATTTGCTACAGTAGAGAATGATAAGGTTTTGCATTGGTTTATACTAACTTATCTCACGAGTTCTTGTTGAGTTTTGTGTGGATGAAGCTTTTGAGATTAGGAAAACTGTGATATGAGAAGAGTTAAGGAGACACAAAAGCTCAAGATTGGGGATGCCTAATGCATCCCGAGATAATATTCACGAAATCTCAAGCATCTAAGCTTGGGAATGCCCCGATAGGCATCCCACCTTTCTTCATCAACAATTATCGGTTAGTATCGGTTGAGCCTAAGTTTTTGCTTCTCCACATGAGTTGTGCTATAGTTGGAATGTCATTTTATTTTCATTTTCTTGATTTTTTAATAAAATACTTAGATCTGAAAGTTTTTAAATAAAATAGAGTCCTCAAATAGTTGCCAGGGAGGCTAAGTCACATCCCGTCAACGAAGCTCTTTTTTATGGAATTGCTCTAGTGCTTCACTTATATCTTTTTTAGCACGGCGTGCTTTAGTATTTTTGAAGAAATTCTCTCTTGATTCACTTAAATTAATTTGAGAGAAAGAAATATTATGCTCATGATCTTCACTTATATTTGTTTGAGCTTGTCAAAAGAAACACATGAAAATTAGTTCCAAAGCGATAAATTAGTTCCAAAGCGATAGTTTTGAGATATGATGATGTGATATGTGAGTCATGTTGATGAGTAATTATGCTTTAGTAAGAATATTGGTGTTAAGGTTTGTGATTCCCTATGCAAGCACGAAACTCAATAGTTATGCAATGAAATTCCATCCTACTTGTGGTGCATTATTCGGTGTTAATTATGCTCAATGCTCACTTATGAGATTATTCGTTTCTTGGTTGGTCGCTTCCCAATCTTTTGCTAACCTTCATTTTGCACTAAGTATGATCACTACTTGTGCATCCATAATCCTTTAAACCAGTTTTGCCACATGAGTCCACTATACCTACCTACATGCGGTATTGTTTTGCCGTTCTAAGCAAATTTTTATGTGCCATCTCTAATTTTCAAAATAAATCTCTCTTTTGTGTGCTCGTACCGCTCGTAAGGCGGTGAGGGGTGGCCAATATTTTCCATGCTAGATGTGTTATTCTCGCGATGAGTGTTTATTCACTTGTCATTGCACGAGAGCAAGGCAAAGGCATTAGGGATGCCCAGTCCCGAAATGAAAAATGAATTTACTTTATGTTGTCAAATAATAAATTCATTGGAAAGTGTTGGTATGGAGGGCACCCGTGGATATGGTTAGCCATGGAAAGTGAAAGTATGGTGGAAAAAGGAATAAACTTTATTTTCTGTTTGGGAACCGCCTATGATATATCTACCATGGAAAGTGTTGGGAGCTCTAATTCATTTTCGTTGGTGGGAAAAGTATGCCTCTCAAAATGTTTTTATCTCTCAATTTTCTCTTTGAGCTCTAGCACCTCTACAAATCCCTACTTCCCTCTGTGAAGGGCCTTTCTTTTACTTTATGCAATTTTTGTTTTAAATTTGAGTCTCCATCTTTTCTTATAAAGCACCAACTAGGAGGCACTATGATCGTACTTGAGCATTGGGTGTAGCTAATATGCGAGTGTGTTTCATGAAGGGATCAATGAATGAGCATGATGGGCTAGGGATAACTTATTTTAGCGTTGATATTTTGAAAGACATGGTTGCTTGTTGGTATGCTTGAGTATTAAAGTCCTCATGTCAAAACTAGACTATTGCTTTGAACCATATAAAAGTTCAAATGTCCATGCTGCAAAAGAAAAGAGTTTATGATGAATATGATAGGTAGCATTCCACAACAAAAATTCTGTTTTCAATTGCTACTTTATCATGATAAGTTTTATGAGAAAGATTTGTTGTTATGATGCTAGGAAAGGTGATTGAAATTATCATTGACCAAACTTATGCACTTTGCTAGCATTCACACTTCATAAATTATTTCTTTTATCATTTACCTACTCGAGGACGAGTAGGAATTAAGCTTGGGGATGCTGATACATTTTCAACATATCTATAATTTATGAAGTATTCATGCTATTATTTTATCATTCTTGGATGTTTTACAATCATTTTTTGGGACTAACCTATTGACCCAGTGACAGTTGCTATTTTTTGCTTGTTTTTTACATCACAGGAAATCAATATCAAACGGAGTCCAAACACCACAATTTTTTTTGGAGATTTATGGACCAGAACACTCAGGATGGGCCAGAGCAGCACCTGGGGGTGCCCCAAGGGGGGCACAACCCACCAGGGCGTGCCTGGGCCCCCAGGTGTGCCCAGGTGGGTTGTGCCCACCTCGGTGGCCTCCCGCACCCCCTCTTTTCCCAATAAATTCACAAATATTCCAAAACCCTTTGGGGTTAACCTAGATCAGAAGTTCCACCACCGCAAGGCTCTGTAGCCACCAAAAACCAATCTAGACCCCGTTCCGACACCCTGCCAGAGGGGGGAATCATCACCGGTAGCCATCTTCATCATCCCGGCGGCCATCACGATGAGGAGGGAGTAGTCCACCCTCGCGGCCGAGGGTTTGTACCAGTAGCTATGTGTTTAATATCTCGTCCTCGAGATGTCACAATCTTGATGTATCGCGGGCTTTGTTAATATAGTCAGATCATATGGTGTTTTACCCTCTCTACCTTGTTGTGATGAATTGAGTTTTTCCCTTTGAGATTTCGTTGTTATTGGATTGAATACTTTTATGGATTGAGAACACTTGATATATATATTGCAATTGAATACTCGTGGTGTCAATGGGGTATCGTATTGATTCACTTGATATATGGTTTGGCACTCAACTCGCGGATTCCCGAGGTGACATTGGGGTAATCTATGCATATATAGGGGTTGATGCACGTTCTTGTCTTTGTTTCTCCGGTAGAAATCTTGGGGCACTCTTTGAAGTTCTTTTGTGTTGGATTGAGTATTATGAATACAAATTTGCTTTGGTGTTATTTTAGTACGAACTCTAGGATAGATCAAACGGAAAGAATAGCTTTGTGTTATTTTAGTACGAACTCTTGAATAGATCGAACGGAAAGAATAGCTTTGAGGTGGTTTCGTACCCTACAAACAATTTGTTATTATATTATCCGCTAGATAGGAACTTTGGAGTGATTCTTCATCGCACTTTGAGGGGTGGTTATATGATCCAATTATATTAGCACTGTTGAGAGATTGCACGAGCGAAAGTACAGACCCTAGGCCTTATTTTCAAGCATTGCAATACCGTTTTTGTGCCCGTTTATTATTTGCTACCTTGCTGTTTTTATTTATTCAGATTATAAAAATATATTTCTACCATCCATATTACACTTTTATCACCATCTCTTCGCCGAACTAGTGCACCTATACAATTTGGCATTGTATTGGGTGTGTTGGGGACACAAGAGATTTCTTGTATTTGGTTGCAGGGTCGTTTGAGAGAGACCATCTTCATCCTACACCTCTCGCGGATTGATAAACCTTAGGTCATCCACTTGAGGGAAAATTGCTATTGTCCTACAAAACTCTGTGCTTGGAGGTCCAACACGTGTCTACAAGAATAAAGTTGCATAGTAGAAATCAGGGTGTTAATCACATAGTGACGTGAACTAGATTATTGACTCTAGTAAACCCTTTGGGTGTTGATCACATGGAGGTGTGAACTGTGGGTGTTAATCACATAAAGATGTGAACTATTAGTGTTAAATCACATGGCGATGAACTAGATTATTAACTCTAGTGCAAGTGGGAGAGTGAAGGAAATATGCCCTAGAGGCAATAATAAAGTTGTTATTTTATACTTCCTTATATCATGATAAATGTTTATTATTCATGCTAGAATTGTATTAGCTGAAAACTTGATACATGTGTCGATACATAGACAAAACACAGTGTCCCTAGTAAGCGTCTACTAGACTAGCTCATTTATCAAAGATGGTTAATTTTCCTAACCATAGACATGTGTTGCAATTTGATGAATGGGATCACATCATTAGGAGAATGATGTGATGGACAAGACCCATCCGTTGGCTTAGCATGATGATCGTTAAGTTTTATTGCTATTGCTTTCTTCATGACTTATACATATTCCTTTGACTATTAGATTATGCAACTCCCGGATACCGGAGGAATACCTTGTGTGCTATCAAACGCCACAACATAATTGGGTGATTATAAATATGCTCTACAGGTATCTCCGAAGGTATTTGTTGGGTTGGCATAGATCGATATTATGATTTGTCACTTCGAGTATCGGAGAGGTATCTCTGGACCCTCTTGGTAATGCACATCATAATAGGACTTGCAAGCAATGTAACTAATGAGTTAGTTACGGTATGATGCATTACGGAACGAGTAAAGAGACTTGCTGGTAACGAGATTGTACTAGCTGTGGAGATACCGACAATCGAATCTCGAGCAAGTAACATACCAATGACAAAGGGAATAATGTATGTTGTCATAACGGTTCGATCGATATAGATCTTCATAGAATATGTGGGAGCCAATATGAGCATCCAGGTTTCGCTATTGGTTATTCACCGGAGAGGTGTCTCGGTCATGCGCACTAGTACGCGTCGGTGCTATACAAACAGTTTTTAACCCCTTTCCGCGATGGTAGTTGGAACCATCGCCTAGTGAGTGACGGTGATAGGGGGCTCCTTCCCACACGACCTAGAAACTGTCGGCGATACGCCCTCCTGGCACACACGCTCGGTAAAATGAGGTCATGTGCGACCGGCGAGCGCTCAAATACGGAAATATGTACAGTAGAGCTAAAAAATACAATTATATAGGCGAAATTGTTTCCGGTCGCAACACAGTCAGTCCCCGCTAAATGTTTCCGTTCGTATGTACATCCCACACAATCGCTCCAAGGAAAATGTTTCCGTTCACACGTACGCCACACAAATTTTTCCCGTTAAATCGTTTGCGTTATTGAATGCATCACACACGGTTCGTAGAGGAAACTGTGTGGAAAAGGCTGTCCATCACACACAGTTTTTATGTGGTAAACGTTTGCACAAGGTGCCTAACGCAAACAATTTTCAAGAGAAAGTCATGTGTGATTGTTCATTGATCCAACACGGTTTATTCCTAGAAACTGTTTGCGTTGCCTGAGGTCATCGCCCACGGTGTTTTTTCAATAACCATTTGCAATAGCAAAACCCAATTAGCAGGTTAATTCGCCATTAGCAGGCTAATTTCCCTATTATTAATAATCCATTTATTAATCTAATTGAAATTCATATTAAGCATATATTTCATTTCCATATTAAGGAAGCAGAATTTCATAATTGAAATACATCAGAGTACAACATGATATAGCTTCAGCACTCAGCTACCCCATTACACAACTGCACCAGCACCATGTTTCACATGCAACATGTAGAACCTTTCGAAATTAGCATCATAGACGGTATATAGATAGATGCAGATCATCTGGAAAACTGCTGAAGCGGAAGGTGAGGGAGTCCTAGACTAAGGGGTCCTCGGGCGTCCGACCTGACTATCCATGGGCCGGACTGATGGGCTGTGAAGACATGAAGGCCAAAGACTGTACCCGTGTCCGGATTGGACTCTCCTTGGCGTGGAAGGCAAGCTTGGTGACCGACTATGAAGATTCCTTCTAATGTAACCGACTCTATCTAAACCCTAGATCCCCCCGGTGTCTATATAAACCGGAGGGGCTAGTCCGGAAAGGATATACTCATTACCATAGTCATATAGGCTAGACTTCTAGGGTTTAGCCATTACGATCTCGTGGTAGATCAACTCTTGTAATACTCATATTCATCAAGATCAATCAAGCAGGAAGTAGGGTATTACCTCCATAGAGAGGGCCCGAACCCGGTTAAACATCGTGTCCCCTGTCTCCTGCTACCATCGACCTTAGACGCACAGTTCGGGACCCCATACCCAAGATCCGCCGGTTTTGACACCGACGTTGGTGTTTTCATTGAGAGTTCCACTATGCCATCGATGAAAGGTTCGATGGCCCCTACAATCGTCGATAGTGACGCTGTCCAAGAAGAAACCTTCCTCCCCGGACAGATTTTTGTGTTCGGCGGCTTCGTACTGCGAGCCAATTCGCTTGGCCATCTGGAGCAGATTGATAGCTACGCCCCTGGCCACCAGGTCAGATTTGGAAGCTTGAACTACGTTGCGGACATCCGTGGAGACTTGATCTTCAATGGATTTAGACCACAACGATCGCTCCCCCTCGCCCCAATGAACATGACTTAAATCTGTCATCGGATCACATCCAGGAGATGGTTCCTGTTGCTGCAACGACCTTAGAACCGAAGCAGATCATGCCATCCGAGGCCACAGAGTCCGCGGCATTCGTGCCGCACACGGACTCGACACCTTGTAATATTTGCGTCAATGGAACTCCGGACTCGTCTCTGGCCATAAGTTCTGAACCACGAACGCCTGCGGACACCGAGCTGGATCGGTTATCGATTTTTGAATTCAGCGCTGCAGATATCTTTCAGCACTCACCTTTGGGCGATGTGCTAAACTCTTTAAAAAACCTATCATTGGAGGAGACTCACAACCGAACTATGTCCGGTTCGAACTAGGGGCTGACGACGGAGAATTTTGCTTCCCACCCGCCACCCGCTTCATAGCTACTGTCGAGGACTTAACCGACATGTTGGATTATGACTCCAAAGACATCGACGGCATGGACGACGATGCTGATAAGAATCAAGGCCAAGACTCGCCATTCACTGGACGTTGGACGGCCACCTCTTCATACGATGTGTACATGATTGATACACCCAAATAATCTAGCAGCAATGACAAAGAAGACCCATATGCAAACAAAGCTTCTGAGACACAACCCAAGAGCCGACACCCTAAACGCCGCTCTAAGCAACGCCGCTCAAAAAATGGCAACACTGGCACCGGAGAAAATAGCACTCCGGACGACGCTGAAAACAATGAAGACCCTGCTGAAGCAACATCCGAACAGGAGGAACAGGAAAATGGGCAAGCCAGCCCCGATGAATAGGCCCAGCCCAGCGACAATTTGGAGGATGACAACTTGTAAATTCGAAAGTATGTCTAGAGGGGAGTGATTAGACTACTTGACCAAATAAAAATCTAGCCTTTTCCCAATTTTAGTTCTTAGCAGGTTTTTAGCAACTTAGCACAAATCAAGCAATCAACCTACACATGCAATTCTAAGAGTATAGCAGCGGAATGTAAAACAATTGCATATGAAGGTAAAGGGTGGAGTTTGAGGGAGCAAACGCAATGTTGACACGGAGATTTTTTATCCGTGGTTCCGATAGGTGGTGCTAACGTACATCCACGTTGATGAAGACCTCAACCCACGAAGGGTAACGGTTGCGCGAGTCCACGGAGGGCTCCACTCACGAAGGGTCCACGAAGAAGCAACCTTGTGTATCCCACCATGGCCGTCGCCCATGAAGGACTTACCTCACTAGGGTAGATCTTCATGAAGTAGGCGATCTCCTTGCCCTTACAAACTCCTTGGTTCAACTCCACAATCTTGACGGAGGCTCCCAAGTGACACCTAGCCAATCTAGGAGACACCACTCTCCAAGAAGTAACAAATGGTGTGTTGATGATGAACTCCTTGCTCTTGTGCTTCAAATGATAGTCTCCCCAACACTCAAGTTTCTCTCATAGGATTGGATTTGGTGGAAAGAAGACTTGAGTGGAAAGCAACTTGGGGAAGGCTAGAGATCAAGATTTATGTGGTTGGAATGGAATATCTTGACCTCAACACAAGTGTAGGTGGTTCTCTCTCAGAAAATACGTGTTGGAAGTGTAGGCATGTTCTGATGGCTCTCTCCACGAATGAAGAGTGGGTGGAGGGGTATATATAGCCTCCACACAAAATCTAACCGTTACACACAAATCACCAAACTCGATGCGACCGATTAAAAGAACTCGGTCAGACCGATTTGGTTCATAATGTGACCGGTAGGCATTTCGGTGGGACCGAGATGTCAACTCGGTGGGACCGATATCATTAAGGTTAGGGCATAACGTAATCTCGGTGAGACTGATTAGACAAACTCGGTGAGAACGATTTTGGTAATAGACTAACAGAGAGTTGGTCAGGCAAACTCGGTGGGACAGATTCGCTCATGTCGGTTGGATCGAAACGTTACGAAAAGGAAATAGAGTGTTTGCATTGCAATCTCGGTGGACCGATCGCTCATCTCGGTTTGACCAAAACGTTACGAAGGGAAACAGAGAGATTAGAATCCCATCTCGGTGAGACCGAGATCCCTATCGGTGAGACCAAAAAGACTAGGGTTTCTGGCAGTGGCTATGTCAACTGAAGTCGGTGGCTCCGGATATGAAATTTTGGTGGGGCCGAGTTGGACTTTTTGGTTTGGGACATATGTGGATGTGAGAAAGTAGTGGAGGGTTTTGGAGCATATCACTAAGCATTTTGAACAAGAACCTCATTAAGCAACACGTCATCCCTTCTTAATAGTATTGGCTTTTCCTATAGACTCAATGTGATCTTGGATCACTAAAATAGAAAATGTAGAGTCTTGTGCTTTGAGCTTGAGCCAACCTTTTGTCCTTAGCATTTTGAAGGGTCCACTTTCTAATCCATGCCATGCCAATCATTGAGCTTTCCTGAAATATTTATCTTGGAATAGCATTAGCTCAATGAGCTATATGTTGTTAGGAATTACGAAAACCACCCAGGGATAGTTGCACTTTCAATCTCCCCCTTTTTGGTAATTGATGACAACATATAGATCAAAGCTTTGACAAATGATAAATAAGATTGAAAAACATCGTCGCTTTGAGAAGTATGTGATAAGAAAGAGCTCCCCCTAAATTTGTGCATTATTTAAAATTTGCTTTTGAATGCAAATGCACAATAGATTAGGATCATGGGTTACTCTTCCATGTCACATACATCTTGGTGGAGCTCTCAAAATTATAGAGATTAAAACACATGCACTCATCACCAAAACAAATGAATGATCATAAGAGAATATGAAAGATAATATCATCCAGCAAGCATTAATGTAGCATATGATCAAACACATGATCAAACAAGTATCTCATAAGTACAAAGTAGTATCTCACACAAGCATGCAATAAAGTTTCAACCAGAATAGCAAGAGAGATAAAAAAAGCAACACTCTCTCTCGAAGCCTATGATCTATACATTTTTCTCCCCCTTTGGCAACAAGTTACCAAAAAGTTCAAAAATGCATAGTGCTAAACGAATCTCAGGCTTGATCTTCGGTAGGAGGTGTTGAGAGAACTCGAAGGACGAAGGCTTCAGATGAAGTAGTTGGAGCTGGTTGAGTAGCTGCTGGAGGTGGAACTGGAGCTGTAGCTGCTGGTGCTGATGCTGTAGCTCTAGTGTCTGCCACTGGCACTGCAGCAGATCTCTGTCGTCTGGGCACTCTGGCAAAAGCATCTGTGGTAGACTTGCCCTTCTTCTCCTCAGCTTCCTCCTAAAGTTGCTCAACTGCAGATTGGATATCTGTCACCTTGACATCAAGGTCATAGAATTTTGTCTCAATAATCCTTTCCAAGCTCTCCTGGTTCTTGGTCAGGGTGGCCAAACCCTTTTCAATCCTCAGGGTGGATTGGATCAGATATCCAAGCTGGTCTTGCTTGCTCTTCAAGAATACCTGAGATGCCTCTTCTACTGTTGGCATCTTTGCATCTTTCTCAGCCTTAGCCTTCTCTCTCTTCTTATGTGCTTGAGCTGAAGATGGTTCATTCTCATTCATCACCACTGTGTTATCTTCAAATTCAGGGTAGATGGGTAGGTGCTCCTTATCCAAAATGTATTTGCCTTTGCCCATCTTTGACTTGACGAGCTCCTGAATTTGTGGGGCATACCCACAGCTTCTCTTCTGGTCAGCAGCAGCCCTCTTGATTGTCTCAGCAATCAAACTCATGACCTTGAACTTCTGTGGGACATCAAATATATGCAGCAAGTTGATGGCATGTCCTCTGATCATATTGTGATCACCTGACTTGTGTAGCAGTGTGTGCCTTAAGATCCACTTGATAGTGGGCAGACGAGACAACAAGTAGTGAACAGATCCAAACTTATGTGTATCCAAAGCAGCATCTGGGATCTCTTTGTACATGTTGGCCATAGTGTTGTGGTCTTTCTTCTTCTCTACATAGATATCCAAGTCATCCTCATGTTCCTTAGGAGCATTGATAAGCTTGGCCCATTCCTCAACTGTAGACTGGTACCTAGTACCCTCAAACATCCATACTATCCTTCCATCTGGATAGAAGTGGGCAGTGGAGTAAAACTACATGATGAGCTCATCATTCCACTTGGTGAGCTTCTAGGCAACACAGTGTCAACTCCACATGCCTTGAAGCTATCAAGCACACCAGGGAAGTGATCCTCATTATCCTTCATGAACTCCCAGTCAACCCATCTCATGTCACGCACAATGGGCTTCTTATCAAGCAGAACTGTCTCATAGAAGTCCTGATTTTCCTTAGTGTGAAACCTGCAGTCCACAACAGTCCTTCTCCTGATAGCATATGGATCAGACTGTCTCCATAGTCTCGATCCTGCATCCTTCCTGATTTTCATGTTCTCTGCAACTGGGTGTGTGAGGGAGTCCTGGATTAGGGGGTGTTCGGATAGCCGGACTATACCTTCAGCCGGACTCCTGGACTATGAAGATACAAGATTGAAGACTTCGTCCCGTGTCCGGAAGGGACTTTCCATGGCTTGGAAGGCAAGCTTGGCGATACGGATATGTAGATCTCCTACCATTGTAACCGACTCTGAGTAACCCTAACCCTCTCCGGTGTCTATATAAACCGAAGGGTTTTAGTCCGTAGGAGAGAACGGCTATCATACCATAGGCTAGCTTCTAGGGTTTAGCCTCCTTGATCTCGTGGTAGATCTACTCTTGTACTACCCATATCATCAATATTAATCTAGCAGGACGTAGGGTTTTACCTCCATCAAGAGGGCCCAAACCTGGGTAAAACATCGTGTCCCCTGCCTCCTGTTACCATCCGCCTAGACGCACAGTTCGGGACCCCCTACCCGAGATCCGCCGGTTTTGACACCGACATTGGTGCTTTCATTGAGAGTTCCTCTGTGTCGTCGCCATGAGGAAGGATGCCTCATCCCGTCTTTAAAGACAACACCGTTGCTAAGGGAGCTTTGGCTGTCGGCCAAACTCTCCGGCTAGGTGGTTTTCTTATGACCGCCTGTTCGGCTTCTGCGCCGACGATGACCTCTCGGGCCATCAAAAACAATCTTCATGTCAGCTTGGAACTCGCCGAGCAGTTAGATCCAATGGAGCTCTCCTCCATAAATGAGCTCTTGGATCGCATCGCCGCCCTGGGAGTCGCTATGGATCACGACCAGATTGGGCTTAAACCCGATCTGAGAGAGATTAACTCTCCCCAAGTCACCCATTATGTTGCCGTGATAGAGGGACAGTGCGGCGACCCTTCATCTATCTTAAGGACTAGCTATGTCTGGATTCCCGATCCCTCTAAGCCGGATACCCGCGGAGGGGAGGATATCACTCAAGACCTGAACTTAGAGTCAGGCAATGGGCTGGATTCATTGGACAACATACAAGAATCCAAATTTTCGAGTTTGGAAACTCCTCGACCTCTGAGTCTCAAATTGGGTGAGGTTTCAGATTTAATTCCACCCACCCACCCGAACATAAGTGATCTATCCCAAATCAGGCAAAAGCCCGAAGAAACAATACATCATTACTGGGCCAGATTCCTCCTGGTTAGGAAGATGATAAAGGACTGCCGCGAGGAAGATGCAATCTCAATCTTCTGCAATAATTGCACGGACAAGGGAATCCTCAGCGCCATAAGTCGCCGTGATATTACACGCTTCGCTGACTTGGCGTCCATAGTACGAAAGTACTGTGCGATGGAAAGCGCCTGGAAAACTGAAATAAAATTTTGGGACGATTCGGCCCTGAATACAAACCCAGTCCGAAATAAAAGGGTGCATCATCGCCAGACACCCGGGTCAAACACCAAAAAGCAAAAACCCTCTACAGGGCATGGAACCGTACTGGAAGGATGGCTTAATGTACCCTGTAAAATTCACAGTACAGAGGGCGCCACACCAACTCACAACCTTAGAGCATGTTGGATACTCCGGCAGGTGGCCAAAATTGGCAAAGATCTCCTAATTCCGGAGGCCACAGAAAGCCACCCCAGGGACACCAATACGGTATTAACAGTCTTCGAGACTTTTGCATCAAATAATATGCGAAAAAGAACACTCCGCAACCTTGCCGAAGTCTACCAAGTAGCAACAATAAACCCATGGAGTGACACGGCTATTACTTTTAATGCCAGTGATGAACCTAAATGCCGAACAACCCGATCACCAGCCGCATTGGTCCTCAGTCCAATAGTGGACGACTTTTGCCTCACGAAGGTACTCATGGATGGAGGCAGCGGTTTGAACCTCATTTATGAGGAAACCCTTAAAAAAATGGAAATAGACTGGAACCGCATTGAGCGAAGCAGTACAACCTTTAGAGGAATAATACCCAGTCGGGAAGCGTGCTGTATAGGAAAAATCACACTAGATGTGGTGTTCGGCACGCCGGATAATTACAGGTCCGAAGAGATCATGTTCCATGTGGCCCCGTTCAGCAGTTGATACCACGCCCTGCTAGGGCGGGAAGCGTTTACAACCTTCCAAGCAATACCCCATTATGGGTACATGAAGCTCAAGATGCCCAGGCCGAACGGAATTATCACTCTCGCTAGTGATCCGGACATAGCACTCCGCGCCGAAAACAAGACAGCCGCACTGGCCCTTGAGGCACTATCCCAAGCCCTAGCGGCTGAGGAACTGAGTGCGCTGCGCTCCACGGTGAACAGGGACGATGTGATACTCGACAAAAGATCCAAGTCCACCTCCTTTAAACCAGCGGACGAAATAGTCAAATTCCAGGTCCATCCAACGGACCCAAATAAAACAGCTTCTATCAGGGCACAATTAAACCCTGATGTAGACACCGCATTGCGAGAGTTCCTACGTGAAAACTGGGACATATTCGCCTGGCACCCTTTAGACATGGTAGGAATCCCACGCAGGCTGGCCGAGCACAGCTTAAATATCCTAAAAGGATTCAAACCTGTCAAACAAGCTCTTCGGCGTTTTTCCAAACCTAAGAGACATGCCATGGGAGAGGAGCTAGCCAAGCTATTGGAGGCCGGATTCATCAGAGATATAAAACATCCGGACTGGCTAGCAAACCTGGTAATGGTACCAAAGAAGGACAAATCCTGGCGCCTGTGCGTTGATTTTAAAGACCTTAACAAGGCTTGCCCAAAGGATCCCTTCCCCCTCCCCCGCATCGATCAAATTATCGACGCTACCACAGGACACGATACGTTGTGTTTCCTCGACGCATATTCCGGCTACCATCAAATCAAGATGGCAGAGTCAGACCAAGCCGCAACGACATTCATCACACCATACGGCCCATTGTACTTCAACACAATGCCCTTCAGGCTTAAAAACACCGACGCAACGTATCAGCGCATGATTCAGACATGTCTGGCAAACCAGATTGGCAAAACAGTGGAGGCATATGTAGATGATGTGGTCGTCAAAACAAGACATGTCGAATCTCTAGTAGATGACTTGAGGCTCACATTTGATAACCTCCAAACATACGACATCAAGCTCAACCCGGAAAAATGCGTTTTCGGCGTTCCAGCCGAAAAGCTCTTGGGCTTCATTGTATCCGGTAGAGGAATTGAAGCAAATACAGCCAAGATCCGAGCTCTGTCACAATTGGATATCCCAAAGGACCTCAAACAAATACAAAAATTAACCGGATGCGTGGCGGCTCTAAGCCGCTTTATCTCCCGCTTGGGAGAAAAGGCACTACCCCTCTACCGCCTCCTTTGGCGCACCGAACACTTCGAGTGGACGTATGCAGCTACGGCCGGACTCGACGAAATAAAAGCCATATTGGCAACAAACCCAGTCCTGGCTGCACCAAACATTGGCGAACCAATGCTATTGTACATTGCAGCAACACATCAGGTCGTAAGCGCAGTGCTCGTCGTCGAACGAGAAACGGACGGACACAAATTCCCCCTTCAAAAGCCGGTCTATTATGTGTCCACTGTCCTTACTCCGTGCAAACCACGGTACCCGCATTATCAAAAGATTGCGTACGCGGTATTCATGGCATCCCAGAAGCTGCGACACTACTTTCAAGAGTGTTCAATAACAGTAGCCTCGGAAGTACCACTTAACGATATTATAAACAACCGTGACGCAATGGGCCGGATTGCAAAATGGGCCATTGAGCTCCTCCCGTTCGACATAACCTATAAGCCACGGCGAGCTATCAAGTCGCAAGTTTTGGCCGACTTCGTCGCAGAATGGCCGGAGGTCGAACTCCCTAAAGAGTACGACACATATTCAAATTGGATCATGCATTTCGACGGCTCCAAGATGTTGGCCGGTCTAGGGGCTGGCGTCGTTTTGACGTCCCCCCCAGGAGACACAGTTCAATACATACTCCGGATTATGTACACAGACTCCAACAATGCAGCCGAATATGAGGCCCTTCTACATGGTCTCCGGATGGCAGTATCCATGGGCATTCAATGCCTAGAGGTGCGCGGGGATTCGAACCTCGCGATATCCCAAATAAATGGAGACTTTGATGCCAAGGATCCAAAAATGGCAGCTTACCGCAACGCCGTCTTAAAAATGTCAGCTCGTTTCGAAGGGCTTGAATTTCACCATATAGCCTGGGAAAATAATAAGGCGGCAGATGTCCTGGCACGCATCGGCGCAAAACGCGATGTAGTCCCCCCCAACATCTTCTTGGAAAGGCTGTTCAAGCCATCCGTAGTATGGGAAGGGGAACCAAACAATAACAGCCCGGACCCAACCGCACTGCCCGACACCGAACAATCTGACATAATTGGAGGCTCTGCCAATGAAATTACACCTTCAGCCCACGCAATAATGGCCGTCATCGCCCCGTGGACAGAACCATTCCTAGCCTACCTTACTAGGCAGGAACTCCCAGAGGACCAAAACGAGGCACACTGCATAGTGCGGCGATCTAAAGCCTATAAAGTCTATGAGGGAGAGCTTTATAAGAAAAGCACTACCGGAGTCCTTCAAAGGTGCATCTCCGAAGAGGAAGGGCGGAACTTGCTGGCTGAAATTCATGCCGGACTCGGTGGTCATCACGCTGCAGCTCGGTCCCTCGTAAGCAAAGCTTTCTGTACAGGCTTTTATTGGCCGACGGCCCGGGCAGACGCTCAGGACTTAGTCCAACGATGCGTCGGTTGCCAGCTTTTTGCAAACCAAAGCCATATGCCACCCACCGCCCTCCAAACTATCCCCATCGCTTGTCCCTTTGCGGTCTGGGGGCTTGACATGGTTGGACCCCTTAAAGGCGGAACCCACAAGAAAAAATACTTACTGGTCATGGTGGATAAGTTCACCAAATGGATAGAAGCCAAGCCTGTTAAGACGGCCGAATCCGGAACGGTGATGGACTTTATATCTGGGGTCGTACACCGTTATGGCGTCCCCCACAACATCATCACTGATAACATCACGAACTTTATGGCCGATGAGGTAAAACTCTGGTGCAAAAACATGGGCATCAAGCTCGATTATGCTTCCGTCTATCACCCACAAACCAACGGCCAGGTCGAACGTGCAAATGGTCTTATCATGAGCGGCATCAAACCTAGATTAGTGTGGTCCCTTAAGGAATCTAATACGCACTGGGTAGAGGAGCTCGACTCTGTACTCTGGGGGCTATGGACCACGCCCAATCGCACCACCGGATACACACCATTCTTCATGGTGTATGATGCAGAAGCAGTTTTGCCCTGCGACATAATTCATGGCTCACCTCGAGTATGCATGTACGAAGGAAGAGAAGCCGAGCTCGATCGGCAGGACAGTTTGGACGCCTTGGAGGAGGAGCGTGATGTGGCAAAAGCCCGTTCCGCATTCTATCAACAGCAGGCTCGAAGATATCAAAGCAGAGAAGTACGGGCCAAAAATTACAACGTTGGCGAATTAGTTCTACGCCTACCGGACAAGAAAAAGGACAAACTCAAGCCCAAGTGGGAAGGTCCCTTCATAATTGACCAAGTCCTGACTGGTGGAGCGTACCGCCTGCAAGATGCATCGGATAACCGACTCGAGCCGAACCCATGGAACGTAGCCCGTCTCCGAAGATTCTATGCCTAGCGCCGGACTCTGTGTTCGTCTCCTTCCTCTGTCCATTTTTTATATTTTCTGTCTTACATTCCTCTCCTTCTCCCCTTTCTTTCTAGCCTTTAAAGGCCCAATAAGTGATGCGCTATCCGTGCTCATTAAACCTAAGGCTTCTTAAAACAGAAGCTTATTTAAACGGGCTTCATGCCCAACACATGTGTCACACTTCCGCATGTACCTTTATTCACCATTATATGCATCGATATGACTTAAGTTTTGGCCAAGCTGGGTTGCCTGGCTCCTGTGCTTACCCCTACGTTCCCGATTGTTCGGCTAGGTGGTAAAGGGAGCACCTCTGCGATTGTTACTGCCAGGTCAGTCAGATATGTACCTCAGACTGGGTGAAGCCGAAAGCTAGCGTTCTTAAGGGAATATTCGGTCGATGAACTAAAGGTGACCTTTTCACTTATTTATTTATGTGCCCCTAGATGATTGTTTCTGCATCTCTTTTCGCAGCATGGACATGCACTTTAGGGCATGCCTCCTAGGGAAAGGAACCCCTAATGGAACTATTCTCCCTGGAAGATGTTTCTTACTAACCATGTAATATAACATAACTAGTTGGGCACTTGTCTGTTCAAGCACTAATGACCCCTACGCCTGGTCTCCCTGCATACCCCGGTTCTTATATAATCGCATAGGAATTTGGACACACTGTGGACCGTCAGGTCCCGAGGCTGAAGCGAAAAGGTCGGCCATGACAAACAATCTACAATCCGTCTAGAAGGCATTACAAATGTCAATTAAATTACATAGTCATTCTCACTGATTGTATTCCTCTTCAATACCATCTAACAGGCTGTCTAATTTGCAGTCCTGCTGGGAATACTTTGCGGCCAATTCTACTTGGCCGTATACTAAGCTTACAGGGATCTCCTTTCCATCGGGCCCCACAGGACCGACCTCGGCCATGGGGTTGGGGTCAGCCTTTGTGTACCATGTCTTCACCATGGCCCAGGCCTCCCTAGCGCCTTGACGGCAGACCGATATCTTCCATAATCGGAAGCGCCGCCGCGCTCCCTTCAGCTTCTCTGCCAGCTCTCCAAGACCTTCGGGGATGGAGATGGATGGCCACAAGGCCTGGGCGATGCCTTGCATCGCCTGCCGAACTCGCTCGTGCAGTTGCGAGAGCTCGGGAAGAAGGTCACCCGTAGAACCGGGCATCTCCTCTGCAGGACGACCTGTTAGCACACCTACAGACATTACTCTGTTAGTTGACTTCCCCGCCGAATTCTTTTTCAAAGGTTCGTTCAAGCACTTACTAAATATGCCGCGCCGAAGCCGCTAATTCTCCTTAACGGATGTCGGATTTCAGGTTTCGGCAGACCCTTAAGGTTCGAACTCTGGGGTGCGCGCGGAGATTACGCCCTCTACCTCTCCGTCTCGCAAAGATCTAAACTACTGAAAGAACAACACAAGAGACACAGGGTTTATACTAGTTCGGGCCACCATTGTGGTGTAATACCCTACTCTAGTTTGTGGTGGGTGGATTGCCTCTTGGGCTGATGATGACGAACAGTACAAGGAAGAACAGCCTCGCGAGGGCCTATTCTTGGCTGGGAGGATGAACGGCTAGGAGGAGTTCAGCCGCCCTTCTTTCTCTCTGGATTCTGGCTCGCTAGATCCGAATGATCTCTCGATTGCTATATGCTAAGATGATGCCTCTACCCTGGGGGTGGCTAGTCCTATTTATAGGCAAAGACCCGGGCCTCTCCCCCAAATATTGAGCAGGAAGGGCGCCAACAGTTGGCCATTTTGAAGGGGAACATCTGGTACACTTATCCTAACTAAAGTCGGTCCTTGCCTGCCAAAGGCTCCGTGGTGACGCCGTCCTGGGCTCCACGGTGACCTCCTTCCCGCCGTTGGACTGGTCTTGGTCTCGTTGCACCGAAATGGATGCCTTTGCTTGATCCTCTCGCCTGCGCTTGCCCCCTTTGCACCAAAGAGGAAAGGAGGACACTGCGTGGGCTGGCGCCCGCCTGGCGCCCGCCTGGCACCCTTGGTCGTCATGGCTTACGTCATGAGCACCTCGTGAGGTACCCCGCCTTGATCTCTCCGCCTCCTTGTGAGCCAGCCTGATGAGGCCGCGCCTGAGGAAGCTCTGCGTCGTCCGCCCCGCGAGGCTTGGCCCCTCGCGAGGGCCTTGGGTCTCGTGTTGATGAAGATGGGCCGTGCTGGGCCTCCTTTGAGCCACGCCGCAGGCCGCAGGCAGGCAAGTCTGGGGACCCCCATTCCCAGAACGCCAACAGTAGCCGCCGGGCCCAAGGCGCGCCCGGACTTGGCCGTGCAGAAAGGCGGAAGGGCAAGGGCGAAGCGCCGCGGGCCCTAACAGCCTGCGGCCTCGGGCGCTGCGTGGCGGTTGATTGGACGTGGGTGGCATTGTTCCCCCACGCCCCCTTATCTTGCGCCCTGCTAGGCGGACTCGTAGTTGCACACAACCGCTCCCCTTCCTGTTGCTCGAGCGTCCTTTGTTCTTCCTCCCTTCGAACTCCAGCTCCTGCCTCCAATCCAATCTCGAATCTTCTCCCTCCTTCCCATCGCCATGGCTTCGACGAAGAAGGAGAGAGGGAAGAAACCCATACCTCCGTCTCGCCCGCCGCCATTGGGGCCCCCCGCCGTCGGCCGGTCGATCATACTAAATCGAGAGTGCCTGGGCAAGGTCAGCTCGGCCCTGGCTACCACCTTCAACGAGTGCGGGAGGACGACGGCCTGGCTTACGTCTCACTTCCCCACTGACAGGATAATCACTGAGGTCCATTATTTTGCTGAAGCCCTGAGGGTGGGTATGGTTCCCCCCTTTTCAGATTTCTTCAAGGCCGTACTCTCCCATTACCAGATCCATATGATGCATCTGGGTCCTGAATCCATCACCCTTCTTTCGGTCTTCTCTTTTGTTTGCGAGGCAATGATGGGCATCCCTCCTTCCGTTGCCTTGCTGCGCCACTTCTTCTCTCTGCGCCTTGCCGAGCCTACTCAATGCTCGGCGTGCGTGAGCTTCGTCACCGTGCCCGAGACTGCGGCCTCAGGGATCGACTTCAGGCTTCCTTCGCCTTCTGCTGGGTTCCGCGAGCGGTGGTTGTATGTTGATGTTGGGGTGCCCAGCCCTCTACTGTCGAAGCCGACCTCGCCTGCTGTCCCCAATTCGGGCTGGGGCCAGGAGACGCTCAAGAGCCCCCGGCTCGCCTTCATCTGGCACCGCTTCGCGTTCTTGAAGTCGATCGGCGTGACAGCGCCCAAGGTAGTGAAAGAGTTCCTGTTGCACCGCATTGCCCCTCTCCAACGCCACTCCCGCCGGATGTGGGCCTTCAGTCGGCATGGTGATCGCATGAGGCTCCAGGAAGAGGACCTGACGCCTAAGGCGCTGAGGATAGTGCTCTTGATCCTGACTGGCGACCCCAACCTGGGCAACATCCAGCGGGGAGGGGCCCTGCTGTACCTCTGCCAGAAAAGAGATGATTTTGTGAAGCAGATGCCTATCTTTGATGAATGGGGGCTGCGCCCTACTGGCCTCCATGGTCCTCGCGAGAACCCGGTGGTGGTGACTGCCCTTCCATTCGGCCAAGGCGACTCTTCCTCACGTGGCGGAGCAGGGAGGCATGATGTGCCAGAAGCCGAGGGGGCTCCTGATGAGGTGTCAGCACCGGGCGATGCTCTCGAAGGAGCGGCTCCCGGGGCTCGTGCCGCTGAGGCTGAGGGTGGCAAGCAGCCGCTCCTGGCGCCTGGGGTTGAGGCCCCCGAGGCCCCAGCCGCGACTTCTGGCGAGGCGATTGGCAGCACGCGCCAGGCAGGCGCCCCGGACACGGATCGCCTCGACGCTCCGTCTTCGTCGCAGGTTGATCCCTGCGCTCTTCTTTTGGGCCGCTTCCGTGTGGACTTTGAGTCCCTCCGGAGGAAAAGGGAGGCCCTGGGTGATGACTTCCCTTGTCGCCTGCTGAAGCGCAGGAAGTTCTTCGCCACCGATGAGTAAGTTTTCTCCTTTTCCAACCTCTAACCCTCTTGTTGTTTTTGCTGACCCTTGCTCCGCAGGCCCCTTCCGGCCGAGCTCGCGGAAGCAGCTGAGGTGCCGCCTCCTTTGGCTTCGCCTCCTCCACCGCCCCCTAGTGCCCCGAGCAGCACTACTCTTGTGGTGAGGGCGATCGAAGGGGCGGACCGTCCCGAGGCGCACTGCTGCCCTTCACTTCCCGCGATCTTCCTTCGTGGACTCTCTCATGGCATAGCCAGTCTGCCGTGGGCTTCTCGTCTGGTCGTGGACTCCGACTGGCTGAGGCGCCCTCTGCGCCCTTCATCTGGAGACGAGCTGGCTCCAGGCTGGGCTTCTGGCGCGGCGCGCCCAGCCGTCGCGAGGGTGCCAGCCCCCAGCCCCCTGCCCGGAGGGGGAACGATGATTCGTGGCCCCCGGTGCTTGCTTGGGGCAGATGATGGTGTGGAAGACGTGCTTGAGCGCGCCCGGGAGCGTCGCGCTCGCCGCCAAGGGTTTCTTCGAAGGGCGACTGACGCTGTGGACCTGCTTGGGGAAGAGCTCGCCCATGAAGACGCGCGCCTCGAGGCCGAGGGTCTTCGCCTGGCCGTAGGCAGGCGCGAGCTGGGGGCCGCCATCGCCCTCGCACGCCACTAGCGCGACCTTGATGATGAAGAGGCGAAGGCGTCGCTGGAGGCCTCCCGGGTGGCCTGATCCCAGGCTGCTGAGGAGGCTCGGGAAGCTGACCGACGGCGAGAAGTGGCGGAGGAGCGGGCTCGGGAGCTCCTGGCCCAGTGCCACTCACTGGAGGAGCAAGTGGAGCTGTGCGAGGCGACCCTTGCGTCGATGAAGGTGGCCTCAGGCGACCCGGCTGAGCTCCAGAAGCGTGAGGAAGCGTTGACGCTGGAAGCCGCTGAACGCACCCATGAGTACGAGCGGCTGGAGACGAGGGAGCGCTTGGTGACGCGGGCGGAGGACGATGTCGCCGCACGGGAAGCCCGTGTCCTGGAGGAGGTTGGACGTCGGGTGGCGATGGCGCGCCAAGACCTCGAGAGCGAGCTTGAGAGGAGACTGGAGTTGATCCGGGTCGAGGCTGAAGGAAGGACCGCAGCCTTGAGGGCCAAGCAGGAGGAGGCGGCGCGGTGGGCCGATGCCTCTCGGGCTGCCCTTGAGGCTGCGCAAGGGGAACTAGCCGCCTCCCAGGCCGAGATGCTCCGTCTTCGCCAGCGGGTGGAGGAGGCTGAGGCCGTCGCACGCCGGAACATGGATGAGATACGTCAGCGTCAGGTCCTGGAGCACGTGCACGGCCCCATGCTCGCCACGCTCCGGGAGAGAGCCAACACGGCCTTGGGCAACATCTGTGAGGCGGCTGTTGGCGAGCCGCACACAATCAACTATGCTGGGAACCTTCAGTTCTTCACCGCCGTGGTGACGCAGCTGGAGGCGCGGTCGGTCAGGGCCGATAGGTTGGTGGAGGAGAGGAGCCGCGCCCTGCTCGGGCGCGCCTTTTCCCGTGTCTTCAGCCATCTCCGGAACATGGATCCCCACTTCGACTTTGACGCCGCTATCGCCCCAGTTCCCCAGGCCGTCCGAGACGACCTGGCGCACTGGGTGGAAGACAATGTGGACGCTCTTGTCAGGGCCTTCGCTTCAGACGACGACGACGTGATCGTGGCCGCTGACGAAGGCGGTGTGGTGAACGACCCTGATGCCGCTGGTGACGACACAGACGGCGTTGGCGAGTTCAGCGACGGCAGCGACGGCTCGGGAGGCGCTCCCGAGGACGCATTGGGGGATTTGTCCGACTGAGTATATATCGCTCCTGTCTTTTTATCCTGCATGAATAGAACTCAGGTTTTTGGCCTGATGGCTGTGAGAGCATTTTGGGAGGGGGAGCCCCTTATGTAAAACCTGCGCTCGTCGTATTATTTGTTGTTACATTGCGCGTGCGCCCGCGCCCGGTAGTTGGCTGGTTTACCTTTGCTTTGCACAGGCTCCCGAGGCAGCCCGTGGGAGGGCGTGACGCCTTGGGTGTTCCTTAGCTGAATCCGTAGGACATGAGAGCGTCACTCACGGGAAGCTTCACAGGCGTTGGCCTTCTTCACAGGCTCCGGGCCTTTTCCCAAATGCGGCGGCTCCACAGGCATTTGCCTTCTTCACAGGCTCTGGGCCTTTTCCTAAACGCGACAGCTTCATAGGCAGTCGCCTTCTTCACAGGCTCTGGGCCTTTTCCTAAGCGCGACAGCTTCACAGCCAGTCGCCTTCTTCACAGGCTCCGGGCCTTTTCCTAGACGCAATAGCTTCACAGGCAGTCGCCTTCTTCACAGGCTCCGGGCCTTTTCCTAGACACAATAGCTTCACAGGCAGTCGCCTTCTTCACAGGCTCCAGGCCTTTTCCTAGACGCGACAGCTTCACAGGCAGTCGCCTTCTTCACAGGCTCCGGGCCTTTTCCTAGACGCGACAGCTTCACAGGCATTTGCCTTCTTCACAGGCTCTGGGCCTTTTCCTAGACGCGACAGCTTCACATGCATTTGCCTTCTTCACAGGCTCTGGGCCTTTTCCTAAACGCGACAGCTTCACAGGCATTGGAAAATCCTCCTGAGAGGGAGCGACAGCGGCAGTTCGGGTTACGCACGAGCTGGGCCTGACCCGTCTCGTGAGGGGCTCGCGAGGGGAGGCAGCTGTGGTGAAGCGGTAACCAGAACGCGAGAAATGGTTTGAACGAGACTAAGCACCCCTTCCCCGAACACACGCAAATATCAAATTCAAATCCAACTTAAATCCAGCGGGGGAAAAGTTACAGCAAAAGGAAAAGGCAATGAAAGCAGACAAAAGGCCGCGTCCGGCACCTAATCTAGTCTTGGACGTCTTCTCACCAGCGCGAAGCTAAGTGCTGTCCACCGGGCGTGGGAGGGAGCCCCAGGGCCTGAGGCCGGCACCCCTGAGACTCCGGGGCGTGTACAACCCCACTCATTATTACGTGAGAGTGTCACGGGTCAGCGAGCTTCACAGGCACTGGGCCTTCTTCACAGGTACCGGCCATGCTTCATATCGCTAGAGGAGGGCCCCGCCTTGCGCCACACTCTAGTGCCACCAACGACGACCGGAAACCAGGACGCCGCCGGTGGGGTAGAGCGGTCGCCAGCGGTTCCCCCGACGACCACGGGTCCTCCGCCAGGGGCAGGCCCTTAGGCGCCTCCCCAGTGGAGGGCCTACCTCCTGAGAATGCCTTGCTCCGAACGCCGCGGTGGGGATGTCGGATCTCCACCCCCCTCCTGCAGCCCCCTGCGCCCTCCTCCCGAGGGGTAGGAGACTGTGGGAGTGGGGCAACTGCTGGCTGTGGCGACCTACACTTCCTGCGATCCATGATTAGCGTATGCCTGCTCCTGAGAAATTAGCGGTACCCGATAATCGTCGCCCCCAGCGCAGCCGGCGGAACCGTCCCGGGGCTCCTGGAAGAGCTCAGCTTCTGGTGTCTCGTCCCCCCCAGCTCGGGCTGAGGAGCGAGCCTTGTTCGCCCTCATGAGCGTGCCCTTGGTCCATCATGTGGGGCACGTATTCTTCTGGCACCGTCATCCCGAAGGCTACGCCTTAGTGCTCCGTGTGCCAGGAAGCTTTGCTTGGCGTGCCCACCGTGGGGTGGTAGCGCGGCCGCTCGCTGGGGCCAAGGGCCGCGCCGAGTCCCTCTCCTTCACGTGCCGGGGGCGGGGGTAGCGCCACCGCCAGTCCGGCATCGACAGCTTCACTGGCGTTGGTGTAGTCTTGGGGCCAGCGGGCGCGCGCGGGGCCCCCGCGCGTGCCGCCCTGGGCTTGAGACGGGAGCTGGATGCAGAAGGGGTGAGCCCCTGAGGCGGCAAAGCCCAGGAGCTCGGCGACCCGCTCCAGCAGCACGTCGCGACCGCCCTCCAGCAGCCTACACTGCGGCAGCTCTCGCGCCACCGTGAGCGCGGCCCTCGAGTTCGCCTGCTTCCGGCGGGTGTACGGTGTCGTGGTCGCGGCGTGATTGGAGGCCCTTGCTGCCGACCGCGCTTGCCACGGTGTGAGGGTTGTTGAAGCCTGTCCGCACCGCCCGCGGCCCGCAGCACCCTGCGGACCGCGAGCTGCCTGGGGCGCGGGGTCGCCCGAAGCGAGCGGCTCTGCGCGGGCGGGCCACGCCGCCCATGGATCTTGATTGCCCGTCTGGTCACCGGACATGGTGATGACGATGCGACGGGACGCGAAGTGGTAGAAGGGTGGATTCCGGCGCACCCCTACCTGGCGCGCGAAATGTCAGATTTCGGTTTCCGGCAGACCCTTAAGGTTTGAACTCTGGGGTGCGCGCGGAGATTACGCCCTCTACCTCTCCGTCTCGCAAAGATCTAAACTACCGAAAGAACAACACAAGAGACACAGGGTTTATACTAGTTCGGGCCACCATTGTGGTGTAATACCCTACTCTAGTTTGTGGTGGGTGGATTGCCTCTTGGGCTGATGATGACGAACAGTACAAGGAAGAACAGCCTCGCGAGGGCCTGTTCTTGGCTGGGAGGATGAACTGCTAGGAGGAGTTCAGCCACCCTTCTTTCTCTCTGAATTCTGGCTCGCTAGATCCGAATGATCTCTCGATTTCTAGATGCTAAGATGATGCCTCTACCCTAGGGGTGGCTAGTCCTATTTATAGGCAAAGGCCCTGGGCCTCTCCCCCAAATATTGAGCGGGAAGGGCGCCAACAGTTGGCCATTTTGAAGGGGAACATCTGGTACACTTATCCTGACTAAAGTCGGTCCTCGCCTGCCAAAGGCTCCGTGGTGACGCTGTCCTGGGCTCCACGGTGACCTCCTTCCCGCCGTTGGACTGGTCTTGGTCTCGTTGCACCGAAATGGATGCCTTTGCTTGATCCTCTCGCCTGCGCTTGCCCCCTTTGCACCAAAGAGCAAAGGAGGACACTGCGCAGGCTGGCGCCCGCCTGGCGCCCGTGGTCGTCATGGCTTACGTCATGGGCACCTCGTGAGGTACCCCGCCTTGATCTCTCCTCCTCCTTGTGAGCCAGCCTGATGAGGCCGTGCCTGAGGAAGCTCTGCGTCGTCCGCCCCGCGAGGCTTGGCCCCTTGCGAGGGCCTTGGGTCTCGTGTTAATGAAGATGGGCCGTGCCGGGCCTCCTTTGAGCCACGCCGCAGGCCGCAGGCAGGCAAGTCTGGGGACCCCCGTTCCCAGAACGCCGACAACGGAGTCTGACAGCTGGGCACGAACATCTTTCAGTTCAGTGCCTAGCTTGGTGTTGGCATCTTGGAGATCATTCTTCTCTCGCCTCACCCTTGTCAGCATGCTCTCACCAGCCTTTAAATGGCGTAGGAGTTGTTGCCTTTCCGGATCTAATCCGGCGCCGTCTGCAATTTCGTTTGTCAGATTTGCACACACGCCGCACTTCACAAAATACTTATATATTTAAAGTATATATTACCAACGGGGGTCTCCTTGGGCTCCCCTGTCGCGGCTAGTGCGGCCTCAAGTTGGGCTTTGCACTCTCCTAGCTCCTGGGACAGTTGGCTATCCTTTTCCGCAAGACCCTGCAATATTAAATGATCCTTAAATCAGTTCTTCTAACTGCTTCAAGTCTCGGGGGCTACTAATATATATAACCATTAAATTTTCTCACCCTTATGTCTTTTACATATTGCTCCGTGGCTCTGGCTAGACCATTTTGAGCGGCATGGAGGTACGCATCTCCCGAATTGAAGGCATCCAACGCCTCTTGGGAGAAACAAGCATCACGGAGAACTGTCCAACGACGCCTGTGGTTCAGGGCACTCTCCACCTTCGAATTAGTGGCAGACAACCTGTCCACATCCTGCATCGGACGAGCGTCCGGTGCGCGCCTCGTGTTCGCCTCCGCCTCCGGACCAGGCTTTGGAGCCTGGCTGGTGGAGGCGCGATTGGCAGCCTCTCCGGATATAGTCCGGCGAGGTCTCTTTGTCCTAAAGAGAGCACGAGTGTTAATATGCCTTGAAGGTATAACACCTGGGATAAGAGGGTGCGCTGACGCCTCGGTCCGGACTGCACCTCTTTTCTGCCCACGGGGCCCTGCAGCCCCTCGTTGGCTTGTCGCCGCAGGTTCGGTCTCCCGTCTCAAAAACCTCCCCTGCAAAGCACGGTTGTAATCAGGAAACTAAAAACACGAGAGGGTGGACCCCTTTTCGGGGTACTGGGACTTCGATCTCAGTTACCTGGGAGGCCGGGATTAGCCCTGGGTAATCGGCCGTAATGGCCACCAAGGCATTGTCCTTGCTCAATTGATGGAACACTCCATCAATCAGCTCCACAGATAAGTCCGGATCCTCTTGGGAGGCCGGGTCGAGGGACCGTCCCGGATCCTCGGGCTGTGGAGGAGGGCTGTTTATTTCTTTAACAGCCCGGCGTAGTTCATGCGTTGAAGTCGTTAGACTATATACTTAAACGATGGGAATATAAAGCGGATGGGCAAGTAAAAGTGTCCACTTACCCAACTCGGAGGATTGTACATAGTAAATCCGCCCTGAGGGTTGACGCGGAGAAATTCCTCCTCTTCTCCCTTGTACAAAGCGGACAAGATCTTTGTCAGGGAGGCAGCCGAATCCAGTCCCTTACGACCGTGACGGGTGGCGTCATCCTCCCCGTTGAAGTCCCACATGGGGTGGCCTCTATACTGAAGCGGCTGCACCCCCCGCATGATGCATGCGGCCATGACTCCTATCATGGTTAGTCCGGAATGAGCTAATAATCTTATCCGGCCCATCAGGTAAAGGACGTCCCAGTCACTTTCCCTCTGAGGGCTCTGTGGACGCCAGCTTAGGCGCTTCTTCAGGGGAGCAGTGTCGAACTCAGGAAGGCCGATCCGAACAGGGCCCGACAGCGGGACGTCCTCTATATAAAACCATTCCGAAGGCCAATTCTCGGACGCCTTCTTTCGGGTTCCGGATAGATATCCGGTCCCGGCGATGCGCCACACTTCGGCTCCGCCCACTTGATATATTGACCCCTCCTGAAAACGGGGCACTAGGCAGAATAGCCTCTTCCACAGCCCGAAATGAGCCTCAACACCCAAAAACAGCTCACAGAGGGCTACGAAGCCCGCGATATGCAATACGGAGGCAGGCGTAAGATTGTGTAGCTGGAGGCCATAGAACTCCAGGAGCCCCCAAAGAAATGGATGGATTGGAAATTCGAGCCCTCTTATTAAATAAGGGACAAAGCATACTCGCTCTCCTTTGGAGGGATTAGGGGCACTCCGCGCTTGCTCTCCGCCATTATAGGTGGCAAGACCGGCTCGAACCGGGACCATATAGGCCGGGGGGAGAAATCCCTTAGTCTAGAGTGTCACTAGCTCGCTATGCGGGATGGAGCATCTCTCCCAATCTCCAGGCTGAGGGCCGGAAGGGCGAGAGGAGGAGTTGCGACAACTGGCCATGGTGGAATGGACCTTTGTCGGATGCACTCTGATGAACACTCGCGGAGGGAAGAAGGTGTGGTTTGGATCTAAATCCTCGTCCCCTTAAATAGGTGGCTCATTTACGCGGCTAGGGGTGTGAATGTAAAAACACCCAGACTTTTCGTATTCGTTTGACACGTGGGAGACGACCATTATTGGGCGTAGAAGCCAAGGAGCGCAACATTTACATGAAACCGGACTTTATTCAACAGGTACATGGAATTTGGAGGAGAACCCGCCTTGCAATGCCGAAGACAATTTGTGCGCCGGACTCATTGTCATTGAAGCCTGGTTCGGGGGCTACTTAGGGAGTCCTGGATTAGGGGGTGTTCGGATAGCCGGACTATACCTTCAGCCGGACTCCTGGACTATGAAGATACAAGATTGAAGACTTCGTCCCGTGTCCGGAAGGGACTTTCCTTGGCGTGGAAGGCAAGCTTGGCGATACGGATATGTAGATCTCCTACCATTGTAACCGACTCTGAGTAACCCTAACTGAGGGAGTCTCGGATTAGGGGGTGTTCGGGTAGCCGGACTATACCTTCGCCGGACTCCTGGACTGTGAAGATACAAGATTGAAGACTTCGTTCCGTGTCCGGATGGAACTTTCCTTGGCGTGGAAGGCATGCTTGGCGATGCGGATATTCAAGATCTGCTACCATTGTAACCGACTCTGTGTAACCCTAACCCTATCCGGTGTCTATATAAACCGAAGGGTTGTAGTCCGTAGGACCAATCAACTCCATACACAACAATCATACCATAGGCTAGCTTCTAGGGTTTAGGCTCCTTGATCTCGTGGTAGATCTACTCTTGTACTACCCATATCATTAATATTAATCAAGCAGGAGTAGGGTATTACCTCCATCGAGAGGGCCCGAACCTGGGTAAAAACATCGTGTCCCTTGTCTCCTGTTACCATCCGGCCTTGACGCACAGTTCGGGACCCCCTACCCGAGATCTGCCGGTTTTGACACCGACATTGGTGATTTCATTGAGAGTTCCTCTGTGTCGTCGCCTTTAGGCCCGATGGCTCCTTTGATCATCAACAATGATGAGGTCCAGGGTGAGACTTTTCTCCCCGAACAGATCTTCGTCTTCGGCGGCTTCGCTCTGCGGGCCAATTCGCTTGGCCACCTGGAGCAGATCGAAAGCTACGCCCCTGGTCATCAAGTCAGGTTTGGAAGCTTAAACTACACGGCTGATATCCGCGGAGACTTGATCTTCGACGGGTTCGAGCCACGGCCAAGCGCGCCGCACTATCTCGAGGGGCATGATCTAACTCTGCCCCTGAACAGTGTCCTGGAGGCCGCACCCGCACCGGTTCCGACCCTTAACTCGGAGCCTATTGCGCCGATCGAGGATGAGCGGTTGGACGTCACCTTGGGGGCTGCGATCTCAAAGGTGATCGAGCCGAACGCCAGCCCCGCACTCTGCGTGACCCATGATTCCGGGGGTCCGGACTCCCCCCGGACTCCGAACCCCCCGCGCCCCTGCCAATCGAATCCAATTGGGCGCCGATAATGGAGTTCACCGCCGCAGACATCTTTCAGCACTCGCCTTTTGGCGACATCCTGAATTCTCTCAGGTCTCTCTCTTTATCAGGAGAGCCCTGGCCGGATTACGGTCAGCAAGGATGGGATACGGACGACGAAGAAATTCGAAACCCACCCACCACCCACTTTGTAGCCACCGTCGACAATTTAAACGACGTGCTCAACTTCGACTCCGCAGACATCGACAACATGGATGACGATGCAGGAGATACCGATGAATCAACGCCCATAGGGCACTGGACAGCCACCTCATCTCCCGATGTGTACATGGTGGATACCCCTAAAGGAAGTGACAACGAGGAAAAAGGGGATGGAACGGGAGATCAACCCCCCGGAAAGCAATCAAAGTGTCGGCGTAAACGCCGACCCAAGCCCCGCCTCGATAAAAACCCAGCCATAGAGCAGGACGAGTCAGTAGACGACGAGCAGGCCTCAGAGCAACCGTCCGAACAGGGCAACACGGATAGAGAAACCGAACACCCCTCCCCGGCGAAAATGGCATTCCGGACGACCTTACGCCGGATAAATCCATAGAGCAGAAGAGTCTCCACAAGAGGCTCGTTGCAACCGCACGCATCCTGAAAAAGCAGAAGCGGAAGCTAAAAACAGCGGAAGATGCACTCCGGATCAGATGGAGCAAAGTAATCAATACTGCAGACAAATACGGCGACGGTCGCCGCACTAAAAGCTATCCAAAAAGAAAGCTACTTCCTGAATTCGACGAAGAGGCCCTAGAGCCCTCGCATTCGAAAAATAAGAAAGCCACGCGGTCGGATAGACGACCCCAAAAAGCGGCAAGCGGCTCCACACTCAAATCGGCATGCGACCCACTTAAGGATCCGCATCATGGCCCAGTTAGTTCCATTTATGGGCCAAGAAAGCAAGCTTTCGTAAGCAATGCAACAAAGCCATCATAAGAATCCGGCACACCCAAATACAGGGCGCCGCACACCCCCTATGTTTCACCGATGAGGTTCTGGACTATGAATTTCCAGAGGGTTTCAAACCCGTAAACATAGAGGCATATGATGGAACAACAGACCCTGGAGTCTGGATCGAGGATTATATCCTCCACATACATATGGCTAGAGGAGATGATCTTCACGCCATCAAATATTTACCCCTTAAGCTTAAAGGGCCAGCCCGACATTGGCTTAAAAGCCTTCCCGAAAACACAATTGGAAGTTGGGAAGAGCTCGAGGATGCTTTCCGAGCAAATTTTCAAGGGACCTATGTCCGCCCCCCAGATGCAAACGATCTTAGTCACATAACTCAACAGCCCGGAGAATCAGCTCGGCAGTTCTGGAATAGATTCCTCATTAAAAAGAATAGATAGTCGACTGTCCGGACACCGAAGCCTTAGCAGCCTTCAGGCATAACGTCCGAGACGAATGGCTCGCCAAACACCTCGGCCAAGAAAAGCAAAGAACAATGGCCGCACTAACAAGCCTCATGACCCGCTTTTGTGCAGGAGAGGACAGCTGGCTGGCAAGATGCAGCCCCAGCGACCCAAGTACATCCGAAATTCAGGATGGAAATGGAAAACCGCGACGCAACAAGGACCGTCGCCGGACTAAGGAAAAAAGTCCGAAGAGCACGACAGTTAGTGCTGGATTCAAAGGCTCACGACAAAATCAGACAAAACCGCCCCTCCAGGATAACAGGGATGATCCATCCAATTTAAATAAAATCCTGGACAGGATATGTCAGATACACAGTACTCCCGGGAAGCCTGCTAACCATACCCATAGAGATTGTTGGGTTTTCAAACAATCCGACAGACTCAATGCTGTACACAAGGGGCTCGACACACCAAGTGAAGACAAGGACGAACCCCAAAAGCAGAGCACCAGGAAACAAAAGAACTTCCCACAACAAGTAAAAACAGTGAACTTACTTCACATAACAAAACATGCGGCGCCCATAAAGGCACGCATCACACGACCTATCCCCAAAGGGTCTCGCCACTGGTTGTCAAAACCAATCATGTTCGATCAGCTAGATTATTCTAGAAGTATCAAGAATGAAGGCTGGACTGCCTTGATACTCGCTCCAATCATTGGCGGACTCCAGTTTTCAAATGTCCTTATGGACGGCGGCAATGGACTAAACCTGATATATCAGGATACAATCCATCACATGGGGATAAACCCAACAAGAATCCGCCGCAGCAAAACCTCCTTTCATGGGGTAACGCCTGGTCCGGACACCCATTGTATGGGTTTTCTCCGGCTCGAAGTTACATTCGGCTCTGTCGATAACTCCCGCTGCGAAAAGCTGACCTTCCATATCGTCCCGTTCTCAAGTCGCTATCAAGCACTACTGGGACGCGGAGCTTTCGCTCGCTTTAACGCGATACCGCATTATGCATCCCTCACGCTTAAGATGCCCGGTCCACGGGGCATCATCTCTTTAAAGGGGAAGCACTAAAGCGCGCCTCCCCCAAGCGGAGGACCGTGCGGCCGCCTTGACAGCCCCACAGTAAAATGGCCTCACCGGCCAAACAACTTCGAAATAGGTCATTAAAGACCACGAACGCGGATAGACGAGTTCGGTACAAAATCATTGTCGGGGGTTGGAAGCGACATATGCCAAAGGATGGCTTATCATGGTGGGGGCGAGTAGAACATCGCCGGTGCCTGGAAGCGGGATGAGGCGTAGACATGCACGCCGGCAAATCTTACCCAGCTTCGGGGCTCTCCGAGGAGATAACACCTCTACTGCTACTCTGCGGGGTCTCCGCATGGTCACTATGGTGATATGTGTACAAAGTTGCTCCTCGAGCTGTGTTCTAGAGGTAGGAGAGGGCAAGGCTAGCTCTCTCCCTTCTATGCTTCTGTCTAGTGGTAAAAGGATCGAACCCTTTGCATGGGTGCTCCGGGGGGGTTTATATAGGCCTACCCCCCGGGGGTACAATGGTAATCTGACTGGGTGCGGGCCCCAGCCGTCTGTCTCTTAGGCCGCCGTCTTCTTCGCCGACTCCTGGGGCCCGCATCTGGTGGGCCCCGCCGACTGACCTGGCCACTGTAGCCGCGCCTCTGATGACGTGGGCTTGGTCGTCGGGGCGTGGCAACAGTGCCGCCGCCTGGCGGGCGATCACTGTCGCCACTCCCCGTCTTATCTGGTTAATGGCGTGTGGGGCCCGTGGGAGGAGCTGGCCGACTCTTGGAGGCCGACTCCCACGGGGTCCGTCTTCGGGTGCTCTTGCCGTCTTCGTCCCTCCCGCTGACTAGCGGGGCCCGCCGTCTCCAGGCCGTACATGCGGGCCAACGTGGGAACAGTGCTCCGTCGTCAGGGCGGTCGTCAGGGCCAGTATGGCGATAGTGCCGCGTCGGACGGAGCTCTCCTCCGGTACGGCGTACTGTAGCCATACCCGCCCCTGGTAATCAACGTAGGGGAGGGCCGTACTCCGGCCATCCCCGGTCTCGTCCTTCTTCTCGAAGGCAGAGAGTGGTGAAGTCACGGGCCGACTCCCCATAGTCGGCCTCCCTGGAGTCGCCGATCGGGAGTCGCAACCGTCTCTGGGACTCAGCCGTGAGTGGGTGTCGGCGATGCTGCGGCCGACTCCCAGAGTCGGCTGATCGTCTTGGGATTCTTTGAGGGGCGAAGCCTGCCCCGATGTCTTGAAAGGTTCTGGGTCCCGGGTTAGCCTACCCGTGGCCCAATACTCCGACAATCATCATTAAAGCAGGCTTCGTGGCCATATACCCCCGAACTAGGGGCTACATGCAGAGACATTAAAGCTCAATTTTATATAATTTACTTTATACTTTATCCATTTTTGTTCGGCACGACCCGTTTTCAGCTCGGTTCCTCTCTTTTACAGATGAACATCGTGCGGCGCCCGTCCAGGATACGGCACAACGGAGACATAAGCGCTGACGTGCAGTAGGGACCCGTCCTAAAGGATTCTTTTTAGATTAAGACCCTGCGTAAACCTTTTTTACTGTCTCTTGTTGCTACACATCCCCTGGTTTTTTCCGATATAACCAAGGAGGAGGCTGGCGTATTGGCATGTGGCCACGTCAGAATTTTTGCACGTACCTGGACACTAGAGGCTTTTTTAACAAAGAGTGTTGTTTCACCCGCACTCATAAAGACCGAACACCTTAGGGAGTGTTCGGCGTCGCGAGTTTTGGCATTATATGCATTAGCTCCGAATCATGTCTTTGGTCAAATGTTGGGTTGCCCGGCTCCTGAGTTCGGCCACCTTACGTTCCGCTCTATCGACTAAGGTAGCACCAGGAGAACTACTGCGATTGTGCCCCGGCTCGGCCGGGCGAGCACCTCAGTAGAGAAACCCGAAAACTGACTGTCATGATGCAGCATGAGACTGGTCAGCCACTCGATGACCTATTGGAATCTATCGGATTCCTTTGCTTCAACGAAGGGCCGCTTCCCGGTCAGGCACATACGCGCCCCGAACTCGGGCGAGCGCAGTCACCACTAAGGGGCTACTTAAATAATCCCACTGTCAAGCTCCTATGGCTAAGTGAAAGTGTTAAAGCATTATTGTCCGGTTGCCTGGCCCGCTGCGCTATCACCTCCTTTGTAGGACCAAGACGTTGGGTTAAGTGTGAAAATGCGTCTTCTGCGAGCATCCCCACACTATGTGCGTGGGGGCTGAAGCCAACGACTGCCATCTTTCAGATTTTGTATATCTTAAAACGGCCGCACAGGAGGTGTTCCCAATACTTGAAGGCACAAGTATAAAAAGGACACTACAGTTTATCAAAATATTACTTTATCATTACATATGCTACAATAACATAGCATCTTTCGAGCACTGCATCTCTATTACACGAGCGCCTTCAAGGGCTTCATGAAAATAGTGCTCGGAGGACACTCGGCTTTTTTCCGAATCTCGGGACGCAACAACGATGGTCTCCATCTCTGCCCAGTATGTCTTGACACGGGCAAGAGCCATCCTTGCGCCCTCTATGCATGCTGACCTCTTCATTGCATTAATGTGCGGCACCGCGTCAAGGAACTGCTGCACCAAGCTGAAATAACTCTTCGGCTCCGGTCTCCCTGGCCACAGATGACCCATGACGTACTTCATGGCGAGTCCGGACAACCTATTCAGTTCGGCCCATTGAGCCAAACGATCGTCCACTGCAAGGGGACGCTCTGGATTGTGAAACTGCGACCAGAAAAGCTTTTCCACTTCGCGATCTTTTTTATCTCGAAAGTGTTTGGTCGCATCAGCAGCACTCACTGCCAAATCCAGATAGGTATCCTCCACACTGCACATCCGGTCCAACGGAGCAAACTTCGGATCGCAAAATTTCCTTCGCAGCATAAAGGGCTTTCCAGCCGCAATCTGTTCGGCCTGACGCAGCTCCTCCTTCGCAGCTCTCATCGTAGATCGCGCATCCTTGGCATCGGCAACGGCCTTCTCTAGGTCCGTCTGTTTCGCCTGGTTTTCTTTCTCAAGAAGCCTGCAATGGTGTACAACGCTCTTTAACTTTTCGGCCATCTCGGCCATCTCTTCCCTGCTTCGGCAGTGAGCAGCCTGTTCGGCTCTCAGCTCTTCAAAGGCTTCCTTGGCAGCCACATCACTTTTTCTGGCTTGTTCTTTAGCTCGGGCAAGTTCTGCCCTAAGGCTCTCCACGGCGGCCGCACCATCTGCGTCAAGCACATACATCATAAGACACTGGCATTAAACTCTTCTTACCTAATGCCACCCGAGGAATTACATACCTTGAGCCTCATCAAGCTGCTTGTTGACAAGCGCGATGTCGGCATCGGCCACGTCCAGTTGCCGCTTTAGTACGGCAAAATCATCAGTTCGGCTTGATTCCGAACACCCTGCCGCCTGCATTCAAAGGCGACATCTTAGACCTGGGATTATGATCCTCCGTGTGCCATCATTTCTTGACGACGCGCAGAGTCTCAGGGGCTACTATCTACACAGGGTGCATCTTATTTACGCGCAACTGACAAAAGTGTACATTATCTAATGTACCTCAAAACCCGTCAGTAAACTTTTGACGGCTTCATGCAATCCGCTCTCTGCGGATGAGATCCTTTCAATCACCGTGCCCATCAATGCACGGTGTTCCTCCGAGATAGAAGCTCGCCCAGCAGAATCTTTAACTCCTCCGGCCGAGCACCATGCGGTGCCGGACTCGTCCTATGACCTCTTTTGAAGGCCGGACGCGGAGAGCCTCGGGGGGCTGCATAGCCATCTTCCGCCCCTGCCGGACTCGGAGAAACCCTCCGCGACGACACCTCAGGTTCGCCCACCTCGCTAGGCGGCACGACAGGGGGAGGCGTCCCGCTCTCCATCATCTCCGGAAGGAGGTCCCCCAAAGATGAGCTCCGCTGGGAAGGGCTGAGGTCCGAGCTACAAGGTAAAATTTCAGTTAATCTTCTCAGATATAAAATCAAGGATTTCTCTCATCCCTCAAAAAGAAAATCTTTCTCTACTCACGGCTCGCTGGAGGGCTGATTCCTTTGAGGGCGCAGTTCGGCCGAGGAACTCCCCGGCGCCGGATCCTCTGACGAGGATTTTCCCCCCGCTTCGAGGCTATGGTCTCCGGGTCGTCAGAGGCGTCCCTCTTCTTCCCCTTAGGAGAGGAATCGTTGGCTCCTGCCTTCAGAACAGCCTCCTTCAAGGAGGCCATAGTTTCCTTGTCCTCCCCCTTACTTCCCTCCAAAGGCATTATTTTCAACATCCTGACAAGCATAGGATCCGGCCTGGTTTCGGGAAGGGGGGCCGGACACCTGATCAGCTTTGCCTTCGCTATCCACTCCTGCTTAAAAGGACAGCTTATTTAGGGGCAAGTTTATAGCAATTATACGGATAGGAGGTCCGGGCACAAGGTTACTTACTTGAGTATTCGGGCGATTGCAGCTTAGGCCTGCGTCCTCGGTTAAATCCGGACACGCTTCTTGTGATCCGAAGAACAGTTTATACATCTCCACGGGCGTTGCGCCGATGAAATTCTGGAGAGCTCGCGGTCCCTCTGGATTAAACTCCCACAGGCGAAGGGAGCGACGTTTGCCGGGCAATATTCGGCGAATCAACATGACCTGCGTCACCTTGACCAGGCTGAGGTCTGCTTCCAAGAGATCCTTAATACGGCCCTGCAACAAAGGCACGTCTTTGGGCAAACCCCAATCTAACCCTCTGTTGACCCATGACGCTAGCCGTGGTGGGGGACCCGAGCGAAAGGCAGGAGGCGCCACCCACTTGGAGCCCCGGGGAGCGTTGATATAAAACCACTCTCGTTGCCACAAGCCTAGATCCTCTTGAAAAGAGCCCTCGGGCCATGGAGCATCGGCATTTTTGCTTATAACAACGCCTCCGCACTCTGCGTGCCGTCCCTTGATCATCTTCGGCTCCACCTTGAAGGTCTTGAGCCATAATCCAAAGTGAGGGGTAACACGGAGGAACGCTTCACACACGACAATAAACGAGGAGATGTGGAGGATGGACTCCGGAGCTAAGTCATGGAATTCCAGCCCGTAATAAAACAACAGTCCCCTCACAAAGGGATCCATTGGGAAGCCCAACCCCCGAAGGAAGTGAGAAATGAACACCACGCTCTCATCGGGCTGGAGACTGGGAATGACCTGCCCTTGAGCAGGCAACCTATGCGAAATTTCGCCGGTCAGGAACTTAGCCTCCCTCAACTTTAGTAGGTCCTCCTCCGTCCATCGGCCTTGAAGGTCAGAACCGGACATTGTCAAAGGTCCGAAGCGCCTGGAATCTGGAGCCTAGGGTGTTGGAACTCGAAGCGACGGGCGCACTTGCTTGAGATTGAAAAAAGGAGTAAGGCCTTGGTCTCTTTATAAGAGGTCGAATACCAAGAGCCCTCCCCATAACCTTTTGGGACTCGCCTTAAATCGAGGAAACGCGCTAACGAGCCCGATTGGGTTACCCACGTCAGTATTTTTTTAGAATATAAATAGTAGGGTAAACACCCCACTGCAACTTTTATTAAACTAAAACAAAGAACAATAGTCTGTTGGGCTTGAGCTAAGCCCAACTAAGAAACAAAATAAAATAAAAGATAGAAGCTACAAAAAAACAAAAAAAGAAAAATTATACAACAACTAGGCACAAGGGAAAAAAGAAAAAGACCTAACCCTAACAAGGAAAAGCAAAGAAAGCTAAGCCTATTATAGCACAGAATCCAGCCATGCAGAAAATTACACTTCATATTTCTTCTTGATCTTGAATTTCAAAAGCTTGAGTTCCTCAGTAAAAATGTGCTTCCATCCCTGGAAAGAAGGAGTGATATTATCAAAGATTTTGTTGTTTCTAGATATCCAGATGGCCCATGATCCCAATATGATAATCTCCATAAAGAAGGGGTATCTAAGTTTGTCTTTGAGGTCTTGAAATGCCTCCAGAACTGACAAATTAGGTGTTCTTGAGGGGCAAATAAAATCCCAGCATCTGATGGCAAAAGGACATCCCCAAAAAAGATGATGCAGAGTTTCTTCATGCAGGCAATCCCTCACTGCACAATTGTAAGCTTCCAATTCAAAGTTTTTCCTCCTTAGAAGATTCCTTGTGTTGACTCTGTCATGTAGTAGCATCCAGAAAAAAACTTTATGTTTAGGTTGACAAGAGCTTTTCCAAATCCATGAGAAATGTGGTGGGGTTTGTTTGTGCCTGTCGGTGTCAAAACCGCCGGATCTCGGGTAGGGGGTCCCGAACTGTGCGTCAAGGTCGAATGGTAACAGGAGACAAGGGACACTTTATTTTACCCAGGTTCGGGCCCTCTTGGTGGAGGTAAAACCCTACTCCTGCTGGATTAATATTGATGATATGGGTAGTACAAGAGTGGATCTACCACGAGATCAAGGAGGCTAAACCCTAGAAGCTAGCCTATGGTATGATTGTGTATGATGATGGTTGTCCTACGGACTATAACCCTCCGGTTTATATAGACACCGGATAGGGTTAGGGTTACACAGAGTCGGTTACAATGGTAGGAGATCTCGAATATCCGCACGCCTAGCTTGCCTTCCACGCCAAGAAAAGATCCTTCCGGACACGGGACGAAGTCTTCAATCTTGTATCTTCATAGTCCTGGAGTCCGGCTGAAGGTATAGTCCGGCTATCCAAACACCCCCTAATCCAGGACTCCCTCAGTAGCCCCTGAACCAGGCTTCAATGACGACGAGTCCGGCGCGCAGATTGTCTTCGGCATTGCAAGGCGGGTTCCTCCTCCAAGTCCTTCAAGAAGATTATAAACACCAGAAATAGTGTCCGGCTCTGCAAAATAAGTTTCCACATATTGCCATATAGAGAATAATATTAACACAAATCAAATCTGCTGACGTATTCTGTAGTGCGTCATAACACTGCGACGAAGCGTTCTATATGAATTGCTTTCATTGTTCCACCTCAGCTCGTTTAGCGAGGCGGTTTCCTTGGCACGTCTTGTCAAAGAAGAGATCGCGTGCCCCCTCTAACGGGATTCTCATTAATACGGTCGTGGATAACCCAATCGTGCCTATTAGCACGTCTTGCCTTAATTAAAGGCTAGTCCAAGACGGTTACGGGGAGGGCGCTTGATATTCTGCCTCTTATAAAGAGACCAAGGCCCTGTTCCCCGCTTCTATTCTCAAAACGAGCTCGCCCGTCGCCTCGAGTTCCAACACCCTAGGCTTCCAGATTCCGAGCGCACCGGATCTTCGATAATGTCCGGCTCCGACTTCCAAGGCCGATGGATGCCCTCCTCTGTTACGGAGGAAGACGTATCAAGATTGAGGGAAGCTAGATTCCTGACCAGGGAGATTCCGCACAGGCTGCCTGTTCAAGGACAGGTGATCCCTAGCCCTCAGCCCGGCGAGAGTGTGGTATTCATATCCCACTTCCTTCGGGGATTAGGCTTCCCCATGGATCCCTTTGTAAGGGGGATGATGTTTTATTATGGGATGGAATTCCACGACTTAGCTCCGGAGTCCATCGTCCATATCTCCTCGTTCATAGTTGTGTGCGAAGCGTTCCTCCGTGTTACCCCTCACTTCGGATTGTGGCTCAAGACCTTCAAAGTAGAACCGAAGATAATCGAAGGGCGCCACGCAGAGTGCGGAGGCGCTGCTATAAAAAGAAATGCCGACGCTCCATGGCCCGAGGGCGCTTTTCAAGAGGAGCTTGGCTTATGGCAACATGAGTGGTTCTACATCACCGCTCCTCGGGGTACCGCATGGGTGGCGCCTCCGGCCTTTCGCTCGGGTCCCCCACCACGGTTAGCATCGTGGATTAACACAGGGTTAGGTCGGGGCTTGCCAAAAGACGTTCCTCTGCTGCAGGGCTGCATTAAGGATCTCTTGAAGGGAGACCTCAACCTGGTCAAGGTGACACAAGTCATGCTGATTTGCCGGACACTGCCCGGCGAACGTCGCCCCCTTCGCTTGAGGGAATTCAATCCGGAGGGACCACGAGCTCTCCAGAATTTTATGGGCGTGACGCCTGTGGAGATGTATAAACTGTTCTTCGGATCACAAGAAGTGAGTCCGGATTTGACCGAGGATGCTGGTTTAAGCCGCAATCGCCCGGATACTTGTCACGACCGGTTTTTCCAATAAAATAATTATTGAAGAAACCAATCTCTTGGGTCCAGTATGAGAGAAAATCCCCTTCACTGGTAGACAAACTCTTGATACAATAAGCCAGTAGCACATAATATTACAGAGGTTGAGCTAAGGGGGCTCAACAAATTATTACAAGCGCACCAATAATATACATATTGGCGGACAAACACTATGATGTGGTGGCATACTACTGACTCGAGGGTAAAGTGATGGCGGAATAACACAGTGGGGAGAGGTTAACGTGACTCTCGAACTGGCATCTCATCGAGCGTCGAGGTGAGGCTCGCTGAATTTATTCGGGTAGCGGAAGCGGATATAATACAGTGACCAACTCCAGGGTCGCACGAGACTGACTGGGACTCCTCTAGGCGTCGGACTCGCTATCGAACTCTTCATCCATGAGATCGCCTTCGTCAGCATCTGGCCAAATCAACAAGCCAGTGAGTACTTTGAAAGTACTCGCAAGACCGTTCGGACATAAGATATAACAAATGCATGCATGAATGCGTCATGATTAATTTACCAATGCATATGTGAAATGTTAGCAGGCACGGTAAGTAAAAAGGGAATCGGCGGTAGTCCGCCTGGAATCCCAACAGTAAAAATAAAGGAAACCAATCGAGTGTCTGGAGTGATGCCACGAAAGGTGAACATGAAAATAATGCTTATGCCTCCGTCGTGCGTCTGAGCGACACCGCAGAAGGGGCTTAAAAAGAATACCACAGCCGGGCGTCTGAGTGACACCACAGAAAGGGCTTAAAAGAAATGCCATAGCCGGGCGTCTGAGCGACACCACCGAAAGGGCTTTAAAAGAAATGCCACAGCCGGGCGTCTGAGCGACACCACCGAAAGGGCTTTAAAAGAAATGCCACAGCCGGGCGTCTGAGCGACACCACCAAAAGGGCTTTAAAAGAAATGCCACAGCCGGGCGTCTGAGCGACACCACCGAAAGGGCTTGTACTGTCAAGGTAATAATGTTCATAAGGGGTATTCCACTCTTGAAAATAAATGGGTTAGTCCATTCACAGGATTAAATATTTAACCGGACTTAGCACTCATGTGTCCCACCGGATAATCTGTCACCAAAACCGGCACTTGTTAGTTAGCACAGAACTTGGATATGGATAAGATAAATTGAAGATTTATGACTCTGCAGAGTTTGTACAAAACCTTCCCACAGTTAACGGATTTTCGTAGTCGCGAGGACTAGTTCCGTTTACGGTATTTCAGAAGAAAACACAGCTAACTAGTACACACCCATCTAACCTCTCGATGCCAGGAATCACCCTAGACATCGTCCAAGAAAAACTTTTGAGACGGGGAGATCACAATCTCGAATAGCATGGGATCAAATTTATATACACGCGCTCTAAGGGGTGCCCCCCTCTCGGTCCCAACCGGAAACACCCATGCCCCCTGACCGGATGACTGGCTTTAATCCAGGGCCATGGAACCATCATCCCGGCCTCTCCTTTTTGGTGTGTACCAGGAAAGTGGTTTGCAACTTACTAAACCATATCTCTTGCGAGACACTTGTGGTAGTAAAGGGAAGGGAATTGGTTAGGAACCAAACCGATACGGGTTGGTACCGAAGTTAACTTGCATGGCATAAGATTGGCATGCTACAACACTGCCATCTTACCCATCTTTTTGCCAACACATGGCCTTGCCTACTCACATCCAACAATGAGTGGATCATCGAACTCACTTGCATTAACAATGCATGAAACACGTTCATCGGTATGCTCACAACATGCCATGAAACTAACTAAATGCAAAACATGCCAAGACACTCATCATATCAAAGGTTCAAACATGCTTGCCTGGTTCAGAATAGTCGGAGCCTAGCTCAGTGAAGTTCGCGGCCCCGTCACCTTCTTCGGTATCTATGGTATAGAGAAAACATACGCGCTAACGTGAATACCGAGAGGTGCAGAAAATGTATTGCAAATATTTTTCAAATAAATCTGATAAAAAACTAGACAAAATTTTGAAGAGAACAGAAAAAGAATCAATCAAAAATATGCTTCTGTTAAAAAGTTATAAAGGTTTTTGTCCAGGGACTCATCTGTAATGAAACAGAAACTTCCCAGGGTTCTTTTTATAAAAACAAAAAAACGCTTCAGACTCATTTACGCCAGCTCAAAGGAGAAAGCGTATTTTGCCCGAAGGCGCTTTCAGAAAACGATTCGAAAAATAAAAGAAACCTGACGGGGCGGTCCCACCCGTCGAGTTTGAAAACAGAACGGCGCTTTTGGCGCCAGAGAGCCGCGGCGATCGCCGGCGACGATCCACGGCGAGGCAGAGGGATCGGAGGTTACCTCCGAGCTCAGGGCGCCATTTCGCGTCAGGTGTTGGTGGTGGTGGTCGTCGGCGTGCACTGTGTAAGCGGTGGCCCTTGCTCCGGCGGACGGCGGTTCGGGCGAGGGTGGAGCTCGCCGGAGAGGGCTGCAAAGTGCAAAACAAGGAGGGGGGGTCAGGAGTCTGGTAGCTAGAGGAAGTGATTGATGGAGTTTGGGCGTCGGAGATGACCTCACCGCAGTGAATCGAGATGGAGGCCGAGGCGGAACGGGGTGGCCAGAGTTGGGGGAGGAGACCTCCTCGAGGTCCTCCCAGAGGCCTGGCGTGCTCTAGGGGAAGTGCAGGGCTAGTGGGTGCTCGAGTTGAAGCTCGGGGCCCCTATTTATAGGTAGATCGACGGGGTGGCCGTGAACGGAGAATCTCCGGCGAGTGATTACGGCGGTGCAGTGGATTGGAAGGTGGTTTGAGCGGTCGGGCAGCATCAGTGGAGGTTACTGGAGTTGTTCCGCTGCTAAACGGAGCTGGCCCTGGCGTAATGGCGTCTGTCCATGGTGAGGTGTCCGCACGGGCTCAACGGCGGCAGAGAGCGCGCTCCGCGCCCTGCAGTTCACGACGAGGGTGACAGCGCGTTCGGGGGAGTGGAAGGCCACACGGCGGGCTCCGGTGGCTTGGGCGGCGCTGGGTGGAGTCGTCGGCGCCGTGTCTCCCGCTGTCGTCCGTAAAGCCGCCGTCGGCGTCGGTCATGTGGCGGCGCACCTTCTGCTGCTCGTCGCCGACGCCCGCAAGGTGCCAGGCGCTCGTGTGGTGCAGGAACAAGAGGGCGGGGCCGAGGAGCAAGGCGACGCGAGGGTACTGGCGAGATCGATGCCCAGCTCTGAAGAAAACGACAGCAAGCACTGAACTGAAACTCTGAATTTTCTGAAACTTGACAGTGACCAAGCACTGCAGGTGTTCGACAGCAGGTTTTTGCAATGAGATAAATTTTTCTGGAGCTATAACTTGGTGAGATGACCACTCAATGCACCCAGAGGCTGCATGAATTTACTTGGAATTTTTGGAGAAGGTTTTGAATGAATTTCACCAGATTTGGCAAATCTGGTCCAAACTTGCAGCAGATGTAGTTTGAAAATTTTGAACTGGAGACCAGTGGATCTTCATAGTTATAGGTTGATGGTTCAAAGGACTAGGAGGGGAAAAAGGTTTGGTGGCAAAAATCAAAACAGAAAAAGGAGTTCCTTTGTAAATCTCCAAGTGCTATAAGAGAAGACAGAAATTTATTTGAATAGAATTTGAATGGAAATGATCACATGGGGAGGTTCAACTTGCTGGATTTGATGCAAATCATGATCCAAAGGTGAGGGAAAGGTTACGAGAGAGCATTTGCACTAATGCCATGGCAAGAAGGGATAGTTGCAAGTGGCAAAGGAATTTTCCAAAAGCCATAGTGCATTCTCAAAAAGGTTTTCAAAGGCTATCTTTCTCAAATGAAAAACATTTTGTCTTAAGCCCAAATGAAGAGCAAGGACTCCCAAGGCCAAAGGCAGACCTTGGGTGAATCCAAATAAAACTTTTGCCATAAAGATATGATATGAGAGGGAGAGTTCTCTTGAAGTTTTTTTTTAAAATCACTCCCCTCAAGTCAAACAAAACCTTTTGAAAAATCCAAATAAAACTTGGGTGTCACAACACCTACCCCCTTAGGAAAAATCTCGTCCCCGAGATTTCAGCTGATCCTTAAATAAGTGTGGATGCTCTGTTCGAAGAAAATCCTCTCTTTCCCACGTTGCTTCACTTTCGGTGTGATTACTCCACTGAACTTTGTAAAATTTGACGGTTTTCTGTCGGGTTCTCCTTTGAGACTCCTCTATCATTTTTTCTGGGTGTTCCCGATAAGTGAGGTATGGCTGTACGTCTATGTTCTCATGGGATACTTGTTTCTCTGGGGTGCTTACGCACTTTCTCAATTGCGATACGTGGAACACGTTGTGGATATCTGATAATTCCTCAGGTAAGTCTAGTTGGTATGCGACCGTGCCTTTTCGGGCCACCATATAGAATGGTCCGATGAATCTTGGTGCTAGCTTTCCTTTTATTTTGAATCGTTGCAATCCCCTCATAGGTGACACTCGTAGGTACACGACTTCACCAGGTTCGAAGTTGACCTCACGATGTTTCTGATCGTAATAACTCTTTTGTCGGCTTTGGGCGGTCTTGAGTCGATCTCTGATTAGCTGGACCTTTTCCTCGGCTTCCTTGAGTATGTCTAGGCCGAAGATACGGCTGTCTCCGGTCTCTGACCAATTTAACGGGGTACGACATCTTCGTCCATATAAAGCCTTAAATGGAGCCATTTGTAGGCTGGCCTGATAACTGTTGTTGTATGCGAACTCGGCATATGGCAGGCTGTCTTCCCAACTGGTTCCATAGGTGAGGACACATGCTCTCAGCATGTCCTCCAAAATCTGGTTTACCCGTTCTGTCTGTCCATCTGTCTGGGGGTGGTATGCCGTACTGAAGGCTAGTTGAGTTCCCAGAGCCTGTTGTAAATGTTCCCAGAATCTCGAGACGAACTGTGTTCCTCTGTCAGATATCATTGTCTTGGGGACACCGTGCAGACAAACTATGCGAGAGAGATATATCCTGGCGAGCTTCTGAGTGGTGTGGGTCGTCTTTACTGGAATGAAGTGTGCCACCTTAGTTAACCTGTCGGCGATAACCCATATGGCATCATTCCCATGTCGTGACCGGGGTAGTCCGACAATGAAATCCATCCCTATTTCATCCCATTTCCACTCAAGTATTTTGTTTGGTTGTAGTAATCCGGCTGGTCTCTGATGTTCAGCTTTTATGCGTTGGCAAGAGTCGCAGCATGCAATGAAAGTGGCTATGTCCCTCTTCATTCCGTGCCACCAAAATCTTTCCTGGATATCCTTATACATCTTGGTTCCTCCCGGGTGGATCGAATATGGAGCGGTGTGGGCTTCAGCTAGAATTTGCTGTTTGAGGTCTTCTATGTTTGGCATGCAGAGTCTGTTCCTGTACCATAGTATCCCTTCTTCGTCTATGATGAATTCCGAAGCCTTGCCCATACTCATCTTTCTTTTGATGCCTTCAATGCTGGGGTGACCAGGCTGGGCTTCTTTGATTCTTTCCACAAGGTTGGGTTGTATTTCCAAGTTTGTTATGGTGCCTTCTGCTACCATCAACAAGTTGAGTTTGGCAAATTCCTGTTGGAATTCGGGTCTTAAGTCGGGCAGACTGTTGTTGTCGGCGCTGGGGTTCCGACTAAGAGCATCGGCTACTACATTCGCTTTTCCAGGATGGTAGTGGATTCCGACATCATAATCCTTTACTAGCTCTAACCAGCGTCGTTGCCTTAAATTCAGTTCTGGCTGTGTGAAAATATATTTGAGACTTTTATGGTCCGTATATATTTCACATCGATTCCCAAGTAGGAAATGCCTCCATTCCTTGAGTGCATGAATAACTGCTGCCATTTCTAAGTCATGAGTGGGATAATTTTCCTCATGCTTGTGAAGTTGCCTTGAAGCGTATGCGACAACCTTGCCTTCTTGCATTAACACGCATCCGAGTCCCTTCCTGGACGCGTCACAATATACTTCAAAATCCTTGTGTATGTCTGGCACAATTAATACTGGTGTTGTTGTTAATTTCCGTTTTAGCTCTTGGAAACTTCTCTCACAGGCTTCTGTCCATTCAAACTTCTTATCTTTCTTGAGCAACTGCGTCATTGGCTTGGCTATGGTGGAGAATCTTTCAATAAATCTGCGGTAATATCCCGCCATTCCCAAGAAACTCCGTATGTCGGTTACGCTGGCTGGTGACTTCCAGGCAAGTACGGCCTCGACTTTTTCTGGGTCTACTGCGATACCGTCTTGGGTCAGCACGTGGCCTAGAAAGCCTACTTGTCTTAGCCAAAATTCGCACTTGCTGAATTTGGCATATAATTGGTGTTTCCTGAGTTCTCCCAGCACAATCCTGAGGTGTTCCGCGTGTTCTTCTGGCGTCTTGGAGTATACCAGAATATCGTCGATGAATACCACAATGAACTTGTCCATAAATTTCATAAATACCTTGTTCATGAGGTGAACAAAATATGCGGGGGCGTTCGTTAACCCAAATGGCATTACTGTGAACTCATACAGTCCATATCTGGAGGTGAATGCTGTCTTGGGGATATCCTCGGTTCGTACTTTTAACTGATGGTATCCTGACCTTAAGTCTATCTTTGAGAACACCTTGGCCTGAGCAAGTTGATCAAACAAATCGTTTATTCGCGGCATCGGGTATTTTTTTTTGATTGTGACCATGTTGAGTGCTCGGTAGTCAATACACAATCTCAGTGTTCCGTCTTTCTTTTTGGCAAAAAGAATTGGTGATCGCCAAGGTGAGGAGCTGGCTCGAATGTATCCTTTGTCCAGCAATTCCTTTATTTGCTTCTTCAACTCAACCAACTCGGACGGTGCCATTCTGTATGGTTTCTTGTATATGGGGGCGGTTCCTGGTGCTAGCTCAATGCTGAATTCTATTTCCCGGTCTGGTGGCATGCCTGGTAGCTCTTCGGGAAATACGTCTGGAAATTCACACACTACTGGAACCTTGTTTAATTCAGAAATATCCACCTTATTCAATCTCGGTTGCCGGGGTGTTTTCCTTTCTTGGGCGGATACTCTTATTGTCTTACCATGGTGGTGTGTGAGAATCACGGTCCGATTGAAACAGTCAATAAAACCTTTGTTGGTGGTTAACCAGTCCATCCCTAGGATGACATCCAGTCCTTTATTTTCCAAAACAATGAGATTGGCGTGAAACTTCAATCCTTTGAACTCAATAATCACATCCTGACAGTAATTCTGAGTGACTTACTGAATCCCAGGGGACTTGATGATCATGGATTTCTCCAAAGGAAGCATCGAAAATTTATTTTGCAAGGCAAAACTTTTCGAAATAAAAGAGTGAGAAGCTCCAGAATCAAACAAAACCATTGCAGGTATTGTGTTGACAGGAAACGTACCGAGTACGATATCCGGAGCATTTTGTGCCTCCTCTTTGGTCGCGTGGTTCAGATGACCTTTCCTGTGGTTATTGTTGGGTTGAAATTGTTCCGCTTGGGCGCTGAATTATTGCTGCCGTTGTTTGGCTTTGGTGCTGAGTTTCGAGGCTTGGGACATTGCCTGGCATAATGCCCTTCTTCTCCACAGGCGTAACAAGTAACACCCGGGCGGTATGTGAACTCCTTGTCCCTAGCATGGAAATTCTTTGTTGGGCGTGAGACGTTGGACGATGATTTGTGTGTCCCACCCTTTTGAAAATCTGTCTTGCTTCGGTGATTGCGAGCATGGCTAGTCTGGTCCCTCTTTCGCTTGCGGATATCCTCCAAACCGCGTCTCTCATTTTCCAGAGTAATGGCCTTGTCCACTAGTGCCTTAAAATCTACAAAAGTTTGCACAACTAGTTGGCATTTAAGCGCGGGTGCTAGGCCGTCAAGGAATTTCTCCATCTTCTTGTTTTCTGTCATACGCTCTTCATTTGCGTAGCGGGATAACAGAGTAAATTGGCCGTTGTAATCTGATACTGTCATGTTCCTTTGCTTGAGGTCATCGAACTCTCTTTTCTTGATTTTCATAATACTCTTGGGAATGTGTGCACCGCGGAAACCTTCCTTGAAATCATCCCAGGTTATATCATTTTCGTTGGGATGCATGTGCAAGAAATTCTCCCACCAAGATGCAGCGGCTCTTGTGAGATAGTGCGGAGCATAAAGTACCTTCTCGGGGTCTGTACATTTTGCAATAATTAATTTTCTCTCCATATCTCGAAGCCAGTCTTCGGCCTCAAGTGGCTTGTCGGTATGAGAAAATGTTGGGGGACGCGTCTTCTGTAGCTCGGACAACTTGGAATGCTGCGGATACTGTCCATGGTGATTTCCCATGTTAATGACTTGGTTCATCATTTCCCGATGTTGTTGATGACTCTGCTCATAAAGGCAACACATTTGGGAGAGTGCCGTTTCACTGTCCGGTTGACTTGACTGACCTTGTGTGAAATTGTTGATTGGCTGAGTATCATAGTATTGACTTGACTGCCCTTGTGCAAAATTGTTGCCCGGTTGATTGCCATAATTTTCCTCTGGTGGAGCTGGCATGGAGCGAGTCCAAGGACGAGGCATTTTTCTCTCTGGGGATGTATTTTGTAAAACCCATAAGAAAATGGAAAGCTTGCAAAAATAAATCCATAAATGCACAAGGTTGGCAAATAAATTTTTAAAGCCAAGATTACTCAAGGGAAAAACAAATCGATTTGCGCATAGAGAAGGACTGCATCATTACGTATCTTACACTCGGCGATAATTATACAATACATCACTCAGGATATGCGTACATAATCCTGACATGTTATTTAGGCTAGTGCACTTCTCCAGATCCTACATGATGCGCAAACAAGCTACTTCTCACAACACCTCTTGCAAGGCGGTACAACGCATGGCGGCTAAGCGTACTCAGTCGGAGATGTTGATGACATCCTTGGCCCTGCCAAGGGTGAGGCGTAGCGAAGCCGGAGACTCGACTTCTTCCTCGCTAATAGGCTCCATATGAGTAGTGCTGCGTCGAGTAGATGGAGCGGGTGCCAGGGGCGGAACCACACGAACTGGAGTAGGCGTGAAGGGTGGTGCAGTGCGCGCTGGAGTAGGCGCAATGGCTCGGTTGAACTCCTCGGTGGTAGGCAGGCGACGAGCAGGTGCATGGGATGCTGAGGACGAGACAAAAGTCAGTGGCGGTGCGGTGGGCAGGAGCTCCCTCCTGTTGGCGGCACAACCATGGACTGAGTCCATGCGGGCGGCCACAAAGTCGTCCACCAAGTTGTCGAAGGCTGCCTCCAAGGCCCGGAGATACTCAATAAGCATCTCAAAAGCCTCGTCTCGTTCTCCTCTGGGGCAGGAGAATGCGTAGTGACAGGTGTAGGGCACATGGCATGGAAGATAGCGGTAGCGACGAGCCTTCATCGCGGGAAGGACATCCCTGAGACGAGCTATCGCCTCGCGGGCTGCCATCTGGATAGCGTGCTTCTCCGTAGGCATGGCTCTCCCCAAGAACCGGAAGCGGCGTAGCTCACCACGCCCTCCCTTGAACTGCACCGCGGCCTGGTGCATGGTCAGACTGTCGTTGACTCTGTGCTGACAGAGAGTGATGACTGGGCGCACAGAAGGCCCCATCGCGACCTGAACGACGAAGGAGAGAAGCTTGACGAACCCATCGGGCACGTTGGCGAAGGTCTGAGACTCGCAGCTGTGGTCGGCCATCTACAAAAGTAGGCAAAAATCCTGAATGGTCAGATCATAAATATATGCTGACTGTCAGAAAAATGACTACGATTGCAAAAACGTGAATAAGCTCTATCATGCTAATAACCGATTAGCGATCGCACCTAGTGGCTTCCTACAGTCAGCCTGGCTCTGGTACCAAGCTTGTCACAACCGGTTTTTCCAATAAAATAATTATTGAAGAAACCAATCTCTTGGGTCCAGTATGAGAGAAAATCCCCATCACTGGTAGACAAACTCTTGATACAATAAGCCAGTAGCACATAATATTACAGAGGTTGAGCTAAGGGGGCTCAACAAATTATTACAAGCGCACCAATAATATACATATTGGCGGACAAACACTACGATTTGGTGGCATACTACTGACTCGAGGGTAAAGTGATGGCGGAATAACACAGTGGGGAGAGGTTAACGTGACTCTCGAACTGGCATCTCATCGAGCGTCGAGGTGAGGCTCGCTGAATTTATTCGGGTAGCGGAAGCGGATATAATACAGTGACCAACTCCAGGGTTGCACGAGACTGACTGGGACTCCTCTAGGCGTCGGACTCGCTATTGAACTCTTCATCCATGAGAACGCCTTCGTCAGCATCTGGCCAAATCAACAAGCCAGTGAGTACTTTGAAAGTACTCGCAAGACCGTTCGGACATAAGATATAACAAATGCATGCATGAATGCGTCATGATTAATTTACCAATGCATATGTGAAATGTTAGCAGGCACGGTAAGTAAAAAGGGAATCGGCGGTAGTCCGCCTGGAATCCCAACAGTAAAAATAAAGGAAACCAATCGAGTGTCTGGAGTGACGCCACGAAAGGTGAACATGAAAATAATGCTTATGCCTCCGTCGGGCGTCTGAGCGACACCGCAGAAGGGGCTTAAAGAGAATACCACAGCCGGGCGTCTGAGCGACACCACAGAAAGGGCTTAAAAGAAATGCCACAGCCGGGCATCTGAGCGACACCACCGAAAGGGCTTTAAAAGAAATGCCACAGCCGGGCGTCTGAGCGACACCACCGAAAGGGCTTTAAAAGAAATGCCACAGCCGGGCGTCTGAGTGACACCACCGAAAGGGCTTTAAAAGAAATGCCACAGCCGGGCGTCTGAGCGACACCACCGAAAGGGCTTGTACTGTCAAGGTAATAATGTTCATAAGGGGTATTCCACTCTTGAAAATAAATGGGTTAGTCCATTCACAGGATTAAATATTTAACCGGACTTAGCACTCATGTGTCCCACCGGATAATCTGTCACCAAAACCGGCACTTGTTAGTTAGCACGGAACTTGGATATGGATAAGATAAATTGAAGATTTATGACTCTGCAGAGTTTGTACAAAAATTTCCCACAGTTAACGGATTTCCGTAGTCGAGAGGACTAGTTCCGTTTACGGTATTTCAGAAGAAAACACAGCTAACTAGTACACACCCATCTAACCTCTCGATGCCAGGAATCACCTTAGACATCGTCCAAGAAAAACTTTTAAGACGGGGAGATCACAATCTCGAATAGCATGGGATCAAATTTATATACGCGCGCTCTAAGGGGTGCCCCCCTCTCCGTCCCAACCGGAAACACCCATGCCCCCTGACAGGATGACTGGCTTTAATCCAGTGCCATGGAACCATCATCCCGGTCTCTCCTTTTTGGTGTGTACCAGGAAAGTGGTTTGCAACTTACTAAACCATATCTCTTGCGAGACACTTGTGGTAGTACAAGGAAGGTAACTGGTTAGGAACCAAACCGATACGGGTTGGTACCGAAGTTAACTTGCATGGCATAAGATTGGCATGCTACAACACTGCCATCTTACCCATCTTTTTGCCAACACATGGCCTTGCCTACTCACATCCAACAATGAGTGGATCATCGAACTCACTTGCATTAACAATGCATGAAACACGTTCATCGGTATGCTCACAACATGCCATGAAACTAACTAAATGCAAAACATGCCAAGACACTCATCATATCAAAGGTTCAAACATGCTTGCCTGGTTCAGAATAGTCGGAGCCTAGCTCGGTGAAGTTCGCGGCCCCGTCACCTTCTTCGGTATATACGGTATAGAGAAAACATACGCGCTAACGTGAATACCGAGAGGTGCAGAAAAAGTATTGCAAATATTTTTCAAATAAATCTGATAAAAAACTAGACAAAATTTTGAAGAGAACAGAAAAAGAATCAATCAAAAATATGCTTCTGTTAAAAAGTTATAAAGGTTTTTTCCAGGGACTCATCTGTAATGAAACAGAAACTTCCCAGGGTTCTTTTTATAAAAACAAAAAAACGCTTCAGACTCATTTACGCCAGCTCAAAAGAGAAAGCGTATTTTTCCCGAAGGTGCTTTCAGAAAATGATTCGAAAAATAAAAGAAACCTGACGGGGCGGTCCCACCCGTCGGGTTTGAAAACAGAACGGCGCTTTTGGCGCCAGAGAGCCGCGGCGATTGCCGGCGACGATCCACGACGAGGCAGAGGGATCGGAGGTTACCTCCGAGCTCAGGGCGCCATTCCGCGTCGGGTGTTGGTGGTGGTGGTCGTCGGCGTGCACTGTGTAAGCGGTGGCCCTTGCTCTGGTGGTGCTCGCCGGAGACCAAGCACTGCAGGTGTTCGACAGCAGGTTTTTGCAATGAGATAAATTTTTCTGGAGCTATAACTTGGTCAGGTGACCACTCAATGCACCCAGAGGCTGCATGAATTTACTTGGAATTTTTGGAGAAGGTTTTGAATGAATTTCACCAGATTTGGCAAATCTGGTCCAAACTTGCAGCAGATGTAGTTTGAAAATTTTGAACTGGAGACCAGTGGATCTTCATAGTTATAGGTTGATGGTTCAAAGGACTAGGAGGGGAAAAAGGTTTGGTGGCAAAAATCAAAACAGAAAAAGGAGTTCCTTTGTAAATCTCCAAGTGCTATAAGAGAAGACAGAAAATTATTTGAATAGAATTTGAATGGAAATGATCACATGGGGAGGTTCAACTTGCTGGATTTGATGCAAATCATGATCCAAAGGTGAGGGAAAGGTTAGGAGAGAGCATTTGCACTAATGCCATGGCAAGAAGGGATAGTTGCAAGTGGCAAAGGAATTTTCCAAAAGCCATAGTGCATTCTCAAAAAGGTTTTCAATGGCTATCTTTCTCAAATGAAAAACATTTTGTCTTAAGCCCAAATGAAGAGCAAGGACTCCCAAGGCCAAAGGCAGACCTTGGGTGAATCCAAATAAAACTTTTGCCATAAAGATATGATATGAGAGGGAGAGTTCTCTTGAAGAATTTTTTTTAAAAATCACTCCCCTCAAGTCAAACAAAACCTTTTGAAAAATCCAAATAAAACTTGGGTGTCACAATACTCAAGTAGGTGACCTTGCGACCGGACCTTCTATCCGCATAATTAACTTGCTTTTTCACAACACTTTTCCTTTTAAGCAGGAGTGGATAGCGAAGGCGAAGCTGATCCGGTGTCCGGCTCCCCTTCCCGAAACCAGGCTGGATTATGTGCTAGTCAGGATGCTAGAGGTAGTGCCTTTGGAGGGAAATATGGGAGCAGGCAAGGAGACCGTGGCCTCTCCGAAAGAGACCATTCCAAAGGGGGGAATTGATAATTCTCCACCTAAGGGAAAGAAAAGGGGCGCCTCTGACCGCCTGGAAACCATAGCTTCGAAGCGGGGGAAAGAATCCTTGTCAGAGGGCCCGACGCCAGGGAGCCCCTCGGCCGAACTAAACCTCCAAAGGGAACAGCTCTCCAGCGAGCCGTAAGTAGAAGAAGAGTTATTCTTTTAAGAGAAATCCTTGATTTATATCTGAGAAGTTTTAACCGAAACTTTACTTTGTAGTTCGGACCTTAGCCCTTCTCAGCAGAACTCGTCTTCGGGGGATCTTCTTCCGGAGATGATGGAGAGCGGAATGCCTCCTCCTTCTGTATCGCCTAGCAAGGCGGGCGACGCTGAAGTGTCGTCGCGGGAGATTTCTCCAGATCCACTAGGGGTGGATGGTGCAGCCCCCCGAGGTTCTTCGTGTCCGGCCTTTGAGGAAGGCCATGGGACGAGTCCGGCACCATATGGTGTTCGGTCGGAGGAGCTAAAGATTCTGCTGGGGCGAGCCTCTGTCTCAGAGGAGCATCATGCGTTAATGAGCATGGTGATTGAAAAGATTTCATCCGCAGAAAGCGGACTGCACGAGGCCGTCAAGATTTTAGTGGCAGGCCTGGAGGTACGTTTTAAATAACGTATATTTGTATTAATTGCGCATAAATAAAGTGCGCCCTGTGTAGATAGTAGCCCCTGAGACTCTGTGCGTCGTAAAGATGTACGGCGCGCAGAGGATCTTAATACCAGGTCCTTTAAGTGGCACCTTTATACGTAGATGGCTGATTGTCCGGAGTCGAGCCGGACTCGTGAATATGCCGAACTAAAGCGACAACTGGATGAGGCAGAAGCCGACATCATGCTTGTTAACAAGCGGCTTGATGGTGCTCAAGGTATTGAAATCATTAGGCGATTGTGATTAAGAGGAGCTTTATGTCAATATCTTACCGTGTGTGTGCTTGACGCAGATGGTGCGGCCGCCGTGGAAGGTCTTAGGGCTGAACTCGTCCGAGCGAAGGGACAAGCCAGAAAAAGTGATGCGTCTGCCGTGAAAGCCCTTGAAGAGCTGAAAGCCGAACAGGCTGCCCATTGCCGAAGCAAGGAGGAGGTGGCTGATATGGCCGTAATGTTAAAAAGTGCTACTCACTGTTGCAAGCTTCTTGAAGAAGAAGGTCAGGCGAGGCAAACGAGCTTAGAGAAAGCTGTTACCGACGCCAAGGACGCCCGCTCTATAATGAGAGCGGCGAAGGAGGAGCTACGTCAAGCCGGACTAATTACGGATGGAAGGCCCTTCTTGCTGCGGAGAAAATTTTGCGACCCGAGGTTTGCCCCGTTGGACCGAGCGTGGAGTGTAGAGGACACCTATCTGGATTTGGCGGCTAGTGCTGCTGATGCGACCAAACACTTTCAAGATAAGAAGGGTCATGAAGTGGAGAAGCTCTTCTGGTCGCGATTCATCAATCCAGAGCGTCCACTTGCAGTGGACGATCGCCTGGCCCAATGGGCCGAACTGAATAGGTTGTCCGGACTCGCCATGAAGTACGTCATGGATTATCTGTGTCCGGGGAGATCGAAGCCAAAGAGTTATTTCAGCTTGGTGCATCAATTTCTCGACATGGTGCCACGTATCGGTGCTATGAAGAGGTCAGCGTGCATGGAGGGAGCTCGGTTGGCTCTTGCCCATGTCAAGACATACTGGGCAGATATGGAGCCCACCGTTGTTGCATCCCGGGATTCGGATAAAAGCCGAATACCTTCCGAGCAATATTTTGAGGAAGTCCTCGAAGGCGCTCGCATAATAGAGACGCAGTGCTCGAAGGATGCTATGTTATGATAGCATATGTAATCATGAAACAGCATTTTGATAAATTGTAGGGGCATATTTTTAGACTTGTGCCTTCAAGTATTAGGAACACCTCCTGTGCGGCCGTTTAAATATATAAATTCTGAAAGATTGCAGTCGTTGGCATCAGCCCTCACGCACATAGTGCGGGGGTGCGCGCAGAAGACGCATTTTCACACAAAACCCAACGTCTTGGTCCTATAAAGGAGGTGATAGCGCAGCGGGCTAGGCAACCGGACTATAATGCTTTAACACTTTCACTTAGCCATAGGAGCTTGACAGTGGGACTCTTTAGGTAGCCCTTTAGTGGCGACTGCGCTTTGCCCGAGTTCGGAGCGCGTACGTGCCTGAACGGGAAACGACCCTTCGTCAAAGCGGAGGAATTCGATAAATTCTATGAGTCATCGAGTGGCGACCAGTCTCACGCTACATCATGACAGTCGGTTTTCGGCTTTCTCTACTGAGGTGCTCACCCGGCCGAACCGGGGCACAATCGCAGTAGTTCTCCTGGTGCTACCTTAGCCGATAGAGCGGAACGTAAGGTAGCCGAACTCAGGAGCCGGGCAACCCAACATATGACCAGAATCATGATTCGGAGCTGATGCATATAGTGCCAAAACTCGCGACGCCGAACACTCCCTAAGGTGTTCGGTCTTTGTGAGTGCGTGTGAAACAACACCATTAAACGAAAGAAAAAAAAGAAGCCCTTAGTATCTAGGTATGAGCAAGAATTCTGGCGTGGCTACATGCCAAAACGCCAGCCTCCTCCTTGGTTATATCGGAAAAGAAAAAACCAGGGGATGTATAGCAGCAAGAGACAGTAAAAAAGGTTTACGCAGGGTCTTAATCTAAAAAGAATCCTTTAGGACGGGTCCCTACTGCACATCTGCGCCTGTGTCTCCGCTGTGCCGTGTCCTGGACGGGCGCCACACAACATTCATCTGTAAAAGAGAAGAACTAATTTGAAAAATGGGTCGTGCATAACAAAATACAAAGTAAAGAATATATAAGGTTGAGTTTTATTGTCTCTGCGTACAGCCCCTGGTATGGGGGTATATGGCGTACTAAGCCTGCGTTAATGATGGACTTGTGCCGAACTCGTTGAGTCCGGGTCCGTGGCCTTTGATGGCTTATAAAAAAGTCCTTTGGCTGGCGAGGCCACTTTATTGTGCGGCTGTTTAAGCGGCCGCGCAATCTTCCGTTTGGAGGAGGCGTATTTTAGTGCGCTCCTTTTAAAGAGATGATGCCTCGAGGACCGGGCATCTTAAGCGTGAGAGATGCGTAATGCGGTATTGCGTTAAAGCGAGTGAAAGCTCCGCGTCCCATTAGTGCTTGATAGCGACTTGAAAACGGGACTACATGGAAGGTCAGCTTTTCGCGACGAAAGTTATTGGGAGAGCCAAATATGACTACAAGCCGGAGAAAACCCATACAATGGGTGTCCGGGCCTGGTGCTACCCCTTGAAAGGAGGTTTTGCTGTGGCGGATTCTTGCTGGGTTTATGCCCATGCGGTGGATTGTATCCTGATATATCAGGTTTAGTCCACTGCCACCGTCCATAAGGACATTGGTAAACTGGAATCCATCGATTATTGGATCCAGTATCAAGGCAGTCCGTCCTGCGTTTTTGATATTTCTAGAATAATCTAGCTGATCAAAAATGATTGGCTTTAGTGACCAGTGGCGGGACTCCCGAGGGGAAAGCTTGATTGTGCATACCTTTATGGGTGCCACACGTTTTGTTACGTGAAGTAAGTTCACTGTTTTGACTTCTTGCAGGAAGTTCTTTTGTTTGCTGGTATTCTGCCTTTGGGGTTCGTCCTCTTCTTCACTTGATGTATCGAGCCCCTTGTGTGCGGCGTTAAGTTGTCCGGATTGTTTAAAAACCCAACAATCTCTGTGGGTGTGATTGGCAGGCCTCCCAGGAGTACTGTGTATCTGACATATTCTGTCCAGGATTCTTTTCAAGCTGGACGGATCATCCCTATTATCCTAAAGGGGTGGTTTTGTCTGATTTTGCCGTGAGCTTTTGAATCCGGCATTGGCTGCCGTGCTCTTCGGACTTTTTCCTTTGATTCCGCGACGGTCCTTATTTCGCTGCGGTTTTCCATTTCCATCCCTGATTTCTGATGTACTTGGGTCGCTGGGGCTGCATCGTGCCAACCAGCTGTCCTCTCCTGCGCAAAAGTGGGTCATGAGGCTTGTGAGTGCGGCCATTGTTCTTGGCTTTTCCTGGCCGAGGTGTCTGGCGAGCCATTCGTTTCGGACATCATGCCTGAAAGTTGCTAGGGCTTCGGCGTCCAGACAATCCATTATCTGATTCTTTTTAGTGAGGAATCTGTTCCAGAACTGTCGAGCTGATTCTCCGGGCTACTGAGTTATATGACTGAGATCGTCTGCGTCCGGGGGGCGGACATAGGTCCCTTGAAGGTTTGCTCGGAAAGCATCCTCGAGCTTTTCCCAACTTCCAATTGTGTTTTCGGGAAGGCTTTTAAGCCAGTGCCGGGCTGGCCCTTTAAGCTTAAGAGGTAAATATTTTATGGCGTGGAGATCATCTCCTCTAGCCATGTGTATGTGGAGGATGTAATCCTCGATCCAGACTCCAGGGTCTGTTGTTCCATCGTACGCCTCTATGTTAACGGGTTTGAATCCCTCTGGAAATTCATATTCCAAGACCTCATCGGTGAAGCATAGGGGGTGTGCGGCGCCCCTGTATTTGGGTGTGCCGGATCCTGATGATGGATTTTTTGCATTGCTTGTGAGAGCTTGCTTCCTTGGCCCGTAAATGGACCTGGCTGGGCCATGATGCGAGTCTTTAATTGGGTCGCATGCCGCCTTGAGTGCGGCGCCGCTTGCCGTTTTATGGTGGCCGTGGGGTCGTCTATCCGACCGTGTGGCTTTTTTATTTTTTAAGTGTGGGGGCTCTAGGGCCTCCTGGTCGAATTCGGGCAATAGTTTTCTCTTCGGATAACTTTTAGTGCGGCGGCTGCCGCTGTATTTATCTGCGGTCTTGATTACCTTGTTCCATCTTGTTCTGAGTGCATCTTCTGCCGTCTTTAGCTTCCGCTTCTGCTTTTTCAGGCTGCGTGCTGTGGCAACGAGCCTTTCGTGGAGATTCCTTTGCTCCGTGGTTTTATTCGGCGTGAGATCGTCCGGAGTTCTGTTATGGTCGGGGGAGGGCTGTCTGTCCTCTCCATCCGTGTTGCCCTGTTCGGACGGCTGCTCTGAGGCATGCTCGTCGTCTACCGGCTCATCCTGCTCTACGGCTGGGTCTTGATCGAGGCGGGGCTTGGCTTGGCGTCTACGTCGCCGCTTTGACTGATTTTCGGAGGGTTTACCCCTTTTTCCGCCCCCTTTTTCCTCGTTGTCATTTCCTGTAGGGGTATCCACCATGAATACATCGTTAGGTGGGTTGGAGGTCCAGTGCCCTATAGGTGCTGGTCCTAGTTCGTCTCCGTCTTCGTCGTCCATACCGTCGAAGTCTTCGGATCCGAAGTCAAGTATGTCGGTTAAATCATCGACAGTGGCTATTAAATGGGTGGTGGGTGGTCTTTGAATTTCTTCGTCGTCCGAATCCCAACCTCGCAGACCATAGTCCGGCCTGGGCTCTCCTGATAAAGAGAGAGACTTGAGAGAATTCTAGATATCACCGAAAGGTGAGCACTGAAAGATGTCCGCGGTAGTGAACTCCATTACAGGCGCCCAATCAGATTCGATCGACGGGGGCACGAAAGACCCGGAGTTCGGAGAAGAGTCCGGCTCCTTGGAGTTCTGGGCCGTGCGGAGTACGTGGCTGGCGTTCGGCTCGATCGCCTTTGAGATCGCAGCCCCCGAGGTGACGTCCAACCGTTCATCCTCGGAGAACGCAGCGGGCTCCGAGTCAAGGATCGGGGCCGGAGCGTGTGCGGCTTCCAGGGTACTATTCGGAGGCAGAGCTATATCATGCCCCTCGAAATAGTGCGGCGTGCTTGGCTGTGGCTCGAACCCGTCGAAGATCAAGTCTCTGCGGATATCGGCCGTGTAGTTTAAGCTTCCAAACCTGACTTGATGGCCAGGGGCGTAGCTTTCGATCTGCTCCAGATGACCAAGCGAATTGGCCTGCAGAGCGAAGCCGCCGAAGACAAAGATTTGTCCGGGGAGGAAAGTCTCACCCTGGACCTCATCGTTGTTGATGATCAAAGGAGCCATCGGTCCTAAAAGCAACGACACAGAGGAACTCTCAATGAAAGCACCAATGTCGGTGTCAAAACCGGCGGATCTCGGGTAGGGGGTCCCGAACTGTGCGTCAAGGTCGGATGGTAACAGGAGACAAGGGACACTTTATTTTACCCAGGTTCGGGCCCTCTCGGTGGAGGTAAAACCCTACTCCTGCTGGATTAATATTGATGATATGGGTAGTACAAGAGTGGATCTACCACGAGATCAAGGAGGCTAAACCCTAGAAGCTAGCCTATGGTATGATTGTGTATGATGATGGTTGTCCTACGGACTACAACCCTCCGGTTTATATAGACACCGGATAGGGTTAGGGTTACGCAGAGTCGGTTACAATGGTAGGAGATCTCGAATATCCGCACGCCTAGCTTGCCTTCCACGCCAAGAAAAGATCCTTCCGGACACGGGACGAAGTCTTCAATCTTGTATCTTCATAGTCCTGGAGTCCGGCTGAAGGTATAGTCCGGCTATCCGAACACCCCCTAATCCAGGACTCCCTCAGTGCCCCATTAGCACCTTATAGGCTTTAATTGAGGAATAGAATTCATTCCCCCAGATGTAACTCCAATTATCCAGAGCATCTAAATATTCTGATTGTCTCATGGAAATGCACATGTCCTCCATTTGTAGGAACTCCTCATATGCTTGTGTAGTTAGGGGCAGATGGAATAAGTCTTGGAGATATTCAGTATTGATTACTTGTTGAAAACTTGTCTGAGGGTTTCTAACAAAGGAGTATAAGTGATCAAACTTGTGTTTGAGAATAAATTGATCCCACATATCATCCCAGAACAAAGCAGTTTTGCCATCTCCCACATTGCATCTTGCTATAGCTTTGAACTGATCAATGAGTGCAAGATTGGATTTCCACCAAAATGAGCCCACTTTTTGATCTCCTGGGAGTTGGCCATTGCTGTAGTATGTTTCCCAAATAAGATTGACCCAAGGGATGTCATGTCTATTGTAAAACTTGTGAAGGTTTTTCATGAGCAGAGTTTTATTTTGAGTAAATATATCCAGAACACCCAAGCCTCCCTGATTTTTAGGTCTGCAAACTGTGTGCCAAGCCACTAGTGCTGGCCTCCTATCTTCCAGGTCTGGGATCCTCCATAGAGAGTGCCTTAAATATTTGATGCTCTGGTGTTTTATAGTAATTGGAATGTCCAGACAACACATGAAGTAAACTGCTAAGGAGGATAACACAGATTTGACCAATAAAATCTTCCCTGCCTGAGTCATGAAAGTTGAAATGCCTGTAATCCTCTTAGCAATTCTATTGACTATGGGCAAACACTGCTCTACAGTTGGCTTATAAATGCCCATAGGTAGCCCCAAATAAGTAAATGGAAAATGGCCTCTGGCACATTGCAAAGTGTTAGTGAAAATATCAACTCTGTATTCTGCAATGTTTAAAGGTACCATGATTGATTTCCCATAATTTACCCTGAGACATGTGGCATCTACAAAAGTGTTGAGAAGAGCTTTGAGGCATACAAGCTGTCTGTCATTTGCTTGCATAATAACAAGAGTGTCATCTGCATACTGGATAATGGGGAAGTCAGGGCATGATGTCAGTTGTAGTGGAGGTGTTATTAGATCCCTAGCCATGGCTTTATTGAGAATTGATTGAAGCAAGTCAGCTGCCAATATGAAAAGAAGAGGTGAAAAAGGATCTCCTTGCCTAACTCCTCTTTTACAGTAAAATTTCTTCCCTAGCACCCCATTTAACATTACAACAGAGGATGCAGAATTGAATAGCATGGGCATCCAGGTTATCCATCTTTCACCAAACCCCTTAGCCCTTAGGATGTCAATTATGGCCTGATGCTCAATAGTGTCAAAAGCCTTTTCAAAATCTAGTTTGATAACAAGCATCTCTTCTTTTGACTTGTGACATTGGTGAATATATTCATAGGCCCAACCCAAACAATCTTGAATTACTCTGTTCTTTAAGAATCCATACTGATTGATATGAACCATCTTGAGAATGACTTTTTGTAATCTGTTGGCCAGCAGTTTAGTAATGATTTTGAGAACCCCATTAAGCAATGAAATTGGCCTAAAGTCATTAGGGGATAAGGGTACCTCCTTTTTAGGAATGAGTGTGATATAAGAGGTGTTTATGCTCACCAAATTCACATTTCCAGCATGGAAGGCAATGATAAATTCAGTAACATCCACTTTGATAATGTCCCAGCAAGCTCTGAGGAACTCATTATTAAATCCATCAGGGCCTGGAGATTTGTCTGTGAGCAAGTTTTTGACTACCTCTTCAATCTCTTCCTGGGAGAAAGGTTTCTCAAGGTCTTGGAATATCTGTGGATCCACTCTGTTATCATACAGTTCCTGTAAATTGAAGTGCATAGTATGGCCATTTGATTGTCCCAGTCTCTTCTTAGAGGCTTCCCAAAGAATTGCAGCCTTCCCTTCATGATCAGTAATTTCCACTTGGTCCTCATTCATGAGCATTGCAATTTTGTTATTCCTGTGATTTATTGAAGCCTTTGTGTGGAAGAATTTTGTGTTTTCATCACCAAATTTGACCCCCTTGATTTTCCCTCTTTGTTTCCAATAAATCTTCTGATTACTGAGGACAGTTAGCAATGTTTGTTTCAAAAGCTCCCTATAGTTATGCTCAGTTATAGTGAGGTCTCTGTATTCCTCCAAGAAGTCCCATAGGAATATACATTCATTCAACTCATCAATCTGCTTTTTGAGACAAGAAAGATTTTTTGCCCAAAGTTTGAGAGCTCTCCTCAAATTCTTGAATTTAACATTAATCTTCTTTCCTGGATCAGTATGACCAACTGGGATGTTCCAAGCAGATTGAACAATGTCTTTGAAAGAGCTATGCTTCAACCAATAATTTTCAAATCTAAAAACCCTTGACTTAGGAATAGAAGTACCAATTTTAATAACACAAGGTAAATGGTCTGAAATTGGTTTTGCAAGGGGCAAAGCAGTTGTGTCAGGATAAGAAGTCATCCATGCAGCAGAAGTGAAAAAGCAGTCCAGTTTTTCAAGAAGTGGAGTTTCTTGCATATTGCTTCAACTGAACTGTCTTCCTTTTAGAGGTAATTCAATTAACCCCAAATTACTAATGGCCTCATTGAATAATAACATCTGATTGACATCTCCACCAGGTCTATTCCTGTCTTCAGGTGACCTAATGAAGTTGAAGTCCCCCATAACTATCCAATCAACATCATCTGGCATTTGGATATTTGTAAACCAGTCAATAAATTCCAATTTTTCCTCAAGATTGCAAGGTCCATAAATGTTTGTGAGGATCCATGGTTTGTTGGTTGAAGTACAAGTGAACTGCATAGATAAGGAAAATTTATTCTGAAAGAGCAATTGCCCATTAAAAAGAGCCTCATTCCAAGTAGTCAAGATCCCTCCTGATGCCCCAATAGAAGGTAGGAATTCAAATTTATTGAACCTTTGTGGACAAAAGTTATGGATATATGCCAGATCAAAAACTTGTCTCTTAGTCTCTTGAAGGCACAAAATACCAGCAGGACTTTCCTCAATTTTTTGCCTAATGGCCAGCCATTTTTCAGGAGAATTTAAGCCCCTAATGTTCCAGTTCAAGATGTTCCAGGATCTGTTTCTACTCATGATAAACTAACTGAGTGGAAAAGTGTGTGATACCAGGCCCCATCTCCTGGTATGTAGCCAAACATATGCAAAGCATAGCATTTGTGTGAATGAGGCCCAGTGCAGTTTTAGGTGTCTGAACCCAAGAATGACATATAAAACACAACAGTCCTGCTAGAGAGCACAAAGCTTTAAAACCTTCATGGCATCCACAATTCCAAAATATATTCAAACATGTTAACATAGCAGTAGCCAAAAGCAGGTTCCAAGTTTTCAGTACAGACACTAAACATGTTCTGCTTACATCAATCATACCAAACTTCATACAATCCACTATCAAACTAGCCTTTCTCAAAATATTCCTGGGACTAATAGTAACTTGAGAGATCATGATGGACAATCTTATGGAGTTGTAGCACCAGTGACCTTGGAAACCTTGGCCACATCCTCCTGTCCCCTCTTCTTGGGCCTTTTGGAAAGCATGTCCTGTGCCTCATCCTCAGACACCTTGCAAAAAGTTTTTGTTAGATTTTTGACCACTTTATTATGCACAATGGGAGGAATAGCATTACAAGGTAAGCAAGAGCTAGTATCACATGATTTCCTCCTATACCCATTGTTGTCTTTCTTAACTCTATCACTCCTTCTCACCTGGGTCTCCACAAGTGGCTCTTTGTCCCTTCTTTTCCTTGAAACAACTTCACCAAGTGACAACTGCATGACTTTATTGGGGGACACTTGCTGAAGTGGACTTCCAGCTCCACTTGAAGAGTGAGCAGCATGGCTTATACCCTCATTTTCCTTTCCCAGACCCAGCATGATTTCTTTACAGCTTGGAGCCTGTGAGGTAGCAAGTTTATCAGGTATATGGAATAAGATAGTCTCTTCAGAGTCACAGTTTGCAGTAAGCATTTTCCACAGCTCAGATTTCAACAGATGCATCACCCAGCCAAATTTGTCAGGAGTGAGTAGTAGGTGTATCATGAAGTTAAACCAACTTACAGGTATATCAATTTTGAAGGTGTTTACTTCCCCCTGAGTTGCTGAAGCAAAGTGCTGAATCCATAGGTCCAAGCCTTCCTCAGAAATCAAATGGGCACCATCAATAATATCCAAGGTATGGTTTTGCACTAAATCATGAATCTCTTTTAAAGTAGGGGAATTATTTGGATGAAAGTTGTTCATACCTTTACTTTGCCCACCAGTGGAAGTACCAACCTGAACAATAGGGACATCTGCTTTGCTCTTTAAATCCATTCTGGGCTCTGAGCTTTGTGCAACTTGAATTCCATGTGGCAAATCTTTAGCAGTCACAGAGTCAGTGCCCAGAGGATAAGCATTGAGCTGACAATCAGATGCAGCAGTCTCTGCAGTCACTTCGACCTGAACATTGTTTGTATTAAGGGGGACCACAAACTGAAGAGGAGGCACATCTGGTAGAAGATTTCCATCATCAGCAGCAGGAGGAACTGCAACCCCTAGATCCTCAGCATGATGATCAGCTTCCACATCATTAATAGCCAGTAGATTTCCCTGCACCACTTGCTGTTCAATAATAGGTAAGTTTGCAATGTCTTGTCCAAGATCCTCCTCCTCTCCATCTGCCTGGTAAGCATTAAGAATGTTCTATAAGCCCATGCCCAAATGATTGTTCTGAGTACCTTGATTAACCTCCTCACTGGCAGTGTGAGTGTTAGACCAGATACCATCTGATAAGGAGACTATAGTGGTAATGCTGCTATTGGGAGCACCATCCTCATGTAGAACTGGCAGTTCCACCTGTTGTTGTGGTGGCTGAACCTGAGGGATGTTGGGCTGTGGGAATGCCCAATGTCCTTGCTCCTCCTGCTCTTCCCAATCATCCCAGTCTTCCTGTTGAGCAGGCTCATTTGGAGCTGGGTGGAAGCCAGGGAAATCATTGGCAAGTTGTGGGATAGGGTGAGGGTCCACTCCAGGAGGTGGAATAGGATCTTCATCAGCTGGGCCACCACCCTGCATTTCCTCATGTAAAACCTCCACAGAACTAGTCCATGATTCCTCCTCAAAGCTCTCCCCTTCAGACCACCTAATGCTCTTAGGGATGTCAATAAGATCAGTGACTCTTGCCTTCACCAAAATCATCCCTTTTAGAGCATCCTCACGCTCCCAACTAATAATTCTTCCCCACTTGGCAATGGCGGCTGCAATATCGTTAGTGTTGCAGTGGTCAAATGGGACACCCACAAACAGCAGCCAAATGATCCTATTGAAGTGCAATCTGCGCCAGTTCCTGCCTTGATTGTGCTTGGTGAAAGAGATAAAAACATCTCCAAATGGGTGAGGGCTCTGCCTGATGAGACGATCTTTGTCCCTAACATGTCTGAACTGAACATAGGCCTTGCCAAACGGACAAGGCTGTATTTCTCTGAATCCCACTTCTTCAACCCCTTGAAAGAACTCCTCAAGAACTTCTCTAACGTTGGGAAAAAATACCTCATTGGGATGCGGCTGAATGGTGGCAATCGCCCAGTCCTCATGCCTCCGTGGAAGATGTGGCAGAATAGCCCTCGAAACCCCAGTGCGGCCCTCCACCTCAAAAATCTGGAACCCATGAGGAACAAATGGAGTCGGATCAATGGGAATGTTCGCCATGGTCGATGTCGAGGTTTTCGATGAACGGACCACCAATGCCCGCTCAGACGGCGGCGAAGCAGATGGCGAGCTTGCCGAGGTAGCGACAGTGGAATGGGTAGAGTTGGTAAGAACAGAGGAATGCGAGGAGGCAGCTTGCGGTCGCGGTTGGAAATTTGGAAATAGGTCCTTGACCAGCTCCGCAAATGACGAGACCTGCCTAATCGGTTGAGCTGGGCCGACGCATTTGAACCAGGCCTCTACCTCACCACCAGCCCATGCCGCCTCGGGCGGGCTCTCAAAAGAACCGAACTGTAGAAAAGGCCAAAGCCTAGCTAGCCTTGGAGCCATGCAGTTACGTGCAAAGTGACCATGCCCCCACATGCAAAACACACCACGTACGCGTGAGTTGCAGAACGTTGCGACATTTGTGGTTGATTACGTGACCCATTACCCTCAGAGTTAATGAGGGAGGAATTGAAAGCTTGTCGTTGATTGACCGTGGAATGAATTGGTCCCGATAAACGCTCAAACACCGATCGACCGTTACTGACCACCATGCTGTAACTCCGACGATCGCCGGAGTTGTCAACGACAGCCTTGCCATTTCGACCCACCAAAGTCCATTCCGCATCTAGTTCTTTGTAGAAATCTTGTTCTTCTCTAAACCAATTTGGCCCACCATAATTCCACAAACTAAAGACAACCTCAAAATCTTGCTCAACAATACGACCGTTGTTGTAAATCTCAAAACCAACAGACTTAGAAGCCACCGAAAACTTGAAAGTTCTATCCCTCAAATGATGAACCCTAAAACCTTGAGCATAACCTCCAAACATAGCCAGGAGAGAGACACTAACCGTGTGCACGTCAAGCTTGAAGGTGGCGCGACAGAAAGAAACCACCAAGGTAAATTCTTGTTGACGAAAGCCAGGAGAGAACACCACTGGATGGCAAAACTTGGTCCTCATATCTGCTTGGAACTTTCTGCCACGGTCAAAGTTGAGGACAAAAGGAGCCATGTTTGGATGTGTCTGTTGAGGCCGGAGTGGCCGTCAACAGGAGAGGTGGCCGCCGGGGCCGGAGTGGCCACCGGCGCAAGATCGCCTTGGAGTCGCCTAGGAGGAGCCTAGTCACCTAGGAGAAGCCTAGTCCGGAGGAACCCTGATCCTTGATACCATTACCCACGTCAGTATTGATGAGAATCCCGTAAAAAGGGCACAAGATCTCTGCTTTGACAGGATGTGGCAAGGAAACCGCCTCGCAAAATGTGCTGAGGTGGAAAAGTAAAAACGATTCGAGTAAAAGGACTTGGCCGTAGTGTGATGACGCACTGCGGAATACGTCAGCAGATTTGATCTGTGTTAATATTATTCTCTCTATGGCAATATGTGGAAATTTATTTTGCAGAGCCGGACACTATTCTTGGTATTTACAATCTTCTATGAAGGACTTGGAGGAGGAACCCGCCTTGCAATGCCAAAGACAATCTGCGCGCCGGACTCGTCGTCATTGAATCCTGGTTCAGGGCTACTGAGGGAGTCCCGGATTAGGGGGTGTTCGGGTAGCCGGACTATACCTTCGCCGGACTCCTGGACTGTGAAGATACAAGATTGAAGACTTTGTTCCGTGTCCGGATGGAACTTTCCTTGGCGTGGAAGGCAAGCTTGGCGATGAGGATATTCAAGATCTCCTACCATTGTAACCGACTCTGTGTAACCCTAACCCTATCTGGTGTCTATATAAACCGGAGGGTTGTAGTCCGTAGGACCAATCAACTCCATACACAACAATCATACCATATGCTAGCTTCTAGAGTTTAGCCTCCTTGATCTCATGGTAGATCTACTCTTGTACTACCCATATCATCAATATTAATCAAGCAGGAGTAGGTATTACCTCCATCGAGAGGGCCTGAACCTGGGTAAAAACATCGTGTCCCTTGTCTCCTGTTACCATCCGGCCTTGACGCACAGTTCAGGACCCCCTACCCGAGATCCGCCGGTTTTGACACCGACACTAACCCTCTCCGGTGTCTATATAAACCGGAGGGTTTTAGTCCGTAGGAGAGAACGACAATCATACCATAGGCTAGCTTCTAGGGTTTAGCCTCCTTGATCTCGTGGTAGATCTACTCTTGTACTACCCATATCATCAATATTAATCAAGCAGGACGTAGGGTTTTACCTCCATCAAGAGGGCCCGAACCTGGGGGAAACATCGTGTCCCCTGCCTCCTGTTACCATCCGCCTAGACGCACAGTTCGGGACCCCCTACCCGAGATCCGCCGGTTTTGACACCGATAGTGTGCATCAGTGTGGTCAGGGATCTTGGGTTTCAGCTTCCTTAATACAACAGAGTCATCTCTTCTTCAGCAGCTTCAGGCATTGGGGCCTTGTTCTTCTCTTCAGCAGGGATGTTCCTAGTGCTTCTCTTGGGTTTAGGCTTTGGAGCTGGAGGAGCAGCCTTGGGAGCAGATTTGGGCTTAGTTGGAGCAGCCCCTTATTTGATTGCATCCCCCATAAGCTTTTGTGCTTTGGGTGCTGGTGCAGCATCCTCTTCCTCTTCCTCTTCAGAATTTTTCCTCATTGAGGGCTTGCCAAGAACTCTGGTAGTAGTGGTTCTGGCCCTCTTCTTCTTATCCTCACCAGTTGCTTCTTCTTCAGATTCAATGGTGAACTTCATAGTTTCACCTGTGGCAACTTTTCTTGGCTTAGACATGGGTTGTCTTCTTGCTGGAGCCTTTGCTTTCAGACCAGGCTTTGTTGTAGCAGCTGTGCCATACTCTTTCTTCAGCACCTTATTCTTTGAAGTGGCTTCATATTCAACGACCACATAGTCTTCATCCTCAGAGTCAGAAGTTCTCTTATTCCTTGTCCTGGTAGCGGCCTTTGGTAGGTTGCTTGGTGTGCTCCTGCTGCCCTGATCATAGCTGCTAGAGGGATCTGAACCCTCACTCAATTGCACCTGATATTCAGACTTGTTCTGGCTGTCACTCTGGTCAGACATCTTGCTGGCAAACAGTTAGCAAACCCAGTGAATGGATTATAGATGAGGTAGAGTGGACGAGCATCACAAAGTACAGGAGTTTTGCAAAACAGATGACTTAAAAACTTAGTTTTAGTTCTTCACAGAAAGCATTTCGGATCTACCGATTTGTAAACTCGATGATACCGAAGCAGCTTTTGGAACCTAAACTAGTGAACTCGGTCAGACCGAGTTCCAGTTCGGTGGTACCGAGACTGCTAGGGTTTCACAAAGAATCGAACTCGGTCACATCGATTTGCAATTTTCGGTCAGACCGACAATGCATGTGCTTTGGCCTAAGCCATATCGGTGAGACCGATTTCTACAACTCGGTCGATCCAAGATGAATCCGACGGAGACCTAACCCTAAATTTTCAAATCAAATCTAATCTGAGAGATGTTTTTGCTGGACAGGATGATTTCAATCGTGGCAAAGTAATGTGCTAAGAATCAGAGTTAAGGATTAGCACAAAGTTCAAGTTCGTACCCTAGTTCGGCGGCGAACTTGCTACAGCGGCAACGGCAGGGCAGATTGCCGTTGACGGCGGTGGAGACCAGCGGCGGGAGGTCGCCGGCTATGAGAGTATGATCCGGAGACCCAAAGAGGCAGAGCAGGTTATGCGCGGGCGAGGAGGTTCGGAAATTTTTCCAAAATTTGGCCCGTCGGTATATATAACCTGACCCTGTCGGTGTGACTGAGTGGAACGACTCAGTGGGACCGAGATGCAAAACTTCAAGCAGTTACAGCAACTCGGTGTGACCGAGAGGTTCTAATCGGTTGCACCGAGATTGAAAACCCTAGATCAACTTAGTGACTCGGTAGAACCAAAAGAGATGAATCGGCCAGACCGAGATGCACAAAGAGGTTTCGGAGGTTTAAGTCTATGACGAATCGGGAACTCCGAGTGCTCCTCACACAGAGTGGTTCGAATCTGACGTGATCAAACTTTGTGATGTAGCATGAATAGAGTTTGAGACGAGGAAAGCATAGATAGCTATAGGGAGTTCTTAGGCATTCTTGTCCATCCATTTGGCAAAAGAGAAAGAGCCAAACAATCAAAACAACAAATGGATGTCCCCAAATGAGTAAAATATGCATTCAACATGCTCACACAATTAAAATGGCAAATGAAATATGTGACAAAGCATGCACAATCACTCTAGCATCTATCAAGCAATTTGGCGATGACTAGGTCATCTATATATGAGTATATTGACTTAGGAGTCAAATGAGAACATTTGATCATAGGTCATACTCATCATTTAAGCACAAGTGGGGTTACCACTTTTACATAAAGCATTGTTGTGTTCACACCATTAGAGTTGCTTTAGCTTGATTGATTAGAGTAAAGCTCCCCCTAGATGTGATATCCCCCCTAAGAGGGATGAACTAACCTTGGGTTTTGTCGATGATGACTTTATGTAGGTGTTGAAGATGTAGATGCTCAATGGTGAGGTAGATCGGAGCAATCCTTTGGAGTGAGTTGCACTTTCAATACCTACACGGGTTAGTCCCACAAGGAACAAACAAGGATATCCATAGACATAGAGTGATGCATACACAAGATGATGTCCATGAAAGCATTAGGTTACCTTGTCCCTTGTCTTACCAACAAGAGGGTTTGTGACTCCTTGAACTAGTGCAAGATATGGAAGTTGTTTGCACTTGTTCTTGCCAAAATGATAAGAGTGAGGTATGTTGGCGGAGTCACCCTCAAGAACTCTCTAGTTCTTCTTCTTCTGGATCCACACCATATTGATGGGAATCCTTGGAGTTGTAGTTGTACTTGATGAAGTAGAACTTGATGTAGTCTTGGGAACCCACTTGACCAAGGCCTTAGGTGCTTCTTCAAATGCATCAATTTCCTCTTGAAGCTTGTCCTTGCGTTTTCGCTTGTGGTCTTGTGGTGGAAGATCATCTTGAGCTTGTGTCCCTTTGAAAGAAGTAGGATCATACTTCTCTTGTTGAGGAACAAACTTCGTCTTGGGGTATTGATCTTCTTCCCACTCAACTCCATTGGCATTGAACTTTCATTCAAAACCAACACCTTGATTCTTCCGGTGTCTTCCTTGCTTGCGTACAATTTCCTCAAATTGCTTACTTCCGGCAAGGCTCTTGTAAACACCTTTCTCTATAATTCCCTTGAATAAGCTATTTTCTTGCTCAAGTGTAACTTGGCTAAGAGAATCATTAGTGGAATCAAGAGAACCACTAGATGTAACAACATTGGATTTAGCATGATTGTTGTTACTACTAGATGAAGAATCTTTCTTATTCTTGTTGCTAGATTTAACTTGTGGCATGTAAGTAGACAAGAGTAAACGCTTGGCAATGTAAGAAGAACTTTTCTTGCGAAGATCATCATTGATTGCCTTTAAAAACTCATGCTCTTGCTCAAGGTTGAGCTTTTCAAAGCGTAGCTTGTCATGAGTGTTTAAAAGTTCTCGATGATCTTCCAAGGTAGTTTCATGAGCTAACGTGAGAGTGTTTAGTTCTTTAATTAGATGCTCAATCTCCTTCTTATCATCATCATTCGTTTTATCTTGATGAGCATGATTAATTGATGTTTCATCGTAGTTTTCATCACTAGAGTTGTCAACAAGTAAATCATCATCACCTAGCAAATCATCTTCATCACTATTGAAATCAACATACTCAGGATGTGTTACCTTTGGACCTTTGGCCATGAAGCATCTTCCAATTCCTTCATTTGGTGAGTCAAACATGTCATAGGAGTTGGTTGACACAAGTGCTAGAATGGCAACACCTTCATCTTGAGTATATTCGGGTCGGAGTGATAACTTCTTTCAGAGTGATTGTCGGAGTCGGAGCCGGATACCCATTCACCAACATGAGCTTGATGTCTTCTTTTTGTGTAGCTCCTTGATGACTTGTCCTTCCTTTCTGAATCATTGCTTCTTCGAGAGGATCTTCGTTCATAACGATCATCTCTACTCCTCCTTTCTCTTGGTGGTGATTCTTCTCTTCCACTTCTTCTTTTGGGTGAATCTTCTCTTCTTTTGTAGGGGGGCGTACACTCATTGGAGTAGTGTCCGGGTCTTCCACAATTGTAGCAATTTCGCTCATGACTAGAAGATCTTTTGTCATTGTAGGACCTTGACTTGGAACTTCTTTCTTTGCTTCTACTCTTGTAGAACTTGTTGAAGTTCTTTACCATTAGGCTCAATTCTTCACTGAAGGTTTGCTTCTCACTCGATGATGTGGGAGCATCACACGAGGCTTTGTAAGCACCACTTGACTTGTTGTGAAGCTCTTCCTTATCCTTGAGTGACATCTCATGAGCAACAATTCTTCCAATGACTTCCGTTGGTTTGAGATCTTTGTAATTGGGCATCATTTGGATCAATGTGCATACGGTATCATATTTTCCATCCAAGGCTCTTAGGATCTTCTTGATGATGAATTTATCGGTCATCTCTTCACTTCCTAAGTCGGCAATCTCATTTGTGATGAGAGCAAGCCTAGAGTACATTTCAGCGACACCTTCACCATCCTTCATTTTGAACTTGTCAAGTTGACTTTGAAGGACATCCAATTTGGATTCCTTGACGGAGTCGGTACCTTCATGCATATCAATCAAAGTGTCCCAAATTTCCTTTGCATTCTCAAGTCGGTTGATTTTGTTGAATTCTTCGGGGCACAATCCATTGAAGAGAATATCACAAGCTTGAGCATTGTATTGTAGCATCTTCAACTCTTCCGCGGTAGCTTCACGGTTTGGTTCTCTCCCATCAAAGAATTCACCTTGCAAGCCAATACACACAATAGCCCAAACGGCGGGGTTATGTCCAAGAATATGCATTTTCATCTTATGCTTCCAACTACCAAAATTTGTACCATCAAAGTAAGGACCTCTATGGTGACAATTTCCCTCGCTAGACGCCATACTCTCCTAGGTTGTGAAACCAAGGCTACGACCACCAAAAGCTATGGAAATCAAAGCAAATGGAGACCAAAGATCTGATACCACTTGTAGGATTGAAAGTATGTCTAGAGGGGGGGTGATTAGACTACTTGACCAAATAAAAATCTAGCCTTTTCCCAATTTTAGTTCTTAGCAGATTTTTAGCAACTTAGCACAAATCAAGCAATCAACCTACACATGCAATTCTAAGAGTATAGCAGCGGAATGTAAAACAATTACATATGAAGGTAAAGGGAGGAGTTTGAGGGAGCAAACGCAATGTTGACACAGAGGTTTTTTATCCGTGGTTCCGATAGGTGGTGCTATCGTACATCCACGTTGATGGAGACTTCAACCCACGAAGGGTAACGGTTGCGCGAGTCCACGGAGGGCTCCACCCATGAAGGTTCCACGAAGAAGCAACCTTGTCTATCCCACCATGGCCGTCGCCCACGAAGGACTTGCTTCACTAGGGTAGATCTTCACGAAGTAGGCAATCTCCTTGTCCTTACAAACTCCTTGGTTCAACTCCAGAATCTTGACGGAGGCTCCCAAGTGACACCTAGCCAATCTAGGAGACACCACTCTCCAAGAAGTAACAAATGGTGTGTTGATGATGAACTCCTTGCTCTTGTGCTTCAAATGATAGTCTCCCCAACACTCAACTCTCTCTCATAGGATTTGATTTGGTGGAAAGAAGATTTGAGTGGAAAGCAACTTGGGGAAGGCTAGAGATCAAGATTTATGTGGTTGGAATGGAATATCTTGACCTCAACACAAGTGTAGGTGGTTCTCTCTCAGAAAATATGTGTTGGAAGTGTAGGCATGTTCTATTGGCTCTCTCCACGAATGAAGAGTGGGTGGAGGGGTATATATAGCCTCCACACAAAATCTAACCGTTACACACAAATCACCAAACTCGGTGGGATCGATTAAAAGAACTCGGCCAGACCGATTTGGTTCATAATGTGACCATTAGGCATTTCGGTGGGACCGAGATGTTAACTTGGTGGGACCGATATCATTAGGGTTAGGGCATAACATAATCTCGGTGAGACCGATTACACAAACTCGGTGAGACCGATTTTGGTAATAGACTAACAGAGAGTTGGTCAGGCAAACTTGGTGGGACAGATTCGCTCATCTCGGTTGGACCGAAACATTACGAAAAGGAAACAGATTCTTTGCATTCAATCTTGGTGGGACCGATCTCTCATCTCGGTTTGAGCAAAACGTTATGAAGGGAAACAGAGAGATTACAATCCCATCTCGGTGAGACCGAGATCCCTATCGGTGAGACCGAAAAGACTAGGGTTTCTGGCAGTGGCTATGTCAACTGAACTCGGTGGCTCTGGATATGAAATTTTGGTGGGGCCGAGTTGGACTTTTTGGTTTGGGACATATGTGGATGTGAGAAAGTAGTGGAGGGTTTTGGAGCATATCACTAAGCATTTTGAGCAAGAACCTCATTAGGCAACACCTCATCCCTTCTTAATAGTATTGGCTTTTCCTATAGACTCAATGTGATATTGGATCACTAAAATAGAAAATGTAGAGTCTTGTGCTTTGAGCTTGAGCCAATCTTTTGTCCTTAGCATTTTGAAGGGTCCACTTTCTAATCCATGTCATGCCAATCATTGAGCTTTCCTGAAATATTTATCTTGGAATAGCATTAGCTCAATGAGCTATATGTTGTTAGGAATTACCAAAACCACCCAGGGATAGTTGCACTTTCACAACTACCTTCCGCTCTCCAAAGATGAGGTAAGCCTCAGCGACAAAGACTTCATCATACCCGAAGAGCCCCTCGAACAGGAGCGCTTCAAGCGCAGGCTAATAGCTACGGCAAGGAGCCTGAAAAAGAAGCAGCAGCAGCTTCAAGCTGACCAAGACCTACTCAACGACAGATGGACCGAAGTCCTGGTCGCCGAAGAATACGGCCTTAGTGGCCTAGCCAAAAGCTACCCAAAGCACAGATTGCTATACCAATCCGATGACGGGGCGTTGGAGCCCATACCATCGTCACACAATGCGGCAGGTCACCGACAACTCTGTCCAGATAAAGAGGCAACTCAAGCCGAACACCAGACCACCCCACCTCGCTTTAAAGGCAAGAACAACGCAGGTCACGATTACCCAAATGACCTGCAGAGGGACTTGGACAATAGAGCAGGACACGCAAGACCGATCTACGGATCGCGAAGGCATGCCTCGACACGCGACGATGGCTATCTATTCGGACGTGACAAACCTCGCCACGCCCGAGCCGAAAACCGCAAAGGGACTCCTTCGGAGTTATGTCGCAGTGTGGCGCAACATAGAGGTGCCACACACCCACTTTGCTTCACTGATGAAGTAATGGATCATCAATTCTTCGAAGGATTCAAACCCGTCAATATTGAATCATACGACAGAACAAACGATCCCGTAGATTTTATCCTCCACATCCATATGGCCCATGGGGACGACTTCCACGCCATTAAATACCTCCCACTAAAGCTAAAAGGACCAGCTCTGCACTGGTTAAACAACCTGCCTGAAAATTCCATAGGCAGCTGGGAGGACTTGGAAGAGGCTTTCCTCAATAACTTCCGAGGAACATATGTCCAGCCACCGGATGCTGATGACCTAAGTCACATTGTCCAGCAGCCCGGAGAATCAGCCAGGAAGCTCTAGACTCAGTTCTTAGTCAAACAGAACCAAATCATTGACTATCCGGACGCGGAAGCCCTTGCGGCTTTTAGACATAGCGTCTGGGACGAATGGCTTGCACGCCACCTCGGCTAAGAAGGACCTAAATCCATGACAGCCCTCACTGCTCTGATGACCCGCTTTTTAACGAGAGAAGACAACTGGCTAACTCGTAGAAGTAATAGCGCCAGCGACCAGGTCACTTCCGAAATTTGAGACGGCAACGGCAAGCCACGACGAAGCAAATACAACAGTCACAACGATGATGAAAGATCACGCGACACAGTGGTCAATGCCAGATTCAGCAATCCCATGCCCGACCAACGGATGAAGCCATTCAAGGCGAATCGAGACGAACCATCCAACCTAGACAGGATATTGGACCGCCCTGCCAGATTCACGGCCATCGCAACAAACCAGCTAATCATACTAACAGAAACTGGTGGGTCTTTAAACAGGCCGGCAAGCTCAACGCCGAACACAAGGGGAGGAGGCCGTCAGGCAACAGGGACGACAGAGGCGTTCATCAACAAAATACCGGGGGTCAGAAGCAATTCTCACCCGTGGATCGACCACTCCCGAAGCGGAAATAGCAACCCGGCTTCCACCGCCCACACCGCACACCTGCAAAATTCGCACAACGCATAGATTATTAAGCACTCAAGATACCATGGGCATCAACGGAAGCTCAATATGGACAAGCCTGCAAGGATTCTAGTAACATATTTTACTTATTTTATTTTTATTTCTTCCTTCGTTATCCTTTAAAAACAGGTGACGAACAGGATAAACATCTGAAACTGGCTCTATCGGAGTCCGGATCCGTACACTCACCTAAGGGGCTATTTCCATCAAGGATTCCCCCCACCGAGAACTGGCGGCGCAGACGTGCGACAGGAGGTCCGAAATAACTTTTTGTAGACCGCACTCTCTATTTTTTGAGCCTGTACTATGCCTGTTCCTCCGGCTCCGACCCGGAGCATGTCAAATAGCCGACAGGATGGCTTATATATATCATAAGTAATCATTGGCATATCGCTCACTTCCTAGTAAATAGTATCCGAACTAATCATCCGTGTTGTCTCGCCACTGAATACGGCTCCCATGGTTGTTTCACAAACATACCTTGGCATAACCTGCCAGGGGCTCAGTATGGGAACAAATGAGTTGCCAGCAAAACCCAAACAACTCTGCAACGCACTTCAGTGTCGCAAGTTTGGCCTTATATGCATCACCTCCGAATCATTGTCTTGGGTCAATAGTTGGGTTGCCCGACTCCTGTGCTTGCTACCCTGCATTCCGCTCTATCGGCTAGGGTAGTAAAGGGAGAACTACTGCAATTTTGCTTCCGGTTCATCTGGTCAAGTACCTCAGTAGAGAAAGCCGAAAACTGACTGTCATGATGCGGCGAGAGCTGGTCAACCACTTGATGACTTATTGGAATCTTTACCGATACTCCGTGTCACACGAGGGATCTTTTTCAGATCAAATATGTAAGGCACCATACGCCGCATACATACCTGAGGCTATGTCGTAGACCCACCATAAAACTCCTATGGCTAAGTGAAAGTGTTAACGCCTTATAGTCCGATTGCCTGGTTCGCCGCATTATCACCTCCTTCATGGACCAAGACGTTGGATAAAGAGTGATTAAATGCTTTTCCGAACACCCCCGTACTTCCTACAACGGGGCTGAAGCCGACGATTGGAAAACTTTAAGATTATATTAAAATGGCCGCACAGGAGGAATTCAAGCTTTCGAGCAAAACATAAAAATAGATTAACTATAAAATTGTCTTTTCCAATTATCATACACCTCACTCGAACATTATGTCTTTCGAGCATTGCCCCTCTATCAAGCGGGCGGCCTCTAGGACGTCTTCAAAATAATGCTCCGGTTCTGGACGGTCCTTGCCTTTGGGTGGACCCTTCGTTGCACCATCGATGGCCTTCATCTTCCCCCAGAACGTCTTGACTCGGGCAAAAGCCATCCGTGCACCCTCAATGCATGTTGACCGCTTCACAGCGTCGATACGTGGCACCGTGTCAACAAGCCTTTGCACCAAACCGAAATAGCTACTCGGAACAGGCTCGGTTGGCCACAACCGGATTATGACATCCTTCATGGCAGTGTCGGATATCCTATGAAGTTTGGCCCATTGCGACATCTGTTCATTGAGCAACAGAGGGCGCTTTGATGCGCCAAACTGCGACCAAAAAAGCTTCTCCGTTGCATACCCATCTCGCGCTTGGTAATACTGCGCCGCATCGGAAGAACTCTTTAGCAAGTCCAAGAACTCGTCCGGAGAACTCCACACTTGGTTAAGCTGGGCATAGTTCAGGTCACCAAACCTAGTTTGCAGCAGAAAGGGCTTTCCAGCCGCAATCTCCCTCGCCTGTCGAACCTCCTCACGGGCTGCTCTGGATTCCGACCAAGCTTCTCTCGCCTCTTGTAAGGCCTTGTCCAGATCAGCCGTTAAGGCTTTACTCTCCTTCTCCAGAAATTCACAGCGGCCGGTAGCATTCTCCAGTTCGAGCGTCATTGTGGATATCTTCTCCTCATCTTGGCGCCGTGCAGCTTCTTCGGCTTTTAATTCAGCCGATGCCTTTTCGGTAGCAGCATTGCTACGTCAGGCTGCTCCTTGGCCCGGGCCAGCTCTGCTCGAAGAACTTCAACGGCAACAGCACCATCTGCAGCCATGCATATTCCAGCATCTAAATCTCAGCATCATGCTTATACCACAAAAATGTATGAGGATTGCCCCGAATACATACCTTGCGACTCGTCAAGACGCATATTGATTAAAGCAAGATCATCCCCTGCCACATCAAGCTTCCGCTGCAACGCGACAATTTCCATAGTCCGGGAAGTGGCCAAGGGGGAAGCAGCCTGTGTTCAAAGTTCATCAGGTTAGTCCTCAAACAATCCTTTTCGATCCTCTGTTTGCTTCCCAGTGGAAGCCAACCCGAGTATCAGGGGCTACTACCAATACATAGGCGCATCTTTGCAAATGAAACATAGCTGAAAACATTATGTCACAAACCTCAAAGCCCTTCAGTAGGCTCATGAAGGCTTCATTTAATCCACTCTTCGTGGACGAAATCTTCTCAATCACTGTACCCATCAAGGTACGCTGTTCCCCCGAGACAGATGCTTTCCGCAACATGTCCCGCAATGTATCCGGAGTTTCCGGGTTTCCGGAAGCTGCTCCAGGAGCACAATCATCCTTTGAAGGAATCTGTTCACCCATCTCCAGAATCACTGTCGGCTGTGAACTAGTCAGTCCGGGGCCTTTGTTATCATGAACCCCGGAATCCCGGATGGTCAGAGGCCCACCTTCGGGTACTGCCTCTTTTGTCCCCTGCGTAACTTGTTGGTCAAAAGGGACCCTCCGCGATGACACTTCAGAGTCATCCACCTTGTTGGGCGAGGAGGTTGGAGGAGGCATCTCGCTCTCCATCATCTCTGGGAGGAGACTCCCCGAAGAAGAGGATCGCCCAGAAAAACTCTGTGCCGACCTGTGAAAATGCATGAATGCGTTACGTATATCTTCGATAACAGCAACGGAGCGGGACGCTATCGAAGTACTCCGGATTCTCTTACGGTTTGGCCGAGGGCTTGTCCCCTTGTTGGAGCTGTTCGATGGTGTCTCTTTCCAAACCCAAGCCGCTCGACGGTGGCATCTTGCCCTTCTCGGAAGACCGCCCCTCCCAATCTTCGGAGGCGGCCCTTTTCCTCCTGCTTGGAGAAGGGATACTAGGTCCTTTTCCGCCTCTGTCTTCGGGCAAGGAAAGGTCGATTTCTCCGGACTCAGTGTCCGACTTACCTCCGGAACCAAGGTCATCTTGGGTCTTCCCACCCTCCCTTACCGGTGCCTGGTATGGTGCCGAGGCCAGCATCCTTGCTAACACAGGGGTAGCTGAGTCTTCGGGAAGGGGAGCCAGACACCTAATCTATTCCACCTTCTTTACCCAACCCTGAAAAAGGATGATTCCGTCAGTATCTTGCCATTAGGTATCTGATTATGAGGTATTCGGCAAATGGGTGCTAACCGGGGTATCCGGATGGTTACAGTCTAGGCCGGCATCTTCGGTGGTGTCTGGCCATTGCCTTCGTTTCCCAAAGAGTAATCTCCACATTCCTTCGTGTGTAGTGCCGAAGAAGTGCTGAAGAGTCCGCGGCCCTTATGGATTGAACTCCCACAGGCCGAGAGGCTGTCGCTGGCACGGCAGGGTCCAACGAACTAGCATTACTTGAACAACATTGGCTATATTGATGTCCCTCTCAATAAGGCTTCGGATGCGACTTTGCAGGGTTCGCACCTCGTTCGTTGACCCCTAGCCCAACCCTTATTAATCCACGATGCAAGATGAATTGGAGGGCTGGATCAGAATGTAGGCTCAGCTGCCCACTTGGAGCCACGGGGCTCGGTGATACAGAACAACCCCTGCTGCCATAAATCAGAAGATTTGGCGAAGGATCCTTTCAGCCAAACCGCATTAGCAAGCCTGCTCACTGTAGCACCACCGCACTCAGCTTGCTCCCCCTCTATCACTTGCGGCTTCACATTGAAGGTCTTGAGCCACAAGCCTAAGTGCGGGGGAGTCCGGAGGAAGGCTTCGCACGTGACGATAAACGCCGAGATAAGAAGAATAGAGTCCGGGGCCAGATCGTGAAAATCTAGCCCGTAATAGAACATGAGCCCTCGGACGAAGGGGATAAGTGCAAACCCTAACCCGCGGAGGAAGTGGGACACGAACACGAGCCTCTCGCTGGATCTGGGGGTGGGAATAACCTGCCCCTCGGCAGGAAGACGGTGATGGATTTCTGCGGTCAGGTACCTCGCCGCCTGAAGCTTTGCGATATCTTCCTCGGTGACAGAAGAAGCTACCCACTGGCCTTGACGGCTGGATCCGGACATGATTGGGGCTTGTGGCGACCGAAACCTGGGTGTTGGAACTCGGGGTAGCAGGGGTTGAGGAAGAAGCAAGCGTGGGAGAAAAAGACGGGTCTGTACCCCTATATAAAAGCTGCGAATATCAAACGTCTCCTATTAGGCCTAAAAAACTTGCTTGTTTCGAGGAGTTGTACCCGAGCGATGGTTGGGTTACCCACGTCCGGGTTGACAGGAATCCCTTTAAAAAGGGAGGCACTATCTCCGCTAGGATAAGACATGCCAATAAAACCACGTCTTGAGATGTGGGGCGACGGGCCAGCTAAAACGGTTCGCAAATAATGGCCGAGCAGGCGTGATGTCATATTACCCAAAAGTTGTCGGTGGATTGAACTCGTGAAATGTTATATCCTCTGCCATTGTGTATACAAGTTCGGATACAATCATTACATCTGAAGATCAACTAGGAGTTCGAAAAGGGGAACCCGCCTTGCAATGCCGAAGACAATCTGCAAGTTGGACTCCTCGTCATTGAAGCCAGGTTCAGGGGCTACTGAGGGAGTCCTAGACTAAGGGGTCCTCGCGCATCCGACCTGGTTATCCATGGGCCGGACTGATGTGTTGTGAAGACGTGAAGGCCGAAGACTGTACCCGTGTCTGGATTGGACTCTCCTTGGCGTGGAAGGCAAGCTTGGCGACCGACTATGAACATTCCTTCTTATGTAACCGACTCTATGTAAACCCTAGATCCCCCTGGTGTCTATATAAACCAGAGGGGCTTGTCCAAAAAGGATATACTCATTACCATAGTCATATAGGCTAGACTTCTAGGGTTTAGCCATTACGATCTCGTGGTAGATCAACTCTTGTAATACTCATATTCATCAAGATCAATCAAGCAGGAAGTAGGGTATTACCTCCATAGAGAGGGCCCTAACCTGGGTAAACATCGTGTCCCCCGTCTCCTGCTACCATCGACCTTAGACGCACAGTTCGGGACCCCCTACCCGAGATCCGCCGGTTTTGTTACCGACAGAAGGCGAATATTGATAATTCATTCATGTTGAAGTTCTTTGCAACTTTAGGCCAGTGCCTGTGGATGATTGACCGTCCGTCCTTTGTCCTCTTCAGAAACACTTCAATATTAAACCGTCGGTTTTGTATGAAAAACTTCCTCGCCTCCTGACCATAGAGGTGGTTTGAGAGGTAATCATCAGTGAACTGCTTTGGAAAGGACTGAAAACAAGGATGTGCATAAATATCTTCTCTATATTGGAAATGGGTCAAAGGAATAAAAAAGGCAAAGTATAATAGTTAGTACCATCTTGTTGTGAACTGATGTCTTCTTCATTGTGTAGACAAAGACCTTGTTGTTTCTTGTCGCTAATTTCTTGATCCTAACAATCTTTCTGAGTTTCTTGACTTGATTGATATTCATGGACAACTCATTTCCCCATATGCAAAAAGGATCGAACAGTGGGTCAAAACCTCTGACAGCAGGACCTACATGTGCAAGACCAAAATTTAAAAACCTAAATATTAGAATGGTTCCTGCAGTTAAATAAACACCACAACAAATGAACCAAATGTTAACTGAGCACCACATTGCACAATATAACATACTCCTAATAGAGGATCAGACTGTTAACCAAACCAAGCCTGCCTAACAACTTGGAAATATAGCAATTGTATTTGTTTCTCATGTATTTAGTACATCCAAATTCTATTATACAGTAATAGAATGCACCCACAACAATTGAACATCGCATTGCAGAATTGAACCAAATAGTTAACTAAACACCACAACATATGAACCAAACATTAACTGAGCACCACATTGCACAATATAACATACTGCTAATAGAAGATCGGACAGTTAAACAAACCAAGCATGCTTGACAACTTGGAAAATTGCACCCTGAAGAATTGAACATCACATTTGCATAATTGAACCAAACAGTTAACTGAACGCCACATTGCATGACATATAGAACATATACTCTAGAGCAGAAGATTGCATGATAAAAGTAGATAGCAAAATTCACTAGAATTTGTTAAGGAAAGGCAGTAGCTAGCAAACTGAACATGGGTCCTTATAGTGAGCTAATAAGACAAGCTACTCCTCATTGTCGGAGATATTGATGACGATTGGCTCCTTGGACATGGAAGAGGGCAAGGCCTCCACTTCGTGGGTTCCCCCGTCGTAGTGGTGAGTTGCTTGAGCCGCTCCGGGCACCAACCTGCTGGCTCTCGAGATGAGGTAAGCACGTGCATGCTAAGAAAACACCTTGTAGTCTTCGTTGAAGGCACCGACGGTGGCCTCGAGAAAATGCCACGAACTGTCATTTAAAGCAGCCAACCGCGTCGCGGCGTCAGCACGCGAGGCGTCGATGGTGGTGATTCGACACAAGGGGAGCCAAAGAATATTCTCAAGTATTAGCAGCTGAGTTGTCAATTCAACCACACCTGGAAACTTAGTATCTGCAGCAAAGTGTTTAGTAGCAAAGTAATATGATAGTGGTGGTAACAGCAACAAAAGTAAAGACAGCAAAATTAATGTTTTTGGTATTTTGTAGTGATTGTAACAGTAGCAGCGGGAAAGTAAATAAGTGTAAACCAATATATGGAAAACTCGTAGGCACTGGATCAGTGATGGATAATTATGCTGGATGCGGTTCATCATGTATCAGTCATAACATAGGGTGACACAGAACTATCTCCAATTCATCAATGTAATGTAGGCATGTATTTCGTATATAGTCATACGTGCTTATGGAAAAAGAACTTGCATGACATCTTTTGTCCTACCCTCCCGTGGCAGTGGGGTCCTATTGGAAACTAAGGGATATTAAGGCCTCCTTTTAATAGAGAACCGGAACAAAGCATTAGCACATAGTGAATACATGAAGTCCTCAAACTAGGGTCATCACCGGGAGTGGTCCCAATTATTGTCACTTCGGGGTTGCCGGCTCATAACACATAGTAGGTGATTATAGACTTGCAAGATAGGATCAAGAACACACATATATTCATGAAAACATAATAGGTTCAGATCTGAAATCATGGCACTCGGGCCCTAGTGACAAGCATTAAGCATAGCAAAGTCATAGAAACATCAATCTCAGAACATAGTGGACACTAGGGATCAAACAATAACAAAAATAACTCGATTACATGATAAATCTCATCCAACCCATCATCGTCCAGCAAGCCTACGATGGAATTACTCACGCACGACGGTGAGCATCATGAAATTGGTGATGGAGGATGGTTGATGATGACGACAGCGACAAACCCCCCTCTCCGGAGCCCCGAACGGATACCAGATCAGCCCTCCCGAGAGGTTCTAGGGCTTGGCGGCGGCTCCGTATCGTAAAACACGATGATTTCTTCTCTCTGATTTTTTCTCCCCGAAAGCCAATATATAGAGTTGGAGTTGGCATCGGAGGGCATCCAGGGGGCCCACAAGGTAGGGGGGCGCGCCCTAGAGGGGGGGCGCCCCCACCCTCGTAGACAGGGTGTGGGCCCCCTGGTCTTTATCTTTGGCGAGTATTTATTATTGTTTTTTCTAAGGTGTTCCGTGGAGTTTGAAGACTTTCCGAGAATATTTGCTTTCTGCACATAAAACAACATCATGGCAATTCTGCTGAAAATAGCGTCAGTCCGGGTTAGTTCCATTCAAATCATACAAGTTCGAGTCCAAAACAAGGGCAAAAGTGTTTGGAAAAGTAGATACGACAGAGACGTATCAACTCCCCCAAGCTTAAACCCTTGCTTGTCCTAGAGCAATTCAGTTGACAAACTGAAAGAAAGAAAGAAAAACTTTTAGAAACTCTATTTGTTCTTGTTGTTGTAACTATGTCAAGCCAGCATTCAAGTTTTCAGCATATATCTTAACTAACCACATTTGCAATAATTCTCAGGTCTCACAATTACTCATATCAATAGCATAATCAGCTAGCAAGCCATAATAGTAAATCTCGGATGACAACACTTTCTCAAAACAATCATAATATGATATAACAGGATGGTATCTCGCTAGCCCTTTTTGAGACCGCAAAACATAAATGCAGAGCACCTTCAAAGATCAAGGACTGACTAGACATTGTAATTCATGGTAAAAGAGATCCAATCATAGTTACACCCAACATAGATTAATAGTGATGAATGCAAATGACAGCTGTGCTCTCCAGCTAGTGCTTTTTAATAAGAGGGTGATGACTCAACATAAAAGTAAATGGATAGGCCCTTCGCAGAGGGAAGCAGGGATTTGTAGAGGTGCCAGAGCTCGGTTTTGAAATAGAGATAAATTGCATTTTGAGCGGTATACTTTCATTGTCAACGTAACAACTAAGAGATGGCGATATCTTCCATGCTAAACAAATTATAGGCGGTTCCCAAATAGAATGGTAAAGTTTATACCCCCCGCTCCACCAACAAGCATCAATCCATGACTTGCTCGAAACAACGAGTGTCTCCAACATACATCAGGTCCTAGGGGGAGTTTTGTTTGCAATTAATTTTGATTTAGTTTGCATAAAGCATGGGACTGGGCATCCTGGTGACCATCCATGTTCTCGTGAGTGAGGAGCGGAGTCCACTCCTCTTGAGAATAATCCGCCTAACACGGAAGATAAGGACAACCTTGGTTGATACATGAGCTATTCAAGCATACAAAACAAAATATTTATTTGAAGGTTTAGAGTTTGGCACATATAAATTTACTTAGAACGGCAGGTAGGTACCGCATATAGGAAGGTATAGTGGACTCATCTGGAATAACTTTGGGGTTTAAGGGATTGGATGCACAAGCAGTATTCTCGCTTAGTACAAGTGAAGGCTAGCAAAAGACTAGGAAGCGACCAACTAGAGAGCGACAACAACCATGTACATGCATTAAAATTAATAAACATTGATGCAAGCATGAGTAGGATATAATCCACCATGAACATAAATATCGTGAAGGCTATGTTGATTTGTTTCAACTACATGCGTGAACATGTGCCAAGTCAAGTCACTTAAATCATTCAAAGGAGGATACCACTCCATCATACCACATCATAATCATCTCAATAGCATGTTGGCACGCAAGGTAAATTATAACTCATAGCTAATCAAGCATGGCACAAGCAACTATGATCTCTAATTGTCATTGCAAACATGTTTATTCATAATAAGCTGAATCAAGAACGAGGGGCTCATCATATTTACAAAAACAAAAGAGGTCGAGTTCATACCAGCTTTTCCCATCTCAGTCAGTTCATCATATATCATCATAATTGCCTTTCACTTGCATGACCGAATGGTGTGAATAATAATAAGAGTGCACGTGCATTGGACTAAGCTGGAATCTGCGAGCATTCAAGAAACAGGAGAAGACAAGGCAATATGGGCTCTGGGTTAAATCAACATTAAAGCATATAAGAGCCACTACAACAATTTAATCATGGTCTTCTCCTACTGACCCCCAAAGAAAAGAAAAGAAAAGAAAACTATTTACACGGGAAATCTCCAAACAAGCAAAAGAAGAGCGGGAAATATTGTTGGGTTTTCTTTTTAGTTACTACTACAACAGGAAAGTAAATTACTACTAATTTCTGCACCAACATCTAGCAATGAGTGTGTGTGAACATAAATGTAATGTCGGTGAGAAATACATACTCCCCCAAGCATAGGCTTTTGGCCTAAGTTGGTCTATTGCCAGGGATAGCCTGGCGGATACCCGTAGGTGTAGCTGGGGTCGTACTACGACGAGGAATGGTTGGGATCATACTGATGTGCAGTGGTTATCGCCTGCTGAGCTGCAACATGGAGTCGGGCTGCCTCCGCTGGCCTCTCGTACTCATCTGCCTCCTCTCTGGTGATAGTATATCTTCGTTTTGCTTGAGAGTCAAAGAAGGCAGGAGCAGGGAGAGTAATACGGACAACATGCCGTTTGTTAAAAACTAAATGATATAAGAGAGGTGATTCAGGCCTCTCGACAAACTGGTGTGAAGCCATAGAGTTATAATCTAAATATGCAGGAGGCAACTCCATATCACCCTCATGAATGTCTATCTCAAGAAAATGAGCTAAGCGGGTTGCATAAATTCCTCCAAAGAAATCTCCATTATGTCTATTATGATGCAACCTACGAGCTACAATGGCTCCCATATGATAAGATTGGTCTCCTAACACATCACTCCTAAGAATGTTGAGGTCAGGGACACACATGTGACATGCTCATCCTTAGCATTTATGCATCTACCGATGAAAAGAGCAAAATAATGTATAGCAGGAAAGCGAATGCTCCCTATGGTAGCCTGCGTTATATCTCTAGATTCCCCCACAGTTATACTAGCAAGAAAGTCTCTAAATTTAGATTTAGGGGGATCCCTAATGCTACCCCATGATGGAAGTTTGCAAGCAAGAGTGAAATTCTCTAAGTCCATTCTATAAGATTTATCATAAAGATCAAACATGACTGAAGGAGAATTACGCAAAGATGAATACTCAAACCTCCTCACAAATGAACTAGTGAGATCATGATATTGGGGGCATTTGTCAGCCTCAAAATTCTCAAGACCGGCATTGCGCAAATATGCTTTGAATTCTTCTTTAATTCCCGCACGGTCCATAAAATTTTCCGACGGCCATTCGCAAGGCCGTACGGGGGCGTATCTTGGTGGATCCTCGTCAGCATCGCGCATAGCAATCCTAGGTCCTTGCTTCTTAGAAGAACCACCTTGGAACATCTTCCTAAGCATATTATTTTTCTCGGAAAAATTCTGAATTTTTTAGCAACTTCAAACAAAAGTGAACCAACTTCAATAAAACTGATAGCAACTACTCCTACAAGTGCCTAGAGCCTATATCAAGCATTAGAACTACTTGGAACCATATAAATTTGACATGCAAGCTCAAGAACATGGTCACCTATGCAACACAAATTTGCAGAGAATAAAGCACCAGAACAAAAACTAATTGGACCAATGGAGGAGTCACATACCAAGGAGCAATCTCCCCAAGCAGTTTTGCGAGAGGAGCTTTGAGCAAGGAGATCGAAAATCACAGCAAAAGTGGCTGGAACTCGTGCTTGAGTTGGTTTTTCGGGTTTGTGTGAGACAGAGGAAGAGGATGTGTGCTGGGATAAGTGGAGGAGGGCCATTGTGGGCCCACGAGACAGGGGGTGCGCCCTAGAGGGGGGGCGCTCACCACCCTAGTGGCCAGGTGGCAGCTCCTCCCGTGGTAATTTTTGCACAGTAAATCCTCAAATATTCCCAAAAAATCATATTAAATTGGCATGTCATTCTGAGGACTTTTATTTTCAGGAATTTTTTATATTACACTGATAAGCCGGGAAACAGACAGAAAAATACTATTTTACTTTATTTCTACTAATTAACAGAAAATTTAAAGAGGGTACAGAAGTTTGTGCTTCTAGTTTCATCCATCTCATGCTCATCAAAAAGAATCCACTAACAAGGCTGATCAAGTCTTGTTAACAAACTCATACCGATAATCATGAAACCGGAGAAATTTCGAATAACACTAGGTTACCTCAACGGGGATATGCACATCCCCTATAATAAGTATATCATATTTCTTTTTGACAGTAGGAAGAGGAAATTCAAAACCTCCAAATATAATCGATGGAATTTTTCCAATAGAGTCGATACTATGAACTTGAGGTTGTTTCCTCGGAAAGTGTACCGTATGCTCATTACCATTAACATGAAAAGTGACATTGCCTTTATTACAATCAATAACAGCCCCTGCAGTATTAAGAAAAGGTCTTCCAAGAATAATAGACACACTATCGTCCTCGGGAATATCAAGAATAACAAAGTCCATTAAAATAGTAACGTTTGCAACCACAACAGGCACATCCTCACAAAATACCGACAGGTATAGCAGTTGATTTATCATCCATTTGCAAAGATATTTCAGTAGGTGTCAACTTATTCAAGTCAAGTCTACGATATAAAGAGAGAGGCATAACACTAACACCGGCTCCAAGATCACATAAAGTAGTTTAAGTTCACCTCTAATATTAGCCATATAATCACCCAAGCGTCTAATCTTATAACCATTTTCTTTTAATTGTCTACCAAAATAAGCATTGAAGTCGTCTTGCTTAAACATAAAGTTATCAAACTCATCCAAGTACAGACTAGCAATTTTAGTAGGAGGAACTTCAGCTTTATCATATCTATAGAGAGAATTTACCTTTACTACCTGTGTCCGGATATCGGGATCAGGAGTTTCTTCAGTAAATAAGTGATTGAGATCATATGTTTTTTCGACAGGCGATAGATTAAGACCATGTATTTCTTCAATAGGAGGTAAATTCTTAACATCTTCAGCTTTAATACCTTTTTCTTTCATAGATTTCTTTGCCTCTTGCATATCTTCGGGACTGAGAAATAGAACACCTCTCTTCTTCGGAGTTGGTTTAGGAATAGGCTTAGTAATTGGAGAGGGAGCTGGCTCAGGGGCTGGCTCAGGATGTGCCCAATTATTTTCATTTGTCAACATATTATTCAATAGAATTTTAGCTTCATCCGGTGTTCTTTCCCTGAAAAGAGAACCAGCACAACTATCCAGGTAATCTCTGGAAGCATCGGTTAGTCCATTATAAAAGATATCAAGTATTTCAGGTTTCTTAAGAGGATGATCAGGCAAAGCATTAAGTAACTTGAGAAGCCTCCCCCAAGCTTGTTGGAGACTCTCTTCTTTAATTTGCACAAAGTTGTATTTTCCCTTAAAGCGGCTTGTTTCTGATGAGCAGGGAAATATTTAGCAGAGAAGTAATAAATCATATCCTGGGGACTACGCACACAACCAGGATCAAGAGAATTAAACCATATCTTAGCATCACCCTTTAATGAGAACGGAAATATTGTGAGGATATAGAAGTAACGCGATCTCTCATCATTAGTGAACAGGGAAGCTATATCATTTAACTTAGTAAGATGTGCCACAACAGTTTCAGATTCATAGCCATAAAAAGGATCAGATTCAACCAAAGTAATTATATTTGGATCAACAGAGAATTCATAATCCTTATCAGGAACACAGATAGGTGAAGTTGCAAAAGCAGGATGAGGTTTCATTTTATCTCTAAGTGATTCTTTGTTCCATTTAATCAATAACCTCTTAAGCTCAAATCTATCTTTGCAGGCTAAAATAGCTAAAGTAGAATCTTTATCAAAAAGATATCCCTGAGGAATAACGGGCATATTTTCATCATCGTATTCAGATTCATCAATTTCTCTTTCTCTAGCCCTAGCAATTTGTTCTTCAAGAAATTCACTAAGGGGCACAGTAGTATCAGGCATGGAAGCAGTTTCATCATAAGTATCAAGCATAGCAGAAGTGGCATCATCAATAACATGCGACATATCGGGACGAATAACAGAAGCAGGTTTAGGTGTCGCTAGCTTACTCATAACAGAAGGTGAATCAAGTGCAGAGCTAGATGGCAGTTCCTTACCTCCTCTCGTAGTTGAGGGATAAATTGTTGTCTTAGCGTCTTTCAAGTTCTTCATAGTGTCCAGCAGATATAAATCCCAAGTGACTCAAAGAATAGAGCTATGCTCCCCGGCAACGGTGCCAAAAAATGTCTTGATAACCCACAAGTATAGGGGACCGCAACAGTTTTCGAGGGTTGAGTATTTAACCCAAATTTATTGATTCGACACAAGGGGAGCCAAAGAATATTCTCAAGTATGAGCAGCTGAGTTGTCAATTCAACCACACCTGGAAACTTAGTATCTGCAGCAAAGTGTTTAGTAGCAAAGTAATATGATAGTGGTGGTAACAGCAACAAAAGTAAAGACAGCTGTCGGTGTCAAAACCAGCAGATCTCGGGTAGGGGGTCCCGAACTGTGCGTCTAGGAGGATGGTAACAGGAGACAAGGGACACGATGTTTTTACCCAGGTTCGGGCCCTCTCGATGGAGGTAAAACCCTACTCCTTCTTGATTAATATTGATGATATGGGTAGTACAAGAGTAGATCTACCACGAGATCAAGGAGGCTAAACCCTAGAACCTAGCCTATGGTATGAATATTGTTCTTGTTGTTGTCCTACGGACTAAAACCCTCTGGTTTATATAGACACCGGAGAGGGCAAGGGTTACACAGAGTCGGTTACAATGTTAGGAGATCCACATATTCGTATCGCCAAGCTTGCCTTCCACGCCAAGGAAAGTCCCTACCGGACACGGGACGAAGTCTTCAATCTCGTATCTTCATAGTCCAGGAGTCCGGCCGAAGGTATAGTCCGGCTATCCGAACACCCCTTAATCCATGACTCCCTCAGTAGCCCCTGAACCAGGCGTCAATGACGACGAGTCCGACGCGCATATTGTCTTCGGCATTGCAAGGCGGGTTCCTCCTCCACGTACTCCATAGAAGATTTTGAACACAAGGGTAGTGTCCGGCTCTGCAAAATAAGTTTCCACATATTGCCATAGAGAGAATAATATTTACACAAATCTAATCTGCTGACGTATTCCGTAGCGTGACATCACACCACGGCCAAGCCTTTACTCGAATCGTTTTAATGTCCCACCTCAGCACGTTTAGCGAGGCGGTTTCCTTGGCATGTCTTGTTGAAGCAGAGATCGTGTCCCCTTTATTTACGGGATTCTCATTAATACAAACGTGGGTAACCCCATCGTGCCTATTGGTATGTTTTATCGATCAAAGGCAAGTCCCAAACGGTTACGGGGAGGGCCCTTGGTATTCAACCTCTTATAAAGAGACCAAGGCCCTACTCCTTTCTTTCAATCTCAAACGAGTTCGCCCTTCGCCTCGAGTTCCAACACCCAAGGCTCCATATTTCAGGCGCTTCGGACCTCCGACAATGTCCGGTTCCGACCTTCAAGGCCGCTGGATGCCCTCCTCCGTCACAGAGGAGGACGTGCTGAAGTTAAGAGAGGCCAGGTTCTTGACTAGCGAAATTTCACATAGGCTGCCTGTGCAAGGGCAGGCCATTCCCACTCCCAATCCTGGTGAGAGCGTGGTGTTCGTGTCTCACTTCCATCGGGGGCTAGGCTTCCAGACGGATCCCTTGGTGAGGGGGCTCATGTTTTATTATGGGCTGGAATTTCACGACTTAGCTCCAGAGTCCATCCTTCATATTTCCTCATTCATTGTCGTGTGTGAAGCCTTCCTCCGTATCACTCCTCACTTCGGACTATGGCTCAAGACCTTCAAAATAGAGCCGAAGATGATCGAGGGGCGGCAAGCGGAGTGCGGAGGCACTGTTATAAGCAAGAATGCTGATGCTCCATGGCTCGAGGGCTCTTTTCAAGAGGAGTCCAGCTTATGGCAACAAGAGTGGTTTTACATTACCGCTCCTAGGGGCACGAAGTGGGTGGCGCCACCTGCCTTTCGCTCGGGTCCCCCACCGAAGCTAGCGTCATGGGTCAACAAAGGACTGGACTGGGGGCCGTCCAAGGACGTGCCCTTGCTGCAGGGCCGCATTCGAGATCTCCTAGAAAGAGATATCAGCCTGGTCATGGTGACACAGGTTATGCTGATTCACCGAGCTCTGCCCTACAAACGCCGCCCCCTTCGCCTGTGGGAGTTCAATCCGGAGGGACCACGAGCTCTCCAACATTTTATGGGCACAACGCACGTGGAGATGTATAGATTGTTCTTCGGATCACAAGCAACGTGTCCAGACTTGACCGAGGATGCAGGCCTGAGCTGCAATCGCTCGGATACTCAAGTAAGTAGCCTTGTGCCCGGACTCGCTATCCGTATATTTATCATGAAAATGTCCTTAAAAGAACCGTCTCTTAAGCAGGAGTGGATAGCGAAGGCGAAGCTAATCAGGTGTCCGGCCCCCTCCCAGAGACCACGCCAGATCCCTTGTTAACCAGGATGTTGGAGGCTGCGCCTTTGGAAGAAGGAGAAGGGGGGAACAAGGGAACTACCGCCTCCCCGAAGGAGGCTGTCAGCAAAGGAGGAATCGAGAATCCCTCTGCCTAGGGGAAGAAGAGGACGGCCTCTGAAGACCCGGAGACCATGGTCTCAAAGCGGGGAAAGAAATCTTCATTAGAGGGTCCTGCGCCGGAGGATGCCTCGGCCGCACTGTGCCCCAAGGGGATCATCCCTCCACCGAGCCGTAAGTAAAGAGGGGAGTTTAAAATGAAAGACATCCCTGTTTTATTTCTGAGGAAAATAACCGAGATTTTACCTTGTAGCTCGGGTCTCGGCCCTTCTCAGTAGAGTTCATCTTCAGGGGATCTTCTTCGGGAGATGATGGAGATCGGCACGCCTCCCCCTGCCGTACCGCCTCGTGAGGTGGGCGACCCTGAGGTGTCATCACGAAGGGTTTCTCCAAGTCCGGCAGGGCCGGAGGGCGGCCGTATGGCCCCCCAACGCCCTCCACGTCCGGCCTTCGAAAAAGGCCATCGGGCGAGTCCGGCACAGTTTAGTGCACGGCCGGAGGAGCTGAAGGATATGCTCGGGCGAGCATCTATCTCATAAGAACACCATGCGTTGATGGGTACGGTGATTGAGAGGATTGCATCCGCGGAGAGCGGGTTGCACGAGGCTGTCCGGAGTTTATTGACAGGTTTTGAGGTACGCAAAATGATGTACCTTTTGACAGTTCCGCATATATAAGATGCGTCCTGTGTAGATAGTAGCCCCTGAGACTCTGTGCGTTGTCGAAAGTGATGGCGCGCAGAGGATCATAAACCCAGGTATAATATGCCGCCTTTCATATGCAGGTGGCGAAGTGTCCGGTGGCCAGCCGGACTGATGAATTTGCCGAACTAAAGCGGCAACTTGATGTGGCAGATGCCGACATTACGCTTGTCCACAAGCGGCTTGACGAGGCACAAGGTAAGCTATTTCTCCGGCGGCACTTGGTAAGAGGAGCTTGATGCCAGTATCTTACAACGCATGCGCTTGATGCAGATGGTGCTGCTGCCATGGAGGATCTTCGGGCGGTACTTGCCCGAGCCAAGGAGCAAGCCAGGAAAAGTGATGCGGCTGCCGGAAAGGCAATTGAAGAGCTGAAAGCCGAACAGGCTGCTCACTGCTGAAGCAAGAAGGAAATAGCCAAGATGGCTGTAAAGTTGAAGCGTGCTGCCGACCGCTGCGAGGTTCTTGAAAAAGAAGATCAAATGGAACGGATGGACTTGGAAAAGGCCATTACCGAGGCCAAGGATGCTCGCTCTGCGATGAGAGCTATGAAAGAGGAGCTACGTCAGGCCGGAGATATCGTGGCTGGAAAACCCTTTGTGCTGCAGAGGAAGTTTGGGGATCCTAAATATGCTTCGTTAGACCGGTTGTGGAGTGCGGCGGACACTTATCTGGATTTGGCAGCGAGTGTCGTGGACGCGGCCGAACACTTCCGAGATAAGGAGGATCACGAAGTGGAAAAGCTTTTTTGGTCACAGTTCCACAATCCAGAGCATCCACTTCCATTAACCGATTGTCTGGCCGAATGGGCTGAGCTGAGTAGGTTATCCGGACTCGCCATGAAGTATGTTGTGAGTCATCTGTCGCCGGAAAGGCCTGAGCCGAAGAGCTATTTTAGCTTGGTGCAGCAGTTCCTTGGTGCGGTGCCGCATATAGATGCAGTGAAGAGGTCGGCATGCATAGAGGGTGCGCGGATGGCTCTTGCCCGTGTCAAGACATACTGGGCGGAGATGAAGGCCACCGTTGTTGCAACCCAAGACTCGGATGAAAGCCGAGTACCTGCCGAGCACTATTTTCAGGAAGTTCTGCAGGGCGCTCGTTTAATAGAGACGCAGTGCTCGAAGGATATCATGTTCGAATAACATGTATTGTTGTAAAACAAAGTTTGGAAATGACATATAAAAGCTTTTTATACTTGTGCCTTCAAGAATTGATATGCCTCCTGTGCGGCCGTTATTGTATATGTGTATATAACCTGAAAGATGGCAGTCTTTGGCTTCAGCCCCACGCATATAATGCGGGGGTGTTCGCAGAAGGCGCATTTTCACACTTGATCCAACATCTTGGTCCTATTAAGGAGGTGGTAGCGCAGCGAACTAGGGAACCGGACTATAATGCTTTATCACTTTCACTTAGCCATAGGAGTTTGACAGTGGGGCTGCTATACAGCCCCTGGTGGCCCCGCGCTCACCCGAATTCGGGGCGCGCGAGTGCCTGGCCGGGAAACAGCCCTTCGTTAATGCGGAGGAATCCTAAAGATTCCGGCGGGTCATCGAGTGGTTGACCAGTCTCACGCTATATCATGACAGTCAGTTTTCGGCTTTCTCTACTGAGGTGCTCTCCTGGCCGAACCGGGGCACAATCGCAGTAGTTCTCCTGGTGCCGCCTTAGCCGATAGAGCGGAACGTAAGGCAGCAAAACACAGGAGCCGGGCAAACCCAACATTTGACCAAAGACATGATTCGGAGCTGATGCATATAAGGCCAAACTCGCGACGCCGAACACTCCCTAAGGTATTTAGTCTTTTATGAAACAGGGCGGAACAGCGCCCTTGGTTATAAGCCCCTGATGTCCAGGTACGTGCAAAACTCTGACGTGGCCACATGCCAAAACGCCAGCCTCCTCCTCGGCTGTACAGAGAATCCGGGGGATGTGTATCAACAAGAGACAGTAAAAAAGGTTTACGCAGGGTCTTAATCTAAAAAGAATCCTGGAGACGGGTCCCTGTTGCACGTCTGCTCCTGTGTCTCCGTTGTGCCGTGTCCTGAACGGGCGTATCATGGTGTTCATCTGTAAAAGGTGGGAACTTAGCTGAAAAGAAAGAAAAAGAATAATAGTGCGGAATGTACGCTGTACTAGATAAACAATGTATAATTGTAGGACGGGTGAAATGGAGCCTTCTTGTCATGTATTTTACATACGCGGAGCCCCTTGTATAGGGGTGTATGGCTACTAAACCTTTATCCGTTATATGTTTGCTCCGAACTCGCCCAGCCGAGCCCGTGGTCTTAACGACCTGGAAAATGCTTTCATTGGTGAAGCTGTTTAAATGCATGGCTGTCAAGGCAGCCGCATATTCTTTCGCGCTCGAGGGACACTTAATATTGCCCCTTAGTGAGATGACGCCTCGTGGACCGAGAATTTTGAGCGTAAGAGACGCATAATGCGGTATTGCGTTAAAGCGGGCGAAAGCTTCTCGTCCCAGTAGTGCTTGATAGCTATTTGAAAATGGGGCGATATGGAAGGTTAGCTTTTCGCGGCGGAAGTTGCCGGGGGAGCCGAACATGACTTCTAGCCGAAGAGAACCCATGCAATGGGCATTCGGGCCTGGCGTTACTCCTTGAAAGGAAGTATTGTTATGGCGAATTCTTGTTGGGTCTATTCCCATTTTCCGGATTGTGTCCTGATATAGCAAGTTTAAAGCACTGCCGCCATCCATCAGGACATTTGTAAAGTGGAGTCCCTCGATTAGCAGATCTAATACCAGGGCAGTCCAACCTGCGTTCCGTATACCTCTAGAGTAATCCTGGTGGTCGAAGGTGATCGGTTTTAACAACCATGGGCAAGACTCCTTTGGGATAGGCCGTATGGCGCGAATCTCTGTTGGCGCCACTCTGTTCACCACGTGAAGTAAGTTTACTGTTTTGACTTCTTGTGGGAATTCCTTTTGTTTCCTAGTGCTCTGCTTGTGGGGTTCGTCGTCCTCCTCACTTGGTGTCTCGAGCCCCTTGTGTTCGGCGTTGAGTTTGCGGGATTGCTTGAAAACCTAACAATCTCTGTGGGTATGGTTCGCAGGCTTCCCGGGAGTACTGTGAATTTGACATATCTTGTCCAAGATTTTGTTCAGGTTAGATAACTCATCCCTCTTATCCTTAAGGGGCAGCTTTCTCCGATCCTGCCGGGAGCTTTTGAGTCCGGCATTGACTGTCGCGCTCTTTGGACCGCTTCCCTTAGTCCGGCGCTGGTACTTGTTGCATCGCGGTTTCCCATTTCCATCCCTAACTTCGGATGTACTTGGGTCGCTGGTGCTGCGTCTTGCCAACCAGCTGTCTTCTCCCGCACAAAATCAGGTCGTGAGGCTTGTTAATGCGGCCATTTTTCTTGGCTTTTCTTGGCTGAGGTGTCTGGCGAGCCATTCGTCTCGAACGCTATGTTTGAAAGCCGCTAAGACTTCGGCGTCCGGACAGTCGACTATCTGATTCTTTTTAGTAAGAAATATGTTCCAGAGTTTCCAGGCTGACTCTCCGGGCTGTTGAGTTATATGGCTCAAATCGTCCGCATCCGGAGGTCGGACATAGGTCCCTTGAAAATTTGCCCGAAAAGCATCCTCGAGCTCCTCCCAACTACCAATGGTGTTTTCGGGAAGGCTTTTAAGCCAATGTCGTGCTGGCCCTTTGAGTTTGAGGGGTAAGTATTTTATGGCGTGGAGGTCATCTCCTCGGGCCATGTGTATAGGGAGGATGTAATCCTCAATCCAGACTCCAGGGTCTATTGTTCCGTCGTACGCCTCTATGTTTACGGGCTTGAATCCCGCTGGAAATTCATGGTCCAGCACCTCATCGGTGAAACATAGGGGGTGTGCGGCACCCCTGTATTTGGGTGTGCCGTGATGTTCGGATATTTTTTGTGCCGCATTGCTTACTAGAGCCTGCTTTCTTGGCCCATAGATAGATCTGGCTGGACCATCCTTTTGGCGCGATTCCTTGAGTCGATCGCGTGCCGGCTTGAGTGCGGCGCCGCTTGCCGCTCCATGTTGGCTATGGGGTCGTCTATCCAACTGGGTGGCTTTCTTATTTTTTGACTGCGGGGGCTCTAAGGCCTCCTCGTCGAATTCAGGAAGTAGCTTTCGCTTCGGATAGCTTTTTGTGCGGCAACTGCCGCCATGTTTGTCTGCGGTGTTGAGTACTTTGCTCCATCTCATTCTGAGTGCATCTTCCGCAGTTTTGAGCTTCCGCTTCTGGTTTTTCAGGCTACGCGCAGTGGCGACGAGCCTATTGTGGAGGTTCTTCTGCTCCATGAGCGTATTTGGCGTGAGGTCGTCTGGACTGTTGTTTTCGCTGGGGGCGGGTTGTTCGGTTTGTTTGTCAAAGTTGCCCTATTTGGACGGTTGCTCGAAGGCATGTTCGTCGCCCGCCAGCTCATCCTGCTCTATGGCTGGGGCTGTATGGCTGCCGTTTCTGTCGAGGCGGGGCTTGGAGTGGTGCTTACGTCACCGCTTTGATTGCTTTTCGAGTGAACGATCCCTCGTTGCATCCCTGTGTTCCTCGTCGTCGCTTCCTTTGGGAGTGTCCACTATGTATACATCATGAGATGAGGTGGCAGTCCAGTGCCTTATAGGCGTTAGTTCATGTTCGTCTCCTACATTGTCGTCCATACCGTCGATGTCTTCGGAGTCGAATTCGAGCACGTCGTTTAAACTATCAACAGTGGCTACGAAGTGGGTGGTGGGTGGGGATCAAATTTCTTGGTCGTCCGCATCCCAATCCGGCTGGTCATAGTCCGGCTAGTACTCTCCTGACAAAGAGAGAGACCTGAGTGAATTCAGGATGTCGCCGAAGGGCGAGTGCTGAAATATGCCTGCGGTGGTGAATTCCATAGTTGGCGCCCAATCGGGTTCGATCGGTAGGGGTGCGGAGGGCTGGGAGTCCGGAAGGGAGTCCGACACCTTGGAGTCACGGGCTTCGCAAGGGACAAAGTGGGTGTTCGGCCTGATCGCCGTAGAGATCGCAGCCCCCGAGGCGGTGTCTAACCGCCCATCCTTGATTGGTATGGTCGGCTCCGAGCTAAGAGTCGGAGCGGACACAGGCGCGGCCTCTAGGGCGCTGTTCGGCGGCAGAGCTAGGGCATGCCTATCATGACAGTGCAGCGAGCTCGGCTGCGGCACAGATCCGTCGAAGATCAAGTCTCCGCGGTCGTCAGCCGTATAGTTTAAATTTCCAAATCTGACCTGATCGCCAGGGGAGTAGCTTTCAATCTGCTCCAGATGGCCAAGCGAATTGGCCCGCAGTGCGAAGCCGCCGAATACGAAGATCTGTCCGGGGAGAAAAGTCTCACCCTGGACCGCATCGCTGTTGATGATCGGAGGAGCCATCGGGCCTAAAAGTGACGACACAGATGAACTCTCAATGAAAGCACCAATGTCGGTGTCAAAACCGGCAGATCTCGGGTAGGGGGTCCCGAACTATGCGTCTAGGAGGATGGTAACAGGAGACAAGGGACACGATGTTTTTACCCAGGTTCGGGCCCTCTCGATGGAGGTAAAACCCTACTCCTGCTTGATTAATATTGATGATATGGGTAGTACAAGAGTAGATCTTCCACGAGATCAAGGAGGCTAAACCCTAGAAGCTAGCCTATGGTATGACTATTGTTCTTGTTGTTGTCCTACGGACTAAACCCCTCCGGTTTATATAGACACCGGAGAGGGCTAGGTTTACACAGAGTTGGTTACAATGTTAGGAGATCCACATATTCGTATCGCCAAGCTTGCCTTCCACGCCAAGGAAAGTCCCTATCGGACCCGGGACGAAGTCTTCAATCTCGTATCTTCATAGTCCAGGAGTCCGGCCGAAGGTATAGTCCGGCTATCCGAACACCCCCTAATCCAGGACTCCCTCAACAGCAAAAGTAATGTTTTTAGTATTTTGTAGTGATTGTAGCAGTAGCAGCGGGAAAGTAAATAAGCGTAAACCAGTATATGGAAAACTCGTAGGCACCGGATCAGTGATGGATAATTATGCTGGATGCGGTTCATCATGTATCAGTCATAACATAGGGTGACACAGAACTAGCTCCAATTCATCAATGTAATGTAGGCATGTATTCCGTATATAGTCATACGTGCTTATGGAAAAGAACTTGCATGACATCTTTTGTCCTACCCTCCCGTGGCAGCGGGGTCCTATTGGAAACTAAGGGATATTAAGGCCTCCTTTCAATACAGAACCGGAACAAAGCATTAGCACATAATGAATACATGAACTCCTCAACCTAGGGTCATCACCGGGAGTGGTCCCGACTATTGTCACTTCGGGGTTGTCGGATCATAACACATAGTAGGTGACTATAGACTTGCAAGATAGGATCAAGAAAACACATATATTCATGAAAACATAATAGGTTCAGATATGAAATCATGGCACTCAGGCCCTAGTGACAAGCATTAAGCATAGCAAAGTCATAGCAACATCAATCTCAGAACATAGTGGATACTAGGGATCAAACCCTAACAAAACTAACTCGATTACATGATAAATCTCATCCAACCCACCACCGTCCAGCAAGCCTACGATGGAATTACTCACGCACGGTGGTGAGCATCATGAAATTGGTGATGGAGGACGGTTGATGATGACGACGGCGTCGAATCCCCCTCTCCGGAGCCCCGAACGGACTCCAGGTCAGCCCTCCCGAGAGGTTTTAGGGCTTGGCGGCGGCTCCGTATCGTAAAACATGATGATTTCTTCTCTCTGATTTTTTTTCTCCCCAAAAGCCAATATATAGAGTTGGAGTTGGCGTCAGAGGGCATCCAGGGGGCCCACTAGGTAGGGGGCACGCCCTAGAGGGGGGGGGGCACCCTCGTGGACAGGGTGTGGGCCCCCTGGTCTTCATCTTTGGCGAGGATTTTTTATTGTTTTTTCTAAGGTGTTCTGTGGAGTTTCAGGACTTTCCGAGAATATTTGCTTTCTGCACATAAAACAACATCATGGCAATTCTGCTGAAAATAGCATCGGTCCGGTTTAGTTCCATTCAAATCATACAAGTTAGAGTCCAAAACAGGAGCAAAAGTGTTTGTAAAAGTAGATACGACAAAGACGTATCAGGTGGCCTCGACAGCGAGGTGCTCCTCCAGGATCTATGGGTCGACATGAATGGCAGCCATTGCGACCTCATTCATGCGTGCAGCCGTGATTTGCTTCTCCGCTGCCAAATTCTCCTTGAGATCCTGGCTATACTGCGTGCACCATGGCTTAGGGCGGCACTTATTTGGTGGAGGGGTCGGTGATTTGGGTGGAAGGTGTCGTGCTCACGCCGGTGTTCGGGGCATGTGGGATGTGGAAGGAGGAGGAGGATGGGGGTCGGGTGCGGATTACCTACCTGGATAGGCGAGGCCGAGCAGCGTGAAGGAGGGTCGCCGGTGAGGAGGCGGCGCTGCAAGCAAGGAGTGAGGGTTTCAACTTCGAAAGAAAGGCGGAAACAGGGGAAATGTGGCTTTTGGTAAGGGTGAGGGGGCGGGGAGGTAGATATTTCCGCGGAAGCCGAAAATTTGGAATCGCTTCAGCCAGAAAATTGGCACGCAAAGTGTCATCAGACACGGTCCCTTATTCAGAGCGGGTTGTGGACTGTAGCCATCGCACTTTCTCGCGTAAGACGTATGCGTACTATAATCCGACGGTGCTCCAAGATATTTTGTGCTGCATCTCACACGGTTGGTGATAATAAACTGTGTGGTATCTACTTGATTTTTCATCTTGATTTGTATTACATAATGGGGTCACAGCGGCAATGGACGGTGTTTGAATTGATAGACCTTTTATCTGCAGTGAACATGCAACTATATGTGTGTCGTGAAAAAATGGGAATTATTCAGGGTTCGTTTGGAAAATTTATACATTAAATTGGTTTTCTAACCATTTCAGGTGCACAATCAAAATTAAAGCACATGCACATGGTCCGACACACCAACATGGGTTGTAAAATCATATATGTGTCCATGGGTTTATGCTTATGTCCCATGCAAGAAATGGGGATGAATTTTGAACACCACGGCACCGTGGCTCTTCGGCAAATGTTGTGGTACTTGCTTTTGTAATTCTAGTAAATCCAAAATTGAACTACATGCACGTGCTCCTTCCATAAAAACGGTTTGCAAAATCAAATGTTTGTCCTTGGTTGCATGCTTAGGTCCCATGCAAGAAATGGGAATGAATGTCAAACACCCTGCCACGATCACTCGGCCGCCAACATTGAGATAACTGGTTTTTAAATAGTAGTAAATCAAAAGCTCGTCTTAAATTCATGAAACTTGGCATGCTATCATGGAGCGGCATCAAAATGTTGTGGTAAATTTTCTGTCCCATTTGGGGCAGGTTTGGGGATATGCTTCTCACAAACCAGAGCTTCTTACAACAAGCCTGATAGTTTCGGTAGGGAACGTCCCACCTTTGGGGACGAAACGATATCCATTGCCTCTTATTGCTTTCAAAAAAATTCTCATGTCAACGTAGAACAACAGGAGTGTTGTGTCAATTTTGGGGATTTTTCGGGGTTCGTTTGGACATTTTTATGCATTAATTGCGTTTGCAATGCATTTATGTGTATAATTCAAATTTCAACCACATGCACATGCTCTAATGCATATAAATTGGTTGAAAATTCAAATCTTTGTCCTTGGTTGCATGCTTAGGTCCCATGCAAGAAATGGGGACGAATGTGAAACACCCTTCCTCGGTCACTCTGGTATTTAAATTCTAGTAAAATCCAAAGCTCGTCTGAAATTCATGAAACTTGGCATGCTATCATGGAGCGGCATCAACATGATGTGGTAAATTTTTTGTCCCATTTGGGGCAGATTTGGGGATATGCTTCTCACAAACCAGAAACTTCTCACAACAAGTCTGATGGTTTCGGTAGGGAACGCCCCACCTTTGGGGACGAAATGATATCCATTGCTTCTTATTGCTTTCAAAAAAAATCTTGTGTCAACATAGAACAACAGGAGTGTTGTGTCAATTTTTGGGATTTTTCGGGGTTCGTTTGGACATTTTTATGCATTAATTGAGTTTTCAATGCATTTATGTGCATAATTCAAATTTCAACTACATGCACATGCTCTAATGCATATAAATTGGTTGAAAATTCAAATCTGTGTCCTTGGTTGCATGCTTAGGTCCCATGCAAGAAATGGGAACAAATGTGAAACACCCTGCCACGGTCACTCGGCCGCAAACATTGAGATACCTGGTTTTTAAATTCTAGTAAATCCAAAGCTCGTCTGAAATTCATGAAACTTGGCATTGCTATCATGGAGCGGCATCAACATGCCGTGGTAAATTTTTTGTCCCATTTGGGGCAGTTTTGGTGATATGCTTCTCACAAACCAGAGCTTCTCACAACAAGCCTGATGGTTTCGGTAGGGAACGTCCCACCTTTGGGGACGAAACGATATCCATTGCCTCTTATTGGTTTCAAAAAAATTCTCATTTCAACATAGAACAATAGGAGTGTTGTGTCATTTTTTGGGATTTTTCGGGGTTCGTTTGGACATTTTTATGCATTAATTGAGTTTTCATTGCATTTATGTGCATAATTCAAATTTGAACTACATGCACATGCTCTAATGCATATAAATTGGTTGAAAATTCAAATTTGTGCCCTTGGTTGCATGCTTAGGTCCCATGCAAGAAATGGGAATGAATGTCAAACACCCTGCCACGGTCACTCGGCCGCAAACATTGAGATACCTGCTTTTTAAATTCTAGTAAATCCAAAGCTCGTATGAAATTCATGAAACAATCATCGCAAACGTTTTAGTTAGAACACCCGTATGGAAACCGACAACTTCCCTGGGAAGCCAAGGGAAAATGTGCCGAGCAGGATTTCTGCAGCTCTTGATCGCAAACGTTTTAGTTAGAACACCCGTATGCAAACCGACAACTTTCCCAGGGAGCTAAGAGAAAATGTGTCGCGCAGGATTTCTGCGGCTCTTGATCGCAAACATTTTAGATAGAACGCCCGTATGCAAAGTGAGAGCTATGGTCTTCCCCCTTAAGTCGAGGGAAAATTCCGAGCGCGGGTGAGGGAGTCCTGGATTAGGGGGTGTCCGGACAGCCGGACTATAACCTTTGGCCGGACTGTTGGACTATGAAGATACAAGATTCAAGACTTCATCCCGTGTCCGGATGGGACTTTCCTTGGTATGGAAGGCAAGCTTGGCAATACGGATATGTAGATCTCCTTCCTTGTAACCGACTCTGTGTAACCCTATCCCTCTCGGGTGTCTATCTAAACCGGAGGGTTTAGTACGTAGGACAACAACAATTATACCATAGGCTAGCTTCTAGGGTTTAGACTCTCTGATCTCGTGGTAGATCTACTCTTTTACTACCCATATCATCAATATTAATCAAGCAGGAGTAGGGTTTTACCTCCATCGAGAGGGCCCGAACCTGGGTAAAACATTGTGTCCCTTGTCTCCTGCTACCATCCGCCTGGACGCACAGTTCGGGAGCCCCTACCCGCGATCCGCCGGTTTTAACACCGACATTGGTGCTTTCATTGAGAGTTCCTCTCTGTCCTCATCTTTAGGCTCGATGGCCCCTCCAATCATCAACAGCGATGCAGTCCAAGGTGAGACTTTTCTCCCCGGGCGGATCTTCGTGTTTGGCGGCTTTGCACTACAGGCCAATTCGCTTGGCCATCTGGAGCAGATTGAAAGTTACGCCCCTGGCCATCAGGTCAGGTTTGGAAGCTTGAACTACACGGCTGACATCCGCGGAGACTTAATCTTTGACGGATTCAAGCCCCGGCCGAGTGCGTCGCACTGTCACGATGGGCATGATCTAGCTCTGCCGCCGAACAGTGTCTTGGAGACCGCACATGCATCCGCTCCGAACTTTAATTCGGAGCCAACTGCGCCATCCGAGGGCGGGGGGTTAGACCCCGCCGCGGAGGCTGCAGCCTCAACGACGATCGAGCCGAACACCAGCCTTACCCTTCGCGAGGTCCGTGACTCCACCTTGCCGGACTCTCCTCTGGACTCTGAACCATCCGCGCCCCTGCCAATCGAATCCGATTGGGCGTCAATCATGGAGTTCACTGCCGCGGATATTTTTCAGCACTCGCCCTTCGGCGACATACTGAATTCACTAAAGTATCTCTCCTTGTCAGGAGAGTCCTGGCCGGATTATGACTGGCAGGATTGGGATGCGGACGACGAAAAATTCGACGCCCACCCACCACCCACTTCATAGCCACTGTCGATGACTTGACCAACATGCTCGACTTCGATTCTGAAGACATCGACGGTATGGACGACGATGCAGGAGACGAACAGGAACCACCGCCTACAGGGCACTGGACAGCCACCTCATCCCATGATGTATACATGGTGGACACACCCAAAGGAAACGACAACGAAGAGCGGAAGGACGCAGCAAAGGATCATTCCCTCGAAAAGCAGTCAAAGCGGTGGCATAAGCGCCGCTCCAAACCCCGCCTCGACAGAAACAACGGTCACACAGACCCAGCTATAGAGCAGGGTGAGCCGGCCGACGACGAACATGGCATTGAACAACCGTCCGACCAGGACAACACGGATAATCGAACCGAACAACCTGTCTCTGGCGATAACAGTCCGGACGACCTCACGCCTGACAAGCAACTAGAGCAGAAGAACCTCCACAAAAGGCTCGTCGCTACCGCACGTAGCCTGAAAAGCAGAAGCGGAAGCTCAAGACTGCGGAGGATGCACTTAGAATCAAATGGAGCAAAGTACTCAACACCGCAGACAAATAGGGCGGCAGTCGCCACACAAAGAGCTACCCAAAGCGAAAGCTACTGCCAGAATTTGACGAAGAGGCCTTAGAGCCCCCGCAATCAAAAAACAAAGCAGCCATCCGGTCGGATAGACGACCTCATGGCCAAGATAGAGCGGCAAATGATGCCGCACACAAGCCAGCACGCGATCCACATGAGAACTCGCATCAAAAAGGCGGCCCAACCAGATCTATCTACAGGCCAAGAAAGCGTGCTCCGGCAAGCAATGCAACACAACAAAAACCCGAACACCACGGCACACCCAAATACAGGGGTGCTGCACACCCCCTATGTTTCACCGACGAGGTGCTGGACCATGAATTTCCAGAGGGATTCAAACCCGTAAACATAGAGCCGTACGACGGAACGACAGACCCTGTGGTCTAGATTGAGGACTATATCCTCCATGTCCACATGGCCAGAGGAGACGACCTCCACGCCATAAAGTACCTACCCCTCAAGCTCAAAGGGCCAGCCCGGCATTGGCTTAAAGGCCTGCCCGAAAACACCATTGGGAGTTGGGAAGAGCTCGAGGACGCTTTCCGGGCAAATTTTCAAGGGACCTATATCTGACCTCCGGATGCAGACGATTTAAGTCATATAACTCAACAGCTTGGAGAGTCAGCCCGAAAGCTTTGGAATAGATTTCTTACTAAAAAGAATCAAATAGTCGACTGTCCGGACGCCGAAGCCTTGGCAGTTTTTAAACACAGCGTTCGAGACGAATGGCTCGCCAGACACCTCGGCCAAGAAAAGCCAAGAACAATGGCCGCACTAACAAGCATCATGACCCGCTTTTGCGCAGGTGAGGACAGCTGGTTGGCAAGATGCAGCACCAGCGACCCAAGTACATCCGAAGTCAGCGATGGGAACGGGAAGCCACGACGCAGCAAAAACCTGCGCCGGAATAAGGAAAACAGCCCGAAGAGCACGGCGGTAAACGCCGGATTCAAAACCTCTCGGCAAGGTCAGCAAAAGCTGCCTCTCAAAGATAACAGGGATGAACTGTCCAGCCTAAACAAAATTCTGGACAAGATATGTCAAATACACAGCACCCCGGCAAGCCTGCAAATCATACCCACAGAGAATGTTGGGTCTTCAAGCAATCCGGCAAATTGAACGCCAAACACAAGGGGCTGGATACACCAAGTGAAGACGAGGACGAACCCAACAAGCAAAACGCCAGGGAACAGAAGAACTTCCCACAAGAAGTCAAAACAGTCAACGTGTTACACGTGACAAAAGGGAAAAACGAAGCGGCGTCCACAGGGACACATGCCCCGCGGCCTATCACTACGGAGTCTCGCCACTGGTTGTCCAAACCAATCACCTTCGACCATCGGGACTAATCCACACGTATCCGGCACGCAGGATGGGCTGCCTTGGTGTTAGACCCGATAATTAATGGATACCACTTTACACGAGTCCTGATGGACGGCGGCAGCAGTTTAAACCTGATACATCAGGACACAGTCTGCAAAATGGGGATGGACCCAACAAAAATTAGCCATAGCAATACTTCCTTTAAAGGAGCATCGCCAGGCCCAGAGGCCCATTGTACGGGCTCCCTCCTACTAGAAGTTATGTTTGGCTCTCCGGATAACTTCCGTAGCGAAAGGCTAACCTTCCACATCGCTTCGTTTAAGAGCGGTTATCAAGCACTACTGGGATGCAGAGCTTTCGCTTGCTTTAACACAATAGCGCATTATGCGTCTCTCACGCTGAAGATGCCCGGTCCTCGAGGCATCATTTCATTAAAGGGAAATTTTGAGCGCTCAGCGCGCGTGGAAGACTGTGCGGCTGCCTTGGCAGCCACACACTAAAACACCCTCACCAAATCAGAGCATCTAGCAGGTCGTTAAGACCATAGACACAACTATACGAGTCCGGCATAACCATATAATTGATAAAGGTTGGATGGCTATATACCCCTCTACAAGGGGCTCCGCGCACATAAACAGGCGGCAATAAGGCTCAATTTCACCCATCCTGAATTATACCCTGTTCATTTAGCATAACACATATTTTGCACGACTACATTTTCAACTAAGTACCTCTGTTTTACAGATAACCATCGCGCTATACCCGTCCAGGATACGGCACAACGGAGACACAGGCGCAGACGTGCAGCAGGGACCCGTTCCAAGGATTCTTTTTAGATTAAGACCCTACATAAACCTTTTTTACTGTCTCTTGTTGATACACATCCCTCGGATTCTCAGAATAACCAAGAAGGAGGTTGGCGTCTTGGCATGTGGCCACGTCAGAATTTCACACGTACCTGGACACCAGGGGCTTATTACAAAGGGCACTGTTCAGCCCGTTTTCATAAAGACCGAATACCTTAGGGAGTGTTCGGCGTCGCGAGTTTGGCCGTATATGCATCAGCTCCGAATCATGTCTTTGGTCAAATGTTGGGTTGCCCGGCTCCTATGTTTTGCTGCCTTACGTTCCGCTCTATCGACTAAGGCGGCACCAGGAGAACTACTGCGATTGTGCCCCAGTTCAGCCAGGCGAGCACCTCAGTAGAGAAAGTCGAAAACTGACTGTCATGATATAGCGTGAGACTGGTCAACCACTCGATGACCTATCGGAATCTTCGGGATTCCTCCGCATTAACGAAGGGCCATTTCCCGGCCAGGCACACACGCGCCCCGAATTCGGGCGAGCGCGGCGCCACCAGGGGCTATATAGTAGCCCCACTGTCAAACTCCTATTGCTAAGTGAAAGTGATAAAGCATAATAGTCCGATTGCCTAGTTCGTTGTGCTATCACCTCCTTCATGGACCAAGATGTTGGATCAAGTGTGAAAATACGCCTTCTGTGAACACCCCCGCATTATATGCGTGGGGGCTGAAGCCGACGACTGCCATCTTTCAGATTATACACATATATACATTAACGGTCGCACAGGAGGTATTATAATTCTTGCAGGCACAAGTATAAAAAGCTTCTACATTTCATCAGAATATAGTTTTAAATAAGAATACATGTTATTCGAACATAATATCCTTCGAGCACTGCGTCTCTATTAAATGAGCGCCCTCCAGAACTTCTTGAAAGTAGTGTTCGGCAGGTACTCGGCTTCCGTCCGAATCTTGGGCTGCAACGGCGGTGGCCTCCATCTCTGCCCAGTCTTGACACGGGCAAGTGCCATCCGCGCACCCTCCACGCATGCTGACCTCTTCATCGCGTTGATATACGGCAGCGCACCAAGGAACTACTGCACCAAGCTAAAATAACTGTTCGGCTTTGGTCTTTCAGGCCACAGATGATCCACGATATATCTCATGGCAAGTCCGAACAATCTATTCAGCTCGGCCCATTCGGCTAGCCGATCAGTTAATGGAAGCGGATTCTCCGAATTGTGGAATTGTGACCAGAACATCTTCTCCACTTCGTGATCCTTTTGATCTCGGAAGTGTTCGGCCGCATCAGCAGCACTCGCCGCCAGATCCAGATATGGGTCCGCAGAACTCCACAGCTGGTCCAAAGAAGCATATTTAGGATCTCCGAACTTCATCCGCAGCATAAAGGGCTTCCCAGCCGCAATATCTCCGGCTTGACGCAGCTCCTCCCTCATCGCTCTCATCGCAGAACGAGTATCCTTGGCCGCTGTTGTGGCCTCCTCCAGGTCTGCCCGCCTTGCCTGGTCTTCTTTTTGAGAAGCTTGCACCGGTCAGCAGCGTTCTTCAATTTCACAGCCATCTTGGCCATCTCCTCCTTACTCTGGCAGTGAGCAGCCTGTTCGGCTTTTAGCTCCTCAACCACCTTTAGGGCAGCCGCATCGCTTTTCCTTGCTTGTTCTTTTACTCAGGCAAGTTCTGCCCGAAGGTTCTCCATCGCTGCAGCTCCATCTGCATTAGACACACACGTTATAAGATACTGGCACCATGCTCCTCTTACCAGGTGTCTCCGGAGAAATTACATACCTTGTGCCTCGTACAACCGCTTGTTTACAAGCGTGATGTCGGCATCTTCCATGTCAAGTTGCCGCTTTAACTCGGCAAATTCATCAGTCCGGCTGGCCATCGGACACTTCGCCGCCTACATAGGAAGGCGGCAAAATTATACCTCGGACTATGATCCTCTGTGTGCCGTCGTCTTCGAAAACACACAGAGTCTCAGGGGCTACTATCTACACAGGGTGCATCTGAAAATATGTGGTACTGTCGAAAGGTACATCATTTCACGTACCTCAAAACCTGTCAGTAAACTCCTGACAGCTTCATGCAACCCACTCCCCGCGGACGAAACCCTTTCAATTACCATACCCATCAACGTACAGTGCTCTTCTGAGATAGACGCTCTCCCTAGCAGATCCTTCAGTACCTCCGACCACGCACCAGGCGGTGCCGGACTCGTCCGATTGCTTTTTTCGAAGGCCGGACATGGAGGGCTTCGGGGGCCATATGACTACCTTCCGGCCCTGCCCGATCAGGAGAAACCCTCCGCGACGATACCTCGGGGTCGCCCGCTTCGTAAGGCGGTACGGCAGGGGGAGGCATTCCGCTCTCCATCATCTCCGGAAGAAGATCCCCCGAACACGAGCTCTGCTTAGAGAGGCTAAGATCCGAACTACAAGGTAAATTTTCGGTTATTTTCCTCAGAAATGAAGCAAGGATTTATCTCATTTTTAAACACCCTTTTACTTACGACTCGATGGAGGGCTGATCCCCTTGAGGGCGTAGTACGGTCGAGGTATCCCCCGGCACAGGACCTCTGGCGAATACTTCTTCCCCCGCTTTGAGTTCACGGTCTTCGGGTCTTCAGAGGCGGTCCTCTTCTTCCCCTGGGGAGAGGAATTTTTGATTCCTCCCTTCCGGACCACCTCCTCTACGGAGGAAGTAGCTTCCTTGTTCCCCCCTTCATTTTCTTCCAACGGCGCGACCCCCAACATCCTGGTTAATACGGGATCTGGTGAAGTCTCAGGAAGGGGGGGCGGACACCTGATTAACTTCGCCTTCGCTATCCACTACTGTTTCAAGAATAGTTCTTTTAAGGGCAATGTTGCGATAAATGAATGGGTGGCGTGTCCGGGCACAGGGCTACTTACTTGGGTATCCGGACAGTTGCAGCTCAGACCTGCGTCCTCAGTAGAGTCCGGACACATTACCTGTGGTCCTAAGAATAATTGGTACATCTCCATGGGCGTCATGCCAAGAAAATGTTGGAGAGCTCGCAGTCCCTCCGGATTGAACTCCCACAGACGGAGAGGGCGGCGTTTATAGGGTAGGACTCGGCGAATTAACATGACCTGCGTCACCACGACCAAACTGACATCTCTTTCCAGGAGATCTCGGATGCGGCTCTGCAGTAGGGGCACATCCTTTACTGGCCCCCAGTCTAGCCCCTTGTTGACCCATGACGCAAGTCGGGGCGGGGGACCCGAGCAAAAATAGGCGGAGCCACCCACTTGGTACCCCTGGGAGCTGTGATATAGAACCACTCTTGTTGCCATGAGCTGGACTCCTCTTGGAAAGAGCCCTCGGGCCATGGAGCGTTAGCATTCTTGCTTATTACAGCGCCTCCACACTCTGCATGCTGTCCCTCAATCATCTTCGGCTCTACTTTAAAGGTCTTGAGCCACAGTCCGAAGTGAGAGATAATACGGAGGAAGGCTTCACACACGACGATGAACGATGAGATGTGGAGGATACATTCCAGAGCTAAGTCGTGGAAGTCCAGCCCATAATAGAACATAAGCCCCCTCACGAAGGGATCCGGCGTGAAGCCTAGCCCTCGGAGGAAGTGAGACATGAACACGACACTCTCACCGGGTTGGGGAGTGGGAATAAACTGCCCTTGAGCAGGCAGCCTATGCGGAATTTCGCCGGTCAAGTACCTGGCCTCCCTCAGCTTTAGTACGTCTTCCTCCGTGACGGAGGAAGGCATCCATCGGCCTTGTAGGTTGGATCCGGACATCATCGAAGGTCCGAAGCGCCTGAATCTGAAGCTTCAAGTGCTGGAACTCGAGGCGGGAGGCGGATTCGATTGAGATTGAAAGAAAAGAGTAAGCCCTTGGTCTCTTTATAAAGGGGTTGAATACCAAGAGCCCACCCTGTGACCGTTTGGGGCTTACCAACGGGCACGACTAGGTTACCCACGTCCGTGTTGATGAGAATCCCGTAAATAAAGGGGACACGATCTCTGCTCCGACAAGACATGGCAAGGAAACCGCCTCGCGAAACGCGCTGAGGTGGGGGTATAAAATGATTCGAATAAAGGCTTGGCCATGGTGTGATGTCACGCTACAGGATACGTCAGTAGATTAGATTTGTGGAAATATTATTCTCTCTACGGTAGCATGTGGAACTTGTTTTGCAGAGACGGACACGGTCTTTGTGTTCAAAATCTTCTACGAAGTATTTGGAGGAGGAACCCGCCTTGCAATGCCAAAGACAATCTGCGCGCCGGACTCATCGTCATTGAAGCCTGGTTCAGGGGCTACTGAGGGAGTCCTGGATTAGGGGGTGTCCGGACAGCCGGACTATAACCTTTGGCCGGACTGTTGGACTATGAAGATACAAGATTGAAGACTTCGTCCCGTGTCCGGATGGGACTTTCCTTGGCATGGAAGGCAAGCTTGGAAATACGGATATGTAGATCTCCTTCCTTGTAACCGACTCTGTGTAACCCTAGCCCTCTCCGGTGTCTATATAAACCGGAGGGTTTAGTCCGTAGGACAACAACAATCATACCATAGGCTAGCTTCTAGGGTTTAGCCTCTCTGATCTCGTGGTAGATCTACTCTTGTACTACCCATATCATCAATATTAATCAAGCAGGAGTAGGGTTTTACCTCCATCGAGAGGTCCCGAACCTGGGTAAAACATCGTGTCCCTTGTCTCCTGCTACCATCCGCCTGGACACACAGTTCGGGACCCCCTACCCGAGATCCGCCAGTTTTGACACTGACAGCGGGATTTGTGCATTCCTTCAACGCAAACGGTTGTTTTGGATGACCCATGTGAAACCACGTACAAACTAAAAATCACTAGCAGTATCTAATTTTTGCAACTAAAATTCAGTAATTAAGCATAGATGGAGGCGAGGAGGCGTGTTTAGCCGGGCGTGCAGCAGGCGGCGCGGTACTATTCGATTTGACAAGGGTGGCGTAGTTCCCGATACGGCTTCAATGCAGACGAGGGAGAGGGTAGTTGTTCCCGAAATGTTGAACGACCAATGATGCATCCTCCTTCAATTAGCATCATGTGAATGCATGAGGGAAGTAATGGGAGGAGGACCGGGAAAAGAGGCGGCACGGTGTGAATGCAATGTAGTTTGCACTCATATAAAGGCGCCCCTCTATTCCAATGCATCTAGCACATCGTACGGACCTAAGCTTTTGCCTAAGCACCTACATTAATAAGCGCAAAAGTGCTCACTCCAGACCCATGGCGGCGATGTGCGCGAGCGGCCAGCGGCTATGCCAGATGGTCCATGACGCCGGCCTGCGGCATCGCACTGTGGACCGTCTCCACACAGTGTTGGCGACCGATTGGTGGATGGCTGCCGTCGACACCAGCTACGACTCTCGGTTGGACCAGATGATCGTTCGCACCACCAACAGGTTCATCGTCGTCAAGAAGCTCGCGGACGACATCGCTGTACTCCTCCAGCCCGTGCACCCGGGCTCCTCATTGCCTGCCACCCTAATCGGCCTCCATGGTCGGAACCTCTTTCAAGCACTGGTGGCCCTGCGACTGCCCGCCGACGGCACAAAGAATGTCCACCTGGAGGTCGCACTCGCCGCGAGGCACCTCGCCCTGCAAGAATCGGTCGACCTACACATCCATGGGCACGAGCAAATCGTGTACATAGGTATCTACAAGGCCAGTGAGGATGCTACGACGTTGGCCTTCTTCAGCCGGCTGGAAGCCTTGGATGCCTTTGCTGAGAAGCACCTTGACCTCGCGACAAAAGCCGCCGCTCCTTAGCCGCCGGTCGGTGGCCCGGCACACTGAGTTGAGGAGGAGATCATACGTTGATGGATGCATCTTTCTTCTTCCCTCCTATAACCACCACTGCGATCGCATCATCGTGGCCTTAATTCTTATTGTGTTATTGCATTCTCATTCCAGTCAATACAGACATGTGCGATCCCTTTGCTTAATTATATGCATCACTATAACTAGTACTCCATCCGTCAATTTATAAGTTGTGCTGCCAGTGTTTGGGGCCGGTGCACGACCATGCACGTTCGTGTGCATGCGGTTGCGCCGAGCGCGGCGCGACGATGCAGTTACCCGCTGCAAAAACTGCCATGCGAGGGACGTGGCATTGACCATTGGGCAGCAACAGTCGGTCATACGAGTGCCCAATAAAGGATGCAAACAGGGATCCTACAGTAGCAAGGAAAAGCTTCCCTACCGATAGCTCATCCAACAGAACTCCCAAGTTAAGTGTGCTGAGGCTGGAGTAGTCATCAGATGAGTGACCGGATGGGAAGTGGCCTCGATGTTAAATTAACTGATGTGATGAGTCACTGTAAACATAATTGCGTTGAATGTATATAGTGCTCCATCATATTAGTTGAATTAACCTCGAGGTCCTTGTTTTGTAATTTTTGACATTTTTTGTTTTTTGTACACATGTTGATTGGCTTGAAAAAAGTCTATCTCGTTACTTTTTGATCATTTTTGTTTTTTGAACACATGTTGATTGGCTTGAATGAAGGTCTATCCCGTTACCTTACGACATGTTTCCAAAACATGGACCTCGAGGTTAATTCAACTAATAGGACGGAGCACTATATACATTCAACGCAATTAAATGCTTTCCAAAAAAAGTGATATGATTTCTATGAAACTTATAAGTCATGTATGTCAAATTAACCTCTATGTACTTGTTCTCGAATTTACCTCCAGGCCTTTTTGCCGTGTATCACACACATCTTGTTAAGTTGAACCGTTTATGTTCTCTTCCCTAATCGAAAGCAGTTCATTCCACTGAACCGTATGCCGTATATCACACACACCTTGATTTGGCTAATCGTTTCTGGTGCTTTCCCTAATAGCAAACAGTTCATCAGAGCGAACTATATGTCGTATATCACACACATATTGATATGGCTGCCCGTTTCTATTGTTCTCTCTAACCGCAAATAGTTCGCCTGGATCAATCGTATGCCCTGCATCGCACATGCAACTAAAATCTGAACCGTGTTTGATGGCTCCGCCATCGCAAACGTTTTGCACCTTTTTGACGGTTGTTTACACCACCGTTTGCGATTATTGCATCACACACGGTAATGTCGAAGGGTCTCTGATCGTAGTGTCGCGTTAGTAGCAACCTGTAATAGTGACATAGTACTCGAACCCGTAGGGTCCGCACGCTTAGCGTTCGATGGCAATTTGTATTATATGAGTTATGTGATTCGGTGCCCGAATGTTATTCGGAGTCCCGGATGAGATCACGGACATGGCAAGGAGTCTTGAAATGGCCTAGAGGTAAAGATTTATATATAGGACGATAGTATTCGGACACTGGAAGTGTTCTGGGGTTACCGGGTACGTATCGGGTCACCGGAAGGGGTTCCGAGCTACCCCCGGCAAACTATATGGGCCTTATGGGCCAAGAGGGGAAACACACCAGACACAAATGGGCTGGTGCGCCCCCCCCATATGGGCTGGCCAAAGTGGAGAAGGAAAGGGGAAGGAGGAAAGGGAAAAGGGAATAGGATTGCCCCTTCCCCTTCTTCCCTTCCTACTCCGAATAGGAATAGGAAAGGGGGGAGGCATAATTGGGAGGTGCCCAAGTAGGATTCCTCCTACTTGGGGCGCCCCCTTGGCTGCCACTCCTACCCTCCAACCTATATATATATATATGAGGGGGGCCACAGCTGGAACACACAACAAACATTCTTAGCCGTGTGCGGCGCCCCCCTCCACAGTTTACGCTTCCGGTCATATTTACGTAGTGCTAGGTGAAGCCCTGCACGGATCACTTCACCATCACCATCACCACGCCGTCATGCTGACAAAACTCTCCCTTGATACTTTGCTGGATCAAGAGTTCGAGGGACGTCATCGAGATGAACGTGTGCAGAACTCGGAGGTGTCGTATGTTCGGTGCTTGATCGGCCGGAACAAGAAGAAGTTCGACTACATCAACTGCGTTGTCAAACGCTTCCGCTTTCGGTCTATGAGGGTACATGGACACACTCTCCCCCTCTTGTTCCTATGCATCTCCTAGATAGATCTTGCGTGAGCGTAGGATTTTTTTTAAAATTGCATGCTACGTTCCCCAACAGAAAGTGTTGGATAGGCCCATGTCGCTTGGAAGATCTTTCACATAAGCATTATCATTTATCTTCCTCGTGATAGAGAAGGTCCCATACCTTCGCTGCCTAAGTTTCCCCTTAACACTTAAAGGCAGCCTCTCTTTTCGAAGGTAAACCATCACCTTATCACCAACTTGAAATGATTTTGGCCTCCTTTTGCAATCAACAAGTTGTTTATATTTCTGATTTTGTGCTTCCAAAGCACCACGAATCTCTTCAAATAACTTAGTGTAATTATCAGCAAAGGACAATGCTGATTTTTAGTTTCCTTCTGATAGTAGGTTCACCAGGTCCACCACATGTGTTGGAACTTTAGTGTAGATAATGGAAAAAGGGCTCCTTCCTGTGGATCTATGCTTGGAGTTATTGTAGGAGAATGCTGCAAGAGATAAAGCCAAATCCCATTATCCCTTCCTTTCTCCATAATGCAATGGATCATATTACCCAAAAACTTGTTCACCGCTTCCATTTGTCCATCTGTTTGTGGATGAGCAGTGCTATAGAATTTCAATGAAGTGTTGAATCACTTCCATAAAGTGAGCCAAAATGCAGCAAGAAACTTGCTATCTCGGTGTGAGACGATGGACCTTGGTACTCCATGAAGTCTGACCACTTCTCAAAAGAACAGTTTTGCCACATGATGGGCAAAAGTTGTCTTGCGGCATGGGATGAAGTGAGCTGAGGGAGTCCTGGATTAGGGGCTATCCGGACAGCCGGACTATACCCTTTGGTCGGACTGTTGGACTATGAAGATACAAGATTGAAGACTTCGTCTCGTGTCCGGGTGGGACTCTCCTTGGCGTGGAAGGCAAGCTTGGCGATACGGATATGTAGATCTCCTCCCATTGTAACCGACTCTGTGTAACCCTAGCCCCCTCCGGTGTCTATAAAAACCGGAGGGTTTAGTCCGTAGGACAAGAACAATAATACCATAGGCTAGCTTCTAGGGTTTAGCCACAAAGATCTCGTGGTAGATCAACTCTTGTACTACTCATATCATCAAGATCAATCAAGCAGGAAGTAGGGTATTACCTCCATAGAGAGGGACCAAACCTGGGTAAACATCGTGTCCCCTGCCTCTTGTTACCATCCGCCTTAGACGCATAGTTCGGGACCCCCTACCCGAGATCTGCCGGTTTTGACACCGACATTGGTGCTTTCATTGAGAGTTCCACTGTGCCGTCGCCGTAAGGCTCGATGGCCCCTTCGATCATCAACAACGATGCGGTCCAGGGTGAGGTCTTCCTCCCCGGACAGGTCTTTGTATTCGGCGGCCTCACACTGCGGGTCAACTCGCTTGGCCATCTGGAGCAGATCGAGAGCTACACCCCTGGCCACCAGGTCAGATTTGGAAACTTGAATTACATTGCCGATATCCGCGTGATCTTCGATGGATTCGAGCCCATGCCGGGTGTGCCGCGTGATCATGACGAGCATGATTTAGCTCTGCCGTCGGACAGTGTGCGGGGAATCACGTCTGCAACCACTCTGGCCTTCCATCCGGAGCAGATCGCGTCATCCGAGGACGGGTGGATAGACCCCGCCTGGGAGGCCGCACCCTTAGCGGGGATAGAGCCGAATACTGACCTGACCCCTCACGAGAGCCGTGATGCCAAACCTATAGACTCATCTCCGGCCACGGACTCCGAACCGCCTGTGCCCGTACCTATCGAATCCGATTGGGCGCCGATCATGGAGTTCACCTCCGCGGATATCTTTCAGCACTCACCCCTTGGCAACGTACTGAGCTCGTTAAAGTCTCTCTCCCTATCAGGAGAACCTTGGCCGAACAATGTTCGGACAGGATGGGATGCGGATGACGAAGAATCTCACTCCCCACCAACCACCCACTTAGTAGCCACTGTCGATGATTTAACTGACATGCTCGACTTCGACTCCGAAGACATAGATGGTATGGACAACGATGCAGAGACCAATAGGAACCACCGCCAACAGGGCGCTGGACTTCCACTTCATCACATGACATATACATGGTGGATACACCCAAAGAAAATAATGACGAGGAGCGGAAGGATGCAGCCAAAGATAGCTCCCTCGACAAGCAATCAAAGCGGCGCTGTAGGCGCCGCTCCAAATCCCACTGAGGGAGTCCTAGATTAGGGGGTGTTCGGATAGCAAGACTATAACCTTTGGCCGGACTCCTGGACTATGAAGATACAAGATTGAACACTTTGTCCCGTGTCCGGATGGGACTTTCCTTGGCGTGGAAGGCAAGCTTGGCAATACGGATATGTAGATCTCCTTCCATTGTAACTGACTCTGTGTAACCCTAGCCCTCTCCGGTGTCTATATAAACCGAAGGGCTTTAGTCCGTAGGAGGAACAATAATCATACCATAGGCTAGCTTCTAGGGTTTAGCCTCTCTGATCTCGTGGTAGATCTACTCTTGTACTACCTATATCATCAATATTAATCAAGCAGGAGTAGGGTTTTACCTCCATCGAGAGGGCCCGAACCTGGGTAAAAACATCGTGTCCCTTGTCTCCTATTACCATCCGCCTAGACGCACAGTTCGGGACCCCCTACCCGAGATCCGCCGGTTTTGACACCGACATTGGTGCTTTCATTGAGAGTTCCTCTGTGTTGTCGTCGTTAGGCTTGATGGCTCCTTCGACCATCATTGGCGATGCAGTCCAGGGTGGGACTTTTCTCCCCGGACAGATCTTTGTATTCGGCGGCTTTGCATTGCGGGGCAATTCGTTTGGCCATCTGGAGCAGATGGAAAGCTACGCCCCTGGCCATCAGGTCAGATTTGGAACTTTGGACTACACGGCTGACATCCGCGGAGACTTGATCTTCGACGGATTCGAGCTGCAGCCGGGTGCGCCGCACTGTCACAATGGGTATGATTTGACTCTACCGCCGAACAGTGCCCTGGAGGCCACGCCCGCATCCGCTCCGACCCTCAGCTCGGAGCCAACTACGCTAATCGAGGAGGCTAGACCCCGCCGCCGGGGCTGTAGTCTCAATGGCGATCGAGCCGGACACCAGCCTTATCCTCTACGAAGCCCGTGACTCCAAAGTGCCGGACTCTTCTCCAGACTCCGAACCCTCCGCACCCCTTCCAATCGAATCTGATTGGGCGCCTGTCATGGAATTCACCGCCGCAGATATCTTTCAGCACTCACCCTTCGGCGACATCCTGAATTCACGAAGGTCTCTCTCTTTGTCAGGAGAGTCCTGGACGGATTATGACCGGCAGGATTGGGATGCGGACGACGAAGAAATTCGACGCCTACCCACCACCCACTTCGTAGCCACTGTCGATGATTTAACTGACATGCTAGATTTTGACTCTGAAGACATCGACGGTATGGACGACGATGCAGGAGACGAACAGGAACCAGTGCCTATAGGGCACTGGACAGCCACCCCATCCTACGACGTATACATGGTGGACACACCCAAAGGAAACGACGACGAGGAATGGGAGGACGCAACGAAGGATCGTTCCTTGGAAAAGCAGTCAAAGCGGCGGCGTAAGCGCCGCCCCAAGCCCCGCCTCGATAGAGCCACAGAGCAGGGCGAGCCGGCGGACAATGAAATCGAGCGGCCGTCCGAACAAGGCAACTTGGATAGACAAACCGCACAACCCGTCCCCGGCGAAGATAACAGTCCAGACGACCTCACGCCGGACAAGTTCCTGGAGCAGAAGAACCTCCACAAAAGGCTCATCGCCACCGCGCGTAGCCTGAAAAAGCAGAAGCGGAAGCTCAAAACTACGGAAGATGCACTCAGAATCAGATGGAGCAAAGTACTCAACTCCACAGATAGATATGGCAACAGTCGCCATACAAAAAGCTACCCGAAGCGAAAGCTACTGCCTAAACTTGATGAGGAGGCCTTACAGCCCCCGCAATCAAAAAGGAAAGCAACCAACCGATCGGATAAACGACCTCATGGCCGAAATAGAACGGCAAACAATGCCGCACTCAAGCCAGCACGCGATCCACGCGAGGATTCGCACCAAAAAAATGGCCCAGCCAGATCTATCTACGGGCCAAGAAAGCAAGCTCTAGCAAGCAATTCAGCACAGCATATATCCGAAGACAATGACACAACCAAATACAGGGGTGCCGCACACCCCCTATGTTTCACCGACGAGGTGCTGGGCTATGAATTCCCATAGGGATTCAAACCCATAAACATAGAGGCATATGATGGAACAACAGACCCTGGAGTCTGGATTGAGGACTATATCCTGCATATACACATGGCCAGAGGAGACGACCTCCACGCCATAAAATACCTACCCCTCAAGCTCAAAGGGTCAGCCCGGCATTGGCTTAAAAGCCTTCCTGAAAACACCATTAGAAGCTGGGAAGAGCTCGAGGACGCTTTTCGGGCAAATTTTCAAGGGACTTATGTCTGACCACCGGATGTAGACGATTTAAGTCATATAACTCAACAACCCGTGAGTCAGCCCGGAGGCTCTGGAACAGATTTCTTACTAAAAAGAACCAGATAGTCGACTGTCCGGACGCCGAAGCCTTAGCAGCCTTCAAGCACAGCGTCCGAGACAAATGGCTCGCCCAACACCTCGGTCAAGAAAAGCCAAGAACAATGGCCACATTAACAAGCCTCATGAATCGCTTTTGCGCGGGAGAGGACAGCTGGTTGGCAAGACGCGGCACCAGCGACCCAAGTACGTCCGAAGTCAGGGATGGAAACAGGAAGCCACATCGCAGCAAAGACCAGCGCCGGAATAAGGGAAACAGTCCGAAGAGCACGGCAGTTAACGCCGGATTCAAAAGCTCTCGGCAGGGTAAGCAGAAGCTGCCCCTCAAGGATAACAGGGACGAACTGTCCAACTTAAATAAAATCCTGGACAAGATATGTCAAATCCACAACACCCCTGGGAGGCCTGCAAACCATACCCACAGAGAATGTTGGGTCTTCAAGCAATCCGGCAAACTCAGTGCCGAACACAAGGGCCTGGATACTCCAAGTGAGGACGATGATGAATCCCACAAACAGAGCATGGGGAAACAAAAGAATTTCCCACAAGAAGTTAAAACAGTAAATTTACATCACGTGACAAAAGGGAAAGACGAAGTGGCACCTATAGAGACATGCGCCATACGGCCTATCTCAAAGGAGTATCACCACTGATTGTTAAAATCGATCACCTTCGACCATCAGGAATACTCCGGAAGTATCCGGCACACAGGCTGGGCTGCCTTGGTATTAGATCTGATAATTGACGGATTCCACTTTACACGAGTCCTGATGGACGGCGGCAGTGGTTTAAACCTGCTATATCAGGACACAGTCCGCCAAATGGGGATGGAGCCAACAAAAATTTGCCATAGCAACACTTCCTTTAAAGGAGTAGCACCAGGCCCAGATGCCCATTGCATGGGTTCCCTCTTACTAGAAGTTATGTTCGGCTCTCCCGATAACTTCCGTAGCGAGATGCTGACCTTCCACATCGCCCCATTTTCAAGTGGCTATCAAGCACTACTGGGAGGCGAAGCGTTCGCATGCTTCAACGCAATACCACAATATGCACCTCTCACGCTTAAGATGCCCGGTCCACGGGGCATCATGTCACTAAAGGGAAATATAGAGTGTTTCTCTCGCGCGGAGGACTGTACGGCTGCCTTGATAGCCACACATTAAAACGGCTTCACCAATCAAAGCACCTAAACATGTCGTTAAGACCACGGACTTGGCTAGGCAAGTCTGGCGTAAAAATGCCATTGATAAAAGCTTAATAACCGCATACCCCTGTATGAGGGGCTCCGCGCATGTAAAACAAGAGACAATAAGGCTCAACTTTACCTATTTTTGAATTATACTTTGTTTATTTAGTATAACGTACATTTCGTACGACCTTTTTCAACTAAAGTTCCTCTCTTTTTTAGATGAACACCATGCTATACCCGTCCAGGACACGACACAACAAAGACACAGGCGCAGACGTGCAGCAGGGACCCGTTCCAAGGATTCTTTTTAGATTAAGACCCTGCATAAACCTTTTTTACTGTCTTTTGTTGATACACATCCCCCGGATTTTCAGTATAGTCGAGGAGGAGACTGGCGTCTTGGCATGTGACCACGTCAGAATTTTGTGCGTAGCTGGACACCAGGGGCTTATTACCAACGACACTGTTCAGCCCATTTTCCTAAAGACCGAACACCTTAGGGAGTGTTCAGCGTCGCGAGTATGGCCTTATATGCATCAGCTCAGAATCATGTCTTTGGTCAAATGTTGGTTTGCCCGGCTCCTGTGTTTTGCTGCCTTACGTTCTGCTCTATAGGCTAAGACGGCACCAGGAGAACTACTGCGATTGTGCCCCGGTTCAGCCAGGCGAGCACCTCAGTAGAGAAAGCCGAAAACTGACTGTCATGATATAGCGTGAGACTGGTCAACCACTCGATGACCCATCGGAATCTTCGGGATTCCTCCGCATTAACGAAGGGCCGTTTCTCGGCCAGGCACAGACGCGCCCCGAATTCGGGCAAGCGCGGTGCCACCAGGGGCTATATAGTAGCTCCACAGTCAAACTCCTATGGCTAAGTGAAAGTGATAAAGCATTATAGTCTGGTTGTCTAGTTCGCTGCGCTACCACCTCCTTAATGGGCCAAGACGTTGGATCAAGTGTGATGATGCGCCTTTTGCGAACAACCCCGCATTATATGCGTGGGGGCTGAAGCCAATGACTGCAATCTTTCAGGTTATATATACATATACGTAAACAGCCGCACAGGAGGCATTATAATTCTTGCAAGCACAAGTATAAAAAGCTTCTACATTTCAGCAAAATATTGTTTTCATTAAAAATACATGTTATTCGAACATAATATCCTTCGAGCACTGCGTCTCGATTAAACGAGCGCCCTCCAGGACTTCTTGAAAATAGTGCTTGGCAGGTATTCGGCTTTCACCCGAATCTTGGGCTGCAACAGCGGTGGCCTCCATCTCCGCCCAGTATGTCTTGACACGGGCAAGGGCCATTTGCGCACCCTCCACACACGCTGACCTCTTCATCGCGTTGATATACGGCACCACACCAAGGAACTGCTGCACCAAGCTAAAATAGTTGTTCGGCTTTGGCCTTTTCGGCCACAGATGATCCACGACATTGTCACAGGCCTAGCATTGGCCTTGCTTGTCTTTGCATCATCATCTTGCATCATGTTTAAATTTCTCGGAAACTTGAAATGGGGACTGACCAAACCCTAGCACCAAATGAATTCAAATAGGCTCAAATAAAATCACTCCCAATAAACCCAAAGTGACTTCAGGAAAAGTCCATCATTTTTTTTAAATTGGTGAAAACCTCTGACAAAATTTGGTGCATATTTTCCCCAGGTCATTTTAAGTTTTTGGATTAAATCATAAGTATTTGAATTGGAGCATTTAATGGCTATAAATATTTTAAATGCTTCAATAATTCTGAAAGCATTTGAGGGTTGTTAGTAAACATTTTAAAAGTGCCCACAAATTTTCTCAGGAGTTTCAAAAATGGTTTAGTATTATTACTAAATCAAAACAAATAGCAAAAACTAGAAAAACAAAACAGAATTAGAAAGAACAGGAAAGGAAAGAAACATTACCTGTCCAGCCCAGCTGGCCCAACACTGTAGTTGGCCCAGCCCAGCCGCCGCACCATCTGCAACCTCCTGCCAGTAGGCAGGAGGGCGTGTGCTCGCCACGCGCGTGCCACCTCCACCCTGCCTGGCTGCTCCCTTGTCACCTTGGACGCCTCCCGTGACGCCACGCAGCCCTCTCGACCCTCTCTCACTCTCCCCCGACCTCGCCCCCTCCTTTGTCCTGCTCCTCTCTCCACCGAACGGAGTCGTCACCACCGTCGCCGTTCGTCGTGGCCACCGTGCTCCCCTCGCCTCGCCGACGCGCCAAGAAGCCCCGCCTCGTCCCCCTCTTCCTCCTCACCAAGACGGAAGGCGCCGGAAGCCCTGCATGCCGCCAGCTCCGCCGTTCCCCTCCTCGGCCACCGAGGATTGCCGCCGTCGATTTGCCGCCATCTCCGCCTCCCCGAGCTTGCTGAGACCGTCTCCGACCCCGCTGTGAGCTCCACCTTCTTCTCCCCTGCTCCCCGTGCCAGAAAATGCCCAACACTTCTAAAATTCATAGAAAATCAACCGTAGCTCCAAATGAAACAAGTTATATATGAAAAATGATCAGAAAAATTCAATCTATCCATCTGCACTGGTTTCATGCATGATAAAGCAACTTAAATCTGTTGTTTATATCAAAACATGATAAGGCACTATTTAAATTCATAATTTGAGTTTGGGATTGAACCTTTGGTTCAAAATGACCCAAACCCATCTGGTTGTAGTTGCATTAGGCCAACGCACTCATATTACCATGTCATGAGCATGAATCATATGTTGCATTGCATTGATTGTGTTTCTTTCTCAGTTGCCGGTATTGCCCCCTCTCGATAGACGCGTTCCGACGATGAGTTCGATGACACCGATGAAGAGCTATACTATCTTCAGAAGTGCCAGGCAAGCAAAACCCCCTTGTTCATTCCGATATAATGCCACTCTCTCGCTCCTGCTCTCTTTTACTGCATTAGGACAATAACGATTCAACTGTTACATGCTGCGGTAGTTGAACCCCTTTCCTCTGCATGACCTGTCATTGCCACAGTAAATAGATGAAACCCACTAGCATGAGTAGGAGTTGTTTGAGCCCTGATGTGCCTACTCATTCATGCTTGTTGTCATGCATGCTACTGCTTAGAGTTGAGTCAGGTCTGGTTCATCGCAGATGAATTGGAATGTGGTGAACATGTCCTACTGTTGAGAGCTAAGTGTGTGAACACGATTTGGTAAAGGTAGCGGTGAGAGGCCATGTAGGAGTACATGGTGGGTTGTCTCATTGAAACCATCCTCAGGAACTGAGTTCTGTGTTTGTGATCCATGAACAGTTACTACCACACATTGGAATGCTTAAGTGCCCCTCTCGACTTATTAATCAACCTGATCTCTGTCCAGGAGTTGCAACTAGTTTCTGGTATTTGTAGGTAGTGCTAGTAGTCTACTAAGTGGCACCCGGTACAGGTGGGCTTGGGACAGACTAGGCACAGTGGCACGGTGTACCAAGTGGCACCCGGTTGGTGGGCTTGGGAACCCTGCTCACATCGTTTGGGGCCGTGAGCGACACCCCAGCCGGATCTCCTTGCGGATGGAACCCGAATAGGCGATAAACCTGGACTAGAGACTTGTGTGGTTAGTCAGGTCGTGGCCAACTCCCTCGCCAGGCTTCCGCTTGAAGGTTGCCGAGATACACGATGTGTACATGGTGGTAAGTGGCGAGAGCGTGTGTGAAGAAGTACACCCCCGTAGGGTCAACATCATCTATTCGAATAGCCGTGTCCGCTAAAAAGGACTTCTGGGTTGCATGTATAGTTCATAGACAAGTGAAAGTGGATACTCTAAAATGCGCAAGATAAGCGTGAGTGCTATGGATGGCGTTTTCGTAGGGAGACGGGAGCGGATCCATAGTGGTCTATTGATATGGTGAATATGTGGACTCGTGTGCTCCACCTCAAAAGAGTTACTTGCAGTCATAGTTAGGATAGCCACTGAGTCAAAGCTGGCTTGCTGCAGTGAAACTCCATCACCCCCTTTGTTGATACTGATGCATATGTAGCTAGTTCTGATGTAAGTCTTGCTGGGTACATTTGTACTCACGTTTGCCTATTTTATGTTTTGCAGAGAGACGTCAGTCTCGCTAGTAGTTCCGTGTGGACTTCGACGTTTAGCTCGATACCTCAGCTACGATCTTGTGCCCTCGGCAAGATCTGGTAGATAGTCAGGCTTCTCAGCCTTTTTCATTTGTAGATGTCTATACTCAGACATGTTAAGCTTCCGCATGTGCTTTGACTTGTATGCTCTGAATGTTGGGTCATGAGACTCATGTTTGTAATATCTGGCTCCTCAGAGCCTATTGAATAAATACTTGAGTCATAGAGTTATGTTGTGATGCCTTGTTGTATTTACACATATCGAGCATATTGTGTGTATGATTGAAATGCTTGGTATGTGTGGGATCAAACAATCTAGTTGTTCATCCTTGGCAGCCTCTCTTATGGGGAAATGTAGTCTAGTGCTTCCATGAGCCATAGTAGTCCGCTACATCCCGGTTCACCGGAGTCGTGCTAGCCCAGCACTACTGCTCAGGACACTTGACTGGCCAGCATGTGATTCACTTCGTTCTTGTGTCTGTCCCTTTGGGGAAATGTCACGCGGTGACATCCGGAGTCCTGCCTAGCCTGTTACAGCCCGGGTTCCCGAAGTCCTATTAGCCCAGTGCTACAGCCCGGATTCACACACTGCTGACCGACATGCTCGATGTGATTCATGTATGCCTGTCCCCACGGGTTAGTGCCGCTTTGGGTTCACGACTAGCCATGTCGGCCCAGGTTCTCTGTCATATGGATGCTAGCGACACTATCATATACGTGAGCCAAAAGGCGCAAACGGTCCCGGGCCATGGTAAGACGACACCCGTGGGAATACCGTGCGTGAGGCCGCAAAGTTATATGAGGTGTTACCGGCTAGATCAATGTGACTTGGAATCGGGGTCCTGACAGCTTTGGTATCAGAGCCTGACTGCCTGTAGGAGTACCAAGCCAAACTGGTCGAAGTTGTGTCTAGAAATGCTTTAGTTATGTAGGGGAATTGATTGTGGAAGGGAATGTAAGGCTCTTTTTACTCTTTTACCTTATGGCCTTCTGATCTGAGTCATCCTCTTCTCTTCTACGGGGATTAAGAACTAGGCCTTCCCATCTATCTATTAGGATGACGAGTTACTTTGATAGAGACTTATAGGATTGTTGGTTCCAGGCCTCAGTTCAGTTTCTACTACTTCTGTATGTTGATAGTTGGTCTCGAACCTTGATATTGTGCTTGTGAGTGGTTATGCCACCATTTTTGCAGGATGTCTCAAATCTTTTTGAGCATTTGCCGTTATGTTGTCCGAGTCATCCCAGGTTTGTAATTAGTCTGATGCATTTGCAATTCCCTTCTTCCCATCCCGATGTCCTTTGGGCCAGATTAAGCACACTAATTGGTGAGTTGAGGTACTCTGTTGCATCGACATATATGTTGGAGCTATTACTATGACCCTAGGCATCTTAGAGAACCACCCATAACCTAGCCATGCTTTATATTCCCAGTGTGATGATTCTGGCCACCATTCTCGAGAGCATCCCGTGATGCTACTTAGTAGTAGGTATTCTACTCCTGGGTTCTGAACCCGAGATTCACCCTACTTACTTCATGTTGATAGTGTTCCTAGTTCCTTTAGGATATTAGTAACCTTTGCATTAGTCCTCGAGGTCCGTGGTAGTTCCTTCTTCCAAATACTACGTACAGCTTATGGCAGAAGTTCTTTGAACCAAAAGATCACAACCAAAGTGCTCTTGATGAGTTCTCCATTCTGCATTGTGAATCTGCCAGTCCTACCTTTCTGCATGGGTTGTCCGGAAGAAATGTTGAGCTTTGCTCGACATACTATTCTACGCATCCACAACTCAGAAAATCATACTCCCTCCGTTCCAAAATATAGCGTGTCCTCGGTGCTTCAACTTTGACCATTAATTTAACCAACGAGACCGACTGCGGCGGGAGAAAAAAGTATACCATTGAATTCATATTCAAAAGAAGTTTTCAATTATATAATTTTTTATACCACCGCAGTCGGTCTCGTTGGTTAAATTTATGATCAAAGTTGAACCTCGAAAAGCGTGGGTGCACTATATTTTCGAACGGAGGGAGTATGTTCTTTTGAGTTGTCCCTCTTTAGTTGTATTCTGGCCCTCGTGTATCATTTGATAGTTAGGAGTATTTGTGCACCCTTGCTCATCGATGCCTTTTACTCTTATGGTCCGCCAAGCCATTCTACTCCGGAATGACTAGGACAAACAAACTCCAGCACCTCATCCATATGTAGGATTCGGTCAAAGCAGTTGTATTCCGCAGATCAAATGCAATCAAGCTTTTGATTTTGTTCTACCCTGAAGTATTACCCACTTTATGCCAGGAACGTCATGAGAATTGCACCTTCTCTTATGAATTCTTGATGCAGTGATACTTCTTGCCATCATTGTTCATTCCTTGGTTCCGTGTTATTGTAACTGGAATGCCGACAAGTGTACTGTGATGTGCGAAATTGATACTCCTAGCAACCTCGTTGCTTGGTCGTTAATGGTCAATATTCTCATTCTTAGCGTGTTGGTTATCGAATCACTATTCTAGGATTGATCGTGCTACCTTGTCCTTATTTCGGGTGCACTTTTTGATCAATGAGTTAGGATTGTGTCAATCCCTCACTCTTTTGCTCATATCATCTTGCCCTAAAAAGCAAGGTTGTTCTCGAGCTTAGTAACATATCGGTGGTTCGTGATTTTCCGGATATCTTCGCGGAGGTATCACCAGGTCGTCCCCTGACCGATATGTTGAGTTTGTGATCAAGTTGGTTTTCCAATAAACCACTCTTTCTCCAAGAATCTGTGTTGGATACCCCTGAGCTAGTTGGTTAAGCCAAACAACAACTTGGAGAGTTCGAAGATAAAAGCTTACCTAACTTAGTTCATCTAAAGGGATATCTTGTTTTGTGTGTGTGTTGAAGAAAGATGATGTATTCATCGATTGACCCTCATGATCAATTGTTGGATCTATTGTCTTGTCCAAACTTTGATTTGAGTGTGGGATATTCTCAAATCAAATCAGAACCAATGATATTCATAGTGTTGTCGTACTCGTGGTTGATCCCTCAAGCATACAACATTACATCTTTTGGTCTGACCAATGCTAACATCGTGTTCACTAAATTGTGGAATTCCATCTATATGGAAGCCTTGATGACTTGTTGTTGAGCCCATCAGCAGCATTTTATCTTCCCCATGATTCATGTTGAACATTAAGCTAGTGTTGGAAACTTTGTAAACAATGCCTTCGAGTCCCGTCCCTGAGGTATATGTTTGGATGAGAGAAGTAACTTCCTCTAATTCACGTGTATCTGATGTAAGTTGCCACCGTGAATTCGAGAAAGTTTGTTTTTGCTTCCTTTGGAATCATCCCAAGTCAGCCATGCACGTGCAAAGTATTCTGTGGTTTGTTAGACTGATCATCTTTGTTCCATATGAATTCCGTAGCACACCAATCCACTGATTGATTTGTTCAAGAAAAAGGAGTCTGTTGTGCCAATACTAGTTCATGCACAAGATTCCAATATCCTCGAATATGGTTCCCCACCTGAACTCGGCAGTGTTTTATTATAAGACTACTACGTGATCATGCTTGTCTGGGACAGTGTGTTCACATGTATGTAGCAGAACCAGCTCATGTTTTGGAGCTTGCTATCGTAGTTCATTTCCCGAGAATCTCGCAACGTCATCTCGTCGGTTTGTTTTGCAAACTTTCCTCTCCAGACATGCTGTCTAAAATATCCCGTTACCAACAAGATCTGAATCTCAAGCAGATATGATGGTTGGGTCATTCCCTATATTTGCATTTTGTTCCTAGCTTGCACCCGCCATTGTGGTAGTATACCATGGGTCCCTTCCATTTCTTATGATAAGCAGAAATCATCCATCGGGTTGTCTTCAACAAGGTAGTCCACATCATCCATTCGAACTTCGCCAAATGATCGATTGTGATTGCCTTAGGCGGGTATAAAGAGTTTCAATGATCTATGTACCAAAAGTAATTATTTTGCCACTTAAGGGAATAATTCCACGAGACACCTTTCCTGAGGTACCCCGTTATGGATTCATGGCAATTTTTCCTCGCTACTTTGAAACCCTCGTCAAATTGTTTCTTCCATCCCTCCTGATGCATGTTTTGCCTCTCAGCTCCAGAGATGTTTCTATCTATCATTCCATGAGTTGATCTTGTGATCATTAATATGATACTAAGTTGCTCGAACCTCAGGAAGATCGATTCTTCTTAAATCCTCCCTTTCTACTCGTTGTCATGTTGGATGTAGTTCTCAAAGCAAGACGTCGAGATCAAGATGATGCAATGAATCAACATCCTCGAGAAAGACATCTGGATCGTGAAGATTGTGCTAGCTTTGTATCCCCTCTGTCTTCTTACCTCATGTCTTGAATCTCGGGACGAGATTCTTGTTTAGTGGGGGTGAGTTGTCACAACCCTAGCATTGGTCTTGCTTGTCTTTGCATCATCATCTTGTATCATGTTTAAATTTCTCGGAAACTTGAAATGGGGACTGACCAAACCCTAGCACCAAATGAATTCAAATAGGCTCAAATAAAATCACTTCCAATAAACCCAAAGTGACTTCAGGAAAAGTCCATCATCTTTTTGAAATTGGTGAAAACCTCTAACAAAAATTGGTGCATATTATCCCCAGGTTATTTCAGGTTTTTGGATTAAATCATAAGTATTTGAATTGGAGCATTTAATGCCTATAAATATTTTAAATGCTTCAATAATTCTGAAAGCATTTAAGGGCTGTTAGTAAACATTTTAAAAGTGCCCACAAATTTTCTCAGGAGTTTTAAAAATGGTTTAGTATTATTACTAAATCAAAACAAATAGCAAAAACTAGAAGAACAGAACCGAATCAGAAAGACCAGGAAAGGACAGAAACCTTACCTGTCCAGCCCAGCCATCCCAACACTATAGTTGGCCCACCCCAGCCGCCGCACCGTCTACAACCTCCTGCCAGTAGGCAGGAGGGCGTGTGCTCGCCGCGCGCGTGCCACCTCCACCCTGCCTGGCTACCCCCTTGTCTCCCTGGACGCCTCCCGCGATGCCACGCAGCCCTCTCGACCCTCTGTCACTCTCCCCCGACCTCGTCGCCTCCTCTGTCCCGCTCCTCTCTCCACCGAACGGAGCCGTCGCCACCGTCGCCGTTCGTCGCGGCCACCGTGCTCCCCTCGCCTCGCCGACGCGCCAAGAAGCCCCACCTCGTCCCCCTCTTCCTCCTCACCAAGACGGAAGGCGCCGGAAGCCCTGGATGCCGCCAACTCCGTCGTTCCCCTCCTCGGACACCGAGGATCGCCGCCGTCGATTTGCCACCGTCTCCGCCTCCCTGAGCTTGCTGAGACCGTCTCCGACCCCGCTGTGAGCTCCACCTTCTTCTCCCCTGCTCCCCGTGCCCGTACGCACCCGCTAGCCGCCCGAGTCACCGGAGCTTTGAGCTCCCCGCCGCCAGCCATGTCGCCACCGCAGCCACGCCTACGGAAACTCGCAACCGAGCACGTCGTCGTGGTGAGTGTCACAGCCCTAGAATTGTTTGTAATTAGTTGCATCAGCATCCATGCATCATGTTTAAATTCCACTTAAATTTGAATTGGGGAAAGTGGTAACCCTTAGAAATCAGTTCAAAATAATCAACTTTAAAATCTTCTCAAATGAGTCCAAGAAAATGTTTCTGTTATTCTATAAAAATATTGGCTAGAGGTAAAATTCAAACCAATATTTTTAGGAACTCGGAAACATTTATTTTGGCCATTTGAATTAATCCAATAACTATTTGCTTTGGATTTATATTTAATATATATTAAATATAACTCCAATAATTCTGGAAGTTTGTGAGTGGCTTTGTGTACATTTTAGCAAGCCATATAATAACCTACAGAATTTATTAAAATAATTTAGTGCCTAAACTAAATCAAAACAAACAGAACAAAATAGAAAACAGAAACAATTTAGAAAAGAGAGAGAGAACACCTACCTGGGCCACCTACCTGGCCTGGCACTGTGCTGGCCCAGCACTGTTGGCCGAGGCCAGTCACCTGCTACCTCCCGCCAGGCAGGCAGGGAGCTGCGTGTCACGCACGCTCGGCCGTGGCCACCTCCTGCTTGCCGCTCCCTCGATCTGATCCGCGCCTGGAGACGCCCCTGACCTTCTCTCGCCTTCCCCTCCTCCCTCTGCCTCGCTCCCCTCCTCCACAGCTCGACTCCGAGCACCACCCGAGAGCCACCATCATCGCCGTTCGTCACCCGCGTGGCTAGAGACGCCGCCTCGCCGCAGGACCATGCCTAGACGACCGGCCCTGCTCCATTTCATGTCCCCGCGGACTCTCGGGATAAGGGAAGCGCCACACCGTCGCCATCACGCCGTCTTCAACCTCGGTACCCGCCGGTCGGCATCGCCGATTCGCCGCCTTCGTCGCGCCCCCGAGGCCACTGACCATCCCTGCGTGCTCCTTGTGAGCTCATGATCTTCCCCCTCTACTTCCCCCCTCCGTTCCTGTTTGCTAGCACGTCCCGCCGACGCTGTAGCTCCGACCACCGCTAACCTCGCCGCCGCCGCCGCAACGGTCCATCCCCGGCAGCCCCGCGGCCTCCCTAGATGCGCACGGGCCTGGGCTTCCCCCTAATGCCCCCAGCGCGCCCAGCCGCTGTGCTATGTGGTTGCCGTCGTTAAGCCGCCGGCTTACCACACCATTAGGGCCTAACCACATCGCTAATTACACACCGTAGTCACTGACAGCGGGCCCCAGCAGCTGGTCAAATCCTAGTCAACGCGGGGTTTAAAACCCGCTTAGCTTCTGTAACACTGGCATGGGGGACCCGCACGTCAGATTTGACTTCGTTGACTGCTGATGCAGTGCTGACCTAAGGCTGGCGTCATATTAGCTTTTCTGGATTTAAAATAAATCTAAATGATTTGTTTATTTCAGAAAATACCCCAAACTTCTAAAATTCATAGAAAATAATCTATAACTCCAATGGAAAAGATTTATATATGAAAAATGATCAGAAAAATCCAAAGAATTTGAATATGGCATTATCATGCATGTTAGAACAATTTATGGCTACTGTTTAACACAAATCGATGAATAGCATTTAAATAACCACATGTGGAGTGTGAATTTGAACCTTGGGTTCAAACCAACTTCATTTAATTATGTTGCTAGTTGCATTAGCTCAATGAACATCATATTTCCATGTAATGATCATGCATCATATTGTTGCATGGCATTGATTGTGTTTCTCCTTTGTTTGTCGGTGGTTGTTCCCTCTCGATAGACATGTTCCGACGATGTGATCGATGACACCAATGAAGAGCTATACTATCTTCACAAGTGCCAGGCAAGCAAACCCGCCTTGTTCATTTCGATACAATCTCACTCTCTCGCTCCTGCTCTCTTTTACTGCATTAGGACAACAACGATTCAATGTTACATGCTGCGGTAGTTGAACCCCTTTCCTCTGCATAACCTGTCATTGCCACAGTAAATAGATGAAACCCACTAGCATGAGTAGGAGTTGTTTGAGCCCTGATGTGCCTACCCGTTCATGCTTGTTGTCATGCCTGCTACTGCTTAGAGTTGAGTCGGGTCTGATTCATCGGGAATTAATTGGAATGTGGTGAACATGTCCTACTGTTGAGAGCTAAGTGTGTGAACACGATTTGGTAAAGGTAGCGGTGAGAGGCCATGTAGGAGTACATGGTGGGTTGTCTCATTGCAGCCGTCCTCAGGAAATGAGTTCTGTGTTTGTGATCCATGAACAGTTACTACCACACATTGGGCTCCGGGCGCTCCAAGCTCTCTCGACTTATTAATCAACCTGATCTCTGTCCAGGAGTTGCAACTAGTTTCTGGTGTTTGTAGGTAGTGTTAGTAGTCTACCAAGTGGCACCCAGTACAGGTGGGCTTGGGACAGACTAGGCACAGTGGCACGGTGTACCAAGTGGCACCCGGTTGGTGGGCTTGGGAACCCTGCTCACATCGTTTAGGGCCGTGAGCGACACCCCGGCCGGATCTCCTTGCGGATGGAACCCGAATAGGCGATAAACCTGGACGAGAGACTTGTGTGGTTAGTCAGGTCGCGGCCGACTCCCTCGCCCGGCTTCCGCTTGAAGGTTGCCGAGGTACATGACGTGTACAGGGCGATAAGTGGCGAGAGCGTGTGTGAAGAAGTACACCCCTGCAGGGTTATCATTATCTATTCGAATAGCCGGATTCCTCGGATATGGAAACTTGGACCCCTTGCATAGTTCATCGACAAGTGAAAGTGGATACTCTAAAACACGCAAGATAAGCGTGAGTGCCATGGACGGCGTTCTCGTAGGGAGACGGGAGCAGATCCATAGTGGTGTATTGATATGGTGAATATGTGGACTCGTGTGCGCCACCTCAAAAGAGTTACTTGCAGTCGTAGTTCAGGATAGCCACCGAGTCAAAGCTGGCTTGCTGCAGTCAAACTCCACCACCCCCTTTATTGATACCGATGCATATGTAGCTAGTTCTGATGTAAGTCTTGCTGGGTACATTTGTACTCATGTTTGCCTATTTTATGTTTTGCAGAGAGACGTCAGTCTCGCTAGTAGTTCCGCATGGAATTGGACGTTTATCTTGTTACCTCAGCTACGATCTTGTGCCCTCGGCAGGATCTCGTAGATAGTCAGGCTTCTCAGCCTTTTTCATTTGTAGATGTCTGTACTCAGACATGTTAAGCTTCCGCATGTGCTTTGACTTGTATGCTCTGAATGTTGGGTCATGAGACCCATGTTTGTAATATCTCGCTCCTCGGAGCCTAATGAATAAATACTTGAGTCGTAGAGTTATGTTGTGATGCCATGTTGTATTTACGCATATCGAGCATATTGTGTGTATGATTGAAATGCTTGGTATGTGTGGGATCCGACACTTTGGTTGTTTATCCTTGGCAACCTCTCTTATGGGGAAATGTAGTCTAGTGCTTCCTTGAGCCATAGTAGTCCGCTACAGCCCGGTTCACCGGAGTCCTGCTAGCCCAGCACTACTGCTCAGGACACTTGACTGGCCGGCATGTGTTTCACTTTGTTCCTGTGTCTGTCCCTTCGGGGAAATGTCACGCGGTGACATTCGGAGTCCTGCCTAGCCTGCTACAGCCCGGGTTACCGGAGTCCTGTTAGCCCAGTGCTACAGCCCGGATTCACACGCTGTTGACCGACATGCTCAAGGTTGATTCATGTATGCCTGTCCCCATGGGTTAGTGCCGCTTTGGGTTCACGACTAGCCATGTCGGGCCGGGTTCTTTGTCATATGGATGCTAGCGACACTATCATATACGTGAGCCAAAAGGCGCAAACGGTCCCGGGCCAGGTAAGGTGGAACCCATGGGAATACCGTGCGTGAGGCCGCAAAGTTATATGATGTGTTACATGCTAGATCAGTGTGACTTAGGATCGGGGCCCTGACAGTCAGTGCGTCCCCAGGAGAAGAACACGACCAACCCCGACCTCTACCGTGCACCGCAGCCCCCTAGCCGCTCGAGGCCAAGCTCCGGTCGCCACCTCGCTCGCCACCGCCGACGCCACAGCCCACCCGAGCACCTGCCACTGCCACCGTTCGAAGCGCCGCAACAGTAGCTCTCCAACCCACCCACCCGCGCAAGCTCTAGCTGCCGGAAATGGCCGGCCGGTGATCGCCGCCGTGCACTGCTTAGCGCCGGCGATTAGTTGCCGGCTAAACCCCGTTGTTAGCACTATTTAAACCCCCCCCCCTCTAATTGACATGTCGGCCCCCAATGCCTAAATTAATTAGTTTAATTTCTCTGTTAGATTAGTACTAATCACAGTGGGCCCCGCCTGTCAACTTTGACTTGGCCACGTCAGCTTTGACCTGGTCCCACTTGTCAGCCTCTGTAGCTGACTATGTGTCACTGGCTAGTGGGCCCTACTGGTCAGGTTTGACCTGGAGGCGCCCAGTTGACCAGCCGACGTCACAGTGACGCTGTGCTGACGCAATAACTCATATTCTGGATTTAACTTAATTCAGGAAATTCCAGAAAATGCCCAAAACTTCTAAAATTCATAGAAATTCAACCGTAGCTCCAAATGAAACAAGTTATATATGAAAAATGATCAGAAAAATTCAATCTATCCATCTGCACTGGTTTCATGCATGATAAAGCAACTTAAACCTGCTGTTTATATCAAAACATGATAAGGCACTATTTAAATTCATATCTTGAGTTTGGGATGGAACCTTTGGTTCAAAATGACCCAAACCCATCTGGTTGTAGTTGCATTAGGCCAACACACTCATATTACCATGTCATGAGCATGCATCATATTGTGCATTGCATTGATTGTGTTTCTTTCTCAGTTGCCGGTATTGCCCCCTCTCGATAGACGTGTTTCGACGATGAGTTCGATGACACCGATGAAGAGCTATACTATCTTCAGAAGTGCCAGGCAAGCAAAACCCCCTTGTTCATTCCGATATAATCCCACTCTCTCGCTCCTGCTCTCTTTTACTGCATTAGGACAACAATGATTCAACTGTTACATGTTGCCGTAGTTGAACCCCTTTCCTCTGCATGACCTGTCATTGCCACAGTAAATAGATGAAACCCACTAGCATGAGTAGGAGTTGTTTGAGCCCTGATGTGCCTACTCATTCATGCTTGTTGTCATGCATGCTACTGCTTAGAGTTGAGTCAGGTCTGGTTCATCGCAGATGAATTGGAATGTGGTGAACATGTCCTACTGTTGAGAGCTAAGTGTGTGAACACGATTTGGTAAAGGTAGCGATGAGAGGCCATGTAGGAGTACATGGTGGGTTGTCTCATTGAAACCTTCCTCAGGAACTAAGTTCTGTGTTTGTGATCCATGAACAGTTACTACCACACATTGGAATGCTTAAGTGCCCCTCTCGACTTATTAATCAACCTGATCTCTGTCCAGGAGTTGCAACTAGTTTCTGGTGTTTGTAGGTAGTGCTAGTAGTCTACTAAGTGGCACCCGGTACAGGTGGGCTTGGGACAGACTAGGCACAGTGGTACGGTGTACGAAGTGGCACCCGGATGGTGGGCTTGGGAACCATGCTCACATCGTTTGGGGTCGTGAGCGACACCCCGGCCGGATCTCCTTGCGGATGGAACCCGAATAGGCGATAAACCTGGACTAGAGACTTGTGTGGTTAGTCAGGTCGTGGCCGACTCCCTCGCCAGGCTTCCGCTTGAAGGTTGCCGAGATACACGATGTGTACATGGTGGTAAGTGGCGAGAGCGTGTGTGAAAAAGTACACCCCTGCAGGGTTAACATCAGCTATTTGAATAGTCGTGTCCGCGGAAAAGGACTTCTGGGTTGCCTGTACAGTTCATAGACAAGTGAAAGTGGATACTCTAAAATGCACAAGATAAGCGTGAGTGTTATGGATGGCGTTCTCGTAGGGATACGGGAGCGGATCCATAGTGGTGTATTGATATGGTGAATATGTGGACTCGTGTGCGCCACCTCAAAAGAGTTACTTGCAGTCATAGTTAGGATAGCCACTGAGTCAAAGATGGCTTGCTGCAGTCAAACTCTACCATCCCCTTTGTTGATACTAATGCATATGTAGCTAGTTCTGATGTAAGTCTTGCTGGGTACATTTGTACTCACGTTTGCCTATTTTATGTTTTGCAGAGAGACGTCAGTCTCGCTAGTATTTCCGTGTGGACTTCGATGTTTAGCTTGATACCTCAGCTACGATCGTGTGCCCTCGGCAGGATCTGGTAGATAGTCAGGCTTCTCAGCCTTTTTCATTTGTAGATGTCTATACTCAGACATGTTAAGCTTCCGCATGTGCTTTGACTTGTATGCTCTGAATGTTGGGTCATGAGACTCATGTTTGTAATATCTGGCTCCTCGGAGCCTATTGAATAAATACTTGAGTCGTAGAGTTATGTTGTGATGCCTTGTTGTATTTACACATATCGAGCATATTGTGTGTATGATTTAAATGCTTGGTATGTGTGGGATCCGAGAATCTAGTTGTTTATCCTTGGCAGCCTCTCTTATGGGGAAATGTAGTCTAGTGCTTCCATGAGCCATAGTAGTCCCCTACAGCCCGGTTCACCGGAGTCCTGCTAGCCTAGCACTACTGCTCAGGACACTTGACTGGCCGGCATGTGATTCACTTCGTTCCTGTGTCTGTCCCTTCGGGGAAATGTCACGCGGTGACATCCGGAGTCCTGCCTTGCCTGCTACAGCCCGGGTTCCCGGAGTCCTGTTAGCCCAGTGTACAGCCCGGATTCACACGCTGCTGACCGACATGCTCGATGTGATTCATGTATGCCTGTCCCCATGGGTTAGTGCCGCTTTGGGTTCACGACTAGCCATGTCGGCCCGAGTTCTCTGTCATATGGATGCTAGCAACACTATCATATACGTGAGCCAAAAGGCGCAAACGGTCCCGGGCCATGGTAAGACGACACCCATGGGAATACCATGCGTGAGGCCGCAAAGTTATATGAGGTGTTACCGGCTAGATCGATGTGACTTGGAATCGGGGTCCTGACAGACATACTTCACGGCGAGTCCGGATAACCTATTCAGCTTGGCCCATTCGGCCAAACGGTCGGTTAATGGAAGCGGACGCTCTGGATTTTGGAACTGCGACCAGAAAAGCTTTTCCACTTCGCAACCCTCCTGATCTCGGAAGTGTTCGACCGCATCAGCGGCACTCACCGCTAAATCCAGATACGCGTCCGCCGAACTCCACATCCGGTCCAAAGGAGCATATTTAGGATCCCCGAACTTCATCCGCAGCATAAAGGGCTTCCCAGCTGCGATATCTCCGGCTTGACGTAGCTCCTCCTTCATTGCCCTCATCGCAGTGTGAGCATCCTTGGCCGCTGTAGTGGCCTTCTCCAGGTTCGTCCGTTCCGCCCGATCTTCCTTTTCAAGAAGCTAGAAATGGTCAGCAGCGCTCTTCAACTTCACAGCCATCTCGGCCATTTCCTTCTTGCTTCGGCAATGAGCAGCCCTATTCGGCTTTCAGCTCTTCAACCGCCTTTAAGGCAGCCGCATCACTTTTTTTGGCTTGCTCCTTGGCTCGGGCAAGCTCTGCCCGAAGTTTCTCCACGGAGGCAGCCCCATCTGCGTCAAGCATACGCGTTATAAGATACTGGCATCAAGCTCCTCTTACCAGGTGTCTCCGGAGAACTTACATACCTTGTGCCTCGTCAAGCCGCTTGTTGACAAGCACGATGTTGGCATCTACCACGTCAAGTTGCCGCTTTAGCTCGGCAAATTCATTAGTCCGGCTGGCCACCGGACACTTCGCCACCTGCATATGAAGGTGGCAAGATTATATTTGGGACTATGATCCTCCATGTGCCATCGTCCTCGACACCACCTAGAGTCTCAAGGGCTACTACCTACACGGGGCTCATCTTAAAGTATGCGGCACTTTCCAAAAAAAAAGAGGGGTGCATCATTTCACGTACCTCAAAGCCCGTTAGTAGACTCATGACAGCTTCATGCAACCCGCTTTCTGCGAATGAAATCTTTTCAATCACTGAGGGAGTCCTGGATTAGGGGGTGTTCGGATAGTCGGACTATACCTTCAGCCGGACTCCAGGACTATGAAGATACAAGATTGAAGACTTCGTCCCGTGTCCGGAAGGGACTTTCCTTGGCATAGAAGGCAAGCTAGGCGATGCGGATATTCAAGATCTCCTACCATTGTAACCAACTTTGTGTAACCCTAACCCTATCCGGTGTCTATATAAACCGGAGGGTTCTAGTCCGTAGGACAACTCCATCATACAACAATCATACCATAGGCTAGCTTCTAGGGTTTAGCCTCCTTGATCTCGTGGTAGATCTACTCTTGTACTACCCATATCATCAATATTAATCAAGCAGGAGTAGTGTTTTACCTCCATCGAGAGGGCCCGAACCTGGGTAAAAACATCGTGTCCCTTGTCTCCTGCTACCATCCAGCCTTGACGCACAGTTCAGGACCCCCTACTCGAGATCCGCCGGTTTTGACACCGACATTGGTGCTTTCATTGAGAGTTCCTCTGTGTCGTCGCTTTTGGGCTCGATGGCTCCTTTGATCATCAACAACGATGCGGTCTAGGGTGAGACTATTCTCCCCGGACAGATCTTCGTCTTAGGCGGCTTTGCACTGCGGGCCAATTCGCTTGGCCATCTGGAGCAGATCGAAAGCTACGCCCCTGGACATCAGGTCAGGTTTGGAAGCCTAAACTACACGGCAGATATCCGCGAAGATTTGATCTTCGATGGATTCGAGCCACAGCCAAGCGCGCCGCACTGTCTCGCGGGGCATGATCTAGCTCTGCCGCCGGACAGTACCCTGGAGGCCGCAAGCACACCGGCTCTGACCCTCAATTCGGAGCCAGTTGCGCCGATCGAGGATGATCGGTTGGACGTCACCTAGGGGGCTGCGATCTCAAAGGCGATCGAGCCGAACGCCAGCCCCGCACTCTGCAGGACCCGTGACTCCGAGGATCCGGACTCCTTTCCGGACTCTGAACCCCCCGCGCCCCTGCCGATCGAATCCGATTGGGCGCCGATCATGGAGTTCACCGCCGCGGACATCTTTCAGCACTCGCCTTTTGGCGACATCCTGAATTCCCTCAAGTCTCTCTCTTTATCAGGAGAGCCCTGGCCGAACTACGGTCAGCGAGGATGGGATACGGACGATGAAGAAATTCAAAGCCCACCCACCACCCACTTTGTAGCCGCTGTCGACGATTTAACCGACATGCTTGACTTCGACTCCGAAGACATCGACGGTATGGACCACGATGCAGGAGACGAGCAGCAACCAGCACCTGTAGGGCGCTGGAAGGGCACCTCGTCATATGATATATATATATGGTGGACACTCCAAAAGATGGAGATGGCGATGGAACAGCGGATGATGATACCTCCAAGAAACAGCCAAAGCGCCGGCGTCAGCGGCGCCGCTCTAAATCCCGCCAAAGCAAAAACGGTGATTCCGGCACGGGAGATAATACTACCCCGGATAGCGCCGAAGAACACCCCCTCTAGAAAGATTCAGCACAGGAAGATGGAGAAGCCAGCCCTCATGGGAGAGCGGCAGACCGAGAAGTTGAGGATGATAACTACATGCCTCCCTCCGAAGACGAGGCAAGCCTCGACGACGACGAATTCGTCGTCCCATCAGACCCCGCCGAACAAGAGCGTTTCAAACGAAGGCTTTTAGCCATGGCAAACAGCCTCAAGAAAAAGCAGCAACAGCTTAGAGCTGATCAAGATCTGCTAGCTGACAGATGGACTGAAGTCCTTGCGGCCGAAGAGTATGAACTCGAACGCCCCTCCAAGCACTACCCAAATCGCAGGCCGCTACCCCGATCAGAGGAGGAAGCACCCACATCACCAGCGCACGACATGGCCGGCCGGCCACCACGCGGCCGCGACAGAGAGGCCTCTCGACCCTCCACTCAAGCCATGCCCCGATGTCGTTCAACTAAGGCACAGGAAAACGCGCCAGACCTGCGAGACGTACTGGAGGATAAGGCAAGACAAACAAGATCGATCTACGGATCGCGCAGGCGCCCTACAGCACGTGACGGAGATATTCATTCCGGATACAACAAATCCCGCCGGGCCGAACACAACAGACATAGCTCTTCTGAGCTACGTCGTGATATAGCCCAGTATAGAGGCGCCGCACACCCACTATGCTTCACAGATGAAGTAATGGATCATAAAATCCCAGAGGGCTTTAAACCCATACACATCGAATCATACGATGGCACAACAGATCCCGCGGTCTAGATCGAGGATTATCTCCTCCATATCCACATGGCCCGTGGTGATGATCTACACGCCATCAAATACCTCCCACTCAAGCTCAAGGGACCGGCCCGACATTGGCTCAACAGCTTGCCAGCAGACTCAATCGCTTCTTGGGAGGACCTGGAAGCCGCATTCCTCGACAACTTCTAGGGCACTTATGTGCGACCACCGGATGCCGATGACCTAAGCCACATAATTCAGCAGCCAGAGGAATCGGCCAGGAAATTCTGGACACAGTTCTTAACAAAGAAAAACCAGATAGTAGACTGTCCGGACGCTGAGGCCCTAGCAGCCTTCAAGCATAATATCCGTGACGAATGGCTTGCCCGGCACCTGGGACAGGAAAAGTCGAAATCTATGGCAGCCCTCACGACACTCATGACCCGCTTTTGCGCGGGAGAAGACAGCTGGCTAGCTCGCAGTAACAACTTATCAAAGAACCCTGGTAGTTCGGATACCAAGGATAAAAGTGGCAGGACACGCCGGAACAAACAAAAGCGCCGTGTTAACAGCGACATCAACGAGGATACGGCAGTAAATGCCGGATTCAGAGGCTATAGATCCGGTCAGCGGAGAAAGCCATTCAAAAAGAATACTCAGGGCCCGTCCAGTTTGGACCGAATACTCGACCGCTTGTGCCAGATACATGGCACCCCCGAAAGGCCAGCCAATCACACCAACAGGGATTGTTGGGTGTTCAAGCAGGCAGGCAAGCTAAGAGCCGAAAGCAAAGACAAGGGGATGCATAGCGATGACGAGGATGAGCCCAGGCCGCCGAACAACAGTGGACAGAAGGGTTTCCCCACACAAGTGCGGACAGTGAACATGATATACGCAACCCACATTCCCAAGAAGGAACGGAAGCGTGCGCTACTGGATGTATACGCGATGGAGCCAGTCGCCCCAAAGTTCAACCCATGGTCCTCCTACCCGATCACTTTTGATCGAAGGGACCACCCCACTAGCATCCGTCACGGCGGTTTCACCGCATTGGTTCTCGACCCAATCATCGACGGATTTCATCTCACAAGAGTCCTCATGGACGGCGGAAGTAGCCTGAACCTGCTTTATCAGGATACAGTGCGGAAAATGGGCATAGATCCCTCGAGGCCCACAAAAACGACCTTTAAAGGCGTTATACCAGGTGTAGAGGCCAACTGTACAGGCTCAGTAACACTTGAAGTGGTCTTCGGATCTCTGGATAACTTCCTAAGCGAAGAGTTAATCTTCGATATAGTCCCGTTTCGCAGTGGCTATCACGCCCTGCTCGGGCGAACCACATTTGCAAAGTTCAATGCGGTGCCGCACTACGCGTATCTCAAGCTCAAGATGCCAGGCCCTCGAGGAGTAATTACGGTCAACGGAAACACCGAACGCTCTCTCTGTACGGAGGAGCACACGGCGGCTCTCGCAGCGGAAGTACAAAGCAGCCTTCTCAGGCAATTCTCCAGTCCGGCCGTTAAAAAGCCAGACACCGCCAAGCGCGCCCGGAGTAACCAACAACAAGACCGCCTGGCACATTCGGAGCAGGCGTAGCAATGCGGCCCCAACCCCAGCCCTCGCAACATAGCGAAACCAGTGCTTCGCGTACATAACTACGCTCTCAAAATACCATGGGCGCAGGGGAAGGGGCACAATAATGGCAAGCCCAAAATACGTCCTAAAACGTACTAGGGGCTGCCGAATTCCTTTTTCTTAATTTCAGGACGCCACACATCAGACGACCTATTCGGCAATTCAACTGCCGCACAAACGATGCAAGATCCGGGTAAGCAGACAAGCCATGCCGCACTATGGAACTCCCAGGTGGTCTCTGTTACGAGAAGTATACCTGTTTTAAATACAATTCCGCGGCCTGCCCCCGCCCAGGACATGTTAAACAGTCTAGTATCTTTTGCTTATCGCACTATTTGTATCGTCCTGCTTTGATAGCAGCCTCTTTATAAACAATGCATAGCTTTTTGTCTGTTTTTTGCATTATCCCGTTTTTTATATATATGTTCATTAATGACATGCGGCACCCGTACACTGTAGTATGGAAAATACGCCAGGGGCTTCAGTACCCCTTAATATGGCGTAAGAAGACCGAACACTTCATAAGTGCGGCACCCCAAACTTATAGCACTATATGCATCAGCTCCGAATCATGATTTGGGTCAATAGTTGGGTTTGCCCGGCTCCTATGTTTTGGTGCCTTACGTTCCGCTATATCGGCTAAGGTAGCACTAGGAGAACCACTGCGATTGTGCCCCGGTTGAGCTGGGTTAAGCACCTCAGTGGAGAAAGCTAAAACCGACTGTCATGATGAGGCGCGAGACCGGTCGCTGTTCGAGAGGTTTTTCGAGTCCCTAAAGACTTATGCCGCTTCGAGCGAGGAGCCGGCTTTGTTCGGCCAACGCGTGGATAGCTCCCCGAACTCGGCCTTCCGAACTAGGGGCTTCGCCGAAATTTAAAATTATAAAGTACTATGGCTAAGTGAGAGTGTTCAAGCATAATAGTCCGATTGCCTGGTTCGTTGTGCTGAGCGCCTCCCTCGAAGGACCCAAATATGGGAAAAAGAGCGCTCAGGTTTATCCCGAACACCCCAGCACTAGTGGCATGGGGGTGGAAGCCGACGACTCGCCATCTCTCAATTTTTTGATAAACGGCCACACAGAAAATAATATTTTAAATTCAACAAGCATTGCTTAGTGCATATGAACAAGTTTTCAGCACACAGGATAAACACGAGCGAGTTCATTCAAAAATTACATCCTTGGTACATTCATCCGCCACAAGGCGGGCACCCGCAAGAACATCTTTATAGTAGTTCTCGGGCTTGCGATGCTCCTTCCCCAGCGGCGGCCCGTCCCTCACAAGCTTCTCACCGTCTAGCTTACCCCAGTGCACCTTTGCACGGGCAAGGGCCCTACGGGCACCTTCGATGCAGACGGAGCGCTTGATGACATCAAGCCTTGGACAGGCCTCCACCAGCCGCCGCACCAACCCGAAGTAGCTCCTAGGCAGGGCCTCTCCGGGCCACAGCCGAACTACGAAGCCCTTCATGGCCTGTTCGGCCGCCTTGTGGAGCTCGACCAGTTGTTTCAGCTGGTCGCTCAAGGGCATAGGGTGTACGGCATCAGCATACTGAGACCAGAACACCTTCTCTATCGAGCTGCCCTCTTCAGCTCAGTAGAATGCGGCGGCGGCGGATACGCTACGGGGAAGATCTGTGAATACCCCTGGAAAGCTCCGGATTCGGGTAAGTAACAAGTAGTTTACTTTTATATTTCTGCTTTGCATAAAGAATGCCTTACCCGCTGCGATCTTTTTCATCTCCTCCCACTCTTGGAGGGCCTTTTGGGTTCGGCCTTGGCGGACTTGGCAGCCTCAAAGGCCGTCGTGAGCTCGGACGCTTGCGTTTTTTACTCAAGCTCCAAACTCTCATGTTTTTCATAAGAGTCTGAAGCTCTTGCCGCACCTCGCCGACCTGGGCCTCAAGTTTCTCTCGCTCGGTGCACTCCGCGGCCGTTTTCTTTTCGGCCTCAGAGAGCGCATGCTTAAGGGTCGCCACCTCAGTCGTGGCCCCTACAATAGGCAGTACAATCCTGTTAATTTTTGCAATCACGTCTTTTTATAGGCATTTCTTCTGTAAGGTATTTCTTACCTTCTTTCTCCTCGAGCTGCCGCTTGGCAAGGCCGAGCTCTTGCTCGGTCTGCTCAAGGCCCTGTTTCAGGGCATCCACCTCCGTGGTCAGCGCGGCAGTGGCTAGCAGCGAAGCCTGCATACGCATATTTTGACTCCTTTTTGTTAGACTCCTGCGAAATTTAATAAATCCTCTATTCGGCTTTTCTTTCCGAACGCCAAACAGAGCATCAGGGGCTACTGTCTATGCGGTTATATTCTTGCATATTTTTTACTTACCTCGAAGCCTGTTAGAAGGCTAGCACAAGCTTCGTTCAGTCCGCTCTTCGCAGACTGAACCTTCCGGATCACCGTACTCATAATAGTACGGTGCTCCTCGTCGATGGAGGCGCCGTCAAGCACCTCCAGCAGATTGTCTGGCACCTCCGGTTGGACGGAGGACGCCGGCTCAGAAGGCTTGCTCCTCTTGGAAGGAGTTCACCTACCGCGGTCCGGAACTGTTGAAGATTCCGGCACGGTGTCCGGCACAAAGCCGGACTCGAAGCCCTGGGGGGTCTTGTCCCCTTTACTCCTGGGGTCCGGGAGGTCGCCTTTCGGCTCCTCCAGGACCACCTCCTCCTGCCCCGGAGCTCGTTGCGGTGCCACTTCGGCGTTGTCTGCAGTGCGGGGGGAGACAGCGGGCGGAACTGAGTTCACGTCCGACGAATCCAGGGAGCAGCTCGATGAATCGTCGAGTTCGGCCCGGGGCGAGCTGCACAATTATGTTCAGCATTAGGGAAAGGTGAACGACAAAGGAATATCATGAGTCACTCTGGTATCCGAATACTTACGATTTCGCCGGATGCTTGGCCCTGTCCAGCCACTCCTCGTCGTCCTTGTTGGCGTCGGGGGAGTAGTCCAGCGGAGGGGTCTTCCTCTTCCTGGACCCTCCGGCCTCCCCCGTTGGGGCGGCCTTCCTTTTATTTCCTCCCCCGCTGGAGGGGGAGAGGTTTCTTATTCCTCCTCCTCATTTTCATGGGAGGAGAGCGTCTCGGACTCGTCAGATGACGAGTCCGACACCGCCACGTTGCGGGCACTCTTTCGAGTCCCCGTGGCCTTCTTCTTCTTGGCCTTCTTCTCCGGCACCACATAAGGCGCCGGAGCCAGCAGCTTCACTAAGAGAGCAGGGGCTGGGTCTTCAGGCAAGGGAGCCGGACAGTTAATCGGTCCGGATATCACTTGCCAAGCCTGTTAAAGGTAAGGGAGTTTAGATCCCGCATAGAGTCAAACTATGAAAAAGAGCTTAAACATCCTGTGAAGGGTAGAAATAGCTTACCTCGCTAGCGTGACGCTTCGAGCTGTATCTGCGGTCCTCGGAGGCGGATGTGGGAGCCTCGGCGCCTTTGGTTAGCACCTTCCATACGTCTTCATATGTCGTGTCGAAGAGCCTGTTGAGGGTTTGGTGCTGTGCCGGGTTGAACTCCCACAGAGTAAAGTCCCGTTGTTGACACGGGAGGATCCGGCGGACGAGCATAACCTGGACCACGTTGACAAGCCTGATCGGTTTGTTCACCAGGGACTGGATGCATGTTTGCAGTCCGATCACCTCTTTCTCATCGCCCCACGACAGGCCCGTCTCTTTCCAGGACATAAGCCGCGTGGGGGATCCGGGTCGGAACTCAGGGGCTACGACCCATTTTGGATCGCGTGGCTCGGTGATGTAAAACCACACGGATTGCCACCCCTTTATGGTCTCCACGAAGGAGCCCTCGAGCCATAGGACGTTGGCCATCTTGCCCGCCATGGCGCCTCCGCACTCCGCCTGGCTACCGCGCACCACCTTGGGCTTGACGTTGAAGGTCTTGAGCCAGAGGCCGAAATGGAGGCGGACGTGGAGGAAAGCCTCGCACACGACGATAAACGTCGAGATGTTGAGGACAAAGTTTGGGGCCAGATTGTAGAAATCCAGGCCGTAGTAGAACATGAGCCCCCGGACGAATGGGTGGAGTGGAAAACCCAGTCCGCAGAGTGGGGAAGGAAAACTACCCTCTCATGGGGCCTTGGGGTGGGGAGAAGCTGCCCCTCCTCGGGAAGCCGGTGCGCGATGTCCTTGGACAAGTATCCGGCCTTCCTTAGCTTCTTGACATGGCCCTCCGTGACGGAGGAGACCATCCACCTGCCTCCCGCTCCGGACATTGCTGGAGAAGGTTGAGGTGGGAAGTTCGGGCTTGGGCGCTGGAGCTCGGGAGCGCAGAAGATGGATAGGCAAAGGAGGAATAAGGCGTAGGTAAAAAGTGGATCCTTATCCCCTTATATGGGTGGATGCGGCTATGCGTCCCCACCAGCCTGGTGAAACTCGCTTGCCTCCCAAGCGCCGTGATAAATGGCGCGGTTGGGTTACCCACTTCCATATTGATGAGAATCCCGTAAATGGGGGACACGATCTCTGCTTTGACAAGACGTGCCAAAGAAACCGCCTCGCAAAACACGCTGAGGTGGAAGAGTAAAAACTATTCGAGTAAAGGACTTGGCCGTAGTGTAATGACGCACTACAGAATACGTCAGCAGATTTGATTTGTGTTAATTCTTTCTATGGCAATATGCGGAAACTTATTTTGCAGAGTCGGACACTACTCTTGGTGTTTACAATCTTCTATGAAGGACTTGGAGGAGGAACCCGCCTTGCAATGCAGAAGACAACTTGCACGCCGGACTCGTCGTCATTGAAGCCTGGTTCAGGGGCTACTGAGGGAGTCCTGGATTAGGGGTGTTTAGATAGCCGGACTATACCTTCATCCGGACTCCAGGACTATGAAGATACAAGATTGAAGCCTTCGTCCCGTGTCCGGAAGGGACTTTCCTTGGCATAGAAGGCAAGCTAGGCGATGCAGATATTCAAGATCTCCTACCATTGTAACCGACTTTGTGTAACTCTAACCCTATCCGGTGTCTATATAAACGGAGGGTTCTAGTCCGTAGGACAACTCCATCATACAACAATCATACCATAGGCTAGCTTCTAGGGTTTAGCCTCCTTGATCTCGTGGTAGATCTACTCTTGTACTACCCATATCATCAATATTAATCAAGCAGGAGTAGGGTTTTACCTCCATCGAGAGGGCCCGAACCTGGGTAAAAACATCGTGTCCCTTGTCTCCTGTTACCATCCGGCCTTGACGCACAGTTCGAGACCCCCTACCCAAGATCCGCCAGTTTTGACACCGACAATCACCGTACCCATCAACGTACGGTGCTCCTCTGAGATAAGCGCTCGCCCTAGCAGATCCTTCAGTGCCTCCGACCGTGCACCAGCCGGTGCCGGACTCGTCCGATGGCCTTTTTCAAAAGCCGGACCCGGAGGGCTTCGGTTGGCCATATCATTATCTTCCGGCCTTACCGGGTCAGGAGAAACCCTCCGCGACGACACCTCGGGGTCGCCCGCCTCATGAGACGGTATGGCAGGGGGAGGCGTTCCGCTCTCCATCATCTCCGGAAGAAGATCCCCCGAAGACAAGCTCTGCTGAGAAGGGCTAAGGTCCGAACTGCAAGGTAAATTTTCGGTTACTTTCCTCAGGAGTAAAGCAAAGATTTCTCTCATTATTAAAATGACCTCTCTACTTACGGCTCGGTGGAGGGCTGATCCCCTTGAGGGCACAGTACGGCCGAGGTATCCCCCGGCGCAGGACCCTCTGGTGAAGATTTCTTCCCCCGCTTTGAGACCATGGTCTCCGGGTCTTCAGAGGTGGTCCTCTTCTTCCCCTGAGTAAAGGGATTTTCGGTTCCTCCTTTCCGGACAGCCTCCTTCGGGGAGGCAGTAGCTCCCTTGTCCTCCCTTTCACTTTCTTTCGAAGGCACTTTTCCAGCATCCTGGTTAACACGGGATCTGGCGCGGTCTCAGGAAGGGGGCCGGACACCTGATTAACTTCGCCTTCGCTACCCACTCCTGTTTCAAGGACAACTCTTTTAAGGGTGATGTTGTGATAAATGAACGGATGGAGTGTCCGGGCACAGGGCTACTTACTTGAGTATCCGGACGATTGCAGCTCAGACCTGCGTCCTCCGTAGAATCCGGACACTCTACTTGTGGTCCGAAGAACAATTTGTACATCTCCATAGGCGTCATGCCAATAAAATGTTGGAGAGCTCGCGGTCCCTCCGGGTTGAACTCCCACAGGCGGAGGGGGCGACATTTGCAGGGTAGGACTCGGCGAATTAACATAACCTGCATCACCACGACCAGATTGATGTCTCTTTCTAGGAGATCTCGGATACAGCCCTGCAACAGGGGCACGTCCTTTGTCGGCCCCCAGTCCAACCCCTTATTGACCCATGATGCTAGTCGTGGTGGGGGACCTGAGCGGAAAGCAGGCGGCGCCACCCACTTGGTACCCCTGGGAGCTGTGATATAAAGCCACTCTTGTTGCCATAAGCTGAACTCCTCTTGAAAAGAGCCCTCGGGCCAGGGAGCGTCAGCATTCTTGCTTATAACGGCGCCTCCGCACTCCGCGTGCTGTCCCTCGATCATCTTCGGTTCTACTTTAAAGGTATTAAGCCACAGCCCGAAGTGAGGAGTAATACGTAGGAAGGCTTCGCACACAACGATGAACGACGAGATATGGAGGATGGACTCCGGAGCCAAGTCACGAAATTCTAGCCCATAATAAAACATGAGTCCCCTCACGAAGGGATCCGTCGCGAAGCCTAGCCCTCGGAGGAAGTGAGACACGAACACCACGCTCTCACCAGGCTTGGGAGTGGGAATAACCTGCCCTTGAGCGGGCAGCCTATGCGAGATTTCGCCTGTCAAAAACCTGGCCTCTCTCAGCTTTAGCACGTCTTCCTCCGTGACGGAGGAAGGCATCCATCGGCCTCGAAGGTCAGAACCAGACATCATCGAAGGTCCGAAGCGCCTAAAATCTGGGGCCTTGGGTGTTGGAACTCGAGGCGAGAGGCGGGTTCGATTGAGATCGAAAGAAGGGAGTGAGGCCTTGGTCTCTTTATAAGGGGTTGAATACCAAGAGCCCTCCCCGTGACCGTTTGGGACTTACCTTTGATCGAGGAGATATACCGACGGGCACGATTGGGTTACCCACGTCCGTAATAATGAGGATCCCGTAAATAAAGGGGGCATGATCTCTGCCTCGACAAGACGTGCCAAGGAAACCGCCCCGCAAAATGCGCTGAGGTGGGACAGTAAAAACGATTCGAATAAAGGCTTGGCTATGGTGTGATGTCATACTATAGAATACGTCAGCAGATTAGATTTGTGTAAATATTATTCTCTCTACGGTGGTATGTGGAACTTATTTTGCAGAGCCGGACACTATCCTTGTGTTCAAAATCTTCTATGAAGTATTTGGAGGGTGAACCCGCCTTGCAATGCCGAAGACAATCTGCGCGCCGGACTCATCGTCATTGAAGCCTGGCTCAGGGGCTACTGAGGGAGTCCTGGATTAGGAGGTGTTCGGATAGCCCACTATAACCTTTGGCCGGACTCCTGGACTATGAAGATACAAGATTGAAGACTTCGTCCCGTGTCTGGATGGGACTTTCCTTGGCGTGGAAGGCAATCTTGGCAATACGGATATGTAGATCTCCTTCCATTGTAACTGACTCTGTGTAACCCTAGCCCTCTCCGGTGTCTATATAAACTGGAGGGCTTTAGTCCGTAGGAGGAACAACAATCATACCATAGGCTAGCTTCTAGGGTTTAGCCTCTCTGACCTCGTGGTAGATCTACTCTTGTACTACCCATATCATCAATATTAATCAAGCAGGAGTAGGGTTTTACCTCCATCGAGAGGGCCCGAACCTGGGTAAAAACATCGTGTCCCTTTTCTCCTGTTACCATCCGCCTAGACGCATAGTTCGGGACCCCCTACCCGAGACCCGCCGGTTTTGACACCGACACCCGCCTCGGCAAAAACAGCAATAACAGCGCAAGTAGAAGCCAAATTGACCCAGCGATAGAGCAGGGTGAGCCAACGGACGACGAACAAACTACAGAGCCGCTGTCCGAACACGGCGACGCCGAGCGTCAAGACAATCAACCTGTCTCCGGTGAGGAGAACAGTCCGGATGACGACGAACGCATCATCCTGGAAAGGCAGCTGGAGCAAGAAAGGCTTATCGCCATTGCAAGAAGTCTGAGGAAGCAGAAACAAAGGCTCAAGGCCGCACAAAACACACTCAACAGTAGATGGAATAAAGTGCTCGACACGGCAGAAAAGTACGGTGGCAGTCGCCACACGAAGAGCTACCCAAAGCGAAAGCTGCTGCCGGAATTCGACGACGAGGTCTTAGAGCCCCCACAGCCAAAAAATAAAATAGCCGACCGGTCAGATCGATGACCTCGTGGCTGCGTTAGAGCGGCCAACGCATCAAAGGGCCGGCGCAACCAGATCCATCTACGGATCGAGGAAATGCGCTCCAGCACCAAGCCAACGCAAAATATCACAACCGTCCGAACGCCAGGGCACAGCCAAATACAGGGGTGCCGCACACCCCCTATGTTTCACCAATGAGGTATTAGACCATGAATTTCCATAAGGGTTCAAACCAGTTAACATAGAGGCATACGACGGAACTAAAGACCCTGGGGTCTGGATTGAGGACTTCATCCTCCATATTCACATGGCTCGTGGAGACGATCTCCATGCCATCAAATACTTGCCCCTCAAGCTCAAAGGACCAGCTCGACACTGGCTGAAAAGCCTCCCCGAAAACTCCATTGGAAGTTGGGAGGAGCTTGAGGACGCTTTCTGGACTAACTTTCAAGGGACTTATGTCCGACCTCCGGACACTGATGATTTAATTCATATAATTCAACAGCCCGGAGAGTCAGCCCGAAAGCTTTGGAATAGGTTTCTCACTAAGAAGAACCAAATTGTCGACTGTCCGAACGTTGAAGCCTTAGCAGCTTTCAAGCACAGCGTTCGAGACGAATGGCTTGCCAGACACCTCGGCCAAGAAAAGCCGAGAACAATGGCAGCTCTAACAAGCCTCATGACCCGCTTTTGCGTGGGCGAGGACAACTGGTTAGCCCGCAGCAGCACCAGCGACCCAAGCACATCCGAAGTCAGGGACGGCAATGGAAAACCGTGATGCAGTAAAAACAAGCGCCGGAATAAAGAAGACAGCCAGGATAACACGGCGGTAAACGCCGGATTCAGAGGCTCTCGACCGGGTCAGGGGAAAAGCCCTTTAAAGGCAACAGAGATGGATCGACCGGCCTAAACAAGATTCTAGACAAACTATGTCAGATCCACGGCACCCCCGACAAACCTGCAAATCATACCCACAGAGAATGCTGGGTCTTCAAGCAGGCGGGAAAGCTAAACGCCGAACACAAGGGGCAGGACACTCCGAGCGAGGACGAGGATGCGCCTCACTAGCAAGACACTGGGGGACGGAAAAAATCCCACCAGAACTCAAAACAGTAAATGTTATCCACGTGACAAAGAGGAGAGGCAAATATGCACTCCGAAATACACAGGCCATAGAGCACGTCACCCCTGAGTTCTACCCCTGGTCGGCCTGCCCGGTCACTTTTGATCGCAGGGATCACCTAATAGGTATCCGACATGAAGGATCAGCCGCCCTGGTGCTGTACCCAATAATAAATGGATACCATCTCACACGAGTCCATATGGACGGCGGCAGTAGTCTAAATCTGATATATCAGGACAGCATCCGCAAAATGGGGATAAGCCCAACAGAAATCAGTCACATTAATGCTACCTTCAAGGGAGTACTACCAGGCACAGAGGCCCGCGGCACGGGCTCTCTAGTCCTAGAGGTTGTGTTCGGCTCGCCCGACAACTTCCGAAGCGAAAGGTTAACCTTCGACATTGCTCCGTTCCGAAGTGGCTATCAAGCACTAATCGGACGAGAGGCTTTCGCTCGTTTTAATGCAATACCGCATTATGCTTTACTCAAGCTTAAAATGCCCGGCCCGCGTGGCATCATCACAGTAAATGGAAATGTTGAGCGCTTCTCTTGCGCAGAAGAACGTACGGCTGCTTTAACAGCCGAACACTAGACGGCCTCACCAACCAGAACAGATGACTAGTCGTTAAGACCACGGACACGGCTCGACGGGTCCGGACAATCATTGGATACACTTGAGATTGGTTTAATGGTTACACCCTCCCAGGCAGTACCAGGGGCTTCCCAACGATAATACGGCTCAACTTTTCCCATCTCGAATTTTAATACGGTTTATTTATAGCCAAATTTTTTTTGCACGACGACTTTCAACTAAGTTCCTCTCTTTCACATATGACAATCGTGCTACAGCCGTCCAGGATACGGCACAATGGAGACACAGGCGCAGACGTGCAGCAGGGACCCGTTCAAATGTTTCTCTTTAGATTAAGACCCTGCATCAAACTTTTTTACTGTCTTTCATTGCTCACATCCTCCGGATTTTAAATATAACCGAGAAGGATGCTGGCGTTCTTGGCATGTGGCCACGTCAGGATATTGCACGTACCCGGACACTAGGGGCTCATTACCAAGGGCATTGATTAGCCCGGTATATACTACAAAGACCGAATACCTTAGGGAGTGTTCGGCGTCGCGAGTTTGGCCTTATATGCATCAGCTTCGAATCATGTCTTTGGTCAAATGTTGGGTTTGCCCGGCTCCTGAGTTTTGCTACCTTACGTTCCGCTCTATCGGCTAAGATGGCACCAGGAGAGCTACTGCGATTGTGCCCTGGCTAGCCCGGATGAGCACCTCAGTAGAGAAAGCCGAAAACTGACTGTCATGATAAAGCAAGAGACTGGTCAACCACTCGATGCCTTATCAGAATCTTCGGGATTCCTCCGCATTAACGAAGGGCCGTTTCCCGGTCAGGCATGACTGCGCCCCGTATTCGGATGAGCGCGGAGCCACCAGGGGCTATATAGTAGCCCCACTGTCAAACTCCTATGGCTAAGTGAAAGTGTTAAAGCAATATAGTCTGATTGCCTAGTTCACTGCACTATCACCTCCTTAATGGACCAAGACGTTGGGTCAAGTGTGAACACGCATCTTCTGCGAACACCCCCGCATTATATGCGTGGGGGCTGAAGCCGACGACTGCAAACTTACAGGTTATATACATATATACATAAACGGCCGCACAGGAGGCATATAATGGCCTTTATATAATTCAGTAAAACATTGTTTTTTCAATGGGAATACATGTCATTAGAACATAATATTCTTCGAGCACTGCGCTTCTATTGAACGGGCGCCTTCAAGGACCTCGTCAAAGTAGTGCTCGGCAGCTACTCGGCTAACTGCCGAACTCGGGGTGGCAATTGCGGTGGCCTCCATCTCCGCCCAGTATGTTTTGACACGGGCAAGCGCCATCCGTGCACCCTCGATGCATGCCGACCTCTTCATAGCGTCGATACGCGGCACAGCACCAAGGAACTGCTGCACCAAACCAAAATAACTGTTCGGCCGTGGCTCCCTCGGCCACAGATGATCCACAACAGACCCCATGACAAACCCAGACAACCTATGGAGCTCGGCCCATTCGGTCATGCGCTCATTTAACAGCAGCGGATGCGTTGGACCATTGAACTGCGACCAGAACAGCCTTTCCACTTCACGATCTTTTTGATCCTTGAAGTACTCGGCTGCATCAGCCGCACTGGCTGACAGATCCGCATACGCGTCCGCAGAACTCCATAACTGGTCAAGAGGGGCATACTTTGGATCTTTGAACTTTGTCCGCAGCAAGAAGGGCCTCCCAGCCGCGATATCTCCAGCTTGACGCAGCTCCTCCTTCGACGCTCTAATCTTCGAGCGGGCTTCCTTGGCTTCTACCATGGCCTTCTCCAGCTCCGTCGCCTTCGCTTGATTTTCCTTTTCAAGAAGCCGGTACCGGTCGGCGGCATCACTTAACTCAACGGCCATCTTGGCCATCTTCTCCTTATTTTGGCAATGGGCAGCCTGCTCGGCCCTCAGCTCTTCGGCCGCCTTCAGAGCGGCCGCATCACTATTCCTGGCTTGCTTTTTGGCTTGGGCAAGTTTCGCCCGAAGGGTCTCCACGACCGCAGCTCCATCTGCAGTCACAACATATTAAAGATATTGGCATTACGCTCCTCTTACTACGTGCTGATAACCGAAGAAATCACGTACCTTGTGCCTCGTCAAGTCGCTTGTTGACAAGCAAGGTGTCGGCATCTGCCGCATCAAGCTGCCGCTTCAGTTCGGCAAATTCACCAGTCCGGCTAGCCACCGGACCTCCTGCCACCTGCATACGAGGGCGGCTGGATTATTACCTGGGACTATGATCCTTTGTTTGCCGCCATTTTCGACAACAACCAGAGTCTCAGGGGCTACTATCTGCATAGGACACACCTTAACGTGTGCGGTACTATAAAAAATACACACTATTTCACGTACCTCAAAACCTTTCAGCAGACTCATAAAGGCTTCATGCAACCCGCTTTCGGCGGATGAAATCCTCTCAACCACTGCGCCCATTAGCGCATGATGCGCTTCTGAGATAGCCGCCTGCTCTAGCAGATCCTTCAGTGCGTCTGACCGCATAACAGGCGGAGCCGGACTCTTCCAGCTGCTCTCTTCAAGAGCCGGATACTGAGGACTTCGGGTGGCCAAAGAATTACCCTTTGGCCTTGCCGGATCGGGAGAAGCCCTCCGAGACGACACCTCGGGGTCGCCCGCCTCGTAAGGTGGGATGGCGTGGGGAGGCGTTTCGCTCTCCATCATTTTCGAAAGAAGATCCCCCGAAGACGAACTCTGCCGAGAAGGGCTACGATCCGGACTACAAGACAAATGTTTCGGTTATTTTCCTTAGAGGTAAAGTGGGATTTTTTTACTATTAAACCCCTCTTTTTAACTTACAGCTCGATGGAGAGCTGATCCCCTTGCGGACACTGTGCTGCCGGGGTATCCCCTGGAGCAGGACCCTCTGGCGAAGATTTCTTCCCCTGTTTGGAGACTATTGTCTCCGGGCCTTCAGAGGCGGTCCTCTTCCTTCCCCGGGGAGAGGGAACTTTGGCTTCTTCTCCCCGGTTATCCTCCTTCCCGGAGGCGTTAGCCTCTTTCTTTCCACCTTTATCTTCCCCTGAGGGCGCTTGGTAAGGCGCGAGCTCCAACATCCTGGCTAGCACCGGATCTGGTGAGACCTCCGGGAGGCGGACACCTGATCATTTTCGCCTTTGCTATCCAGTCCTGGTCAAAGAGCGACTTTTCAGAATAATGTTGTGATGAATAAAAATACAACGTGTTCGGCCGCAGGGCGACTTACTTGGGTGTCTGGACGATTGCTGCTCAGACCCGCGTCCTCGGTGGTATCCGGACACATTACTTGTGGTCTGAAGTACAATTTGTACATCTCCTCGAGCGTCATGTCGAGGAAGTGCTGAATAGCTCGCGGTCCCTCCGGGTTGAACTCCCACAGACGGAGGGGACGACGTTTGCATGGCAGGGTTCGACGAAGTAACATTACTTGCGTTATTGTGACCAGATCAATATCTCTTTCGAGGAGATCTCGGATGCGGCTCTGCAGTATGGGCACATCCTTACTGGCCCCTAGTCCAGCCCCTTGTTGATCCATGACGTTAGTCGTGGAGGGGGACCCGAGCGAAAGGCAGGGGGAGCCACCCATTTGGTGCCCCTGGGAGCTGTGACATAAAACCATTCTTGTTGCCATAAGCTGGACACCTCCTAGAAAGAAACCTCGGGCCATGGGGCATCGGCGCTTTTGCTTATTACGGCACCTCCGCACTCCGCGTGCCTCCCCTCGATCATCTTCGGCTCCACTTGGAAGGTCTTGAGCCACAGGCCGAAGTGAGGGGTGATGCGGAGGAAAGCTTCGCACACGATGATAAAAGACGAGATGTGGAGAATAGAATCCAGAGCTAAATCATGGAAATCCAGCCCGTGATAGAACATGATCCCCCTCACGAAGGGATCCAGAGCGAGGCCTAGCCCTCGAAGGAAGTGAGATATGAACACGACGCTCTTGCCGGATTTGGGAGTAGGTATGAACTGCCCTCGAGCAGGCAGCCGGTGCGCGATCTCGCCGGTCAAGAACCTAGCCTCTCTTAACTTTCTGACGTCTTCCTCCGTGACCGAGGAGGGCATCCACCGACCTTGAGGGTTAGATCCGGACATGGCTGAAGGTCCGAAGTGCCTGACCTGAGCTTTGGGTGTTGGAACTCGAGGCGGGGGAGGGATTCGATTGAGCTCGAGGAATAAAAATGGGTAGGCCTTGGTCTCTTTATAAAGAGGGTGAATACCAAGCGTCCTCCTCGTGACCGTTTGGGACTTGCCTGTAATCGAGGAGTCATACCAGTGGGCATGATTGGGTTACCCACGTCTGTATTGATGAGAATCCCGTGATAAGGGGACACGATCTCTGCTTTGACAAGACGTGCCAAGGAAACCGCCTCGCGATATGCGCCAAGGCTGGTTGAGAAAGACGGTTCGATAATAACCGAGCCATGGTGTGATGTCAAATGCGTCAGCAGATCGGAAATATTATTCTTTCTACGGTGGTATGTGGAACTTGTTTTGCAGAGCCGGACACTATCCTTGTGTTCAAAATCTTCTATGGAGTATTCGGAGGAGGAACCCGCCTTGCAATGTCGAAGACAATCTGCGCGTCGGACTCATCGTCATTGAAGCCTGGTTCAGGGGCTACTGAGGGAGTCCTGGATTTGGGGGTATCCGGACAGCCGGACTATACCCTTTGGCCGGACCGTTGGACTATGAAGATACAAGATTGAAGACATCGTCTCGTGTGCGGGTGAGACTCTCCTTGGCGTGGAAGGCAAGCTTGGCGATATGGATATGTAGATCTCCTCCCATTGTAACCGACTCTGTGTAACCATAGCCCCCTCCGGTGTCTATATAAACCGGAGGGTTTAGTCCATAGGACAACAACAATCATACCATAGGCTAGCTTCTAGGGTTTAGCCTCAAAGATCTCGTGGTAGATCAACTCTTGTACTACTCATATCATCAAGATCAATCAAGCAGGAAGTAGGGTATTACCTCCATAGAGAGGGCCCGAACCTGGGTAAACATCGTGTCCCCTGCCTCCTGTTACCATCCGCCTTAGACGCACAGTTCGGGACCCCCTACCCGAGATCCGCCGGTTTTGACACCGACATGAGCCATCTTAGAGAATCTGTCCATGATCTCAAACACAACATCACTTCCTCGCCTTGTTCTGGCAAGCCCAAGAACGAAGTCCATAGAGATGTCCTCCCATGGAGCGACAGGAACAGACAAAGGCATGTATAACCCTGTGTCACTACGAAAAAACCACTTTCGTGATGATACGTGTTTGTCACAGTAGGTCACGTTTTCTGTCATGCATGTACATCCATGACAATTTTATGATAGAATCAAGATAGTCATACATGTGATGTCGTAGAAGTGTTCCATGACAATACCAAAATTATCATCACGGAAGTGTTCACTTCCATGACGATAAATGATGCATCATGGAAGTGCTTTCGTCAAGGGTAACCGACACATGGCATCCACCATAATGGGTCATCGTTAAGCTATTGGGTCCGGTTTTGGCGATCCATTAACAGCAACAACAAATGGCGATTTTCCACGTGTGAAATTCTCATTGCCCGGGGAAACACGTGTCAGCTCGTCATTGGGTCATAGAGGCGCCTATGATATGTCGACATGTGCGACGGCCCAACACTGGCACATTTAGCTTACAAAGGCTGGTCCGTTTGACTTGGTCAAAAGCTACCAGTCCGGCCCATGAAAAGCCTCTTAACGGTCTGTTCGCATATAGCCCATTTTATGGCCCGGTAACTCATGGCCCGTTATGGCGTTACAGAAATCGTCCCAACAGCATCATGGGCCTCTAGGAAACCATATCAATCCTTTCACCATGGCCTCAAAAGTTCTCATCTTTTCTCATGTCATCAATATAGTTGTCAAGTTGTAGTTCACGGTGTATCAAGTTAGCACTTGAAAAGTCTTTGGGGTAAGACTCAAGTCTTTGTACCTTGTGTGCATCAAAATAAACAATTGAGTTTGAGGGATTCAATACCAATTTTGGAAGCAAGTTTGTGTACCTTTTGTGCATCAAAAGGAGCATATGAGTTGGTGAGATTCAAAGAAGACATACAAGATAGCAACTCCATATTGATCTCATCATACCGATTTCAAGCTCTTGAGTAATTTGATCAATGAATCCAAGGAAAACTTCTCTTCTAAAGCGATCATCATTTGAGGAAACCGTGTTATCTTCCATAAGGCACATAATTATCTTCCATTTTAGGAACTTGAATGCCATGCTTGTTACAAATAGTGCGACCTTTTGAAGAAATGCATCCCACCCATTAAACGTTAGTTCTTGTATTCTACTTTTTGAAAATCTAACAAGTGCTATTGCAGCAAGAATATCTTAGTCTCTTCTTTATAAACAACAAGAAAAATCACTTGTGTATCCAAGAATTACAAGCATCAAGTGTGCAATTAAAATTCAGTCAAATGACTCAAACACTCCAACGATAGTACGAATCTTTGGCCAACCACTCTTTGTGAAGCATCTTGTCCAGGATTTGTGAGCAGATCATGAATTGTGCGATACATAGCAATAATGTTGAGAATAGTTTTGTGATGAGAGCCCCATCTACCATCACTGGGCCTAGGTAACACCATCTCTTGATTCAAACCACTCCTAGTTTGTAACTCACCACATTTCAAGTAGTTTCATGATAGAAGTCTAGCATCTTGAAGCATGTCATGACGCTTACAAGACACTCCAATAACATTCAGTAATAAAGGCATTTGATCAAAAAACAACACACAATCATCATTTCCCTTGGCAGTAACAACAAGAACTAGCTGGAGTTGATGTGCGATACAATGAATATAATAAGCAGGGGCAGAGCCAGGATTTGAACATAGGGGGGCGAAGAAGTTACTGAAACACAAGTGAGACATAGCACAAATATTTCAATTATTAAATATTGTAGCTATACCGAACAAGTAACCTAAATTTTTTCAATAAATAGCATATGTGCTTTCTACTAGCCGAAAGTATAGCTATGCCTACGCCCCTTCCCCCCTCCTCACACAGCTAATCGAACAAATCAATATTCTCATTAACGTTAAATTTTGCAACTATTTCCTTCCCAATGTATACAACCATGCAATGTAGAAGAAAAGAGTCACCATTTTCTTGAACACACACGTGTCTTGATAAGTTTAATTACTGAAAATGATTCATAGTTGCAGTTCAGACCAGGAGAATGATGAACAATCACAATAATCTATCAACCATTGGATAAACACAAGCTTTACCTGTTACACTCAGTAGGTTGCAATGTGGCATCTATCTCCCCAGTTGGATTTTCATCTTGAACCGTAGAGTTAGAGTTTACATCAATTGGCTTGAAAATTACTTGTGGGTGGTGCTTCCTCTCCATGACCTCTGCAATTCTAACATTAGTACAAAGAAAATATGTAATCTGCAGCTGATCTAACAAGTGACAAAATATACTAACTACTGGCAACTTATGAATTTGCTTGTTGAATCAAAATGACGCTACAATATTATGAATATATACAATACCTCTGATTCTGGTTCACATGACGAAGTTAGCGAATTTGGGTGTGGCGGTGCCGGCGTGCTGCCCATCTGACCGTGGTGCATATGACCGTATACACGTAGAATCATACTCGATTGATGCGCGGCAAGCCACGGCGACGGCCCGACGACTAGTGGCCGACGACGATGTTCAAGTGCTCCATCGAGCGCAAACCCTAGCCGCCAGGTCGCGCGTAGCGTCAGCGCGGAAACTATGGAGTTTAGGAAGTTGCCACAGGCCCACGGTGTGTGATTATGCGTGCGTGTGCGTTGATCGATGATACGTGACGTTTTTTAGATCTAGTCGACGGTGTGGGTGCATATGTCCTTGGCCCTTGTTGACTTGTTGCAAATTGTTTTGGGCTTGACACTATGATTTTAGCCCATATGCATTCCTAATGGCCGGTAATTAAGCCTAATATCAGTACTAGCCCTCGCTAGAACTTGTTGGGGGTGGTCGATCCATAGGGGGGGTCTGGCCCCCGCTCGCCCCCCCCCCCTACTGCCTCCGCCTCTGATAATAAGCAGAAGGTGACTCTATCATGATCAATGTTTTCGGTCCTTTAATTTCTTGTGTCATGTTAATAGCCCTATCATACCTTCACCCGTGAATTTGAGTTATAGTTAAGTCATGATTAGCAAGTAAAGTTTTAATTGCTTCCTTAAGTGACAATGAAGTCGTCTCACTCACATGAACAACCCTAAGAAACTGCTCACACGGTCTTCTTGCTTTATCAACAAAACACAAGCACAAATCCAGTTGTTCTTTATGTGATACATCACTAGAATAATTAGCTAGAATAGCATAATGTTCATCCCAAGTTGTTCAATAATTTGCTTGCTAGTATGTAGTGCACAACATTGAATAATATTAATATGATTTTGTATCTAATGAGAAGTCAATTTGCAATTACCTCGTGAATTCTTCAAAACATACTTATTCACCTCCTCACTATTTGCTGCAAGCCATTTCAATAGCTCAAGGAAGTTTCCTCTGTTGCTAGACTATTCACTTTCATCATGCCCACGAAATGTCAATCCTTGATGAAGAAAAAACTGCAAGCATCTAAGCGAGTACTTTAACCTCATCCTGTACAGACGTAGATACTCACTATTCACCTTCACAAGAAGATCATCAATTGATTCACATGGATTAACAAATAAGTTATATCTTTCATGAGCTGCATTGTGCACACTTGTTGGACAACCAACATGCTTATCAGGAGCATCATCTCTATTCCAATTCCTCCAACCACCATCAGTAAATGCATTAGTTCCCTTACCATTGGTTTTCTCTCTTTGAACAAGTAGCACACAAAGCAAAATGCAGATTCCTCCTCGATACTATATTCAAGCCAACTATGATTATGAAGCCACAAAGGATTGAATGAACGACGTTAGAGCATCTATAGCCGTACTAGGCAAAACCGGGCCCTCAAACGCCCGTGAATGCGTCCGGGTGTGTCTGCATGCAGTGACCGGCCAGTCCTAAAAAAATTCTCATCTGCATCTCGACACCACATACTAGAAATCTTAAATCCATACAATAGCATGAAAAGGAAAAAATTCCACATACTACGTAGAGCAATTACCCTGGTCCTCGTCGGAGATGTCCACTATCTCCATGCCCGGCTCCGGGTACATGGGCGGCATCCGCTGCTGCGGCTCCTCTGCATCGGCCTCTGCATCCATCTCTGCTTCGACCTCGTCGAAGAGCGCGTCGGTTGCCGCCCGTTTCTGCTGAATGAACTGCAGTTGGCCTCCACATAGGCCTCATCCTAGATGGACTCCAGGATGGCCTGCTGCTTCGCCATCTCGGCTGCTTGGGCGACGGTGAACTCCGCCTCTGCGTCCTCCATGTTGAAACCCAGAGCCGGTGCCAGCTCCTGCTCCAGCTGCTTCGCCTCGTCCTCCTTCAGATCCGCCACCTCCATTGGAGCCGACTGCTGCTTCTCACCCTCCTCCTCTGCCGCCTGCTCCTCCTCCGCCCCCCCCCTCCCCCCTCCTCCTCCTCCTCCGGCTCCGGCGAGTCCATAGGCAGCCCGGCAGGGATGCGGGTGGTGCGCAGCGTGCCTCGTCCAAATCTCCTGCTCGACCTGGTACCGGCGCTCTGGCGTGAGCACAAGGTACGTGGTTATCTTCTACCGGACCACGATGAAGCCGGAGAGCGTGGGAAGAGCGGCGGCGCGGGAGAGAGGAGTTGGATGGGCTCGGGCTGGTGGCACGGAGAGGAGGTGGATGAGCTAGGGTTGGGGGACGCCGTCCGGCTTAAATAGCCAGATTTGGCCTCGGCCGGCGAGCCGGAGTAGTGTCACGCAGCGTTCACACCCCTCACCAGAGGAGACGTCCGTCGGACCACTGGGTTTTCGGGCAATTCCGCATGAGACCCCATCGTCAATCCGGCGTGGCGGACGCGCCGGGACGCTCTCATATACGCTCCATATTTGGGCTAGATATGATAGGTATTGGTTAGCTCGGGCGTTTGAGGCCCGTTTGAGACATCCGTCTAAACTGAATTTTCATGACCGGTCAGTGACCGAGCCGTCTGTCCGGGCGTTTGAGATTGCTGGTTTGGGATGTCCGGCTGTAGATGCTCTTACAAGCCTTTCTCATAGTTGTATCCAAATGCTACACTTTGAAAGGTTTTGCAGCAAAGCATAACATGCGTCCAAGCTGTGCTCTGCAGAGCATCTAAGCTCGCTACCACTTCTCTGCTCACCTCAGTGGTGTTCGCCAGCCAACGCGAACAGTTGCGCTCTGCAGTCGTTTGGATGCTACTTCGCCACACGACAGCAGCGAGCAGCTGGCCTGACCTCTACACGTCAATGTGTGCCCGTGATGCGAAACATGGACATTACGGAAAGAATTAACATCGCAGAACACTAGTCCTTATCTGTGACCAGCACAGCAGCAATCCAATGTTTTTGTACGGTAACTTCTCTTTCCTTACGGTTTGACATACTCCTCTGTACCAAGCAAAAATGGCCAAGAATCTGCGGGCTTACCATGCAGAGGAGGGAGAAACTAACTCCACAGTTGCGCATTTACCGAGCGAGCCATGGTTGGACATATGCCCTGCTGCATGAAGAGCCAGCATCGGCCATCCATATATACCTTGCTTGATGCCACCGCCATTGTCGGCGTCCTCCCTCCGTCCTTTATTGCCACTTGCACAGGGCCGCTGCTGCTATTTATGTCGCTTGCTCCACCAGGAGAGGGCCAGCCACGGTGACCACTGCCTAAGCCTGAGGCTGCGCGGCTCTTGCGCTCCACTTCTTCTTCCTCCCTCCGTTTCTCCCCCACTCCAACGAGGCGTCATCTGACAGGAGGAAGAGAAAGGTCCGGTCACTGCATCGCGTCGCGTGATGGCATTCGGGCTGCCCCGCGCCGCGGCGGCGGTGGTGACGCTGGTGCTGGGCCTCGCCGCGGCGTCGGCCGTGGCGGACGACGTGGAGATGGTGTTCCTCAAAAGCGCGGTGGCCAAAGGAGCAGGTATCCGCGTCACTTCGTTCCGTTCGTTCGTTTGCGCCACCATGGCATTCTTGTGTTCTTGTTGCTCTGCCATGGTTGACATCTTCTGGGCGCAGTGTGCCTGGATGGGAGCGCCCCGGTGTACCACTTCTCCCCCGGCTCCGGCACCGGCGCCAACAACTGGATTGTTCACATGGAGGTAATTAGTTTGACCAACGTAATTGAACGCTTGCTAATTTTTGCAACGATGTAAATATTCTTTTGGAATTGAAACGGTCTCTTTTTAATAACATCATTATTTGGTTGGAAGGGAGGAGGGTGGTGCAAGACCCCTGAGGAGTGTGTGATCCGGAAGGGCAACTTCAGGGGCTCTTCCAAGTTCATGAAGCCACTCTCCTTCTCAGGGATCCTTGGGGGCAGCCAGCAATTCAATCCCGGTATGGCATACACTCTTTTGCCTTGCCCTCATGCAGTCACAGCTTCCCCATCTAAAGCAGATCAATGTGGCGCCACCTTTTACGATTTTCTTGTTGAATCACCCATGATTTTTCTTGCAGATTTCTACAACTGGAACAGAGTCAAGGTCAGATACTGCGACGGCTCATCGTTTACCGGCGATGTCGAAGAAGTGGACTCTGTATGTTCTGGACTTGGATTGTATGCATGCATTTTCATTTATGTGCGACATGTATCCAGATTGACCTCGTGTTTGCAATGCAGAAGACGAACCTGCACTTCAGAGGGGCCAGAGTTTGGGACGCCATCATCGAAGATCTGCTTAACAAGGGGATGAGCAAAGCAAAGAGTGTATGTGCACCTGCTGTTAACCAGTACAGTTTCAGACTAGCAGTAGAGTAGCAGTTAGCCTGTTGTGGTGCATAAATTCCAATTTGCAGATCTTCTTGCATGAACCTTGCGATACTGAAAAATGAGGTGCTGCCTTCATCACACCTTTTCAGGCTATTCTTTCTGGATGCTCAGCCGGAGGTCTATCGGCAGTACTGCATTGTGACAAATTCAAAGACCTCCTTCCACCGTCGGCATTCGTAAAATGCGTTTCTGATGCCGGTTATTTTATTGATGGGTAAGTTTCATACTCCTGGTGTTCTATTGGTTATGAATAGCCATTTAGTGTCAAGTGATCGTCGCCGTTGTCATTGCAGGACGGATATTACCGGCAACAAGTTTGTCAGAACAACCTTTAAGAACGTTGTAACCCTACACGTATGTTGTCTTCTGACCTTACAGTACTGGCCATATCCTAATGTTATCAGATGCAAGATCTTGCAATCACCGGCTTCATAATTCAGTTCACTATCTGCATTCTATACCACTTTCTCAGTGACAATTAAACACACCTTTTATTTTCACCGGTTCTTCCCCCACTACCATGAGCTTCAGTCTTACCTGGATAATAATTTATGAAAACTTCATGCGATTTTTCGCCTTTTCGAGCCAGGTAACCGTTTTAATCTCTTGCAGGGATCGGTTAAAAATTTGCCATCTTCATGTACCTCGAGGGTATCACCTGAGCTGGTCAGTATTATTCACTTAAGATTGAGGGGGACGCTCTTCTACTAGCATGTGCACTAACATGAAAGGAAAAAAAATGTATATGCAGTGCTTCTTCCCACAGCATGTCCTCCCAACAATGAAAACGCCGCTATTCATACTTAATGCGGCGTATGATTCATGGCAGGTAATTTTCATACCTTTTCCCAGCACTGCACAATGGCAGTAGTGTTTTCTTCTGCAGTATATATGTAATAACGGAGCTGCTGAGTAAAAAAAGGTAAAGATTCGTTCAGGTAAGATGTTTCAACGATGAATAGTAGTAACAAGCTGCCGGCTGCATTGCAGATCAGGAACATCCTGGTGCCTAGCGCCGCCGATAAGAAGAAGGAATGGGCCAAATGCAAGGCTGACATAAAGGGCTGCTCCTCCAGCCAGCTGGCGACCTTACAACGTTAGTGATCCTTCCACCTGCCAATGCTCTTCCTGGATGATCCAGCTTTGATGTTCATCTGGCTTGTTTGATCATGTTGCTTATCTCTGTTGCTTGTTATTTTTGGCACAGATTTCAGGGATGAGTTCCTGGCAGCGCTCCCGAAACCGGAGCAGTCTCCCAAGATAGGCATGTTCATAGACTCGTGCTTTGCTCACTGCCAATCTGGAGCCCAGGACTCGTGGAATGCCGACGGCTCCCCTTCGATTCAGAAGATGGTACGTCTAGCAGTTTTGAAATCGGCCCTAACAGTTTTCTATGATCTTTTCATATCTGTTTCAAACAATTTTAAATCAAGGGAGATTCACTTAGCTTATCTATGATCTTTTCATATCTGTTTGCAGAGAATTGGCAAAGCTGTGGGGGACTGGTACTTCGACCGGGCTGTGTCTCAGCGGGTTGACTGCCCGTATCCCTGCAACCAGTCCTGCATTGACAATGAAGATGACTGAGCAATTGGGCCTGAACTTCATTCTCGAAAAGAAAAAAAAGTGGGCCTGAACTTCAGTTAGATGATGCAGGAATAACATGGATTAGACCACATCCATAGCTACAGGTAGAATAGGTGATTCTTCATAGACGGTTGCTTACCCGTTCTGTGTTTGTTGATGCTTACTGCCATTGAGAATAAAATGGAGAAGTTGTTGCTGCGTGAAATGGTTATTTAGAATTGACAGGAAACTATACTTGCTATTTATTGTTTCAGAAAACCAGGTCTTTCAAAACTGATAGTCACGGGCCACACGTCATAAGCACATCAAGTGTTGCAATTATATTCTTCCTAAAAAATACAACTGTAAGTTTTTAAAAATATATGAAAAAACTCATGTATGTAGTTAATTATCAGTAGAAACTCACCCTGTAAATTTTGTATGATTATAACTATTTGCGACCTGTGAAAAACATGGGATGAATTTCTGCACTAGTTACATAACTTGTACTTGACAATAACTCGTCTCATAATTTTTTTCACAAATTTGAAATGATCATATAGTTTACCACAAATTATAGGCGCCATTTTCTACATCATACCAATGTGACGTGCGTTTTGTAATTTTGCAAAACTCAAAATTATGGTTTTGCTAAGTTTCAAAACAAGAACTGAACCAAAGTACAATGATTTAATGGTAAGTACATATGCTCGTCTAAATAAAAATAAATAAACTCAGACAAACAAATTAAAATCACAGTATTATTTAAATAAAAAATCACTTATTTGAAATAATTAAATAATTATAATCACACTATTTTAAAATAATGAAATAATTGAAACCATTGTTTGAATTAATTGAGACCGCCTTTTGGAAATAATTGAAATCGATGTTTTTTAAAATAATTAATTAATTGAAACCATATTTTAGAAATAATGAATCAATCTTTTAATAAAAATGGAGTTCTTGAAATAATTGTCTTCATATAATTAAAATCATTGTCTTGAAAATAGTTGAAATCACTAGTTTGAAATGTGAAGTTGTGAAGTTACTGAAATAATAGACATAGAATTTGTGAGTGAACTTCACTTGTGCAGAGAAATGGTTACTGAAATCACTAAGATATATGTTTTTGAAATATTTGAACTTATTGAAATGTTACTAGAAATATATGTTTTTGGAAATTTTGAATTAGTTATTTTTTCTTAATAACTAAAATATCTTATTTGAAAAAAATATCACTTGTTTGAAATAGATGGAATCACCTCTTTATTTTAAAGAGTTGGATTTTTAGAAAGAAATGATTAAAATCACTATGTATTTTTGAAATAATAAAAAACACTTTTTTAATGATGAAATTTATTGTATCACTTATTTAAAATACTTGTAATCACTATCTTAAAATAAATGAGATACCTTTTCAAAAAAATGGAACACATTTTTATTTATAAAGGAAATAATTGCAATCACAATATCTTGAAATAAAATGAAATCACTTTATTGAAAATGAAATAGTTTATTGAAACAATGAAAATAAGTGAATCGTCATTTTGAAATAACTGAAATCACCGTCTTGAAATAAGTGAACCCAATGTGTGTTAAAACAATATAATAATTGAAACCGCCTTTTTGAAAAAACGAATCACTTCTTCCTGAGATTGAGTGAATATCTTTTGAAAAGAATGAAATAGTTCGTGAAAACAATTGAAATCACTGTTTTGAAATAGTTGAAACCACTAGCGGTTAGGAATACAGATTTGTGAAGTTATAGAAATAACTGAAACTGAAATTTGTGAGTGGGCTCCACTGATGCAGAATACACTGAAATAAATGATGTGCATGCAAAAAAATAGGCTAAGGCCACGCTGTTGACCATCAAATTAGAGCCCTCGGGTTTTTTTTTTCTTTTAGGGAACTTCGTCGCACTTTATTAGATACTCCCTCCGTCCGTGAATAAGTGTACTTCTAGGTTTTGTTCTAAGTTAAAGTTTTAAAACTTTGACCAAGTATATACAAAAAAGTAGTACTCCCTCCGTTTAGGTGTGTAAGTCATCTTAGATTATGCACCGCGACCAAGGCGGAGAGGAAAACGAGAAAACATAAAAAAAAATTACTAATTAATAGCATTGCATGCAATGAACTAATCACTGCATGTCATGTTTGATAGTCTCAAGTCATTGAAAGCATGCACGGCCTACATCTCTTATTGGTTGACTAGATAGGCAACGCGCCTCGGCGCGAGGGTGCCGGTCACAGCGCTAAGACCAAGTAGTGAATGCTCAATTTAGTAGAAAATCAAGTTTAGCACACGTATTCAAATAGGATAGGAAGAAGAAACATTCACATGTAATTGGAGCAAAGCACCGTTAAGTTAAACATCGTCATGAAACTATAAGGCAACATACAATTTTGGGTGTTGCAAAAATTATCATTTAGCTCACACAAATTTAGAAGCATCAAGGTTTCAAGGCTTTGCTGGATTAGAAAGATTATACATGCTTTCTTTTATCTGATATTTTTTCATTCAAAACAATCATCCATGATCCAAAACCTGTAAATAACATCCATGTTCTTCGCCCATGCACATGATTGCATATCAAAATATTTCTGTCAAGCGATGATCAGTGATTTTTTTTACATAATAGGAATTAATAAACAATGAACTAAACCTACTTGAATGCTAAGATGTCTCTAACACCAACAGGTTAGAAAAGGATAATGTAATCATTTTTAAACACATCATGATGGCTCCATGTCCAGGTAAATCTTTGTGGCAGCAACAATACAGTAGAGGCAACAGAAAATAAAATAAAAAGGTTGTTCCTCCGTTGATGTTCGTTATGGTGCCGAGGAACATTTCCATCCTGAGAAAAGACATCACAAATGAACGTTGGTTAGCAATGGAACATAAATGTATTGAATACAGGATGAGGCTTAGGATGATCAGTTAACTGGAAAAAATTCACTGTGTCATTGAGTCATTCATATATGGAGGAAACATTGTTCATTTATTTTGGAAAATGTCTTAAAAATATCACCACACCTGATCCATCATGCAAGCCCTTTTCAAATTTGTCTTAGGCAAAAGCTTCTAAGTTCGACAAACTATAAAGAAAAGTAACCACAAGATCTATCATGAACATGCTTTCATAACATATACTCCCTCCGTAAACAAAATATAACTATCCGCACAACGACTATTGGTTGACATACCGTTTTCGAGGATACGTCAACATCACGAAAATGCCATCTCGATCCAGTGAAAAACAAAATCGCAAGAAGAGAAAAGAACACAAACCGATAATCAGTATTGCTACATTTTATTTATCTACTTATTATATTATAATGCATGTTCCTCTTCCTTGACTATCCTACATGGGCTATGCGACTGTGGTGGTTTTGTAGGACAGGAACACGAAACGGGCACAAGGAAACATCCATCCAGAGAGATTCATCAAATTATTGCTATTGTAAAGGGAAGTGCGCGAGGCATACCTGTGGTCACCATGTTTTGGGTGTGAGCTAGCGAGTGACCCAGTAAATCCAACACCCATGACTTGTAGACCTGCGAGTATTCTCGCCCAATTAATTAAATTTAGATCAAACACATATGACATTATGTGCAAACTGTAAGCTCGTGTGCAGAATGATCCATAGATCCAGCGATATGAAGTTAGAGAAGACACACACATAGCCATAGACCTGGTCCAGAAAGCTTCAGGGCACGGTTGAACATAGCCAGTGCCATGTCCTCTACGACCTGCTTGCCCCTGAACTGCAGGGGCAACTGGAAACCAAAAGCATGGTCGGTTAGTCAGTCTGATGAGTGCCTAGGGTGTGTCAAACGTGATGGCTCCAAAGTCCAAAGGAGTTCGAGAGTATGTGGGTGCGTTTACCTTGCCGAGTAGCTGTGCCATGGAGGCCCTGGAGTAGGGCACGACGACCTCCAGGAGCTGCGTGAGGCACGGGGGTTCGCGCCTTGGCGCAAGGGTGTCGGTCACAACATTTTTACAAAGCATGTAACAATCTGTCGGTAGGAACCAAAGTATAGCATGTGCAGACAACCAATTGTGTTAGAAGAAAAACATAATGAGACTGAAGATGACATCAGGTTATAAGGCAGAATCAAGCTCGTGTTGGGGAACGTTGCAGAAAATTAAAAATTTTCCTACGGTTTCACCAAGATCCATCTATGAGTTCATCTAGCAACGAGTATTCAGATTAGATAGCATCTACATACCACTTTGTAGATCGCAACGGAAGCGTTCGAGTGAACGTGGATGAGGTAGTCGTACTTGCTGTGATCCAATTCACCGATGATCTAGCACCGAACGGACGGCACCTCCGCGTTCAACACACGTACGGGACGGGAGACGTCTCCTCCTTCTTGATCCAGCAAGGGGGAAGGAGAGGTTGAGGAAGATCCAGCACGACGGTGTGGTGGTGGATGCAGCAGAACTCCGGTAGGGCTTCGCTAAGCAACTACGGGAGGAGGAGGAGGTGTTGCAGGGAGGAGGGAGTGCCAGGGCATTAGGTTGCGCAGCCCCCCTCCCCTGCCCCCTTTATATAGGTGCATTAGAGGGGGGGAGGGCGCAGCCTTGCCCCTTCCTCCAAGGAAGGGGTGCGGCCAAGAGGGGGGGAGGAGTCCATCCTCCCCAAGGCACCTCGGAGGTGCCTTCCCCTCTTTGGACTCTCCCTCTCCAAGCCTCCTTGGCGCATGGGCCCTTGGGGCTGGTTCCCCTTGGCCCAAGCAGGCCAAGGCGCACCCCCTAAGGCCCATGTGGCCCACAAGGCAGGTGGCCCCACCTGGTGGACCCCCGGGACCCATCCGGTGGTCCCGGTACAATACCGATAACACCGAAACTTGTCCCGATGGCCAAAATAGCACTTTCTATATATAATTCTTTACCTCCGGACCATTCCGGAACTCCTCGTGCCGTCCGGGATCTCATCCGGGACTCCGAACAACATTCGGGTTACTGCACATACATATCTTCACAACCCTAGCGTCACCGAACCTTAAGTGTGTAGACCCTACGGGTTCGGGAGACATGCAGACATGACCGAGACGGATCTCGGGCAATAACCAACAGCGGGATCTGGATACCCATGTTGGCTCCCACATACTCCACGATGATCTCATCGGATGAACCACGATGTCAAGGATTCAATTAATCCCGTATACGATTCCCTTTGTCAATCGGTACTTTACTTGCCCGAGATTCGATCGTCGGTATCCCAGTACCTCGTTCAATCTCGTTATCGGCAAGTCACTTTTCTCGTACCATAATGCATGATCCCGTAATCAAACACTTTGATCACATTGAGCTCATTGTGATGATGCATTACCGAGAGGGCCCGGTGATACCTCTCCGTCAAGCGGAGTGACAAATCCCAGTCTCGATCCATGTCAACCCAACAGACACTTTCAGAGATACCCGTAGTATACCTTTATAGTCACCCAGTTACGTTGTGACGTTTGGCACACCCAAAGTACTCCTACGGTATCCGGGAGTTACACGATCTCATGGTCTAAGGAAAGGATACTTGACATTGGAAAACTCTAGCAAACGAACTATGCGATCTTATGCTATGTTTAGGATTGGGTCTTGTCCATCACATCATTCTCCTAATGATGTGATCCCGTTATCGATGACATCCAATGTCCATAGTCAGGAAACCATGACTATCTGTCGATCAACGAGCTAGTCAACTAGAGGCTCACTAGGGACATGTTTGTTGTCTGTTATTCACACATGTATTACGATTTCCGGTTAACACAATTATAGCACGAATAAAGACAATTATCATGAATAAGGAAATATAATAATAATGCTTTTATTATTGCCTCTAGGGCATATTTCCGACAGCTCGGTGCTTTCATACGACCAGAGATAAAACACAGGACCATACATTACTTTGTATGACAGAGATAGGTATTAAAATCTAAAGTCTATACATGTCTTTGTTCAGAGCACACCCTGACTAATAAGACCACCACATCTACAATAAAAACAGTAAAGAATCCCAAGGCCAAAGCACACCCTCAACATTAACTTGCATATTGTTGGCAGCAAAAAAGTAGAACTACCAAAATCAACCCAATAACTAATTAGGCCAAACACTATAGGAGGCAAACATGTTTATAGCTAACAATAGTTTGCATTCATAGGGACAGCCGATCTCTAAATTAGTACCCTATATTGTAAAACCATGCATCTCATCTCAAAGACCATTCTGGTTTATTCATGTCATGCTTGAAATATATATCTGTTACTACATGGACAAACATTGGTATGAGAGAGAAGAAATCTTTACATAAGAGATAGAAGAGTTCCTAACCAGACTAAATCAAGGACCAACAACGAACAATAAAAGATCAAGAACAACTTATATGCAATAAATTTATAAGTGAGAATAAATCTTTACACAAGACGGCTATAAACACTGGAGCATAAGTAAGCAACGCCTTTAAATACAAATAAAAAGGGTTTTATGTTCATTGCATAGTGGGCTTAGATTCGCCTTTCCTCGATCATATAACCTACCCCCATCATCTCTTATCACCAGATCAATCTGTTTATACAATGGAGCTACCCTGGTTATCAATCAACAAGAATGACCATCCAAGGACAGATCAATAGGTACCACAGGATCAAAAAGGGTTCTAGAGACAACAGGGAGGATCCAATTTGATACCCACAGGTACCTCGATTGCTCAAAGGCACACTTATTTCAGCCACAGTTAATCATCATCGCCCTAGCACGAACACCACTGCCACAGACAAAGCAAAATGACGAGAATACCCTCGGCGGGGCACCAAAATAACGCGCGGTGGCACGAAACGGAGTGAAACTATTCATTTCAGCAGTGTTTGCCCCAGATCCAATGGCCCAGGCTTCTCCAGACCTCGATCGAACGGACGAGAATGCATCAAGGGAAACGATCCGACGGCCGAGAGTCGCTGAGCTCTGAGGAGGCTCGGTGGAACATCCTTCTCTTATCTCTTGATGTCACATACAGTAGCCAAAGCAGAGGAACAGGAGGAAGATGGAGCTCACCGAGGGTGGTTCTAGCCGAGGCAATACTTAGTGTGCGCCGGGGTTGCGCTTGAACGTCGTCCAACCGGCGAGGAACCGCGTCGGAGTTGCACCTTGCACCGTCCCGCCGACGAGCACAAACGCATCAAACAACCTGTGTAAGAAAGGCATCGCTGTTTATCAGAAATAATTATTTAGTAATTACTATTTATCAAAATGGCTAATAGAAAAGACATACAGGTGCAAAGATCTCATGCTCTCATGGTTGAGCCTGTATTTTTTGAGAAAAGACACCCCGAGTCAATCACCTCACCTAGCGGTAGCACAAGAGCGAGCTTGTCCTTCTCTCCCATTCCTTCAGCGTCAATACTGCCGCCACCATAAATCCAGAACCAGAAGATGATAGCTCAATAATATAGTATGTGTGCCATGCCACGCTGTGTAAACCTTCAGGAAGCACAACAAACCCTCAAATATAATTTTCTGTACAACATCAGCAATAATAGTGTTAGTGAAAGCGACCAGAATGCCGATATTGCCGCACAACATTTTTAGATTGTTCTTGATTAGCTAGCATCTTCAGGTTAGCCAGGATTAAGTCTTGGTTTTGTAAAGCTTGCACACACAGAGAGCTTAACCCAGACAAATTAAAATTAATTCATGGAATGGAAGGATATGTACTAACCATTAGTTATCTAAAATCTAAAAAATGCTCAAGGTTTGTGTAGTAGTAAATGGAGCAAAATGGAAACATACATAGGTACAAATCCAAGAACAACATCAAAAAACTAAAGGATTGATCCTTTCTGAAGAACTTCGGAAGATGTAGGCATAGATTTAACCTTGGATATCTGGATCAACCTCTGATAATTCACCTATCTAAATATATATGACATCAAGCATTAACTACATGATTATCTGCCCAGGAAGTTCTGCACAGTGTATGGATTAAGCAACTAATGCTTGTGAACCTGATGCACAGTGTATGGATTAAGCAACTAATTCGACCCTAGTGCACTTGGTTCAGAAACAGAGGTAACAAAAACAGAGGCATTTTAAGCACCAGAATAAAATGCTAATCCCAACTAAACACACTGATGCACTTGGTTCAGAAACAGAGGTAACAAAAACAGGTGCACAAAAATGATAGTTCAGTAGATGATATATCAAAACTGAACTTTTGGCGATAGTTACAAAGTCAGACCAAACTTGTGGCCTGACAAGTGATAACTCAGCTAGAGCAAATATAAAGTTAATTAGTCAAAACCATAGACCATATTCATTGCTCCTGTCAAAAACATGTGTTCAAGTTAAAGGTTCTTTTTGGCAAGTTGGGTTCATGCATTATATCAAAAGGTTGCCCTGGTAGTCCCAAGCAATTTATTAGGAAGAATTTGTTTCAAGAGGGCAAGCACAAGTTCATCATGATGCAACAGTGAACATTCATCATGTAAAATCAAGATCACCTGAGATGGTGTTGTGGACCAGCCAAACCATGCAGTGTCGCTGCAACTTCACAAAATGCTATGAGTCTCTCCCTGTTGCCATGCTCTACTACCTACGAGTTAAACAAAATATGTTTTTATTTCCTTGGTCTTAAAAATGTGATGACAATATAACACTGACATGCACAAAGCCTAATGATTTAAGGAGAGTGCTCGGCCTTTTCTGTCACAATCAAACTTTGGATTAGATGTTCTTGCAGCCATTATTTCTCCACAAAATTAAACATTGGAAGAGTACCATCATTTCACCAGCCTCTTATTCTTCTCTATTAATATTGCTTATTTTCTGAAATATGTGTCCCTACATTAGCTTTTTGAATATGTGCTCGGCCAATATGCATGCTTTGACAATTTTCTACCCAAACAAGTAACTCAAAACCAACCCATGTGGATCTGGAACAACACATTTAAATACTTATTAATAAGGGCAATCATTCTTAATAGTAATCCACAACTAAAAAACCAAGAAGAACCTTAGTGGATCTAGCAGGCATGAGTGATTAGCAAAAAGGGGAACCAGACCAACAGAGATAAACACATAAGAGCGAGAGAGACATGAGATCCTCACAATAACACCATCATGTTCAGCGACTTGCATAGCTCTCACTACATCGACGCTTGTTGGTTTCCTGTATGGAGCAGCAGAAAAAGGGGATCAGAACCATGTGTCTATGGACGTCTTTGAGAGAGAGGAACCTGATGCATTACCTGCGCGCACGCAAACACGAGGATGATGGCCGCACAATGGGGAGCAGCGGCGTGAGCCTAAATAAGCAACACCTTTAAATCAAATAAAAAGGGTTCAGGGTCCAATGCATAGTGGGCTCAGATTCGCCTTTTCTCAATCATATTACCTACCCCGTTATCTCTTATCACCAGATCAATCTGTTTATACAGTTGAGTTGCGCTGGTTATCACTCAACAAGAATGACCATCCAAGGACAGAAGGTATCACAAGATCAAAAAGGATTCTAGAGACACGAGGGAGGATCCAACTTGATACCCACAGGTGCCTCGATTGCTCAAAGGCACACTTATTTCAGCCACGGTTAATCATCATCGCCCTAAAAAGAATGGCTTCCGACCGGCCGGCTACAACCCCTCGGCAGGGCACTGGAATTACACGCGACGTCACGAACAAGAGATTGACGGCACACCAGCTCGAAGGACAATATACGGCATCCCAGTGTCTGATATCTCAACGCAAATGCACTCTGTTCAGGAAAGAACCCTATCTGTGCACTAAACAATATAACTCGTAAAAAATGCACACAACCTAGAAATGTAAAAACATAATGACCAAGAATTTTATGCCTATTCATGATCTCAACAAATGCGACTTTGGTACATGTATTTCTTGATCATTTTTCATTTGAATAATCACAATATTAAAATTATGACGGTGCAGTTTCATTATAATAAAATCAATCAAACAGCTATGCAAGCATGATTTCTATCAACAAAGAGCAACATCACGCCAGTACTAAATTGCAGGATAGGTGCTTACCATATTTTCTATGATTCGCATGCATTTATTAGAATATATATCATGCATTTACTTTGGTTTTTCAGCCGTCGCGATCGAAGGCTTTAAACTTGACTTGTATTTTACAAAGTCACCGCAAGAGGCAGAGCCGCTGGCAATGCCATGGCCACCACCAGTTTTACCCGCGGCATTGCGGGAGCGCCCGCGAGCAGCCGTGGATGAGGGGCGACCAACACATAGCCAAAAGGAAAAATGGCAGTCGACTATAAATAAAGAATTTGTTTATTTTTATAGAAATGACGGCGGGTAGACCTGAAAACAAGTGACCAAACTTCAACTTGAAGCAACAACACACAGAAGTAATTTTCACCGATTTGTTATAAAACTAACATGAATATGGGACTGATCCAAAGATCCCCTTCCTTCGAACCTAGCTGGACCATATAACATATCAAACTAACTATATAGCGTTGCCCATGATCACCGGCCAACACAAAGGTCTCATCAGCGACACCTCACGTCCTTCACATATTTATCAAGACACATATATGAAGTAAAGTAGTAGTAATGTATAAGAGTGTGGATTTTTCATACCCTCATGTATAATTAGAAGAACATGATCTGGAGTTATATATTGATAGTTACCATGGATGGAGAACTGAAAATTTCTAACACTGCAAATATAAAATTGTCAAGAATGATAATAAGCATGGAGAACTAAAATGTACTATCACTTCCATGTAGCTAAGAACCTAATATTGACAGAATCCACACCATGTCTCAGGGTACAAGTAAAAGCTTGGCGTGCTTACCGAGAGGGAGGCATAATGGATCTTCTATAAAGGCACCAACACAGGTACACATCACATAGGCTCCTGGAAAAAAAGAAATCATGCTTAACAATAACACAAGTTCAATCTAACTAAGGATACATATTCTGTCTCCTAACACTAAAAATCGAGGAATGTAGAGAACTTCACTTATCACTGATGCAAAAGTCAAGTAGGATTACAATCTAGAAGTGAAGGCACGAAATTGAAAAGCCATCCATACCGGGCATAGGTGAGTTCAGGGCACTTGTCCACAGTCGGCATAACATTTTCCTCGGCGCAAGCATACAATTCTCCTGGTGTAGTAGCTACATGAAGTGAAACTCTCCTGGCAAAACAAAGTAAAATCTTATGACCAAATGTAATGGAAAATATAAACATTCATTGCAAAACTGGTCTGCCTTTTTAGATACTAAAAAAATTCGATAGCATGTCAGGCCACTATAAGACTAATAAATAGTACCCTTTTCATTCACATCCATGTCATTCTTTGGGTTTCACTGCAGCAAGATTTATCAAAAAATCAGTGATAGAAAGGAACTGACGTTGTGGTGCATCATGCATCATAACGGCTACCAGAACCATGTCAATGCACTGCCAAGACTTACATAGAACTCAATTCATGGAAAGGGCAAACAAGCTCAATATGTCAATACTATAAATCATGGAAGTCAGAACAAATTATAACACTAAAACAATCTGTAATTACACATCACGATGGTATAGTTGCTATTGCAAAAGCCAAGATAATCACTACACAGTGCCTAATTGAAACTGAAAATAACTGGAGAATTTAGTAAACAAAACAGCATTGCAGAGTATCCAAATAATGATAAATTTCAAGTGTAAGGATCTTAACCTAGTATTCATTTTAAACCAGAGGAATACCCCATATACATACTTTACAATATAACAAAGAGCACATGAGTACCTTAACTTCCAAAACATCCCAATATTTGGAACTTAGCCAAACCCTTCTCTCTCTCCCATCAAGTCCAAGCAAGGCAGCTCAAAATGCCACAGAAAAGTGGCCATCTTTGGAACCTAGCCCAACCCTTATCTCTCTCCCATCGAGTCCAAGCAAGGCAGCACAAAAGGCCACATAGAAGTGGCCAGCTTTGGAACCTAGCCAACCTAGCCAGACCATTGACCCAAAAAATCCAAATACTTGGAATCTAGCCAAACCTAAGAGCACAAAAGGCTTTGTGGCCATCTTTGGAATCTAGCCAGACCTGAGAGAAATCCCAATACTTAGAATATAGCCAAACCTGAGAGCACAAAAGGCCCCCATCTTTCGACTATGGTCTGAATCCAACAACATCTATGTACAGAGAAGACAAATAACCTACAAGCCTAGGCCTACAAACAAACAAGATCAGAGAGGGAGAGGTGGTGAGGAGTGGAGGCACCAAATCGAAACCAAAGTGTAAACGACGGCTCAGATCTACGGCTTGGCGCCACCGGAAGCCGCGACGGCCCCCCTGCCAAGCGGTCCCCTGAGAGCCTGCCACCGCATCCGGCGACGCCGCGACGGCTGCCTGAACATGGGCCTCCAAGCCAGCGGCATCGCGGCACGGCGTGGCACCGGTAGGAGGGCTGGCTCCGCGATGAGGGATTTGCCGCCGCCGCGCGGGATCACGGGTATGCGCCGAGGTCCAGGCCTCCTCATCGAGTGGCTGCGGTCCTTGGTGGCGCGGTCATCGGCCACGGCGAGCGGGGCGGGATGACGGGGCCGCGGTCATCGGCCACGGCCACGGCGAGCAGGACGAGCGGGGCGGGCGAGATGGCGAGGCGGGACGACGGGGCCGGGCATCGGCCGCTGGGCATCGGCCGCTGCGAGCGGGACGGGCGAGGCGGGACAGCGGGGCAGTGTGGGCGAGGCGGCGGCGCGAGGCAGGGCGGGCGAGCGGGGCGGGGCGGGCGAGGGAGGGGGCGCGAGTGCGGGGAGAGGAGGAGGCTAGGGTTCACCAAGGAAGCCGGCCCTTTTATACCCCCACCACGCAAAATGACCAAAATGTTGGAAATATGCCCTAGAGGCAATAATAAAAGGATTATTATATTTCCTTGTTCATGATAATCGTCTATTGTTCATGCTATAATTGTATTGTCTGGAAATCATAATACAGGTGTGAATACATAGACCACAATATGTCCCTAGTAAGCCTCTAGTTGACTAGCTCGTTGATCAATAGATAGTCATGGTTTCCTGACTATGGACATGGGGATGTCATTGATAACGGGATCACATCATTAGGAGAATGATGTGATGGACAAGACCCAAACCTAAGCATAGCACAAAAGATCATATAGTTCGTTTGCTAGAGCTTTTCTGAATGTCAAGTATCATTCCTTAGACCATGAGATTATGCAACTCCCGGATGCCGTGGGAGTGCCTTGGGTGTATCAAACGTCACAACGTAACTGGGTGACTATAAAGGTGCACTACAGGTATCTCCGAAAGTGTTTGTTGGGTTGGCATGAATCGAGACTGGGATTTGTCACTCCGTATGACGAAGAGGTATCTCTGGGCCCCCTCGGTAAGACATCATCATAATGAGCTCAATGTGATCAAGGTGTTGTTCACGGGATGATGTGTTACGGGAGCGAGTAAAGAGACTTGCCGGTAACGAGATTGAACAAGGTATCGGTATACCGACGATCGAATCTCGGGCAAGTATCGTACCGATAGACGAAGGGAATTGAGTACGGGATTGATTAAGTCCTCGACATCGTGGTTCATCCGATGAGATAATCGAGGAGCATGTGGGAGCCAACATGGGTATCCAGATCCCGCTGTTGGTTATTGACCGGAGATCATCTCGGTCATGTCTGCATGTCTCCCGAACCCGTAGGGTCTACACACTTAAGGTTCGGTGACGCTAGGGTTGTAAAGATATTAGTATGCAGCAAACCGAAGGTTGTTCGGAGTCCCGGATGAGATCCCGGACGTCACGAGAGGTTCCGGAATGGTCCGGAGGTAAAGAATTATATATAGGAAGTGTCGTTTCGGCCATGGGGAAGGATTTGGGGGTCACCGGTATTGTACCAGGACCACCGGATGGGTACCGGGGGTCCACCGGGTGGGGCCACCCATCCCTGAGGGCCCCGTGGGCTGAAGTGGGGAGGGAACCAGCCCATAGTGGGCTGGTGCGCCCCCCCATGGGCCTCCCCCCCGCGCCTAGGGTTGGAAACCCTAGGGCAGGGGGCGCCCCACTTGCCTTGGGGGGCAAGGCTCCCCCTTGGCCGCCGCCCCCCTGGAGATGCATCTCCAGGGCCGGCGCCCCCCCTAGGGGGCCTATATAAAGGGTGGGAGGAAGGGCAGCCGCACCCGGCAGCCTTGGCGCCTCCCTCTCCCCTGTTACACCTCTCCCTCTCTCCGTAGACGCTTGGCGAAGCCCTGCTGGAATTCTGCTGCATCCACCACCACGCCGTCGTGCTGCTGGATCTTCATCAACCTCTCCTTCCCCCTTGCTGGATCAAGAAGGAGGAGACGTTATCCCGACCGTACGTGTGTTGAACGCGGAGGTGTTGTCCGTTCGGCACTAGGTCATCGGTGATTCGGATCACGGCGAGTACGACTCCATCATCCATGTTCTTCTTGAACGCTTCCGTTGCGATCTACAAGTGGTATGTAGATGCTCTCCTATCCCCTTGTTGCTAGAATACTCCATGGATAGATCTTGGTGATGCGTAGGAAAATTTTAATTTCTGCTACGATCCCCAACAGTGGAATCATGAGCTAGGTCTATGCGTAGTTTCTATGCACGAGTAGAACACAAAGTAGTTGTGGGCGTCGAATTGTCAATTCTTCTTGCTGTTACTAGTCCTATCTTGATTCAGCGGTATTGTGGGATGAAGCGGCCCGGACCAACCTTACACGTACGCTTACGTGAGACCGGTTCCACCGACTGACATGCACGAGTTGCATAAGGTGGCTGGCGGGTGTCTGTCTCTCCCACTTTAGTTGGATCGGATTCGATGAATAGGGTCTTTATGAAGGGTAAATAGAGATTGACAATTCACGTTGTGGTTTTAACGTAGGTAAGAAACGTTCTTGCTAGCAACCTATAACAGCCACGTAAAAACTTGCAACAACAATTAGAGGACGTCTAACTTGTTTTTGCAGCAAGTGCTTTGTGATGTGATATGGACAGAAGTTGTGATGAATCATGTATGTGATGTATGAGATGATCTTGTTATTGTAATAGGAATCACGACTTGCATGTCGATGAGTATGACAACCGGCAGGAGCCATAGGAGTTGTCTTTATTTATTTATGACCTGCGTGTCAACTTAAATCGTCATGTAATTACTTTACTTTATTGCTAAAGCGTTAGCCATAGTAGCAGAAGTAATAATTGACGTGACAACTTGACAAAGACACGATGATGGAGATCATGATGATGGAGATCATGGTGTCATGCCGGTGACGACGATGAACATGGCGCCCCGAAGATGGAGATCAAAGGAGCGAAATGATGTTGGCCATATCATGTCACTATTTGATTGCATGTGATGTTTATCATGTTTTCACATCTTATTTGCTTAGAACGACGGTAGCATAAATAAGATGATCCCTCATTAAAATATCAAAAATGTGTTCTCCCTAACTGTGCACCGTTGCTAAGGTTCGTCGTTCCGAAGCACCACGTGATGATCGGGTGTGATAGGTTCTTACGTTCGCATACAACGGGTGTAAGCCAGATTTACACACGCAATACACTTAGGTTGGATTGACGAGCCTAGCATGTACAGACATGGCCTCGAAACACGGAGGACCGAAAGGTCGAACATGAGTCGTATAGAAGATACGATCAACATGGAGATGTTCACCGATGATAACTAGTCCGTCTCATGTGATGATCGGACACGGCCTAGTTGACTCGGATCATGTATCACTTAGATGACTAGAGGGATGTCAAATCTGAGTGGGAGTTCATTCATTAATTTGATTAGATGAACTTAATTATCATGAACTTAGTCTAAATCTTTACAATATGTCTTGTAGATCAAATGGCCCACGCTAATATCACCCTCAACTTCAACGCGTTCCTAGAGAAAACCAAGCTGAAAGATGATGGCAGCAACTATGCGGACTGGGTCCGGAACCGGAGGATCATCCTCATAGCTGCCAAGAAAGATTATGTCCTAGAAGCACCGCTAGGTGAAACACCATTCCCAGAAAACCAGGATGTTATGAACGCCCATCAGTCATGTGCTGATGATTACTCCCTCGTTCAATGCGGCATGCTTTACAGCTTAGAACCGGGGCTCCAAAAGCTTTTTGAGCAACACGGAGCATATGAGATGTTCGAGGAGCTGAAATTGATTTTCCAAGCTCATGCCCGGGTCGAGAGATATGATGTCTCCGATAAGTTCTTTAGCTGCAAGATGGAGGAAAAATAGCTCTGTCAGTGAACACATACTCAAGATGTCTGGGTTGCACAACCGCTTGACTCAGCTGGAAGTTAATCTCCCGGATGAGGCGGTCATTGACAGAATCCTTCAGTCGCTCCCACCTAGCTACAAGAGCTTCGTGATGAACTACAATATGAAGGGGATGGAAAAGACCATTCCCGAGTTGTATTCAATGTTGAAATCTGCGGAGGTGGAGATCAAAAAGGAACATCAAGTGTTGATGGTGAATAAAACCACTAAGTTCAAGAAAGGCAAGGGTAAGAAGAACTTCAAGAAGGACGGCAAGGAGGTTGCCGCGTCTGGTAAAACAGTTGCCAGGAAGAAGTCAAAGAATGGACCCAAACCTGAAACTGAGTGCTTTTATTGCAAGGGAAATGGTCACTGGAAGCGGAATTGCCCCAAGTACTTAGCGGATAAGAAGGCCGGCAACACCAAAGGTATATGTGATATACATGTTATTGATGTGTACCTTACCAGCACTCGTAGTAGCTCCTCGGTATTTGATACCGGTGCGGTTGCTCATATTTGTAACTCAAAGCAGGAGCTGCGGAATAAACGGAGACTGGCGAAGGACGAGGTGACGATGCGCGTCGGGAATGGTTCCAGGGTCGATGCGATCGCCGTCGGCACGCTACCTCTACATTTACCTATGGGATTAGTTTTAAACCTCAATAATTGTTATTTAGTGCCAAGTTTGAGCATGAACATTGTATCTGGATCTCGATTAATTCGAGATGGCTACTCATTTAAATCTGAGAATAATGGTTGTTCTATTTATATGAGTGATATGTTTTATGGTCATGCTCCGATGGTTAATGGTTTATTCTTAATGAATCTCGTACGTGATGATACACATATTCATAGTGTGAATACCAAAAGATGTAAAGTTAATAACGATAGTCCCACATACTTGTGGCACTGCCGCCTTGGTCACATTGGTGTCAAGCGCATGAAGAAGCTCCATGCTGATGGACTTTTAGAGTCTCTCGATTATGAATCATTTGACACATGCGAACCATACCTCATGGGCAAAATGACCAAGACTCCATTCTCAGGGACAATGGAGCGAGCGACCAACTTGTTGGAAATCATACATACAGATGTGTGTGGTCCAATGAGCGTTGAGGCTCGCGGAGGCTATCGTTATGTTCTCACTCTCACTGATGATTTGAGTAGATATGGGTATGTCTACTTAATGAAACACAAGTCTGAGACCTTTGAAAAGTTCAAGGAGTTTCAGAGTGAGGTTGAGAATCAACGTGACAGAAAAATAAAGTTCTTACGATCAGATCGTGGGGGAGAATATTTAAGTCACGAATTTGGCACCCACTTAAGAAAATGTGGAATCGCTTCAAAACTCACGCCGCCTGGAACACCTCAGCGTAACGGTGTGTCCGAACGTCGTAATCGCACTCTATTGGATATGGTGCGATCTATGATGTCTCTTACCGATCTACCGCTCTCATTTTGGGGCTATGCTTTAGAGACTGCCGTATTCACTTTAAATAGGGCTCCGTCAAAATCCATTGAGACGACACCGTATGAATTATGGTTTGGAAAGAAACCTAAGTTGTCGTTTCTGAAAGTTTGGGATTGCGATGCTTATGTCAAGAAACTTCAACCTGAAAAGCTCAAACCCAAATCGGAAATTTGCGTCTTCATAGGATATCCCAAAGAAACAGTTGGGTATACCTTCTACCTCAGATCTGAAGGCAAGATCTTTGTTGCCAAGAACGGGTCCTTTCTAGAGAAAGAGTTTCTCGCGAAAGTAAGTGGGAGGAAAGTAGAGCTTGATGAAGTACTACCTCTTGAAAATCAGAGTAGCACAGCTCAGGAAAATGTTCCTGTGGTGCCTGCACCGATTCGAGAGGATGTTAATGATGATGATCAAGATACTTCTGATCAAGCTCCTACTAAACTTCGTAGGTCCACAAGGACACGTTCCGCACCAGAGTGGTACGGCAACCCTGTCCTGGAAATCATGTTGTTGGACAACGATGAACCTTCGAACTATGAAGAAGCGATGGCGGGCCCAGATTCCGAAAAATGGCTAGAAGCCATGAAATCCGAGATAGAATCCATGTATGAAAACAAAGTATGGACTTTGAATGACTTGCCCGATGATCGGCGAGGCATAGAAAATAAATGGATCTTTAAGAAGAAGACAAACGCGGATGGTAATGTGACCATCTATAAGGCTCGACTCGTCGCTAAGGGTTATCGACAAGTTCAAGGGGTTGACTACGATGAGACTTTCTCACCCGTAGCAAAGCTGAAGTCCGTCCAAATCATGTTAGCAATTGCCGCATTCTATGATTATGAGATATGGCAAATGGACGTCAAAACAGCATTCCTTAACGGCTTTCTTAAGGAAGAATTGTATATGATGCAGCCGGAAGGTTTTGTCGATCCTAAGAATGCTAACAAAGTATGCAAGCTCCAGCGCTCTATCTATGGGCTGGTGCAAGCATCTCGGAGTTGGAACATTCGCTTTGATGAGATGATCAAAGCGTTTGGGTTTATGCAGACTTATGGAGAAGCCTGCATTTACAAGAAAGTGAGTGAGAGCTCCGTAGCATTTCTCATATTATATGTGGATGACATACTATTGATGGGAAATGATATAGAATTCTTGGAAAGCATAAAGGCCTATTTGAACAAGTGTTTTTCAATGAAGGACCTTGGAGAAGCTGATTATATATTAGGCATCAAGATCTATAGAGATAGATCGAGACGCCTCATCGGTCTTTCACAAAGTACGTACCTTGACAAGATTTTGAAGAAGTTCAAAATGGATCAGTCCAAGAAGGGGTTCTTGCCTGTATTGCAAGGTGTGCGATTGAGCACGGCTCAATGCCCGACCACGGCAAAAGATATAGAAGAGATGAGTGTCATCCCCTATGCCTCAGCCATAGGGTCTATTATGTATGTCATGCTGTGTACCAGACCCGATGTAAACCTTGCCGTAAGTTTGGTAGGTAGGTACCAAAGTAATCCCGGCAAGGAACACTGGACAGCGGTCAAAAAGATCCTGAAGTACCTGAAAAGGACTAAGGATATGTTTCTCATTTATGGAGGTGCTGAAGAGCTCGTCGTAAAGGGTTACGTCGACGCCAGCTTCGACACAGATCTGGATGACTCCAAGTCACAAACCGGATACATGTATATTTTGAATGGAGGGGCAGTAAGCTGGTGTAGTTGCAAGCAAAGCGTCGTGGCGGGATCTACATGTGAAGCAGAGTATATGGCAGCCTCGGAGGCAGCACAAGAAGCAGTCTGGGTGAAGGAGTTCATTACCGACCTAGGAGTCATACCCAATGCGTCGGACCCGATGACTCTCTTCTGTGACAACACTGGAGCAATTGCCCTTGCGAAGGAGCCCAGGTTTCACAGGAAGACCAGGCATATCAAGCGTCGCTTCAACTCCATTCGTGAAAGTGTTCAAAATGGAGACATAGAGATTTGTAAAGTACATACGGACCTGAATGTGGTAGATCCGTTGACTAAACCTCTCCCTAGAGCAAAACATGATCAACACCAAAATTCCATGGGTGTGCGATTCATCACAATGTAACTAGACTATTGTCTCTAGTGCAAGTGGGAGACTGTTGGAAATATGCCCTAGAGGCAATAATAAAAGGATTATTATATTTCCTTGTTCATGATAATCGTCTATTGTTTATGCTATAATTGTATTGTCCGGAAATCATAATACATGTGTGAATACATAGATCACAATGTGTCCCTAGTAAGCCTCTAGTTGACTAGCTCGTTGATCAATCGATAGTCATGGTTTCCTGACTATGGACATGGGGATGTCATTGATAACGGGATCACATCATTAGGAGAATGATGTGATGGACAAGACCCAAACCTAAGCATAGCACAAAAGATCATATAGTTCGTTTGCTAGAGCTTTTCTGAATGACAAGTATCATTCCTTAGACCATGAGATTATGCAACTCCCGGATGCCGTAGGAGTGCTTTGGGTGTATCAAACGTCACAACGTAACTGGGTGACTATAAAGGTGCACTATAGGTATCTCCGAAAGTGTTTGTTGGGTTGGCATGAATCGAGACTGGGATTTGTCACTCCGTATGACGGAGAGGTATCTCTAGGCCCACTCGGTAAGACATCATCATAATGAGCTCAATGTGATCAAGGTGTTGTTCACGAGATGATGTGTTACGGGAACGAGTAAAGAGACTTGCCAGTAACGAGATTGAACAAGGTATCGGTATACTGACGATCGAATCTCGGGCAAGTATCGTACCGATAGACGAAGGGAATTGAGTACGGGATTGATTAAGTCCTCGACATCGTGGTTCATCCGATGAGATCATCGAGGAGCATGTGGGAGCCAACATGGGTATCCAGATCCTGCTGTTGGTTATTGACCGGAGATCGTCTCGGTCATGTCTGCATGTCTCCCGAACTCGTAGGGTCTACACACTTAAGGTTCGGTGATGCTAGGGTTATAAAGATATTAGTATGCAGCAAACCGAAGGTTGTTCGGAGTCCCGGATGAGATCCCGGACGTCACGACAGGTTCCGGAATGGTCCGGAGGTAAAGAATTATATATAGGAAGTGTCGTTTCGGCCATCGGGAAGGATTCGGGGGTCACCGGTATTGTACCGCGACCACCGGATGGGTACCGGGGGTCCACCGGGTGAGGCCACCCATCCCGGAGGGCCCCGTGGGCTGAAGTGGGGAGGGAACCAGCCCATAGTGGGCTGGCGCGCCCCCCATGGGCCTTCCCCTGCGCCTAGGGTTGGAAACCCTAGGGCAGGGGGCGCCCCACTTGCCTTGGGGGGCAAGGCTCCCCCTTGGCCGCCGCCCCACCTGGAGATGCATCTCCAGGGCCGGCGCCCCCCTAGGGGGCCTATATAAAGGGGGGAGGGAGGGCAGCCGCACCCGGCAGCCTTGGCGCCTCCCTCTCCCCTGTTACACCTCTCCCTCTCTCCGTAGACGCTTGGCGAAGCCCTGCTGGAATTCTGCTGCATCCACCACCACGCCGTCGTGCTGCTGGATCTTCATCAACCTCTCCTCCCCCTTTGCTGGATCAAGAAGGAGGAGACGTTATCCCGACCGTACGTGTGTTGAACGCAGAGTGCTGTCCGTTCGGCACTAGGTCATCGGTGATTCGGATCACGGCGAGTACGACTCCATCATCCACGTTCTTCTTGAACGCTTCCATTGCGATCTACAAGTGGTATGTAGATGCTCTCCTATCCCCTCGTTGCTAGAATACTCCATGGATAGATCTTGGTGATGCGTAGGAAAATTTTAATTTCTGCTACGATCCCCAACACAAAATGCCCCAGTGGGGGCATGGTATTTACTTTTGCTGCCATTACTATTCATTCCAGCAGTGTCAATCCCAGATCCAACGGCCCAGGCTTCTCCAGACCTCGATCGAACGGACGAGAACGCATCAAGGGAAACGATCCGACGGCCGAGAGTCGCTGAGCTCTGAGGAGGCTCGGTGGAACATCCTTCTCTTATCTCTTGATATGTCACAAAACAAGAAACGAGGAGGGAGTTAATGTAGCGTGCCTAAGTGTTTTGGGATTATTTAGTTTTCGTAAGGTGACTTACACACCTAAATGGAGGGAGTGACATATATGATATCAAATTGATATATTATAAAAATACATTTCAAAATGGATCTAGTCATACTAATTTAGTGTCATAAATGCTGCTACTTTTCCCTATAAAGTTGGTCAAAGTTTTAAAATTTTGACTTAAGACAAAAGATAGAAATACACTTATTCGCGGACGGAGGAAGTAGTAATGTTCAGAGGCATTGACACAAGTTCATGTGGCTCTTCCAGCCACATATGCCTACCAGTATCAACTACAAGAGAAAACTTTGCTAAACTATCCGCTTCTAGACTCGTGAATTGCTTGTTCGCAAAAAAAAAGACCGACATGCTTCAAAATGAGCACTGCTATATGGACGACAACCTTCTGCCCGATCTTCACACGATGGGTTGAATCAACCGTTAGATTGCATCATCTTGCGAATCACCGCCGTTCAAATTAGGCATCGTGCATGAACTGTCTGTTGACCATCGTGTGCAGAGCGCTTCCTGCGTCAAAATCGTTCTTCCTAGAGTTCACCTCTTTGATCACCGCCGCGTGCGTGCCATGCGCCCCTCCAACGTTGGCTTCAACATCTTCAGTAACCGAACTGTTGTCTGAGGAAATGGAGAGTCCTCGGGTCGGGTTCCTTAATTTCCGACTGTTGCCACGCGGTGGGTGGTGGGCTTGTAGTACATTCCAAGCCGTGATCCTTCCAGAAAGAAAAGAAGCCGGGACACAAGAGGGAGTGAGCATTTGAGTCACGGGTTGAGCCCGTGAAATCGAATCAAAGCCTGCCTACCGTTTGTTGAATGAATGGCGGCACGGCTTCACAAGAAGGCCAGGCACAAAAGGGTCCAAATGCCCTGGCTTCACATGCGCTTGTTCCTTGTGATCCTCGGTCCTCCCCGTCCCTTTCTGCTGCTCGTCTCGAGCGAGTTGCCCGCATAAACAACGAGCTTTGATTGGATGGCTCATCATCTCCCACCCACCGCTAGCTAAGGCTTTGGCCACCCGGAGCGAAGGTTTATCAGCTTTCAGCTACTAGTAGCTTCTTCTCAGCTCGCAGCTAGCTAGCTCCTCTAAGACACCATGAAGAAGAAGAAGCCAGTGTTGTTTCTTGCGTTGGAGGCGCTACTGGTCGCCGCCCTGCTTCTTCCGGGCCGGTGCCAGGGGTCTCAGGGAGCCAACCTCACGGTGACCGGCACCGTGTTCTGCGACGCCTGTTCCTCCAGCTCCTTCTCCAAACACAGCTACTTCCTGCCAGGTTCCAATGTCGTACTACGCATTTCTTCCCTCCATTTTTCTTGCTATTTTGCGTTTCATCAATGCCCTCCCGTGTTCTGAACCGATCTCCCTTAATTTGTCCGTCAGACGTGAAGGTGAGAATCGACTGCGCGATCAGGCTGAGCACGACGTCCAAGGAGGAGATCAAGATCACGGCCGAGAAGACCACCGACAGCCACGGCGCCTACCGGCTCGACATCCCGGCGGTCGCCGGCCTCGGGTGCGCCACCGGCGGCGAGGCCGCGTCCTTCTGCCGGGCCGCCGTGCTGGACAACCCCTCGCCGCTCTGCGACGTGCCGGCCGTGACCACCACCGCCGGCCACATCTCCTTCTCGGCCCGGGACGACCCCGACGCGTGCCTCTACAACCTCAACTCCCTCTACTACCGCCCGGGCAACAAGGCGGGCCAGTGCGACGGCGCGGGGGCGTCGACGCCGGCGGCCGCCGCGCTCAACACGTCGCTCTTCTACTGCCCGCACTGGCCGTGGCCGCCCATCCCGTTCTGCACGCCCCGCCCCTGGTTCCCGCCCATACCGTTCTTCACGCCCCCGCCGCCGGCGTTCCCGTTCCCATTCCCGCCGATACCGTTCTTCACGCCACCGTCGCCGCCACCACCGGCTTTCCCTTTCCCTTTGCCGCCCTGGCCGTGGACGCCACCTGCGTCGCCACCGCCACCATCGTTCCAGTTCCCTCATCTGCCGCCGATTTTCTCGGCGCCATCTCCGCCGCCGCCCCCGCCGCCGCCGCCTGCATTCCCGTTCCCTTTGCCGCCGTTTCCACAGCTACCTCCTTTTCCGCATTTTCCGCCTCTGCCGTCGTTGTATTCGCCACCGCCTCCTCCGCCCCCGCCCCCGCCACCGCCTCCGCCGCCTTCCTTTCCTTGGCCTTTCCCGCCATTACCATTCTTCCCTCCAACTGCAAGCCCTTCGGTCCCATCTCCTCCGCCTTCAAAGTATTATCGGAAAGATCCAAGCACCTGGTCCTCTTCCAAAACCCAACCATAAATAAAGCAATAATAATTAGAGTACATAATAGCAATTTGTTCTGCTCGTGCAAGGGACGGATGGATAATGAGTGTACTAGCCGGATGAACTCCTTTTCTGTTTGATTCACAGTGAGTCCGTGCCTATGTCAGATTGTAAAAAGAAGAAGACTTAATTTCCTCTTTTTGAGATGAAAAGGCTCTCTTTAGAGAGAAAATGCCGTTTTATTGCGGCTTATTAATACAGAATTACCATTTCCCAGGTTACTGAATTTTTTTCCGGCTCCATTTGAATTTCTATAGCGGCGCGATTCTGGAAACGCTCCTCCTTCGCCAGAAAGATGGCATGAGGAAGTACGAAACTAAGATACATATTGCAATGGTTACCGTGTATATATCCGTCGTGCAAATCATAATATGCATGAATAATTGAATACAGCTGACTAAGCATATATAGTTCCAGGGATAGTATAATAGTTTTTGCTTGTAGCTTGAAGTCTCAAATGCTCGATATACTCCCTCCGTTCCAAAATATAGTGCGTCCTCGGTTTCCGTACTTCAACTTTGACAATTAATTTAACCAACGAGTCTGACTGCGGCGGGCGAAAAAATTATACCAATGAATTCGTGTTCAAACAAAGTTTTCAATTATATAATTTTTGATCCCGCCGCAGTCGGTCTCGTGGGTTCAATTTATGGTCAAAGTTGAATCTCGAAAAGCGTGGGCGCGCTATATTTTAGAACGGAGGGAGTATAAGAAAACAGAGAATTTTAGACCCAATTAATGCATGAGCATTATTCTGGAAATAATGGAGAGAAAATTGTTCATCGACGATCAATAGTATGCAATACATATGGAAACAAGGAGGTTCACAATTAATATACAAGGGAGAAGCTTTCTAGAACCTGTCCTAGTGAAGAGATGGATTAGCTAGATTACTGGCACCAGCACAGAGTAAAGAGATTGAGCGACCTACGATAAGTAGGTAGAAGGCGCCTGCAAGAACTGCGGGGTCGAGGGTTACCGGCGAAACAACTGCACCAAAGGTCCAGAACTGAGACTCCTAGGCATGTGTTTAGCTAGCATGTAAGGGCATCTCCAGCCGCGCCTTCAAAAAGGCCCCTCAAGGGTTTTTTCGTCTGCCGGCATCAAAAAAATTGGCCCAGTCGCGCCTTCAAGAGTCCAGTTTTCGCCGGCTCAGGCCGAAATTGGCGCCGACGAACCCAGCCCGAATCCGGCGCGCTGGGGGTCGCTCGGGAGCGCCGGGCGAATCGTTTTTGGCCCGAAGAGCCGCGGGCCCGCCTCGTCAGCGACTCTACTCTCTTCTCGCCCCTTCATCGTCCTCATCGCCTCGTTTCCCGCGGCGAATCAATGCCAAAGCTGCCGCGCCGGTCAGCCTTCATTAATGCCTCACGGGCGGCGCAGTGAAGGCTGGGCGACGCGTCCCTCGGCCGCCACGCAATCACGCCACGCGTAACGCGCCGGCCAAGCCTACCACGCGGCGTCTCTGCCTATAAAAGCCGACTGCAAGCGCGCTGGAAAGACTCACCCCGATCATCCACCGACGACGCGCTCACTTCTCCCCCTTTCCTCCTCTCGCCGTCACCAGTTGAGAAAGCATGGCCGAGCGTTTTCCAGGCGACGGCACGGCGGCGAACGGATTCGGGCACCGTCATCTGCACGAGGACGGGGCTCGCCTCCTTTTCGAGGCCGAGTACCCGGTCCCGCCGGACATGCGGGTGCCCGGGCGCGTGGAGGATCAGCGCCGGCGGCAGCGCCGGGCCCTGGAGGAGATCGCCGCCCGCAAACGTGGGCGCGAGGACGAGGACGGTGTCGTCGTCCTCGATAGCGACGACGACGACGCCCCTGGACCGTCCAACCCATCGCGCCAACCGGGGGAGGGATGCAGCAGGGACGGCGGAGGCGTAGGCGGGGGCGGCGACGACGACGACGACGACGACAACGGTGACTACACGCGATTCTACAGCCTCCTCGGCATGTAGAACCGCGTGGGCGGGCGGCGAGGCAGGCGGCGAGGGAGACGGCGGGGGTAGCCCGCGGTAGTTTTTTTTTGTAAAATATGTTTAAATTTGAACGAACTCGCCCGTGTTTGCGTTGTGTTTGCGCCGAATTTAAACATTTTAAAAACCCGTGGGGGCCGCGACTGGGGGCATCACGCCCCCAGTGCGCGTTTTAGCGCCGGTGTGTCCTCAGGGGGCGATTTTTTGCCCCTCCTGGGGGGCCAACGGCTGGAAATGCCCTAAGACTCTGAACATTTGATGAAACGATGTGTCCACGAATTCGATCAGAAAACATTTTGTGGATGTTTGCTTATCAGATTTGTTGACTGTGGTATCCCCAGCCTATCAGGGTTCAAATCATGATGTTCGCATTTATTTCAGAATTTTCGGTGATGCGCATTCAGTGAGAGGGGACGTTTCCGTCGACGACGAGGTGCCTACGGTGACTTCGTAAATTTCAAGATGATATGCCGGCTCAGTCTTTCGAAGGTGCCCATAAAGATAGGATGTGCGTGTGTGCGTTCATAGGGGTGAGTGTATGTGCGTCTATATGAGCGCTTGTGTCTGTACTGATGTTAAAAAAAGATGTTTTTTAGCACTAGAAAATTACTTTGTGATGCCTCCAATAACACAACATGTTCGGAAGTAAGATGGGCTTCAGATAGGCCTGCTTCAGATAGGTCATGTAATCAATTCACATAATATGTCTATGCAACACGTGGGCTGCTGGGACGTGTTGCAGGTAATTCTTCTTCTCTCATTGAGACGAGATGCCGGGCAATCACACAAAGAAAAGTTAGGCCAGCCCAATTAGTGTATTTCACGGTTTTGGGAAGGTTCCGGGTATAGTTCTTTCGGTTCAGAAAGGTTCTATAAGGTTCATGTCTGATTTTATGGCTCTTCTTCCTTTTTTGTTGTTTTCTCTGCCGGTATTTATAGGATTTCCTTTTTCTTTTCTTGCTTAGATTTAATTTTTTATTTTAAAAAGGTTCATAGTTAAAAAAAATGGGAAGAATGATTAAATGTTCAACCCTTTATAACATGTTTGCAGAATTCTTAAAAAATGTTCACATTTTTTTAAATCACGTATGTTTAAACATCTCCACATTCTATAGAAGTGTTTGTAGATTTAAAAAGAGTTCAATTTTCTCAAAAGTTCATGCATTTAAAAAAATGGTCACACACTTTTCCTAAAAATGTCCATGTATTTTTTATGTTAAAAACCTAAAAAAATCAAAATAAACATAAAGGAAAAGAGAACAAATATATTTAAACCTGATAGTTCTACAGGTTGTGTCACAAGCCTAAGTAGGCCACCCGGCCGAATACAGTGCCCCTAGTGCGACTCCCGGACAATCATTCGCAATTAGCGATAGATAGGAGCTCCCCACATTGCCACTTCCTTTCAGCCTCGCCGCCGGAGAAGGAAGCCGAACGCAGTGGGGAAGCTCCCACAACGGTCCAATCCTAAACACTTTAGTTTGGAGGGATTATGGAGCAAATAAACAGTGGCACTGTAAACGAGGGGGATGGAGTAAACCTCCTATGGGTTTTGTCAAGCTCAATGTTGATGCATCTTTCGATCATGACCAGCACAAGGGTACAGCGGGGGTTGTCATTAGAGATGATAAAGGACAATTCATAGTCGGTGGAAACCGGAAGATTGATTGGTGTGTAGATGTTCTGACGGAAGAAGCTATGGCTCTAAGGTTTGGCTTATATCTGGCACAAAAGGCAGGATGCAACCGTCTGATAATTAACTCTGATAATTTGGAAGTCATTGACACGATGAAGAATGGAGGACAATTTGCGGGAACGGCGGCGGCAGTTTTCGATGACTGCTATTTTTTGGCTTGCGACTTTCCCCTTACTAGTTTCGAACACTGTAATAGAGAAGCGAATAGGGTTGCCCACGAATTATCTAGGTTAGCTAGAGTTTCCTTGACGAATGAGTGAGGAGCCTATGAGCGATATTGTATCTTTACTTATAGACGATGTAACCATTATTTCCAATTAATAAATATGTGTTGATTTTCAAAAAAACAGTGGCACTGTAATGTTAAGTGGAACTAGCATAATGGTCTGTCCAGTTGTGATGATGGTTTTATTCCGCTATATCGATCAACTGGGTACTAGTAAAAATATTTCATGAAAATAAGATGCATGTTTTGTAATCTCCACACTTGTGTTTTTGACATTACAATCCATTGTATTCAAACTCGGTAGAGTCTGAAAACATAGCAACATATGATTGACATTTGACGGCTTGCCACTTAAATCAACTTCTAGATTTTGTATGGTTTACATAGCCGTTTGTATGTGATTATGCACTTAATATGACAAACAATCATATGTGTTGTTCACCCGTAATCATCATATAACCCAGCGACGACAATGGTAAAATCACTTCTATATTTTTATTGTTGTCTCATTAATGTACCAATTTTGCTCGGTATGTAAAATCTCTAAAAAGACTTATATACTTCCCCCTCTCAAAATTCATGTCTTAGATTTGTCTAAATATGGATGTATGAAGTCACATTTTAGTATTAGATACATCCGTATCTAGATAAATCTAAGACAAGAATTTTGAGACGGAGGGACTATTTAGAAACGGGGGCAGTAGTATTTTATGCTTTCTAACTGTCATACTAACAGAAGATGCAATCCTTTGTTTGTCATATTACATAATTTTGCAGGAAATGTTTTTTGAGTGATCACTGTATTTTAGCTTACTTGTTCAGGGTACAGACCTAGACATGTTATTGCCTTAAATGTCCGAAGTTGATGCATATTGTTGTACTCCCTTCGTTTCTTTTTATTCCGCATATAAGATTTGGTCAAAGTCAAACTACACAAAGTTTGATCAAATTTATATAAAAAAATATGAACATCTACAATACTAAAACTATATAATATGAAAATACATTTCATGGTGTATCTGATAATATTGATTTCATATTGTGAATGTTTATATTTTTTAATATAAAGTTAGTCAAACTCTACAAAGCTTGACTTTGACCAAATCTTATATGCGGACTAAAAAGAAACGGAAGGAGTATCTGAGAGCTATTTTTTCAAGATAGGGAGCTGAAAGTGTTCTCATTGGCCGGACTGGTGAAAGAATGCAGGCATTAATTTTGACATGGCCCCTACCTTCTGCCAGAGGCGGATGGATACACATAGCCGAAGACATGGTAAAATTCAGGAACACTGGGCGTCTGGGCCAGTGCACCCTCTCACAACGGCGTTGATGGCGTCAGAATATCTTGGATCATAAACCATTGCAGCACTTGGAACTTCTTCAGCTGCAGATACGGAGCAGAAACACACTCACGCACACACATTTGCATTTCCGGAGGCCACAATCAGACAAGTGAACGAAAGAAACACAAGCAAGCAAAGGAGACAAGAAACATGATCAAGCAGTTTCTCTGCTCATCAAAGATTTATTTGCCTGGAATGGATTGGATACAAGAAACATACAATCAAGCTGCAACAACACGCAGCAAGACGAGAAAAGGAGATGCATCTCCAATCTCCATCTCCCCTATCCACGAACAACGCAAGGGAGACCGATCACAACGGCAAAACCCTCCTCCCTACCTGAACCTGAACAAACAACGACAACGGACACGAACCAAGAAGTGATGAATGAGGGAACTCCATGCGAGACGACGGCCTCTCCTCCTCCTACGGCACGAGGAAGAAGAACGTCATCTCGCCTCCGGGAACGCTGTTTCACCACCAAAGATACTTATACTGCAGCAAGCATCTCTTGGGGGGCTCAGCCGCTCCAATTTGACCCGCTCTGAAACTCGTCATCTGGCCGGGTTTCTGAACTTTGAACGACAGTATCGATCTCCTGCGGTGACAGGGATCGGGTGCACTGAACCTGGACGTCTTCCTCTAGCTTTTCCCTCTGTTGCAGCACTGTGGTGGCACAGGGCGTGTTGCCCCATCGGCGTCTCTGCTTTTCTTATTCTCCCTTTATGCCGCATGTCCGTACAGTCACGCGTAGCTAGCTAGCCCACTGGATTTAGACAGATTTTGTAATGGAAAATGCCAGATTAGGTCTATATGCTCTGACATTATGATTACCAAATGTGTCTTAGCAGCATCTTTTGTCTATGTAATAGCTGGCCTTTATTTTAAAAACACTGGTGTTGAACGTGCTGCAAACGACAAGTGAAACACTAGTTTGTTTATGTGTGATGGTGATCTCACACTCAGTTCATAGATCAGTAATGCGAGACCAATTTGGCACTCTCCGCTCCTGTTCGATCTCAACATGGATTGACCCGCCTGATGGCAGAAGCCACGGCCTGTGAAAAGTATAGGAGATGAGTAGGAGTGCATCAAGTTAGTGAACCGACTGTACGTTTAAACTATACATAAACACTGTGATTTTTATTTAAGTAGAGGCGGCACCCGTGTCCTCCTGCTGCACCAGTCGATGCAAGCCATGAACAGTGTGAAATCTTCAGCATGTATCACGACGCGGAAAACATTTTGTCTTGGTCTACCTAAGTTCCTGATCACTTTATGGTTCTTCACCTAAGTTCCTGCTCACTTTATCAAAGATACCGCACCAACAGCACTACAGCAACCAACCAATAAGTCCACCCATGCGATCCTATGGAGCAGTGGAGCACTTTCCTGCGGCGAATTATTAGCAAAGATTGCCCAGGATCCCAGCTCGTGTGTCTGGCCCATGTGGCCCGAGCTTTGCACCAGTTGCATGGTGAGATGATGGCGTGATCCCTGCGTGCTGCAACACTCCCTCTGCATGCGCTGATGGAAATGTTCGCGGACAGAAGCCGAGCGATGATCTCTAGCTAGCTGCAGACTGGGCACGCACCTTTAGCTCCATGAGCTTTTCTACGATTCGGAGCTGTAAATCTACCTGAGTAGTGCCTCCCAAAAAATGACACATCACATGAGATTCCCTTCCCTCTAGCTTCTAACCTAGGCCGCTTCATGGCTAGGTGCATTGCTAGGTTCATCTATCCGGCTCCAAGACCTTGCAAGCATTTGCACACCGCAGTCCACGGGAAGCAACAAGCTTGCTACTGGAGATCTTTAGTCTTTCGCCTAGACTTATAAATAGGAGCCGGCTATGTGCTCATCATCATCAGGGTAGATTAGACAAGTGAGGTGTGGTCCACGGGAGATGAGCAGAGTCATAGCAAGTTTGGTTGGTTGTCAACTGGAGTTCTCCTCAAACCACTTCAGTAGCTAGCTAGCTTAACTATGTCTCAGTGCATTGACACTTTTGTAAGTGTGCGCAGTGAGCTTGACAGCTGTGCATAGTGAAGTGTTTGGGAGAACTCTGGGTGGCAATCAACAGTTTCAATAGGCTTGAGAGTGCTTGTGTTTTAATTATAGTGGTAGGCCATGTATGAAATCCACATATATAGATGATGATTGTTAGGTGAGAATTCATCGAGTTTGGCCTCGTCGGGAGTTCCCTTCAAGCACTTCAGGAAGCATCTTTTGTAGGGCATTTCTGAAGTGTTTGGGAGAACTCTTGTTGTCACCAAGCATTTAGTAAACATATATACGGGCCACGTACCATAACAGAGATGTATTATAATATAATGGCAAACCAACTTTGGTATTACCGGGAGTTCCCTTCAAGCACTTTACGGAGCACCTCGCCAAGGTATTATGTGAAGTGCTTGGGGGAACTCTCGATGTGACCAGGCATTTAGCGGATATTGCAGGTTATATACCGCTAGAGATGTTCTAATGACAAGTCACGTTTGGTATTACCTAGAGTTCCTTTCAAGCACTTCATGAAGCATCTTTATGAAGGCTTTGAAGTGTTTGGAGGAGCTACTGGTTTCACCAAGCATTTACTAGATGCTAGCCACATAGGATAAGACAGATGCACTAACAACAAACCACATTCGGTATCACCGGGAGTTCCCTTCAAGAATTTCATGAAGCTCCCTTTTGAGGTATTATCTGAAGTGTTAGGGGGAATTCGCGGTTAGACCAAACATTTAGACGACATTACATGTCATAAACCACAAGACAAGTATTGATGGGGAATCACGTTTGGTATAACCAGGAGTTCCCTGCAAGCACTTTATGAAGAACCTTTCCAAGGGCTTATGTGAAGTGTTTGGGGGAACTCTCGGTGTAACCCAGCATTTAGTAGATACTGGTCATAAATGACAAGACTTGTACTAGTGGTGAATCATGTTTGATATTACCATGAGTTCCCTGCAAGCACTTCACGAGGCATTATTTCATGCCATTGTGAATTATTTCGAGAAACTCTCGGTGTAACCAAGCATTTTTTTAGATGCTGGTCATAAACGACAAGAGTTGTACTAGCGGCGAATCATGTGTGGTATTACCATGAGTTCACTGCAAGCACTTCACGAGGCATTATTTCAAAATGCCATTGTGAATTATTTCGGGAAACTCTCGGTGCCACCACGCTTTACTCAGTGCCTGCCAAGAACCCAAAGGGATGATCAATACGAATCATGTTTGATTTACCATGGATTCCCTGCAAGCACTTCACGAGGCCTTATTCCAAACACCATTGTGAAGTGTTTGAGGAATCAGCGTTGCCACCAAGTATTACTCAATGCGAGCAAGAACTTGAGGAGATGATCAATACAAAGCATGTTCGGTTTTACCATGGTTTCCCTACAAGCACTTCACGAGGCACAGTTTCAAACGCACTTGGGGGAACTCTTGGTTCCGCCAAGCTTAAATCAATTAAGGTCAAGAACCTAAAGAGACAATCAATATATGCAAGTAATGTTTGGTTTTACCAAGCATTATTTTCAAACATTTCATGAGGCGCTATTACGAGGCCTAGTGTAAAGCGTAGCAGGAATTAATTGTAGGAATCACCAACACATCCTAAACGTATCTATAATTTTTAAAAATTCATTCCATAATCTTATTGAATATGTATTCTTCTTTCATTTATTTGGACTAACATATTACGTAAGTGCCAGAGTGCCAGTTGTTTTTTGTATCTTCTGTTACAGAAAATAGGTATTTCTGAAAGTACGAAAAAATTGAGAAAATTCAAGGGACATTTTTAGTCATAAGAGGACTGGTGCCAACACCTGGGGCCAAGGGGATCCCATAGGGCCCAAAAAAAACCTTTGGGCCCTACATGCCACCGAGCCTTCTTGAGAAAGGCTCTCCCCACGTGTCACTCATCCCAAGCCCAGTGGCGGCGCAGGATGATAAACCTATGGGGCCGGAGTGATTATTATCATAGATTTTAACTGGCCTCTAGTTTTTTTGTATGAATACACATGTATATCGAAGGTTTGCTAATAAGCTGTGGGGTCACCCCACAACTATAATGTTGATTCACTGCTGCCCAAGCCGCTCTTGTTGGAAATATGCCCTTGTGAAATTAATAAAAGTATTATTTATTTCTGAGTTTATGGGTAATATTTATATTCTATGTTGTAACCGCTATTGTTCTCAAGTCTGCGAAAGCAGTGAGGCTAAGAGAAAACTCATGTGCACGTGTAGAGTTATAAACGGTAAAATAGATTCCTAGTCTTGCCTCTAGTACTAGCTTAAGTATTACATGATGGTTATGTTTTCCTGATCATGGGCATGCGTTAAGTGTAAAGATGATGTTAGCAACATTGAGGGCACGATGTTAAAAGAACACTTGTGTTTAATTGACCCAAATTGTATGTTATACTAGAAGATGACATTATGTCACAAGTTTATAGTCCATAACACAGAGAAAGTTGACGTAATTTTGTAAATAGACAGGGTTTGAATGACAAAAATGCACAAGAATAGTGCGGGTTACTTTAAAAAATAGTCAGGGGGTAAACATAAAATGGTGGGGGGCTATCAACAAGATTGCAACGATGTTTAGGACGTCACCAGCTCGACAAACAACAACATGGCTGCCAGGGGGCACACTGTGATTGGCCGGTGACCTTTTCGTCATATGCGTGCCAAGTTTATGCACCAAAACGTAGCATGTGCTCCAACTTTTTGACTTGTGTGCTATATAACTCTTTTAGATGAGACCTTGCCTTTGTGTCATCGTCACTTCATTCATGATGATTTATGAGAGTAGAGGAAAATGCCAAAAGAGAAGAGAGAGTTGCGCCAAGCGAAGCGCACGGGCTCAACGACCTAGGAAGCAGGATACAACCCAAGTCAAGCTCGTTATTGGAGCAAGTGACCAAGACAGTAAGGGCGCACTATTAAATAGTTGTTGGTAGAATTGTGTAAAGAAATGTGATGGTCTGGCCCCTCGTCTCTTACCTATATGCCCGGGCGGATGGCTCGGTCATTGACTAGTCATGAAAATGCAATCCAACCGAACCCCTCAAACCACCTCTATGCATTTGGGTTGTCATGTACCTCATACACAACTCATAATTGGGGTGGACATGGGAAGGCCCAAACATGTCTGGACACATTCTCCACGTCGAATTCGACCCATGCTAGCGCACCAATACCTCACTACCTGCATCCGAACGAAACCCTAGACACTTCCCACTCCCCCCAAGTCCGCTCTGATACCCCCTCCTCTCTAGTGATCTCTGCACTTCTCCGACATGATAGAAAGCGGCCAATCAGTATATATTTTTTATAGACTTGATTAAAGTTAAAGAAGTTTGATGTAGAACAAACCTATAACTTTAATTAATCTGGAACATATTGAATAGCAAAGGGTCACATGCCTTTTCACCATGTCGTTCGATTTCGTAGGGTTGTAATATATAGGCAATCAATTCTAGATTGTATCAGGGGCGGGGCACCTTTTTTCTCAATGTTTGTTTTTTCTAGCATGGTTTGTTCTATTAATTGATTCGTGTTTCGGAAATAAGATGGGCTTCACATATGTCTGCTTCTATTTTCAGGGGCATGTAATCAATTCACATAACTATGTCCATGCAATCACGACGGTTGCTCAGACGTGTTGCCAGTAATTCCTGTTTGTCACTCATTGTGACGAGATGTCGGGCAATCACACAATGAAACTGATGTGCGGATGATGCATAGCCTGTATGACAACTGGACGATGACCAATCGAGCTGTCTGCTGCACTTTGGTGATATGGATGTACAAACTGATCTACGATGTCGTGTACAAATCGCCCGCACAACATCTTGTGCATAGCAGTGCTCATCACACAAAGGAAAGTTAGGCCACCCCAATTAGTGTTACTATCTCACGGTTTTGGGAAGGTTCTGGGTATAGTTTTTTCGGTTTAGAAAGGTTTTAGAAAGTTCAGGCTTTTTGTTCTTCTTTTCTTATTGTTTTCTCTGCCGATAATTACAGTTTTTTTTACTTTTTCTTGTTTAGGTCTTATTTTTTTATTTTAAAAAATCTTTGCAGTTTTTAAATTTTTTTCTCAAATTGAAAAAATATTTAAATGTTCACCCCTTTATAACATGTTCACGAAAGTCTTAAAAAGTGCTCACAAGTGTTTTAGAAATTCACATATGTTTGAACATCTTCACATTATATAGAAGTGTTCATAGATTTAGATTTCAAAAAAAGAAAGTTAAGTTTTCTCAAACTTTCATGCATTTTTGGAAAAATGGTCACACAATTTTTCCTAAAAATGTCCATGTATTTTTATTTTTAAAAAACCTAACAAAACCCAAAATGAACCAAAAGGAAAAGAGAAAGAGTATATTTAAACCCGGTACTACAGGTTGTGGCACAAGCCTAACTAGGCGACCGGCCCAATACAACGCCACTTGTGCGACAGCCCAACAGACATTCGCAATTAGCGACAGATAGGAGCTCCCCATTCCTCACGCTGCTTTTGCTAAAAAAAAAGTCCCCATGCTGCCACTCCCATCGGAGGAACCCGGACGTGGTGGGGAAGCTCCCGCAACGCTTCAATCCTGAACACTTTGGTTTGGAAGGATTATGGAGCAAATTAACAGCGGCACTATAATGTTACGTGGAACTAGCATAATATTCTGCCTAGTTGTGATGATGGTTGTATTCTGATATATCGATCAACTGGATACTAGTAAAAGTATTGTGTAAAATAAGACGTATGTTTTGCAAAGTCCACACTTCTGTGTTTGACATTACATTCTATTGTATTCAAACTTGGTAGAGTCAGAAAACGGAGCAACATATGATTGACATTTGACAGCTTGCCACTTAAATCAATTTCTATATCTTTTATGGTTTACATTGCCGTTTGTATGCGAGTATGCACTTAATATGACAAACAATCATAAGCATTGTTCATCATAATAATCATATAACCCGGCGATGGAAATGGTAAAATCACTTTTATATTTATATTGCTTTCTCTTTAATGTACCACTAATATAAGACGTTTTAGAGACTTGACACAAGCCGACTTATACGTATTTAATTACAGAGAGGGTAGCATTTTGTGCATTCTAAGGGAGATATTCCTACTGTCATGCTACTAAAAGATGTGATCCGCTGTTTTGTAATATTGCATAATTTTGCAGGAAATATCTTTTGACTGTACATGTTATTGCCTTGGATGTCCAAAGTTGATGCATATCGTTGCATCTCAGGGCTGGTGAGCTGAAAGTGTTCTCATTGGGTGAATGAATGCAATCGTTGATTTTCATGAGCCCTACCTTGTACTCCCTTTGTTTCAAAATAGATGACCCAACTTTGTACTAACTTTGTACTAAAGTTAGTACGAAATTGGGTCATCTATTTTGAAACGGAGGGAGTTCGAGATAGATAAACATAGCCGAAGACAAGGTAAAATTCAGGAATACTGGGCCAGTGTACCCTCTCAAAACGGCGTGGATGGCGTTAGAATATATTGGATCATTGTTGAGTATATGTGTTATGTGCATATTGTGTATTGGGCCTGCCTCCTAGTTCCTTGTATAGTCGAGGTCAGTGGCCCATCTTTGTACATCATATATACGTGCCTATGCACGAAGAGCAATACGTCATGCAATTCACATATTCTACATGATATCAGTTTTTAGGTTTTAATCCTCGCATCCGCTGCCGCTGCCGCCGCCGCCGCCTTCTTCTCACCGCCGCCGCCCGTGCGTCTCCCGCACCGGTGGCGCCATCTCCCCGCTACCCTCCGGATCGCTCGTCGCTTGCGCCGCTAGCCGCCAACCCTCCCAATCGCTAGCTGCCTGCTTCTCCCGGTCCCGCCAGCTACCCTACGCCGCGTCAAACCCCCGCTCGCTAGCCGCCACCTGCCCGCTTCGCCAAATCCGATCGCGCTAGCCGTGCCCGATTTCATGCAGTACGGGATCTCCGTCTAGCGCGTGCAGGAAGTCCGCCTCGTGGCCGCTTCGTGCGTTGACCTGGACGTACATGCATGCAAGCATGTCCAATAGGTACATGCAACCGAGCAGCTAGGACCTGGACGAAGCTGCACCAATCAACCACATCAGCACAGCCACACGGAAAACTCCTCCGCACGGGTGCGTGATCCCACACGAGCGGCCGCCTCCTTAGGCCCCGATGGCCTTCGACCCGTCCGCCGCTGACTCTGTCGTCCCGCCGACGGTGCCCTCTGGCGCGGCTCTGCCGCGGGCGTACTACGGCACGGCCCCGCCACCGCCAGCGCTCTCCGGCCAGTTCTTCTATGGGCCCTCTGGCGCGGCTCCGTCGCTGGCGTCCTACGGCGCGGCCCTGTCACCGCCGGCGCTCTCCCGCCAGTCCATCGTCGCCCCATCATCGGCGCCGCCTCTGCCCGTCGACCCCTTGTTGTTGTGCGGGGCGTTCGACGCGCCCGTTCCCACATACGGGAATCCTACATATGGGGCTCCGTCCATGTACGGGTTTCTCGGGTACTGGTGGGGGTCATCAGTGGGCCAGCAGGGTTTTCCGGCGGGCCATCCGGCCTACCCGGCACCGCAGTCGCAGCCGGGGCTGCTACCCATTTCGTATGGAGCGTACCCACCGTCGCAACCGAGCGGCGGCTACGGCCTCCCCATGGCGTCTCCGTCCCCCTCGCCGGCCTTGCCGCCGGCGCCCTGGGACCCGGTGCTCCTCCCCGCACTGCATGCTGCTCCTACGCCGAATAACTACATTGGAGGTGGTGATTGGTACATGGACACCGGTGCTACGGCTCACATGTTTGCTCATCCTGGTAACCTTGCCTCCTTCACTCCTGTCTCCACCGACCGCCGCATCATTGTCGGCGACGGTTCCACACTTCCTATCACACACATTGGGCACACTTCTTTTCCTTCTAGTTCTACTCCATTATCTTTGTCTAACATACTTGTGTCACCTCATCTTATTAAGAATCTAATTTCTGTTCGTTGTTTCACTCGTGAAAATCCTGTTACCGTTGAATTTGACGAGCTTGGTTTTTGTGTCAAAGACGCTCGAACCTCACCGATGTGACAGCCCCGACGAGCTTTATCCGGTGCACTCGCCTTCATCCACCACCACCGCACCGGTTGCTCTCTCCGCTGGAGTCGATCTCTGGCATGCTCGCTTGGGTCATCCCAACCCCGTCACACTTCGTCATATTCTTTGGAGTTTCAATTTCAGTTGGAATAAGATCGAGGATCACACTTGTCATGCCTGTCGAGTTGGCAAACATGTTCGTCTCCCGTTTAATAATTCCACCACCATTGCTTCTTTTCCTTTTCACTTGATTCATAGTGATGTGTGGACTTCTCCGGTTCCCAGTAACTCGGCTATTTATATTATCTGGTCATTCTTGATGATTATTCTCATTATGTGTGGACTTTTCCTTTGTGCAGAAAGTCGGATGCACTCTCTACCTTGACGGCTTTTTACTCCTATGTCCGCACGCAGTTTGGGCGTCCCATCCTTGCGCTTCAGACGGACAATGGAAAAGAGTTCAACAACCTCGCTTTCCGCACCTTTTTATCGCATCACGGTACAGTTTTCCGCCTCACATGCCCGTACACTTCACAGCAGAACAGTCGAGCCGAACGCGTCCTTCGCACTCTGAATGACTGCGTTCGCATGCTCCTGTTTCATGCCAACGTGCCGCCTCGTTTCTGGCCGGACGCACTCGCCACTGCATCACTTCTTCTTAACATTAGACCCTGCCGCCCACGGTAGAACTACGCACCTCACCATCTTCTCTTTGGTACGCCACCGTCTTATACGACTTGCGTATTTTTGGGTGCCTTTGCTATCCCAGCATTGCCGACACTGCTTCTCACAAGCTTGCACCTTGATCTGTCGCTTGCATCTTCATCGGCTACCCCTCTAACTCCAAAGGATATCGGTGCTATGATCCCGTCTCCCACCGTGTGTTCACCTCTCGGCACGTTTACTTTGATGAGCATGTGTTTCCGTTTCACCAGGTACCCCCGGTTGTTCCTCCCGCCATCGGTGATGCGGGCTCCACGACGCCTCTCCCAGGGCGCTCACGCGCCTCTCTTGGCCCGCCCCCTGGCTTTGCGGCGCGCCCCCCGCATGCGGCGCCTCCTATAGCCGCGACGCTGGCACCCCCGGCGCCCCCGACGTTGGCGCCCGCGGCCCCTGCGGCTCCCCCGGCGCCCGCGGCCCCCTCGGCGCCCGCGGCCCCTGCGGCTCCCCCAGCGCCCGCGGCCCCCTCGACGCCCGCGGCCGCTGCGGCTCCCCGGCGCCCCCGGCCCCCTAGGCGCCCCTGGTGCCCCCGGCGCCCCCGTTGCCCGCGGCCCCCATGGCGCCTGTGGCTGGTCCGGTCATCCGCGCCCATACGGGCGTTTTTCGCCCGAGCTCGCGCTACGCCTCGGATGACTACGTCCATGCGGCGTCCACCTCTGAGCCGTCGCCGTTGCCGTCCTCCGTTCGAGCCGCTCTTCGTGACCCGCTCTGGATGGCTGCGATGCAAGAGGAGTTCGACACCCTGTTGCGCAACCGGACGTGGCATCTTGTTCCCCATCCCCGGCACGCCAACGTGATCACCGGGAAGTGGGTCTTTAAACACAAGCTCCGTCCTGATGGTACCCTTGATCGCTACAAAGCGCGCTGGGTCGTTCGTGGCTTTCGACAGCGTGCTGGCATCGACTTCACCGACACTTTCGCTCCGGTCGTCAAGCCCGGCACGATACGCACGGTTCTCCACCTTGCGGTCTCCCGTGCTTGGCCGGTGCACCAGATGGACGTCTCTAACGCCTTCCTCCATGGTCATCTCGAGGAGCAGGTCTTTTGCCAGCAGCCCACCGGGTTTGTTGACCCGACGCTTCCCGACCACGTGTGTCTGCTTTCGCGGTCCTTGTACGGACTCAAGCAGGCTCCGCGCGCTTGGTACCAGCGCATCGCGACGTTTCTTCACCAGCTTGGGTTCCGCTCTACCCGCTCGGACGCCTCGCTCTTTGTCTATCATCAGGGCTCCGACACGGCCTACTTGCTGCTCTATGTCGACGACATCATCCTGACGGCATGTACAGCTGGTCTCCTCAGTCAGCTCACGGCTCGTCTTCGCGCTGAGTTCGCCATCAAGGACTTGGGTCCTTTGCACTACTTCCTCGGTGTCGAGGTGGTGCGCCGTCCCGATGGCTTCTTCCTTCATCAGCGAAAGTACGCTCATGAGCTCCTGGAGCGCGCCGGCATGCTTAACTGCAAGCCCGCCGCTACGCCTGTTGATACGAAGGCCAAGCTTTCTGCCACGGATGGTTCCCCTGCTTCGGATGCTGCTTTCTATCGGTCTATCGTTGGTGCTCTTCAGTACCTCACTCTGACTCGACCAGAGATCCAGTATGCCGTGCAGCAGGTGTGTCTTCATATGCATGCTCCTCGAGACGTTCACTGGGCTGCGGTCAAGCGGATTCTCCGCTATGTCTGTGGCACTATGGATCTTGGCATCACGCTTCATGCCTCCGCCGACACCGCCCTCACCGCCTACTCCGATGCAGAATGGGCGGGCTGCCTTGATACTCGTCGCTCCACCTCGGGCTATTGTGTCTACCTTGGACCCTCACTTATCTCGTGGTCGTCCAAGCGGCAGCCTACGGTCTCTCGTTCCAGTGCTGAGGCTGAGTATCGCGCGGTGGCCAACGTCGTCGCCGAGTGTTCGTGGCTTCGGCAGCTGCTTCAGGAGCTTTCTTGCCCTATTGACCGTGCCACGGTGGTCTACTGCGACAACGTCTCGGCGGTCTACCTTTCTGCTAACCCGGTGCATCATCGACGGACCAAGCATATTGAGTTGGATATTCATTTTGTTCGGGAACAGGTGGCTCTTGGTCATATTCGTGTTTTACACGTCCCTACTTTCCAACAATTTGCAGATATCATGACCAAGGGCTTGCCTACGGCGTCATTTGAGGAGTTCCGGTCCAGTCTTTGCGTCAGCCGCGGTGCCGCTTCGACTGCGGGGGGTGTTGAGTATATGTGTTATGTGCATATTGTGTATTGGGCCCGCCTCCTAGTTTCTTGTATAGTCGGGGTCAGTGGCCCACCTTTGTACATCATATATACGTGCTTATGCACGAAGAGCAGTACGTCATGCAATTCACATATTCTACAATCATGCACCGTTGCAGCATTGGAAACTTTTTCAGCTGCAGATGGGGAGTAGAGAAACACAGACACGCACACACACAGTAGCATCTCGGGATGCATGCCACCACAATCAGACAAGAGAGCGAAAGAAACACAAATAATCAGAAGGGACAAGAAGCATGATCAAGCAGTTTCTCCGCTCATCAAAGATTTGTTTGCCCGGATACAACAAACATACAGTCAAGCTGCTGCAACAACGCGCAGCAGCAAGAGGAGAAAAGGAGACGCATCTCCATGCACATGCATCTCTACGAACAACACAAGGGGGATCGATCACAACCGCAAAACCTTCCTCCCTACCTGAACCTGAGCGAACAATAACGGACACGAACCAAGAAGTGATGAATGAGGGAACTCCATGCGAGGCGACGGCCTCTCCTCCTCCTCCTCCTATGGTGGCATGAGGAAGAAGAACGTCATCTCGCCTCTGGGAACGATGCTTCAACACCAAAGATACTTATACTGCAAGCATCTATTGAGAGGCTCAGGCGCTCCAATTTGACCCGCTCTGAAACTCGTCATCTGGTCGGGTTTCTGAACTTTGAACGACAGTATCGATCTCCTGCACTGACAGGGATCGTGTGCACTGAACCTGGACGCCTTCCCGTAGCTTTTCCCTCTGTTGCAGCACTGTGGTGGGCTGGTGGCACAGGGCGCGTTGCCCCATCGGCGTCTCTGCTTTTCTTATTCTCCCTTTATGCCGCCTGCCCATAACAGTCACGCGTAATGGAACAAGTAGCTAGCAGCTAGCCCATTGGATTAGACGGATTTTCCAATGGAAAATGCCTGATTAGGTCTGTGTGCTCTGCCGTTAGGATTACCAAATGTGTCTTAGCAGTGTCATTTGTCTACGTATAGCTGGCTTTTAATTAACACCGATGAACTTGCTGCAAAGTGAAACACTACTTTGTTTATATGTGTGATGGTTTTTTTTTTAAACGAGGCAAAAGATTTGCCATTTTCATTGATTAAGAAGAAGAAAATTGCCCGATTAATTGACAGAAAACTGGGCTAAAACCGATACATCACAACCCACATGATATGGGCACCACCCGCCAACCTGGCCATCGACATGAAACAAGACACGACGGCACATGCCAATGGATGGCCACACGCGCAAGCAACCTACAACTCCGACTTTGACGACGAGCAACACAAGGGAAATATGTAGGACTCGCGCCGACCATGCCCACCGCAAACGGCTACCGAATGTCTGTCATTGTCACCACTGGACACGCTCCAGTGCAGCTCCGACTTCAAAGCAACCCAGCAACCACAGAAGAGCACCTCAGACACGCCGGGAAGAACCGACTACCGAAGACCATGCCGCGACCCAAGCTCCTCTCAACGCCATCATCGTTGCCAAACAGAAACCAGCGCCCCGCCTCAGCCTCAGCAAACCACGCGGCGAAGATGCCGCCATCGACGGCGAAGATGCCATCATCCTCCAGACTCCCAGTCGTAGCCGGCTCCGAGACGATGCCCCCAAGGAGGAGAAAGACGCGAAGACGCCTCCATCGCCCGATCCAGCGGATCTGAGCTTTCCCTCCGGAGCCCAAGCCGTGAGAAGAAGGTAGAGCACCTCCACGACGACGCTTCCAAGAAAGACCGCGGCACCCGCGGGCGCCGCCGTCGCCGGCTCCGGTGAAGAGCGGAGCAAGGATTTCTCCCGGAGATGTGCCGACCACCTGCCACCACCGACCGCCGCCCACGAACCACCACCCCTGCCGAGGCCGACTCCAATCTAGCCACGAGACCCCTCGATCCGCCACGTCCAGAAGCGCTCCGCCCCCTGGCTGAAGCCGCCACCACCAAACCCGGGGCCGCCGCCTCGGCAACCACAGCCCACCACCACCGACGACATCACCACCAAAGGAGCCTGACCAGGCCCATCGGTCCGGAGCCCACATCAACAGATCCGGAGGCAAGGGAGGGCCTGACCAGATCAGAGACCTCGCTCCGGGCCTCGCTGTGAGATGGCCGGCAGACAGAGAAGTCGCCGGGAAGCCGCAGCCTCGCGCTGCGCACAGTCCTCCGCCGTCAGATGTGGCCTGAGCCACATCGAAGGATGATGGTGATCTCGCACTCAGTTTTCGTGTGGTTTTGTTCACAAGAAGGTGATTTTGACTAAGAATAACTTGGCAAAACGTAATTGAGAGGGTAGTTAAAGATGTAGCTTTTGTGATCAAGATAAAACTATCAAACACCTCTTTCTCGATTGTCACTGGCCAAACTATTATGGTGTTCAGTTCTTATAGCGTTAATATCACCCCACCAAATAGTATTCACATGTTATTTTGGGCGTGGCTAAATGGAGTGGAGACAAATATTGCATGACATCTTCAGATAGGGGTATGTGCATTACTTTGGGCTATATGAAACTGTAGAAATGATATGAATTTTAACGGACAAACTCGTATAAATTTTTGCAGGTTATCTACAGGGCCACTGCTTGGATCCGTACGAGGTCATTACTCACTCCTGCGAAAGCCAGGGAGCCTTTGGTTACTGGGTCTACCCGATGGGAGATGGTAGCTGATACGTCTCCAACGTATCTATAATTTTTTATTGCTCCATGCTATATTATCTACTGTTTTAGGCAATATTGGGCTTTATTATCCACTTTTATATTATTTTTGGGACTAACCTATTAACCGGAGGCCCAGCCCAGATTTGCTGTTTTATGCCTATTTCAGTGTTTCGAGGAAAAGGAATATCAGACGAAGTCAAAACGGAACGAAATCAACTGGAGAAGTTATTTTTGGAAGGAAAGCAACCCAGGGAACTTGGAGTGCACGTCAGGGGAGACACGGGCTGCCCACGAGGGTGGGGGGCGCGCCCACCCCCCTAGGCGCGCCCCCTGCCTCGTGGGGCCCCCGTAGCTCCACCAACGTACCCCTTGCACCCATATATACCTACGTATCGTAAAACTTCCAGAATAGAGATTAGATCAGGAGTTCTGCCGCCGCAAGCCTCTGTAGCCACCAAAAACCAATCGGGACCATGTTCCGGCAACCTGCCGGAGGGGGGATCCCTCACCGTTGGCCATCTTCATCATCCCGGCACTCTCCATGACAAGGAGGGAGTAGTTCACCCTCGGGGTTGAGGGTATGTACCAGTAGCTATGTGTTTGATCTCTCTCTCTCTCTCTCTCTCTCTCTCTCTCTCTCTCTCTCTTTCTCGTGTTCTTGATTTGGCACGATCTTGATGTATCGCGAGCTTTGCTATTATAGTTGAATCTTATGTTTCTTCTCCCCCTCTTCTCTCTTGTAATGGATTGAGTTTTCCCTTTGAAGTTATCTTATCGGATTGAGTCTTTAAAGATTTGAGAACACTTGATGTATGTCTTGCCGTACGTATCTGTGGTGACAATGGGATATCACTTGCCATTTGATGTATTTTTGGTGACCAACTTGCGGGTTCCGCCCATGAACCTATGCATAGGGGTTGGCACACGTTTTCGTCGTGATTCTCCGGTAGGAACTTTGGGCACTCTTTGAGGTTCTATGTGTTGGTTGAGTAAATGAATTGAGATTGTGTGATGCATATCGTATAATCATACCCACGAATACTTGAGGTGACATTGGAGTATCTAGGTGACATTAGGGTTTTGGTTGATTTGTGTCTTAAGGTGTTATTCTAGTACGAACTCTAGGGCTGTTTGTCACACTTATAGGAATAGCCCAATGGATTGATTGGAAAGAATAACTTTGAGGTGGTTTCATCCCCTACCATAATCTCTTCGTTTTTTCTCCGCTATTAGTGACTTTGGAGTGACTCTTTGTTCCATGTTGAGGGATAGTTATATGATCCAATTATGTTATTATTGTTGAGAGGACTTACACTAGTGAAAGTATGAACCCTAGGCCGTGTTTCCTATCATTGCAATACCGTTTACGCTCACTTTTACCGCTTGTTACCTTGCTGTTTTTATATTTTCAGTTTACAAAAACCTATATCTACCATCCATATTGCACTTGTATCACCATCTCTTCGCCGAACTAGTGCACCTATACAATTTACCATTGTATTGGGTGTGTTGGGGACACAAGAGACTCTTTGTTATTTGGTTGCAGGGTTGCTTGAGAGAGACCATCTTCATCCTACGCCTCCCACGGGTTGATAAACCTTAGGTCATCCACTTGAGGGAAATTTGCTACTGTCCTACAAACCTCTGCACTTGGAGGCCCAACAACGTCTACAAGAAGAAGGTTGTGTAGTAGACATCAAGCTCTTTTTTGGCGCCGTTGCCGGGGAGGCTAGGTAAGTGAAGGTATATCTTTAGGTCTTGCAATTGAATCTTTTTGTTTCTTGTTTTAGCACTAGTTTAGTCTATAAAATAAAACTAAGAAATGGAATTGAGTTTGTCTCATACGCTTCATCTTTTTAATATCTTGCGTGAGTATGATGGAAAGAAAAATTGTGCCAAAGTGTTAGAAGAAGAATGCATTAAAATGGTTGGCACTGAATCTTTGAATGATGAGCATGATTGCAATGTTGTTAGTATGAATTCCTTGAATATCTATGATGCCAATGATATGCAAAGCCACAAGCTTGGGGAAGCTATTTTTGACGAAGATGATATTTTTTGTCCCCCAAGCTTTGATGAGCAAATTTACTATGATGAAAGCATGCCTCCTATCTATGATGATTATTGTGATGACACCTATGCTATAAAGAATAATGATAACCATGAAACTTGTCATCTTGATCTTACTTTCCAATCACATGGTAGTTGTTTTGTTGAGTTTGCTCCCACTATTATTCATGAGAAGAATTTTGCTTATGTGGAGAGTAATAAAATTTATATGCTAGTAGATCATGAAAAGAATGTTTTAGGTGCTGATTATATTGTTGAATTCATTCATGATGCTACTTAAAGTTATTATTAGGGAGGAATATATGCTTGTAGAAATTGCAATAATATTAAGTTTCCTCTCTATGTGCTTAAAGTTTTGAAGTTATGCTTGTTTTACCTTCCTATGCAAGTTGACTCTTGTTCCCATAAGTTGTTTGCTCACAAAATCCCAATGCATAGGAAGTGGGTTAGACTTAAATGTGCTAGTCATATTCTTCATGATGCTCTCTTTATGTTTCAATTATTATCTTTTATGTGAGCAGCATTGAAATCATCCTAGCTAGGGGCATTAAACGATAGCGCTTGTTGGGAGGCAACCCAATTTTATTTTAGTTTCTTGCCTTTTGGTTCTGTTTAGGAATAAATAAACCATCTAGCTTTTGTTTAGATGTGGTTTTGTGTTTTAGTTAGTGTTTGTGCCAAGTAGAACCTTTGGGAATACTTGGGTGAAGTCTTTATGATCATGCTGTAAAAAACAGAAACTTTAGCGCTCACGAGATTAGCTAGAACTTTTTACTGGAGAGTGCTATTTAGTTGATTCTTTTTGCAGATGATTACTAGACAAATTCCTCAGTTCCACCAATTTATTTTAGAATTTTTGGAGTTACAGAAGTTTGCGTTAGTTACAGATTACTACAGACTGTTCTGTTTTTGACAGATTCTATTTTTCGTGTGTTGTTTGCTTATTTTGACGAATCTATGGCTTGTAAAATAGTTTACAAACCATAGAGAAGTTGGAATACAGTAGGTTTAACACAAATATAAATAAAGAATTAGTTCATTACAGTACCATGAAGTGGTGTTTTGTTTTCTTTCGCTAACGGAGCTCACGAGTTTTCTGTTAAGTTTTGTGTTGTGAAGTTTTCAAGTTTTGGGTAAAGATTCGATGGACTAAGGAATAAGGAGTGGCAAGAGCCTAAGCTTGGGGATGACCAAGGAACCCCAAGGTAATATTCAAGGATAACCAAGCGTCTAAGCTTGGGGATGCCCCACAAGGCATCCCCTCTTTCGTCTTCGTTCATCGGTAACTTTACTTGGAGCGATATTTTTATTCACCACATGATATGTGTTTTGCTTGGAGCATCAATTTTATTTTCTTTAGCTTTGCTTGCTGTTTGAATAAAATACCAAGATGTGAAATTATTAAATGGGAGAGTCTTCACATGGTTGCATAATAATTATCCGACTACTCATTGATCTTCACTTATATCTTTCGGAGTAGTTTGTCGTTTGCTCTAGTGCTTCACTTATATCTTTTAGAGCATGGTGGTAGTTTTATTTTGAAGAAATAGATGAACTCTCATGCTTCACTTATATTATTTTGAGAGTCTTAAATAGCATGGTAATTTTCTTAAATAATCCTAATATGCTAAGCATACAAGATTTGTAAGAATTCTTATGAGTGTATTGAATACTAAGAGAAGTTTGAGCTTGATAATTGTTTTGAGATATGGAGGTAATAATATTAGAGTCATGCTAGTTGAGTAGTTGTGAATTTGAGAAATACTTGTGTTAAAGTTTGTGATTCCCATAGCATGCACATATGGTGAACCGTTATGTGATGAAGTCGGAGCATGATTTATTTATTGATTGTCTTCCTTATGAGTGACGGTCGGGGACAAGCGATGGTCTTTTCCTACCAATCTATCCCCCTAGGAGCATGCACGTAATACTTTGCTTTGATAACTTCTAGATTTTTGCAATAAGTATATGAGTTCTTTATGACTAATGTTGAGTCCATGGATTATACGCACTCTCATCCTTCCACCATTGCTAGCCTCTCTAATACCGCATACTTTTCGCCGGTATCATACACCCACCATATATCTTCCTCAAAACAGCCACCATACCTACCTATCATGGCATTTTCATAGCCATTCTGAGATATATTGCCATGCAACTTACCACCGTTCCGTTTATTATGACACGCTCCATCATTGTCATATTGCTAGCATGATCATGTAGTTGACATTGTATTTGTGGCAAAGTCACCGTTCATAATTCTTTCATACATGTCGCTCATGAGTCATTGCACATCCCGGTACACCGCCGGAGGCGTTCATATAGTCATATTTTGTTCTAAGTATCGAGTTGTAATTCTTGAGTTGTAAGTAAATAAAAGTGTGATGATCATCATTATTAGAGCATTGTCCCAGTGAGGAAAGGATGATGGAGACTATGATTCCCCCACAAGTCGGGATTAGACTCCGGACGAAAAAAAGAGGCCATAAAAAAAGAGAGAAAAGGCCCAAACAAAAAAAATGAGAGAAAAAGAGAGAAGGGGCAATGCTACTATCCTTTTACCACACTTGTGCTTAAAAGTAGCACCATGATCTTCATGATAGAGAGTCTCCTATGTTGTCACTTTCATATACTAGTGGGAATTTTACATTATAGAACTTGGCTTGTATATTCCAATGATGGGCTTCCTCAAATTCCCCTAGGTCTTCGTGAGCAAGCGAGTTGGATGCACACCCACTTAGTTTCTTTTGTTGAGCTTTCATATACTTATAGCTCTAGTGCATCCGTTGCATGGCAATCCCTACTCACTCACATTGATATCTATTGATGGGCATCTCCATAGCCCGTTGATACGCCTAGTTGATGTGAGACTATCTTCCCCTCTTTTTATCTTCTCCACAACCACCATTCTATTCCACCTATAGTGCTATGTCCATGGCTCACGCTCATGTATTGCGTGAAGATTGAAAAAGTTTTGAGAATGTCAAAAGTATGAAACAATTGCTTGGCTTGTCATCGGGGTTGTGCATGATTTAAATACTTTGTGTGGTGAAGATAGAGCATAGCCATACTATATGATTTTGTAGGGATATCTTTCTTTGCCCATGTTATTTTGAGAAGACATGATTGCTTTGTTAGTATGCTTGAAGTATTATTATTTTTATGTCAATATGAACTTTTGTCTTGAATCTTTCGAATCTGAATATTCATACCACAATTAAGAAGATTTACATTGAAATTATGCCAAGTAGCACTTCGCATCAAAAATTCTTTTTTATCATTTACCTACTCGAGGACGAGCAGGAATTAAGCTTGGGGATGCTTGATACGTCTCCAACGTATATATATAATTTTTGATTGCTCCATGCTATATTATCTACTGTTTTAGGCAATATTGGGCTTTATTATCCACTTTTATATTATTTTTGGGACTAACCTATTAACCGGAGGCCCAGCCCAGATTTGCTGTTTTATGCCTATTTCAGTGTTTCGAGGAAAAGGAATATCAGACGAAGTCAAAACGGAACGAAATCAACTGGAGAAGTTATTTTTGGAAGGAAAGCAACCCAGGGAACTTGGAGTGCACGTCAGGGGAGATACGGGCTGCCCAAGAGGGTGGGGGCGTGCCCCCTGCCTTGTGGGGCCCCCGTAGTTCCACCGACGTACCCCATGCACCCATATATACCTACTATCGTAAAACTTCCAGAATAGAGATTAGATCGAGAGTTCTGTCGCCGCAAGCCTCTGTAGCCACCAAAAACCAATCGGGACCCTGTTCCGGCAACCTGCCGGAGGGGGGATCCCTCACCGGTGGCCATCTTCATCATCCCGGCGCTCTCCATGACGAGGAGGGAGTAGTTCACCCTCGGGGCTGAGGGTATGTACCAGTAGCTATGTGTTTGATCTCTCTCTCGTGTTCTTGATTTGGCACGATCTTGATGTATCGCGAGCTTTGCTATTATAGTTGGATCTTATGTTTCTTCTCCCCCTATTCTCTCTTGTAATGGATTGAGTTTTCCCTTTGAAGTTATCTTATCGGATTGAGTCTTTAAAGATTTGAGAACACTTGATGTATGTCTTGCCGTGCGTATCTGTGGTGACAATGGGATATCACGTGCCACTTGATGTATGTTTTGGTGACCAACTTGCGGGTTCCGCCCATGAACCTATGCATAGGGGTTGGCACACGTTTTCGTCGTGATTCTCCGGTAGGAACTTTGGGCACTCTTTGAGGTTCTATGTGTTGGTTGAGTAGATGAATTGAGATTGTGTGATGCATATCATATAATCATACCCACGAATACTTGAGGTGACATTGGAGTATCTAGGTGACATTAGGGTTTTGGTTGATTTGTGTCTTAAGGTGTTATTCTAGTACGAACTCTAGGGCTGTTTGTGACACTTATAGGAATAGCCCAATGGATTGATTGAAAAGAATAACTTTGAGGTGGTTTTGTACCCTACCATAATCTCTTCGTTTGTTCTCCGCTATTAGTGACCTTGGAGTGACTCTTTGTTGCATGTTGAGGGATAGTTATATGATCCAATTATGTTATTATTGTTGAGAGGACTTACACTAGTGAAAGTATGAACCCTAGGCCGTGTTTCCTATCATTGCAATACCGTTTACGCTCACTTTTACCGCTTGCTACCTTGCTGTTTTTATATTTTCAGTTTACAAAAACCTATATCTACCATCCATATTGCACTTGTATCACCGTCTCTTCGCCGAACTAGTGCACCTATACAATTTACCATTGTATTGGGTGTGTTGGGGACACAAGAGACTCTTTGTTATTTGGTTGCAGGGTTGCTTGAGAGAGACCATCTTCATCCTACGCCTCCCACGGATTGATAAACCTTAGGTCATCCACTTGAGGGAAATTTGCTACTGTCCTACAAACCTCTGCACTTGGAGGCCCAACAACGTCTACAAGAAGAAGGTTGTGTAGTAGACATCAGTAGCTCGGGATATCTACAACCGGTTTAGATGGCGGTCCAGTAATAGGATATGTGTTTAGTCATCTCGTCCTATTTCACCAATTATGGCAACTTTTACTGTTTTGATTACGTTTTGAGCTCTAAGCAAGCTTGTTCTGAACCATAGACACTTCGATTACTTTGCTTAATAGAAGGGTTGCATGCATCTTCCTGATGATGCAGAGACCAGGGGTAGCCTTCCTTTTCTAAAAAAATATATTACCTTTCGATCCCAACATAGTTATTTTTTTACGGGGGATTTAGAGCTTTATTCAAACAAAAGCGTTCTCTGAACAGTCAGCTAAAAGGCTGCTGATCTGGAAGCTGGGAGTCTCTGTAAGCTAGCTTTCGGTCATAGCCACACTACATGCACGTTTGGCACATAGGTGAGCTGGACCATTAGTTGATCTACTTACATGCTGGATTACAAAAGAATGGAAACTAGCTGAAAGCTCTTCAATTTCTAAGATAATTGGTGCCACAACCGAACGAATGTTGAGGCGAGTGTTCCAGAGGTTTACCACCTCCAGGCTGTCTGTCTCCACCACCACATGCTTGAACCCTCTGAGGTTGGCAAATATTACACCGTCACGAACAGCAAGGGCTTCTGCAATCATGGGTTTAGTAACTCCGGGGTGTGGTTTGCACCAGGCACCCAATAAGGCCGTAGGTTTGCACCAGGCACCCAATAAGGCCATAGCTGATCTTGCCACGCCGCCGGCTCCACTCTTCCCCTCATCACGATCAACTGCCGCGTCGGTGTTGATCTTATCCTGGTTTGACTCCGGAGGGCACCAGTCGTGCCCAGGTAGAACATGTGCATGTTGTATGGGAATACCAAGGAGGCCAGGGCTTCCCGAGTGAGCTTCATCGAGTTGGCCGGGTCTAACTTGTCCCCATCATGCGTCCATTGATTGCGTGAGGTCCAAATGGACCACATCACAGTAACAATTGTAGCACGCTCTCTAGCCGAGAGCCCTGGTTCACATAAAATGTTGGATGCCCAGGTTGCGGGATGTAGTCTTGGTAATTTTATGTCCAGAAGTTGGCGTGCTTTGTCCCAGAATCTCCTGTCATGTGAACAAAACATAAGAGCATGCTGAAGATCTTCATCATGTGCCTAACAAAGCTTGCAGATGCTAGTGTCTCGAATATGACGGTATTTGAGCGTGCATTCGTCCGGCAGTATACCACGAAATACCCTCCACCAGAACACACGCACCTTAGGGACCACCTTGAGAGACCAAAGAGCTTTCCATAACTGCTGTTTGTTCACTGAAGCTTCTGTAACCGGCCCATCTTCACGAGCTTTATGCTCTTTCTGAATCACTAGAGCTCGGTACGCTGACTTGACAGTGTAGTTTCCTGTCCTCTCATGTGCCCATGCAAATGAATCCCCGCCTCTGCCGCGTCGCAAAGGTATGTTCAGGATAGCCTCGGCGTTAGGTGCAATAAAATTCTGCCGAACTAGGTCTTGTTTCCAAGTCCAGTTATCTGTGTTGATTAGGTCACTGACTAGTGAAATGGTGGGAGCCATTGGTGTCAACAGTGGCGTCCTCGTGAGGGTTGTTGGGATCCACTTGTCAGCCCATGCATTGATCATCGTACCATCACCAACCCGTGTGACAATTCCTGCTAGCAAAGCCTCGCGCCCTGCGATGATAGCTCGCCAAGTAGCGGACGCTGTCTTGGGTGCCGAGGCCTGCAAGAAATCTGAATCTGGGAAGTATCTTCCTTTCATAACTCTCGCTCAAAGCGACGTGGGGTTTATCAGGAAGCGCCACCCATGTTTGCCTAGGAGAGCCAAGTTGAACAAATGGAGATCTCGGAAGCCCATTCCTCCCTGACATTTCAGTTTAGTGAGCTCCTTCCAAGAGACCCAATGGAGTGACCTCTTTTCAATTGAGCTACTCCACCAATATCGTGCCATGCTTGAAACAAGCTTTGCACACACCTTCTTCGTTAGCAGGAAACAACTCATACTGTATGTGGGGATGGCATGTATGATGGTTTTGATGAGTGTCTCTCGGCCGGCACACGCAAAGAGCCTCTCCGACCAACCCTGCATTTTGCTCCTAGACCTTTCACCAATGTGTTCAAAAGTGCCACTCGTGATCCGTCCAACTGTCGTAGGTAAGCCAAGGTATTTGTCACTGAATGCTTCTACCATGACTCCTAGTGTTCCTTTGATAGACTGCCTAGTGGATCTGGGTGTATTTGGGCTGAAGTAAATAGCGCTCTTGTCCTTGTTCACACACTGTCCGGACGCTTCACCGTAGATCCGCAGAATATCATTCAATCTCTCCGCACTTTGGGAGTTAGTGTTGAGGAAAATCAAGCAGTCATCTGCGAACAACAAATGACTAACCCATGGTGAACGGATGCTCTCCCTAATCCCTCTGTCAATATGTCCTCCATGATATTTGAGTAGTGACGAGAACCCTTCTGCACATAGCAAGAATAAATATGGTGATGCGGGATCCCCTTGCCGAAGCCCCCTAGAGGGCGTGAAGTAGGGCTGTTGTTCACCATTAATCCTGACAGAGAAGCGCACCGAGGTCACACACTTCATGATCAAGCTAATCAAAGTCCTGCTGAAACCCAGCTTCGTCATGATGGCCTCTAAGTAGTGCCACTCCACTCTATCATACACTTTCATCGTATCGAGCTTCACTGCACATGCATGATTTTGGCCTTTCTTTCTTCGACATAAAGTGTGCACACTCTCGAAGGCCACCAATACATTGTCAGTAATGAGGCGTCCAGGAACAAATGCACTTTGTTCCTCGCTAATGATCTCATCCATACAACCTCTCAATCGGTTAGTAATAACCTTGGCTGCTATCTTATACAGTACTGAACAAAAAGCAATAGGGTGGTATTGAGAGATTGATTGGGGGTACCGTACCTTGGGGATCAAGGTAATGGAAGTATCATTGAAGCCCGTCGGTAGTTCTCCCCCGTTTAAGAAATATAACACTGCATTAGTTACATCATCCTTCAGCAAATGCCAGTGCCGTTGGAAAAAGCCAGCCGTGAAACCATCGACCCCCGGTGCCTTTGCTGGGGCCATTTGAAAAAGAGCAACCTGAACTTCTTGCGCGTCGTATGGTTTCTCCAACATGTCATTCATCGCCGGCGTCACTTTGACCGGAACATGATCTAACAGGGCGCTCATATCAGACACTTCTTGAGAACTATAGAGTGCTTGATAGAATGCCTGCACTTCCTGCTTATCTTCCCTCTCGTCAGCGCAAACAGAGCCATCAGCTCTTTTCAAACCTCTGATCTTGTTCATTCTTTGTCTTTGTTTGGCTTGAGCCTGGAAGTACCCCGTGTTACGGTCACCCACCCGTAGCCACAGGACCCTGGAGCGCTGCCATAACCATATTTCTTCCTGTCGGAGGGCTTCACGTAGTTTGATGACAGTAGCTTTTTCTTCCTCCGACGGGCCATGTCCAATGGACTGTCTCCGCAGTTTGTCAAGTTTCTTTTGAAGGTGCCTGACTGTTCTAGCAAGACATCCAAATCCTTTTGCCCCCATGGCGTAAGTTCCCTTTGCAGAGCATTGAGTGACTCTACAATCCCTTGCAAGCCTGGTGCACGCTCTTGCTTTCGCCATGAGTCTGTTACTAGTTTCTCATAATCAGGATGAGTTTGCCAAACAGTCTCATATCTGAATTGCTTCGCCTGCAGTGAACCATCAACCTGCCTTGTCCCATGAAACTTTGCCACCACAAAACAGTGGTCGGACTCAGTAGTAGTGATGTGTCTTACCCGGATATCCTCATAGTGCTGCCGAAAGGCTTCATTAGCAAAAGCTCGATCCAACCTTGCTTTAACATTGTGGTGTCCACCTTTCCGGTTATCCCATGTGTAAGCCATTCCAGACCAACCGAGGTCTTGGAAGGAAACGTCCTCAATGACTTCTCTGAATGCCTTCATTTGCCCTTCCGGCCTCGCCGTCTGGCTAAAGTGTTCATCTCCAAACAAAGTCTCGTTGAAGTCACCCATGCAAATCCAAGAGGAGTGTGGCAGGGTATGCAATGTTCGAAGAAAGCGCCAACTGTGGTGCCTCTCTTCAACTCTTGGTGCACCGTACAATCCCGTGAATCTCCACTTCGAGGAGGCTTGATCCTTGACTCTTACCAGCACATCAATATGACTCTTACTATAGTTTTTCAGGTCGACATTAGCGTCATTGGACCAGAAGAGGCCAACCCCTCCGCTAAGTCCAACACTATCCACGGCAAAACAGCCTGCAAAATCCAGTGTGTATCGCAAATCTTCTACTCGTTTAGCCCTGATTTTAGTTTCCATGACAAAGAGCAGGGCAGGACCTTCTTGCTTCACCAAGCGGCGAAGCTCTCGAACTGCCTCGGGGTTCCCAAGCCCCCGGCAGTTCCAACTGATGCAAATCATTGAGATGGGCAGCGCTGCTCTGCAGACGCTGCCGAGTTGTCGGGCGTTGGCTTTTTCTTCTTTGGTACTCGTTCCACCGCATTCTCATCTCCCTCCTTAGCACTTTCTGCATCCAACTCCGAAAGATTTTCAGTGTCCATCCTCGGGTTAGAGCCATCCGTTAGCAGTAGTGGTGATCCACTCTCAACCCGCCGATAGACTTGTTTCGGTAACTCTTTCCTCTTGTTGGATTGTGGTCTGTTCTTGACAGGGGAGTTCACCTCTACCTCCCCCCTTTACCCGCGTTGCTGGAGTTCTTGGACTCACGCTGGCTGCTTGGGCCTGAATATTGATCCTTGCTTGAATTTTCCCCCGACGCAGCCGCCTTCCAGTCCTCAGGTGCCCTCAACTTGGACCCAAAAGGCAGCTCACCCTTTTCATCACACGGTCCTGGAGTTGGGCAAAACAGATCTGAATGGCCAAGTCTGCCACAAGAAAAACAGAAGTGTGGAACTTGTTCATACTGGATATCATAGAGATCTGTTTTCTTTCGTTTGGCAGAATCAATCAAGATCCATCTCCTCAAACGTTTACTGACATCATGTGCAATCCTTGCTCTCAGATATCCTCCCACATGATCAAATTGGACCGAGGTAGCATTCTTGTAGATCTGTTGAGCAATCAACTTCCCCAGGAATCATCTCTGAGATTGTAGGGAAGATTTGGGACCTTGGCCCATAGGTGGAGCCGGTCAAAGTGAACCTCATCAGGTCGCACACTGTCCTCAAATTCAGCAAGTACAACAGTGTTCTTGCTTACATGCCATGGTGACCCGTTCCATATGCGATCACGATCTCTTTGCGTCTCAAACTCCGCCACGAACGTGTTTTCACCCATCGATATGAATTTCAAGCCTCTAGGGTTTCCCCAGGCGGGGCGGAGCGCGTTAGCAATGGTTTGGGCGTGAAGTAGTTTCCTATGCAGAACCCTGCCCACAAGGAGCCACTTTTGTGCTTCACCTTCCTCTAGATCATCGACGACTAGAGGAGTCGCCTCCTCATCCGTGATCCCGAGCTTCCCCAGGGCCTCCTCGAGCCGAGCTCTGTCCGACTGCGAGGAGCTGGAGTCCGCCTCGTGCTGCTTGCCGGCCGCTGATGAAGCCATCTCCGGCTGGAACTGGTGGGCGCCCCGCCGGATCAGGCCGACGAGCGCTGTTTCCGTCCACCGAAACCCTAATCGCCGCCAAGGGGTTTTTAGGTTTTCGTGGAAAAGCAGGACGACACACTCTGATCCCAACATAGTTTAACCAGCCTGATGGCACAAGCCACGGCCTGTGAAATGTATATGAGATGAGTAGGGGAGCGCATCAAGTTAGTGAACCGACCGTACGTTTAAACTGTACAGATAACGCGGAGATTTTTCTTTAAGACCGAGACAAAAGATTTACCTCATTCATTAATTAAGAGAGTTGGTTGTATTTCATCGGTTCCAGATCATAGCCCGTCATAACGCTGGGATTTTTATTTACGCAGAGGTCGCACCCGTACGTGTCATCTCGCTGCACCGATCGAGATGCAAGCCATAAACATATTTCTTCGTCGTCTACCTAAGCTCATGGTCACTTTATCAAGATACTGCACCCACAGCACTACTGCAACTAACACGTCCACCCATGACCCATGAGATCTATGGAGCACTTTCCTGCAGCGAATTATTAGCATAGATTTCCCAGGATCCCAGCTCGCATGTCTGACCGCTGTCCTGCGCTGCAAGCGGCGCGAGCTTTGCACCAGTTGCATGGGATAATGATGATGATTATAGCGCAATCCTTGTAAAATTCCCTTCGCATGCGCTGACAGAAATGTTCCTGCACCAGGGCCAGTCCCGACTTTATAAACCTTCTGAAATTTTACTTCATTTAGTAAAATATCACAATATCTTAGTATTTTTAGAAGTTATTATGTGAGTTTTGAAATTTTACTTCATTTTGTAACAATACTAGCAAGATGTCCGTGTATTGCATGGAACATCAAGATGCATTTTTTACAGACACCTGTTGTGATTGACCTATGCGGGAGAAATTTCATGTGAAAAAATTAATGATATCTCGAGAAAGAGGAGAGATAAGGTGAGGAGGAGTGGGGCGTGGTGGTGATTGGTGGTCGGACTGAGCGAAGGCATGGGATAGACGATGCCGGCAGCGGCCATCATGCCAGATTGTTCCAGAGGCTTCCCTTTTTAATTGCTCAAAAATGAAGTTGTGGGAGATAAGGATGAACGAGGGTAGACCTTATCTGCAAATATGAAGAGAGGTGCGGGTATCTTTTTCAAAATTGCCATAGTTTGCTTTCTATCCGTCAGATATAGATCAGACGGTCTATATTGCAAGATGGCAGACACATCAACTCGGTTTTTTATAAGAGTAGAGATAGTAGGCTCTATAAACCTTCTCCTAAACGTCACCCAAAAAAATATTGGGTATCATAAACTTTTTGTCAATATACAAGTTGGTAATATTGTAATATCGCAACAATGTTCAGCGGAGTAACAGTTGACAACTTCTGAAATTCTTCTGTAGCATCAATATAGACAAACAATTGCTATTACAAGTTTTAGTTGAAGCAAGGAAGGGTTTCTTTTCCCCTCCCCTTGCTAAAGTCCCAGGGGAGGCGGAAAAGAGGATGACACTGTCTTCACCCCGTGTCCATCGGCGAGGCCGCGGGTTCCCTTCCCCTCGGCCGCTTCAACGGTGGGAGGTGGGAGAAACCCCAACTCTCTACTTTGACATGTATATAGGGCGTGGAGTACGGTTTTGGCAGGCGGCGCTGCCGGAATGGAGTAGGGTGTCATGGTGCTTCCCCTTCCGCGGAGGCAGGGGAGGTGATGGTGTGGTTGCTCCGATCTGCTGCTCCTTCATCCACTACTAGGGAAAACCTTATACACAGAACTTTAGCAGTAGCGCTTGTTAAAAGAACACGCTAGTGCTAACTAGCAGTAGCGCGTTGGCGAAAACCGTGTTACAGATACATATGTAGCAGTAGCGCGTCTAACGATAAAAGTGTTACTACTAAAATTCCCACTGCTAAGCCGATAGGCTACACATAGTAGTAGCGATCTTATAGAAACAGCGCTACCGTTACTAGTTTTGTAGCAGCGCGTTTAAGTAGAAAGGTGCTACTGCTAACGAAAACAAAATTAAATGGGAAGCAAATAGAAAAGTAAATGAAAATGAAAGAAATAGAAAAAGGAAAAAGGGAAAAAAATAAAATGTAAAGAAAAATAAATGAAAAAGGAAAAAAGGAAAGGCATAGCAGTAGCGCATGTTCTGAAACGCGCTATAGCTAACTTAGCAGTAGCGCACTTCGTAATCACGCGCTATAGCTAATGTAGCAGTAGCGCCTTTCGTGGAACGCACTACTGCTACTTTTGACTAAACTGCGCGGTTCTTTCTTCCCCACGACCACTTTCCCCAAATCCAACTCCTCCGTTGTAGCCGTCGTCGTCGCCCTGCATCGCCGTAGGCCGCCGCGTGCTCTCCTATCGCTCTCCGCACGCCCTCTACGCTGCCCCTGACCCCGACCTCGACGCCGCCTGCCCCACCCTCGCCGCCGGCACCCGAGGTGAGCACGCCTCCTCCTCCCGCTCCCCTACCTCTGCCTAGCTAAAGTTTCTAGGGTTCTTCAAATTTTAGATTGCATCAAATTCGTTAGGGTTCATCAAATTAGATGGTAATTAGGGCAGTAGTTCCTAGGTACTAATTAGTTAGTAAGAATTAGGGCAGTAGTGTTTAATAGAATTAGTAAGAAAATTAATAGAACTAGTTAAACTAGTTTTTTTTAGTAAGAACTAGTTGAATTAATAGAACAAGTGTATTTTTAGTAAGAAAATTAATATAACTAGTTGAACTAGTTTGTTTTTAGGAAGAACTAGTTTATTTTTATTTATAGTAAGTTTATTTTTAGTAAGAACTAGTTGAACATGTCACATTTGTTGTTATTTTAATAGTTAAAGCAATTATTCCCGCATCGACGTCCACGATGCCTATCCCGCATCCTCGTCGTCGACTCGGCGGAGGACACCTTCTTGACCAGATGAGCCATGTCCGGAACTGGGCTCCGCCGGGCTGGTACTGGGAGGCGCTACCTAGCGGGGGGCGCAGCTTGGTGAGGAGCCAGCCCGTCATTGACCCGGACCTTCTTTGGTGGCGGTCGCGTGGGCCAGTGACAGTGCAGAGGCTTGAGGACCCCGCGGGGGTGGTACGTCACCGTGTCAGCGAGGAGGACGCGCACGTTCGTCGCTACTTGGTTGCGTTGGAGCACAGGTTCTTCAATACCTGGCAGGTTCTACAGGGATCTCACTGGAGCTATGATCATGTGATGGTTCCTTCTCTTTGGGTGTTCACCACCCGCGCCGATACCCGTCGTTCGCTAGGGTTTTAGTTGTATTAGTGATGTTATATGTATGATACTATTCGGGATGTATTAGTGATAATATTCGACGATGTACGGACGCAAGAGATGATTTACTTTTGCTTATTGAATGCATGCTAATTTGAATACTTATTTTTTTATGATTTGGTTTTGCTTATTGAATGCTCAAATCGGAGAAGTGCTCCTATTTTGAATGCTCAAATTGGACCCCACTATGCAAGGCGTATGCATTTGATTAGTTGATAGCTTATAGGGTTTTGTTTTTGCAGAAATCTAGGAGCCCCTCCATCATCCCCGCCGTCGTTCCCGTCACCAACCCCCTCCGACCTCGAGGTGAGACCAGCCAAATCTCCATGTCAATATGAGTCCTATAAGATGTGATGTAGATAAAACCATGTATATCTTGTGTTGCTCAAATAGGATATGTGGTTGCCCAAGTGGCCGGTCATGTTTGCAGGTTACACCTCCGAGTGGCCTATGTTTTGCCGGAGTGTTGAATAATTTCCATTCCGGCAAATTTCAGGCGCTCGATATGTCCTTTTTTAGCAAAGGTCATGCCAGAATTTTTCGTGAATTTTGGCATGACTTGTGCTAGAATATGTAGGAAATATCGAGTGGCCTGGATTTTCTAGAAAGATAATTAAACGATATTTCGGGTTGACTTTAAGTCTGTCGAGACTCCACCATATATGAGAGGACGAAGAATCCAACTGTTGTCGTGGAGGTCGTTTCTCCTTCTTCTCCTTGTGCTAGACCTTTGTTATGCACCAGGGGAAGGAGGAGTAACGACCATCACCGACGGTCGTAAATGTCAGAGAGGAATCAGTGAGGGAGAGTCTCCACCATATATGAGAGGATGAAGAATCCCAACTGTTGTCGTGGGGGTCGCTTCTTCTTCGTTCCCGTGTGCTAGACATTTTGGTGTAATGCACTCGGGGACGAAAGGAGGAGAGATCATCACCAACGTTCGAATGTATACACCATGTAAGCTGAGAGTTTTCAAGAAAAGACTCGGCAGACCGATAGTCAACCTGTGATGAATAATAATGATCTAATTTAGTTTTTGTAGTACATATATTTAATTTTACAAGTTTAATCTTTGAATTATGAACATAGGAAATGTCATACTCGGACGACGAAAGTCTCCTGGGGGAGTGCGACTGGTGCAATGACGACTGAGGTCTGTGCGACAGGCCTCACCTGGACAAAGATCGGCGCTTTAGCATTAAGCTCCAGGAAACCTTCGATGTTGAAACGGTACGCAACAACGACAAGTGTTTTTTTCGTAATTAAGCACGACTTCAACTATTTCAACGTGTAATTTTCATCTTTTACAATTCGACTAGCTTACCATGCCATGCAAAACGCTATGTCTTGGAGAGGATGGGATTTGAAGACCATGAAAGTTTCGAAACAAAGAAAATTCACCTAAGGACCCATCATGGTATGGATTTTGAAGTAAATCTGTACAATTCTCAGAGCGTAACCCATTTTGTTTGCACAAATTCGGAAACACTTTGCAAGATGTATGATTTTTATGAGGATATGCTTGTCACCATGGATCTTGATGATCCTAACATCGAGCAAGACAATATGGACATTTGGGTCCTTGTTGATACGCTTTCAATTCTACCCCTATGTGAGTTTCTCAATCATAGTTATTAACTAATTTATATCATTTATTTTAAAGTAGTTGACAGCTTAGTTTCATTCTTCAAACAATGTGCGAAAGATGGTAGACAGAACCTACTACACCGATGGCTCTGAATTAACTTATCAGGAGAAAAATCATCTGATTGCATTTTATACTGAACTTAAGAATTACAATACATATTATCAAGCTCCACCACATTATGGTCAATACGTGCCACTAGTGCACGTGTTGAACCACGGTAACATCCATGGAGATGCCATGGTAAGATTGTTTACTATTACGACATCCGTGCATCTTTTGCATACTTCTAAAACTGAACTACATTGCTAACTACCAAGTTATTACTATGTTTTTCAACAGAAAATCCCGAAGGATTGTGTGCCTCATCTGATGTATCAGAATGGTCGCTTTGATGTTTTGAACATACAGCTAGGTCATCCTACGAATCTCACCTGTACATATCGGATTTCTAAAACCGGTGAACACATGGTAATCCAAGAATGGAAAAAATGTATGGACAGTCGTAAGGAGGTTCTTGGAAGCAACATTGTGCGAAAGCCAAAATTTGAAGACAGGATAATCTCCATTCTCCATAATGGAGAGTCAGGGGCTATCTTGTTTTATGCTATTTTATCTAAGAGAATATAGTAGGTCCTAAGAGAATGTCGTAGGTCCTATGAGGTACAATGTTTATTATGTTGTACAATGTGTTAGAGTTGATGTTGAGGAGTAATTGTGATTATGACTAGTGACCAACTTGCTATGTGATGTCTCATTGATGAAAACGATGATCATGAGGAGGTGTTATATGACAATGATGTATTATGATGATAAGTTGTTAATGATATGATGATGATGATGATGATGATGATGATGATGATATTTATTATATCATTGGGTGAAAGAACCGCGGATTAGTTTGAAGTGGACGCCCATCCACTTGAAACTAGTCCACGGTTTTTTCACCCAGTGATGTAATAACTTATTATGATGTAAAAACAATCTCTAAATAGATGTTGTATGAAAACTTGTATAAAGGTGTATGAATACAACATGAAATAAAAAAGAAGTAAAATACGAAATGATAGTAGTAGCGCGGGTTGGGAGAAGCGCTACTAGTAATTACCAGTAGCGCTCTTAGGAGAAAGCGCTACTACTAAGTCGATATAGCAGTAGTGTGGGTTAACCCACGCTACTGTTAACCTTTAGCTGTAGCGCCGTATCAGTAGCCTCCTGCCCGCGCTACTGATAGGCCTAAAACACGCGCTACTGCTAGGCCTTTCCCTAGTAGTGATCCTGCGGGCCTGCCATTAGCCGAAGCTGAAGACTTCCCTCCGCGGTCTAAAATATCACGCCGGCTCTGGGTGAGTTCGGCGACACCAAAGCGGAGGCGCGTTCTCAGCTCGCGTTGTTGGATGCAGTAGTTTGGTTCCTCATAGATCCGAATGTATTTTCTTGTTTTCTAGGGTGTGTTGTACTTCTGGAACCTGCTAATAGATCTGAGGGTCCTTTCTGCAAAAAAAAGGTTTAGTTGACAAAAGAACACTTGTTGACTACAGAGGTGTATTTCCCTTAGGCTTTGTTCGGTTACACACTGTCCCAAGGAGACTGAAGGGGATTTAGGGGAAATTTTACTTGTAGGGAATTTAATCCTTGCAATCCATGGTCACCGAACGCGGCCTCACTGTCAAGCGTGCACGTTTGTCAACCAGTCTGAGGCGCAGAGATGCCTCACCATGTTCCTATTAATGCTGCTCACGCTCAAAGTACTGACCGAGTGTGGTTATTAACCAAGCTTGGTTTACTATGATTTATGCATGGAAAGCGGGACGGGGGCCCTTGCCCCCGCCCCGCACTCACCCCATCCCCTCTTCTAGGCATTGTTATATTTTAAAATAACAACATAATAGGCTCTATAGTGTCTCGTGAAGTATGGTGTAGACAGTGGAAAGAAAGCAATCGCAACTTAAAGTTTTGGGTTGTTTCATGGATATACAAATGCCAGAAATGGATTGATAACTCTTTAAATGGCTGCTCACAATTTCTTTTGAGTATTAATTTGCCAGTCAATTATAGATTTTTATCATGCATACATTTTTCAGGTTTGAAGCCACTAGAAGGATCAGAATGATGGAAAGAGAGCTAAATGAGTGGATAGAACGCGGCGTCACCAGAATGTGCTAAAGTTCGGAACTCCGGTATTGGCCATGACAACAGATGTTATCCAGGCAACATATGAGCACTGCTTGAAATGAGACTCGAGTGAACAGTAAACTTTGAAAAAAAAAGTAAACATTGAAAATATTCTGAATTTTTTTGTTAAGAAACATTGATGTTTTTCTTACACGCGTGCAAATTTTCACAATGAAAGTACATTCGCGGAGATGTGGGTAAACAAAAATTGATGCCCAAAAAGTACCTTTATGCCGCCTGCACGTAGGTACACTCACGCGTAATGGGACAAGTAGCTCGCTAGCCCATTGCCCATTGGATTAGACCGATTTTGTAATGGAAAATACCGGATTAGGTCTGTGTGCTCCGCCCTTAGGATTACCAAATGTGTCCTAGACTCCTACTCCGTATTAGTAGCATTATTATATTTGTCTATGTGAATGTGATAGCTGGCCTTTAAAATTAATAAACACTGATGATGAACGTGCATGCACCGATCGATGCAATGCAAGCCACAAACAGTGTGAAATGTTCAACATGCATGTATCACAGACGCAGAAAGCATTTTCTCTCCGTCTACCTAAAGTTCCTGATCACTTTATGGTTCTTCTAGCTAAGGTGCTGCTCACTTTTATCACGATACTGCACCCACAGCACTACAGGCACAGCAACCAACAAATACGTCCACCCATGAGATCTAGTACATCTACTGAACTATGGATCCCAGCTCGTAGTGTCCTGTGCTGCAACTGGCGTGAGCTTTGCACCAGTTGCATGGGATAATGATGATGGTTATAGCGTGATCCCTGCAGTACTCCCATCGCTTGCGCTGATAGAAATGTTCGTGGACAGAAACCGAGCGACGACGACGATGGTCTCTAGCTAGCTGCTGCTGGAGATAAGGAATTTGCAGGTTGGGCACGCACCTTTTGCACCATGAGCTTTTCTAGGATTCGGAGCTGCAAATCTTGCTGAGTTGTGCCGCCCAAAAAGGACACATCACATGAGATTCCCTTCACTGTATAGCTTCTAACCTAGGCTGCATCACGGCTAGGTGCAATGCCAGGTTCATCTACCCGGCTCCAAGACCTTGCATGCATTTGCACACCACAGTCCACATGAGGCAAACAAGCTTGCTACCAGATCTTTAGTCTTTCGCCCAGACTTATAAATAGCAGCCGGCTATGTGCTCATCAGCAGGGTAGATTAGACAAGTGAGTTGTGGTCCACGGGAGATGAGAAGAGTCCTGACTAAGTAGTTTGGTTGGTTGTCAACTGGAGTTCTCCTCAAATCACTTCAGTAGCTAGATTAACTATGTCTCAATGCATTGTCACTTTTGTAAGTGTGTGCAGTGAGCTTGACAGCTATGCATAGTGAAGTGTTTGGGGGAACTCTCGGTGGCAACCAGCAATTTCAATACAGGTTTGAGAGTGCTTGTGTTTTAATTATAGTGGTAGGTCCATGTATGAAATCCATATACATGATGATGGGTACGTGAGAATTAATCGAGTTTGGCCTCGTCGGGAGTTCCCTTCAAGCACTTCAGGAAGCATCTCTTCAGGGCATTTCTGAAGTGTTTGGGGGAACTCTTGTTGTCGCCAAGCATTTAGTAAACATATGGGCCATATACCATAAGAGAGATGTACTAATGGCAAACCAAGTTTGGTATTAGTGGGAGTTCCCTTCAAGCACTTTACGGAGCACCTCTCCAAGGTATTATGTGAAGTGTGGGGGGGGGGGGGGGGGGATTTCAGTGTGGCCAAGCATTTTGCAGATATTCTAGGTTATATACCACGAGAGATGGCAAGTCTCGTTTGGTATTACCCGGAGTTCCTTTGAAGCACTTTACGAAGCATCTTCCTGAGGGCTTATATGAAGTGTTTAGGGGAACTCTTGGTCTCACCAAGCATTTATTAGATACTAGCGACATGCCATAAGAGAGCTTTGGTATTACTGGGAGTTTCCTTCGAGCACTTTATTAAACACCCTTTTGAGGTATTATGTGACACTAGTGCAGAACCGGGTTTTAGTCCCGGTTCATAAAGGCCTTTAGTGCCGGTTCCGTAACCGGCACTAAAGGGTGGGCACTAAAGGCCCCCCCTTTAGTACCGGTTCGGCACGAACCGGCGCTAAATTGCCACCACATGGCACGAGTCAGGCCACGGGTGCGGTAGATCATTAGTACCGGTTGGTAACACCAACCGGTACTAAATGTTTGTGGGTTTTGGTTTTATTTTTTATTTTTCCTTTAAATTTGTGTTATCAATTTAATTTAGGATTGTTTTACGTTATAATGAGTTGTTACACTTGATATGGATATGGATATGGCATATATATATACTTGATCACTTAGCTAGGATCCATCCAGTTCAAACTAATTTGTGGGTTTTTTCATAAATGATATATATAATAACTCATCATCATCATCATCATCATCACATATTAATAAATAAATAAACTCTTGCATCATATCATCACCAACAACAGTATATATATATATATATATATATATATACTAGCTAGCTAAAAATCATCGTAGTCTTCATTAATTACCACTATTTAATCATCATAGTCATTACCGCTATCTAATCACCACCAACAATAGCTTAAAGAAGAAACATTTACTTGTAACAGAAGCAAAGATATCATCGAGTTCAACATGGTCATGATATTATAAGCGTTCACAAGCAAATCACTATTTGAGATTAATTAAGTTTAGGACGAGAATACAGACATGATAGGACAAGTACTAAGAGCATGAACTAGCTAAATCACTCCTGCTGCTCCCTCTCAGGTAGAATAGCATAGAACATGTATAGCTCTCCTGATTCATCATACTGGAGCATGCAGATGAATATGTCTCCTAATCGTGGGTTGTGCTTGTCCTTGCTGCCCCCTAGTACTTCTCTGCGATCGTTAACAATTTTGCTCCAATCTTTCACTATTAAGCATTCTTCGCTTTTAGAAATCCTGAATGCACTCATGTGCAATGTAGGATATCTTGGTCGTAAGCTAACCATTGACATGCGACCTTTTGTCTCGATCCACTGAGGCACAACTTTCATCGGGAGTCCCTATTGAAGAACATTGTATAGTAATTAATATACTTAGCAATGAAAGTTTAGCTTCAAAAATAATGTATGCAAAAGATGCACTAAGGACAAATAGTAAAAATCCACCATCTTTCGATTATCGATGTGACTGTAGTTCAATACGATCACTATTGGTCGCACGTTTTGAGTACTAACATTTCTAAGTGCAGGAAGAAAATTTTGTCTTGACAGTATGAAGATCCTCAAGCCATAAAACATAATGACTTATCTCCTCGCAGTTTAGTTCAGCCCCGGGGCAGTAGTAGGTCCTGTCTACCAAGCGCCGGACATGTTTGCTTGAACCGAAATAAGCTGACAATACAAATTAGTTGTCAACTATTTTTGAATAAACAATATCAAAGACATAAACATATGCATGCATGGTTGAGAAAAACTCGCATAATGGTAGAACTGGAGGCGTTTGCACATCGACCCAGATGTCTCTATTACCTGCAATATCATCTTCCGGACAAATATCAAAGGTGATAATCATATCAGGCTCAAATGCATAAGCCTTGCATAGTGCTTGCCAAGTTTTGCATTCAAAATGGGTGTATGTGTCTCCATTGTATAATTTAACGTTGAAAGTATACCCATGCTCGGTCTTCAAGTAAACTCTCTTTACCTCCATATCATCTATAGCAGTAAAACCTATCTTATCCAAGACAAGAATTCATGCATGGCAGGGGATGCGCTAGTAGAATAGTGAAATTTTAAAATTATAAGTTTAAGCAAATGAAGCATAAGTCATGCTTTAAAATTATAAGTTGAAGCAAATGAAGCATAAGTTTTGCATTCAAATAATAATTGCCGTTGTGACTTACTGTATCCACTTTGAATGTCTCATCCAGCTTGATGCTGAAGCGCCTACCATCAACAAGGAAATTTTTGTCGCACAGGCCGCGCTGGTCTTCACAGTGTTCGCACATAATGAAATCTTTTTCGTCGTCAGATGACATTTCCTATATTAATATAGGTGAAACATTAAACACTTATTACTATCTAACATTAATTAATATCTAGCTAATTCAAATATATATTCATCTAACATTTGACATTAATATATCTAACTATATTCATCTCTAACAATTGACATTACTATATATTTAACTTTTCTATCTAATTCATCTAACATTCGACATTAATCTAACATTTATATAAACTTAAAATATATAAATAAATAAATAAACAGAAAAACTCATTAACAAATAATATTTTAATTAGATCATCAAATCTCAGATACCTAAATTTTCTTACTAAAAATAAACTAGTTATATTAATTATTCAACTAGTTCAAATCTCATATACCTAAATAAACTAGTTCGACAATTTTCTTACTAAAAATAAATAGTTATATTAATTATTCAACTAGTTCAAATCTCATATACCTAAATAAACTAGTTCGATTATTTTCTTACTAAAAATAAACTAGTTATATTAATTATTCAACTAGTTCAAATCTCATATATATACCTAAATAAAGTAGTTTGATTATTTTTTTACTAAAAATAAACTAGTTATATTAATTATTCAACTAGTAAAAAAATGTGTGTGTGTGTGTATGTGTGTGTATGTGTGTGTACCGTGTATACGTATACGTGTGTGTGTACGTATGTGCATGCAGTACGCCGCGGGGGGGGGGGGGGGGGGCGGCGCGTACGTGGCGGGGGCGGCGCGCGCCGTACGGGGCGGGGGCGGGGGCGCCGGCGTACGGGGCGGGGGCGGGGGCGGGGGCGCCGGCGTACGGGGCGGCCGGGAGAGACGTACCGGGCGCGCGCCATGGCGACGACGACAGACAGCGGCGGCGTTCGGGGCAGCGACGACGACGGGCGACGACGACAGACGGCGGGGGACGGGCGACGGGCGGCGACACGACGACGACTGGATCGAGCGGCGCGCGCGGTTGGAGAGACGAAAAGTGGGGGATGAAACTGAAAATTCCGTAAGTGCTATATATATAGGATGAGCCTTTAGTACCGGTTGGTGGCTCCAACCAGTACTAAAAGCCTATTTTCGTCAGGCCAAGCGGCGGGAACCGATAGCCTTTAGTACCGGTTGGGGCCACCAACCGGTACTAAAGGCACGACCTTTAGTACCAGTTGGAGCCACCAACCGGTACTAAAGGCCTTGCGCTGCCACCCGCGATGCACAAAGTTTAGTCCCACCTCGCCGGGCAAAGGGCAGCCGCACTGGTTTATAAACCCAGCCGCGGCTGCCTCTTTGAACTCCTCTATATAGCAGGCTTCTGGGCCTAACTTCTGCGCACTGCCCTGTGAGCCTGCTGGGCCTTTAGGGCCTGTAGTTGCACGCCCGTGGCCTAGCAGGCCCACAGGGCAGCGCCCCAATTTTTTTATAGTTTTTTTCTGCTTTATTTTCTTCTATGTATTTCTGCGTAGTTTTTTGTATAGTTTTTTCTTTTCTGTTATATTTATTTTCTTCTATTTGTTTGCGAGTAGTTTTTATCTAGTTTGCCAAAATTCAACATTTTCAGAGTTTTTGCCATAACAGAAGAAGTCCGGAGTTGTAATAAGTTATTAAAAATAAAAAAGAGGTGCAATGCTCGTTGATTAGCTTCAAGCCTTTCGGAATAGTGTAAACTGCACTGCACATAGCTCCGTGCAGTCTACCATATTCCTCAAGGCTTGAAGCTAAGCAACGTGAGCATTGAGCCTCTTCTTCATCGTCTGTGCACTCAGGGCTTATAAACCGCTCCTAGTCCCTCTCTCTTCGCGAGGTGGGACTAAAAAACAGCTTACTAATAAACTGTAGTACTGGTTCATGCCATGAACCGGTACTAAAGGTGCTCATGGGCCCCAGCCTTACCTGACACAACCTCATTAGTACCAGTTCGTGGCACGAACCGGTGCTAAAGGTTTGCCACGAACTGGTACTAAAGAGCTCCTCCCGCCTAGCAGTTGGAACCGGTACTAAAGAGCTCCTCCCGCCTAGCAGTTGAATGGTGCATACTGAATGCACAAAAAGTCTGGAGTTGTAGTAAGTTTAAAAAATGAAATGCCTTTGTAACAGATGAGTTTAATTTCGTCAGAAACCCAAATACTTCGAAAGAGATTGTCCAGTTTGTAAACGAAGTGCATCCAGTTTTTGTCGTAACCCTCTCTACTTTTTTGAACATGATATGTGGGTGAAATAATGATATCATGCCAAGTTTCAACTTTTTCAGAGTTCATTTGTAGTGCCTTTCAATTTCCAGGTCATTTAGTTCTCAAAACAAATCATTAAATGCATGAAAAATAGCAAATGTAGGCATAAATGGTTGAAAGTTGATGGCGTCGCTTTGAATGGTGCATACTGAACGCAAAAAATATAAGAGCATTTAGATCATGATCTATATTTCTTTACAGTCATTAAATGCATGAAAAATAGCAAATTAAGGCATAAATGGTTGAAAGTTGATGGCGTCGCTTTGAATGGCGCATACTGAACGCAAAAAATATAAGAGCATTTAGATCATGATCTTATATTTCTTTACAGTCTGAATTGTCAATATGATCTTATACATAAAAAATACTTTGATCATCAATGATCTTTTTGTGTACAATCTGAATTATCAATATGAGTCCTCAACGATTTATAAACCGGTGAAGACTCATATTGCGGCCACAAGTTTTACACATAGAGTTCAATGAAGATCAAGTGCTTGTGATAGTTTGAGAAGTAACATATTTAAGGTGGTAAAAGCCTTGTTAAGGGAGCGAGGTGGGACTAAAAACAGCTTGCCATAACCTCATTAGTACCGGTTCGTGGTACGAACCGGCACTAAATGGTGATGGTAGGGCCATAGCCTGACCGCAGGCTGACACAGCCTCTTTAGTAACGGCTCGTGGCATGAACCGGTACTAAAGGTTCGCCACGAACCGGTACTATTGTAGGATCGGAAGTATGTCTAGAGGGGGGGTGATTAGACTACTTGACCAAATAAAAATCTAGCCTTTTCCCAATTTTAGTTCTTGGCAGATTTTAGCTATCTTAGCACAAGTCAAGCAATCTCCACACAATTCAAGCAAGCATGCAAAAGAGTATATGAGCAGCGAAAAGTAAAGCATGCAACTTGCAAGAATGTAAAGGGAAGGGTTTGGAGAATTCAAATGCAATTGGAGACACGGATGTTTTGGCGTGGTTCCGATAGGTGGTGCTATCGTACATCCACGTTGATGGAGACTTCAACCCACGGAGGGTAACGGTTGCGCGAGTCCATGGAGGGCTCCACCCACGAAGGGTCCACGAAGAAGCAACCTTGTCTATTCCATCACGGTCGTCGCCCACGAAGGACTTGCCTCATTAGCGGTAGATCTTCACGAAGTAGGCGATCTCCTTGCCCTTACAAACTCCTTGGTTCAACTCCACAATCTTGTCGGAGGCTCCCAAGTGACACCTAGCCAATCTAGGAGACACCACTCTCCAAGAAGTAACAAATGGTGTGTTGATGATGAACTCCTTACTCTTGTGCTTCAAATGATAGTCTCCCCAACACTCAACTCTCTCTCTCACAGGATTTGGATTTGGTGGAAAGAAGATTTGAGTGGAAAGCAACTTGGGAAAGGCTAGAGATCAAGATTCATATGGTTGGAATGGAATATCTTGAGCTCAACACAAGTGTAGGTGGTTCTCTCTCAGAACATGAGTATTGGAAGTGTAGGTGTGTTCTGATGGCTCTCTCCACGAATGAAGAGTGGGTGAAGGGGTATATATAGCCTCCACACAAAATCCAACTGTTACACACAATCTGCCAAACTCGGTGGGACCGAATGGTTAAACTCGGTCGGACCGATTTAGCAAACCTAGTGACCGTTAGGATTTTCGGTGGGACTGAGATGCAACTCGGTAGGACCGATATGGTTAGGGTTAGGGCATAACGTAATCTCGATGTGACCGATTACACAAACTCGGTGGGACCGATTTTGGTAATAAGCCAACCAGAGAGTTGGTCAGGTAAACTCGGTGGGACCGATTCGCTCTTCTCGGTGAGACCAAAATGTTACAAAAGGGAAACAGAGAGTTTACATTGAAATCTCGGTGGGACCGATCGCTCACTTCGGTTAGACCGAAACGTTACGAAGGGAAACAGAGAAATTGCAATCCCATCTCGGTGAGACCGAGATCCCTATCGGTGAAACCGAATTGCTAGGGTTTGTGGCAGTGGCTATGACATTTGAAACTCAGTGGCGCTGGATAGAAAGAATCAGTGGGGCCGAGTTTGACTTTTGGTTTAGGTCATATGTGGATGTGGGAAGATAGTTGAGGGTTTTGGAGCATATCACTAAGCACATGAAGCAAGAGGCTCATTAAATAACACCTCATCCCTCCTTGATAGTATTGGCTTTTCCTATAGACTCACTAAAATATAAAATGTAGAGTCTTGATCTTGAAGCTTGAGCCAATCTTTTGTCCTTATTATTTTGAGGGATCCACTTTCCTCATCCATGCCATGCCATCCATTGAGCTTTTCCTGAAATATTACTCTTAGAATAATGTTAGCTCAATGAGCTATATGTTGTTAGGAATTACCAAAACCACCCAGGGATAGTTGCACTTTCAACTATTGATCGCCGCCACGAACCGGTACTATTGATCACATTAGTGCCGGTTTTTTTACAAACCGGCACTAATGTGCTTCACATTTGACACTTTTTCTACTAGTGTGAAGTTGGGGGGGAGGGAAGTTGGGGGGGATTCTCTATTAAACCAAGCATTTAGCCGACATTACATGTCATAAACCAAAAGAGAAGCACCGATGGTGGAGCACATTTGGTATTACCAGGAGTTCCCTTCAAGCACTTTACAAAGCACATTTTGGAGGGCTAATGTGAAGTTTTGGGGGAACTCTTGGTGTAACCAAGCATCTACTAGATACTGGTCATAAATGAGAAGAGTTGTACTAGTGGTGAATCACGTTTGGTATTACCATGAGTTCCCTGCAAGCATTTCACGAGGAACTATTTCAAATGCAATTTTGAATTATATGGGAAACTCACAGTGCCCCAAGCTTTACTCAATGTCGGCTAAGAACCACTCACAGTGCCCCAAGCTTTACTCAATGTCGGCCAAGAACCCAAAGAGATGACCTATACAAAGCATGTGTTTGATTTTACCATGGGTCCCTACAAGCACTTTTTCACAAGGCCCTATTCCAAATTAATGTTTCATTTTACCAAGCATTGTTGTCAAACACTTCATAAGGCACTGTTGTGAGGTCTGCTGTAAAGTGTGGTGGAATCTTATGTCATTGGCATGTCCTAAACATATCTATATATTTTTGAAAATTTTCATTCCATAATCTAAGTCCAATTTTCCTCATAAAACAGCTACAACTCTTACTTTTACATGCACTTATTTTCCTGCAATTATTTATTTTGAAATAAAAAAAGAACACTTCCAACCATAAAGATAAACCCATAATATGTTGCAACTAGCAAAACTAGTGAGATTGGGAACTACGGTTGTTGGGGACACGGGTGAAGTTCCTTGTTTGTGGTGTAGTGTTTTTTGTCTAGAGTTAGGAGTGTTGCCTCGGGTTGATCCTTGTTTTTTCAACCGAGAGGAAGACTTGCCACTTTCTTCAGACCCTTGCACTTGGGGTCCCAACAATTGTTATCAAGAGTGACTCTTTGGAGCAGCAAGCAAATTTTATGGCGTCTTTGCCAGGGTGGTAACATTAAGTCTCACATGCTCCGCGATACTATTACTTCATGTTCCTTGTTATTTAAGTTATGTAGTTGTTTTTATTTATTTTAGTTTACTTTCCTGCATTATTTACACAACAAAAAATATTTTTATTTCAACATGTAGTTAATTTTTGTTTTACTTAGCAGTAATGGAAAGCCTATCCAAAAATATGGTGACACCTGAGCTAGAAATTCTTGTCTTTCAGCAAAGTGGAGGTGAACATTAAAATACTCTTTGTATAGGACCAAAGATTTGCATGCTAGATCTGAACAAAAATGCTCAACAAATGCCCTCCTAGGGAAGTTTAATATTGTAATGTTTGCCTGGTTTAAATATGTATTGGTTACTATAACATGAGTTGTGACATGTTTTCCTTTTGCTTACTAGCTGCAGCTATTTGGCATCTGATTTATCTTAAGTTGTTGTAAGGATTGAAAACTTCGCAATAAATATAGTTGCGTCCATCATCCAATGCACAGGCAAGGGCGTTTCGCCTTTCACAAAAAGACGAAGTAAAATAGTAACACTTACAAAGTGTTTGGGCACATAGATCATTGCAATGAACTCAGCTATTTATATAGGAGTAAAGAGCTTTGGCATAAAAACATGTTCATAATATTAGTTATAAGGTTTTCATTACTAGTATACATGTGTAAAAACTCAATGCTCATAAGTGCATGTTTGAGACTTTTGTATAAATTGCGTTTTTATTCATTCATAATGTAACATCAAGGGATATAAGCACAATGAACACATTCTCACTGCATGATTATGATGACATCATCGGGCACACAAAGAGGGACAGAATCATGAAGATTAATTAAGACCAAAATCATGATGACTAGGTGGAGCAAAAAGAAACAAAACCCCGCCCCAAAGCTAAATCGATGATGGGCAAGTTAGAGACCATGCTAGGGCCTAAAATGTCATCTGTTAATACCTGTGAAAATGTGAAAGTAGTACAGTGGTAATATTTTTTGGAAGTACATTTGAACGTCCATGAGATCTTAATGCCAGCTAGGTCGGTTCATTGCCAATTGCCCTAGGCTATGCGTCTCAACTATTACAACACACGGAGTCCTTGAAACTCAAATCACCAAATCGGCGGCTCATATATGTCTGATTGCCCTCCTTGAGATTAGCAAAAGTCAGACTAACTTCCTTAAGGGATGTAATATTCTAGAAGGGCCAATTGGGCTCCTTAAGATTGTCCATGAGCTGAAGCGCACCAAGGGGAAGGGTGTCCTGCTCAAGCTCGATTTCGAAAAAGCTTATGACCGTGTGAACTCGGAGTTCGTACAGGAGGTCCTCCTCAAAAAGGGTTTTGAGGCAGGTTTCGTCCACCATCTCATGCACTTAGTCCATAGCGGACATACGGCGGTTACGATCAACAGCGAAATGGGCAAGTTTTTCCGCAACAAAAGGGGCCTCCACCAAGGAGACCCAAGTTCTCCGCTCACTTTTTACTTTGTTGCGGATGCCTTGTCAGCCATGCTTGCCAAGGCAAGAGCTGCGGGTCACATCAAAGGGTTGGTGCCTCACCTCATCCCCGGTGGGGTGACCCACTTGCAGTATGCAGACAATACGATGCTCCTCTTTGAGCCAGACGGCCATAGTATTGCCTCGATCAAGCTACTGCTCCTTGCTTTCGAGATTTTGTCGTGGCTAAAAATCAATTTCCTAAAAAGCGAAGTTATCACCCTAGGGATGGGAGATCAAGATAGTGTGCGGGTGGCCAACGTACTCAGCTGCACGGTTGGGGGCTTCCCAATCAAATACCTCGGCCTCCCGATATCCCACCGGAATTTGTCGATCTTCGATTGGTAACCTTTATATGGCAAGGTTGCTAATAGGGTAAGCCCATGGAGAGGGAGGTTTATGTCTTCTGCGGCTAGATTGATACTCACAAACTCGAGCCTCTCCTCCCTCCCACTTTTTACAATGGGTTTGTTTCTTCTCGCGGATGGGGTCCACGTGAAGCTAGACACACCCCGCTCCGGTTCTTTTGGGAAGGAACCGGAATCAAACGCAAATACCATCTGGTCAAATGGGCGGCGGTGTGCAGGACAAAAAAATTCAGAGGCTTGGGGATTACCAACTCCAAGCTAATGAATGTAGCCCTTCTTATCAAATGGTGGTGGCGACTTGCCCAAAATGAGTCGGGACTCTGGGCAGATCTCCTCTGGGCTAAATACTTCCCGGACAGGAACCTTTTCAAGGCCAAGTCGTCTGGTTCTGCGTTTTGGAATGGGATCCAAGCGGTTAGACCGGCTTTCTCGGTGGGGGCCTGTTTTAGCGTTAACAATGGCATGTCCACACGGTTCTGGCTCGATAGTTGGTTGGGTCAGACACCGCTGTGGCAATCCCACACGGCGATTTTCTGACTTGCCATAGATACACATATCTTCGTGGGCAAGGCCCTTAGATCTTACCCTCCACCGATACACTTCATGCGCACCCTCGACCTGGCTGAAGAGGCCAGCTGGGCCGACCTCGTGGCCTTGCTCGGCGGCAGACAACTCAGACCTGGAGCCTGGTTGCCTCACAAACTTTTTCGGTCAAATCGCTTTACAATAAGCTGACCGAGGGCAACTCGCTGGACATAGCTAGGGGCCTATGGAAGGCTGCCCTGCCACTCAAAATTAATTTTTTTTTGTGGCAAATCTTTAGAAACCGCCTGCCAACGTCAGATAACGTGGCCAAACGCAACAGACCGACTGACGGTTCTTGTGCCGTTTGCGGATTAGGGGAGGACGGGAACCATGTTTTCTTTCGCTGCTTCCTAGCTAGGTTTGCGTGTAGCGCCGTTAGAGAAACATTCAGTCAGAACTGGAATCCCACCTCTGGAGGGGACCTGCTTTCCTTGCTGCAGTCCCAGCGGGTTGCGAACGCAAGGATCGTTTGGCGCTGCGTAGGGCGCTTCGGTGGTCTCTTGGACGACCCGGAACAAAATTGCAACTGAGAAGAAATTCCCCGCTCATCCAGCTGATATTATTTTCAAATGTCATCTTTTTTATGGATGTGGACACCATTGGGGAAGCAGCGCGATGCTGAGCGTATGCTGGAGACCATGGAAAAGATTAGAAATACCCTAACGCTGGCTCGGCAGACCACTTTGACAGATTGAGCTTTTGGAGTCTTCGTCCGCGGCAGAAGATAGGCATGATGATCACCTAGTCTTATCCCGTTTTGCCTGTGCCTCCGGCTATTTCAAACTTGACGCGTAATTTGGACATGGTGTCTCGTTTATTTTGGTTTTGTGGGTCTGTAAGCTTAAAAACCTTGTTCGGATGCTGGTGGCTTTATTAATTTAAAGTCAGATGTTTCTAGCATCTTCGTTCAAAAAATATATATATGTCTGATTCGATCTAATGGTACGTAGCATCCATCATGTCTTGCAGAAGTAGCCGAAGGGCACATTGGGAGTGGAGAACTCCGCCGAGAGAATCCTGGCCGCGACGACGGCGTTCGCGGCATCGGTGTAGTGCACTCCGTCCCAGCTGACGAACTTGCCGCCGTCCTCGCACACCCGGTAGCCGGGGTCGAGGCAGCTCACGTTGACGTTGTAGTTGTAAGGCGGCCCGCCGTAGCCGCAGCACGCCATGAGCGGCTCCTCAAACCCTGAAATATCAGCGGCCCCGTAAACAAAAAAAAAACAGAGTATGCATGCAGTGTCTCGAGGTTGATCGATGTACTGCTCAACGATTGACTCACCGTAGCCGCTGTGGTTGGCGATGAGGTTGTACTTGATGGACAGGACGTCGGTGTACACGATGGTGGCGCCCTTGAGCTGCGACGTGAGCTTGTGGCAGACGGAGCTGAGCTGGTCGTTGAACTCGTGGGAAGCGTTGTTGAGCGTTCTGAGGCAGCCGCCGTCGTCGAGATCGCCGCCGTCGTCGTTCCTGGCTTCGGCGAGCTTCTGGGGCAGGCAGCCCAGCGGACCGGTGCCATGGACCCAGAAGTTCTTGGCTCCATCGTAGAACAGAGTCTGCATGCCATGAACAGACAGCAAGTAGTTTTAGGGTTTTACACCAAGCAAATTAAAGAAGGAATTGAGCATTACGATTTGGCGGTTAATGGATTTGCAGTACCACAATAGCGTCCTGTATCTCAGATAGTATGGCCGGGATCTTATGATGGACCACGTGATCGTAAGTCAGCCCGCTGGAAAAGGCGGCGGAGAGGTCGTTCTGCCCTATGTCGATGAGGTACAGCGCGTTCCGGAAACCCTCCGCGTCCACCGGAGCCTTCTCGCCTGCAGACCAACCAGCAGTAGATCGGTCAGTAGGTGATCATCAGACACAGGCTACTGAAGCTGTATGAGTCAAGAAGACTGAAGAACCATGGCTGATGAGCTGGAGGGAGCGCTGCTTGAAGTGGATGAACTGCTGCACCTGGACGTGGAGAGCAAAGGGCCTGTCACGCGGCATGGTACCCGAGCCGGCGACGGCGAAGTTGGCGCCGTTGCCGAAGTCGGAGCCCAGTGCCTCCATGTACGGGCTCAGGTAGCTCATGTTCAGGCTCTCACCTGCACGCACGAGGGGACACGCAGTAATTATCAAGGCACCAAACAACTTGCTAGGAGAAGACCGGGATTTGTATAGCTATTACTATCACAGTGTGGGCTAGGTCTCAGTCGACTGAGAGTTAACTAAATCTCAATCAAGTGACATGACACAAAAAAGAAAAGGTAAAAAGTAAAGAAAAAGATTTACACAGATTTCAATGTAAGATCTCATGAATATAGAGTCGACTGAGAGATACCCAAGTCTAAGTTGACTGAGATACTTCGGGCATTTTTTCTGTGTGACAAGTGTCAAAAGCCTGAGCACAAGTCGGACGACTATCCATTGCTAGCTATGCCAAAGCCTGTGGTGACGAACTATGACTATGGGGTGTGCAGTCACGAGCTGATGCTCTTTGAGACAACACGTTCGAACTCGTGCAGAGTGCTTCTTTGAAAGCTCAAGGCACTCACACCACCACCAGGCCATATGAGGTACGATTGATTTCGGTGGGAACACGTCGGCGCGCACTCGTCACTTCCTTGAGATGGACGCGCGCTTGTCCTATCAGGGAGTCAAACTTTCAGCCGCCACTTAATGTTCTAGTAGTTGCTACTGCGCACTAATCATACTTTCAGGCCACCAATTTATCCCGAAACAAATCGACAAGATCGACTGGCACGAACACGGAAGATAGAAAATGACAGCACTAGGCTGAAAGAGGAAACCGCGAAAGGGACGGCATCTTACTGCCGCCCAGCTGAGCAATGACAAAGTCTCATGAAAGTATACACGGTAAGATTTAGGATTACTGTGGAGCAGTTGCTATATACTGTACTATATTTTTTTTTTTACTATCATTTTTATGCGACAAGTGGAGCAATTACTATTGTTCAACTCCGATACTTGAGCAGTGTACAACCAACGTGGAGGGGGCGGCAATGGATTTGCGTGTGCAACTTACAGAGGTAGTCAATGACGAGGCGGCCGTCGCAGAGCCGTCCGGTGGAGCGGTGGAAATGGGTGCGACCCTCCGGGAGCGGGAGGTAGCTCCCGAGCGCCGCCGCGGTTCCGCCCGTGTCCGTGTTCGAGTCGCCGAACGCGAACACCACCGGCCGCCGCGTGCACCCCTCTTCCGCGGCGACCGGCAGCAGCGCCGGCGAGGCGAGTAATACCGTGACCGCCAGAACGGTTGAAACCGCGGCAGCAAGGGCTCTAGCGCTCGCTGCCATGCCTGCGGAGACGTCACCAGCTTGCGACAAGTAATGGACCGATGTCTATCCTAATACGAAAGCGTGGCCACGAGAACGATCCTGAGACGCACACCTATTTATAGTCGTGGTGTGGGTGCGGCACTACAACCAGAGCCAGAAGATTGCAAATTGCACAGAGCCAGGCACGGGGTGCAACTCTTTGCACTACATGCATGCGTGCACAATGGAGTGCGCTTGTGGGCTCATCAACTGAGCAGCCGTTGATAGGAACAAGCATGGCCCATACTCCTGAACTGCAATCTTTTTACTTCTCGAATGCTCTTCCAGACCTTAGGGCAACTCCAACGCGGACCTTAGACCACCCGCATCGGTCAGGATTAGGTTGTCCGAACGATATTTTGTCATCCAATGCGACACCCCATCCGTCAATAGACCGGTCCGGACGTCCGTTTTCTCGTAAACCGAAGGCAAACTCAGGGGGTGGGGAGAGACTTTACTGGAGTCCGGACACCAGCCACTTAGGACTCTGACACCCGGGCCCAATGAAATCCCCCTCCTGGTCCCCTTTTCTTCCACTCTGCCCCTGCTTCCCCTTCCTTTCATCCGCACCCTCATCATCCGACGTCGCCATTGTACCTCTCCGGTCACCGCCCAAGCATCGTCAGACGTCCGCAGACCCAAACCCGCATGCATGTCCGCCTTGGATTACAACGTTGTCCACCCCGGGAATCCCTCCACAGTCGGGTACCCTCTGCACCCCTATCGAGGCCGTTCATGGCGGACACCACTCCTGACAGGTGTTCGGTGAAATGTCATTGAGTTTGTTTCGAACTTCTTGTTGTTTTCTAAAGAAGGACGATGGCAGAGTACTCAGTGATGAAGGATGAGTTGTTGTGCGATCCGTGATTGGTCGTTTCTGCGGACTTTGCAGGCATGGGAAAGGGCCCGGCGTTTCGGCAAAGCTTGCATGCTTCATTTCATGAGCAAAAGAACTTCGCACCCTAGCTACGACATGCACGTCATCCATGCATGAAGTCGCTAACGCATCGGCGGTACACCATATGTAACTCCGTCATGAAGTTTTACGGTGTGATTCAGCTAATGGAGACAAGGAGGCCGTTGGGCTCATCAACCATGGAGATCGTAAGTGTTGCTTCATATTACTCTATGTGTTGGTTAATTCATTCATTCACTCAATGTTAGTGTACACGTTGTATAGTCTGCACGTGCTCTAATGCATGGTTTGTGAGAGACGACATGTGCCAATTCTGACTCTAGTGTCGTTGAGTTTGGAATAGATGATTTCAAAAAACTTGTTTAACATTCGATTATCTAGTTCAATTTAAACAATTGGTGTACCAGAGATATTTACATGGATGAATTGTGCTATTTTCTATAATTAATTTGAGTGTTGCGCACTTGCTTCAGCTAAACGGACAAAATATCGACTGTTTTATGTAAATTATGTGTGAACTTGCTGAATTCCGTCGTGTTTGATAAATTTAGCCGGTTTGTTGAAATCCAAATTAAAATGTATGTGGGCATGGTTGGATGACCAGCTCCCGCATCACTGTCCACGAACTGGTCCCTCGGTCTGCGGACAGATACAGTGTCCGATTTGAGGGTCAGCGATGGATATGCCCTTAACTCCGCAAAATGAGAAATTATAAAGTGATCAGACCTAAGCGAAGTATCGAACCTCTATATTTAACTTCCTAATATTCTCTTAGTGATTATTTCATCTTTTGTGACATATATTTCAAACAATTACACGGTATTTCATCAATTATTTGAATGATTTAAATGCACCGCATGCAACAATTCAACTACAAAAACACATATAGCTAGTTCATCCAATCGAACAAATTCAAGTTAAATCATGCATATACTTCATCCAACAGCCACCAAATCAATCAAGTTTATCCACACATAAAAACAACACATAGCATGTCTTATGTCGTGGACCAGCCCTTGCAATGGTGCAACGCGAATGGCTTGTCACTGCCCTTCCTGTTGTCTTGCGTGTACAACTCTTAGATAATAGGCAGATACTCCGCGATTTGCACCCCACTCAATGATGCAGCGTTGTCTTGATCAACGCAACCAGACCATCGGTTGCATTGCGCTTGTATCACACCCCACCGATGAGCAAGAGAGCCTTGACTCCTTGAGTGTGGTGGGAATGGCCGGTCACATTGTTGGAGTAGTAGTTTTCAATTCTACTCCAAAACTTCTCCATTGTTTGATCTATGCTAACCGAGGCATGAAGCGAGACATTCATGTAAGCAAGACATAAAGCAGTGTCTTCTTGAGCATCAAGGAGCCTTCATCTAACATTGTATATGTGTTTGTGACCAATTTTTAGCTGAGCTATAATTTAACTAGGCTTCAAAGCCATTAGTTTTCCATTGGGTTTTCCGTCTTTTTGACGTGTCGCAAAAAGCCAAACCATCAGCAACCCAAGAAATCGGGAGGCAGCTATCAGGGCATCTCCAATGCCGACCATTGTGTCCCCACATCCGTCCCGGCCGCGGAAGCCATCCAACACGGACTTGTATCGGTCCTGCCCCTCCCGCGTTTTTCTTCGCACGCCCCCGCACCGCTTGCCGCGCTGCATTCATGCTGGTCCAGAGAGTGCAGCGGTCGGCATTGATGCTGTGATTTGGCCGGACGGGCAGGCGGCGCAGACGGACGCGACCTCTCAGGCGTTGCCGCCGCTTCAATACGGACACCGCGTCCCGTGAATACAACTCCGGCCCCTGCGCCGCATTAAAGCGGGCTGACCGCCCCTCCGTCTGGCCTGGCCACGACTATTTAAACCGCGGTCTGGCGCCGTCCAGATCCGCACCCCTCCCCCCGAGAACTGCACCATCCTCCTCCGCCTCGCTGAGCCCTTCCTCCTCTCCGAGCCCAATGGCGATGCCAAACTCCTGGTTCTCCATGTCGGCAGGAGGCATCAGTGAAAGTTCATCATCAGGCGGATCATGACGTCTCCGCCCTCGCTCATCGGGACCATCCACATCCACGGCGGCGGGCTCCTCCAGCAAGGCATCTCCTCCTGCAACGAGGAGGACCAGCCACAGCATCAGCCTCGTCTCCTCTGGGAAGCGTCTCTGACGGACGAAGAATTCGTCTGTATGGAGATCATGATGGGCCCAGCGCCACCATCGCCGGCGCGCATGAAGGAGGATCCACCGTCCCTGCCACGGGTCCGTGTTAAGCGGGAGCCGGCATCCCCACTCCAGCAGGTGAAGGATGAGCCAGCGTCCCCGCCGCGCAACCGCGGCCTCCACATCGGCGGCCACGTGAAGCAGGACTCGTCGTCCCCCAGCGCCTCCGCCGAGTGAAGGACGAGGCACCGGCGCCGCCCCCGCCGCCCAGCCGCTACGCGCAGATCTACGGGCCCTCCTAACCACCATGACGTCACCGCTGCCTGAAAAGGAGGAGATGTCGCATGCGATCGCCAAGGCGCGTGGCCGCATCCTCCACTACCTCGAAGGCGGTGGTTATGTTGTGCCTTCGGCTCTCGGGTTGTGGTATCCGAGGCCGAGCGCGCGGCGCGGCAACAGGGGAGGTACGACCGATGCAATGCATGTCGCCACTCCACGTTCACCAAGACGGATGTGGCGCCGGAATGGGTCTGGAATGACACGGACCTCACCGCGGCATGGGCGCTCAATCGCTCCGTCGCCACCGCGGAGACGGCCGCCAAGTGCCGCCGCCACCTTGACGGCGAGGAGTTGTCTCTTAGCGACTGCTCTGTCACCACCACAGAGATGGCCTCCAGGCGGCACCGCCGCCTTGACGGCGAGGAGTGCTCGCTTAGTGACTGCTCCGTCAATGCCTATAGGGACAAGGCCGTCACCAGGGCGCCGCCAGCGCCTTCGTAAGTGACCAGGGTGGCCCTTCGCACCGTGCAACAGGAGGCGGAGCGGCTCCTCCGCGAGCGTCGGGCAACTGTCAGGCAGGGCAGCCGCGGCCCTCCGGCATCCTTGCGCCGCTGGAGGGACGACGACGATGACGACGAGAACACGGACACCAACGGCAGTACGACATGACACTGCGGCCACACTTACGAGATGGTCGTTCGATATAGGTTTTAGTGTTTTTTATAGTTTTTAGTAAATCGATCGAAATATCGTCTGTTTATGTAAATTATAATAAAACTTGAATGAAATCTAGTCGTATTTTCATGAACTTCATCCAGTTTGTTGAAAAATATTTTAAAATATATGCATGCAGTGTTGGATGACGGCCTCCCATATCCGCGTCCAAAAAATTTATGGGTTGACGTTGAAGATGCCTTAAAAAAGGTAAGTCAAACCTACAAGCTCCCACGACGTAGTATTAAATATTTTTATTTCTAACACAGATTAAAACTCTCACCACCACACATACTCACACGATGTTTGCACCCAGGACGCCTCGCTGTCAACCAAAAACGTTACCTCCCACTGAAAATATATTGTGCATTAATAAGACAAAAACGTCAAATATGATATTTGATTGTCGGTGTCTTGGATACCACATCTTTCATGAGAGTGTTTGACAAAAAACTACCACTTTAGGGGTTACCGTCTCACAAAACTATCATTTTTTAAAAACTGACCAAAAACTATTAAAATTTTCTAATTTTGTGACTAAAAACTACCACTTTTGGAAAATGGTCGGTTTAGACGATTTAAACACGTTTATGAACATGCAGGACCCATCCGTCGAAGCTGATGTAACGGAAAAGTCAACTCAGTTAAAAAAATACAACTGTTCATCCTGGCCCCGCACTGCACCTCTGCTCCATCTCCCGACCGCGCACCTCTCCTCCCGACCTCGCTCGATCTGGCCAGCGAGGCAGCCGGCGGGTCGTGCAGAGGAGCGAAGGACCAAGTCACCGCCGCTATCCCTGGAGCCGGCACCGCTGTTTGAGATGTCTTCGCCGGTGCGGCCCCGCTTCTGAGCCGCTGTCTCGGCCTTGTGCCACTTCAGCCGCGCTCCCCACATGTCGCCGTTGCCGGTTCACCTCCGCTCCGAGCCGCTGCTGAGCCGCCTACACCCAGAGCCGCCTCGCCTCTGCCGTTGTGGCCGTAGGCTCGCCTGAGCCTCCCCTTCTGCAGCGCCATGAGTCGGCCGTTCCGCCACAGTTCGTGAGGTGAGTCGGCCGTGACCAGGGATGTTCGTGAGGTGTTTGTTGAAATGTCAAATAGATAGAGAGGGGAGGAGGAAGAAGAAGATTGGTGCTGACATGCGGGCCCCACCTGTAATAACGGTCAAAATAAATGAAGTTGACTTTGTCGCCATGTGAGCCCTGACGGCTGTGTCCCGCAATGTCATAAACGTGTTTAAATCGTCTAAACTGACCATTTTCCCAAAGTGGTAGTTTTTAGTCACGAAATTAGAAAAATTTGGTAGTTTTTGATCAGTTTTTAAAAAGTGGTAGTTTTGTGGGACGGTAACCCCTAAAGTGGTAGTTTTTTGTCAAACACTTCTCTGCTGACCATCCAACCACTAGTTGTTTTCGGCAATGGAAGAAATTGAAGCAACACAGACAATTTTTTTTGTGGAAAAGAGGATTTCATTCATCAAGTAATATGGTTACACTCAGCGGCAATGATGCTCGCGATCTCGTCTGGAGGATTATGCAGCCAAACAGCAGTCCACTGTTGAGTACGTCCCGAATAGGCGAGAGTATGGCTAGCGAGATTTACACTACGCTTAATCTTCTTTAACTGAATCCTACTTTCTTGAGCTAGCAGGGATCTAATCTCCATGACTCTATGAGTGTGAGCTAAACGATCTTTCCCCACAACAGAGATCAAATGTAGCGCATCCGCACAGTCGCTCTCCACTACAAGGTCCAATTCTGTCCAACTGGGCGCCAATGTTATGCCTTCGTGAATTGCAGCTAGTTCAGCCTCCAGTGCATCCACACAATTCACAAGGTCTCTGGTAGCAGCGAGCATCACAGCCCCACTGTGATCACAAAGTATTATATTGGCACATATTGTACCATCTAAGGCCACGAACGATCCGTCAACATTCATCTTGGCATAGCCAATCGCTGGAGGCGTCCAGTGCTCCACACGCTTCATTGGCTTTGGCTCCCAAACATGTTCCTCAAAGTAATCAACAATTTGTTTACCTTTGATCTGATCAGCCTGAGGGTGTTGCTGCAGCAACAACACCGATGTGACGTAACTAGCGAGGAAACGGCGAGAGGCCTCAATGGGGATCACCGGCTTATGATGGGTTATTTCATTATGCATATACCAAGCCCGCCACATAATCATCAGGGCCATGACTCTCTGGGGTTCAGTCATCTTGTCCAGGAGGCGGAATATCCAATCCAGCTCTAAATCCTGAAGGTCGGCATCATTAGAAAGATCCCAAACTTCTCTCATGGCATTCCATAGACCAGCCGCATGGGGACATCGAATAAGGGCATGGTGAGCATCTTCAAGAGCATTACCACAAATAGTACAAGCTTGGACATGCACCATATGTTTAACTTTCTGGGTTGCTTCCGTCGCCAAAGCTTCATGTGCAGCCTTCCATGCAAATATGCGTACTTTGGGCGGTGCCTGAATCTTCTAGATGAGATCCCAAACAAGACATCGGCCATCAGGGCGAATACTCGAGGCCCCTTGATTATCAGCGGCCATCTTTTCTTGTAAGGCGATGGAGTATGCACTCTTAACTGAAAACAACCCACGCTTGTCAGGAAACCAAGCCACAAAATCAAATTCCAACCGTGGAGAGGGCATGACTTTCAGAATCTCAATAACATCAGTGTGACAAAAGTGTTGTTGTAAGAGCCCTCTGTTCCAAGATCCATCTGTATTCAATAGTTCAGCAATCCATTTTAGGGCAGCACCATCGTTTCGGCGTGATGGGGTGGCATGAAGTTGTTGGGGAACGTAGTATTACAATTTCTCCACGGTTTTGGTATTACAATTTCTGTAATTGTAATTTTTGCAGGAGACCCCCTCTGCAAGCCAGTTCTTGCAAGTCCAGTTACCACTAAAACCAGAAAACCAGTTTGGAACTGAACACTAAAATATTCGAAATGCACTGCCATACTGCCAAAAATTTCAGAATACATGTGCATACTGTCAAAAAATTCAGAATGTTCAGAACGCATGCTCATACTACCCAAAACTTAAGAAACTATTGCACCATTCTGCAAGCAGATATACATCATGCATACGAACTTGATATTAGTCTCAACAGACATGCAAATCAGTTTTTGCGAAACAATCTGGATGGTGTTTTTTTTTTGTTGTCTATTGTAAGTGGTTCGGCTTTTTTTATGTCATCTATTCTTCCTTGTAGGCACCATCTCTATGAACGACACTAAACCAGGTTTGTAATTATACTTTATCATCTCAATTCTTATACTAATTCGCTCATATCAGAATTCAATATCCACAATACCAAAACAACACTGATATGCTCCTCTTTAACCATCTGGTTTGTGCTTTTCATTCAGGTTAACACTGCTGGTTAGGAAGAAACCACACATATTTTTCACACAATATATATAGAAAATTCAATTTCTCCATGGTTCTATTATTATAATTTCTGTAATTGAAATTTTAGCATGAGTGGTCACCTCCTCTGCAAGACAGTTCTTGCAATTCAAATTACCCCTAAATCATGAAAGCAAGTTTGGAACCGAACACCCATAGCAAAGAGATTACCTTCTAGTCCATCCTGGAGTGTTTGGTTCAATATGACCAATGGATTGCTCAGATGCCTTTGGTGCAGCGACTCCCTCCCGTGGAGCTGCCCCATTTGCTGCATAGATCTGTGTTGGGGAACGTAGCAGAAATTCAAAATTTTCTACGCAACACCAAGATCAATCTATGGAGTAATCTAGCAACGAGGGAAGGAGAGTGCATCTACATACCCTTGTAGATCGCTAAGCGGAAGCGTTCAAGTGAATGGGGTTGATGGAGTCGTACTCGTCGTGATCCAAATCACCGATGATCCTAGTGCCGAACGGACGGCACCTCCGCGTTCAACACACGTACAGCCCGGGGACGTCTCCTCCTTCTTGATCCAGCAAGGGGAGAGGAGAAGTTGAGGGAGAGCTCCGTCAGCACGACGGCGTGGTGGTGGTGGAGCTCGTGGTTCTCCGGCAGGGCTTCGCCAAGCACCATGGAGGAGGAGGAGAAGGTAGGAGGAGGGAGGGCTGCGCCAGGGAAGAGGTCACGGCTGCCCTCCCACCCCTCCACTATATATAGGGGCAAGGGGAGAGGGGGAGGCGCCCTAGGGTTTCCCCTAGGGGGCGGCGGCTAGGCAGATTGGATCTCCCTAGGGAAAATCCTAGGGAGACTTGCCCCCCAAGCCAAGCAGGTGGAGGCTTGCCTCCCAAGCCAGGTGGAGGCGCCCCACCTCCCCAAGTAATGTGGGAAAGGGTGTGGGGGGCGCACCAACCCTTAGTGGGCTGGTTTGCCCCTTCCCCTTTGGCCCATGAGGCCCTCCAACACTTGCCGGGGCTCCCGAAACACCTTTCGGTCATGTTGGCCATAGCCTGGTACCTCCGGAACACGTCCGGACTCCAATACCCTTCGTCCAATATATCGATCTTCACCGTCGGACCATTCCGGAACTCCTCGTGATGTCCGGGATCTCATCCGGGACTCCGAACTACCTTCGGTAACCACATACTATTTTCCCATAACAACTCTAGCGTCACCGAACCTTAAGTGTGTAGACCCTACAGGTTCGGGAACCATGCAGACATGACCGAGACACCTCTCCGGCCAATAACCAATAGCGGGATCTGGATACCCATATTGGCTCCTACATGTTCCACGATGATCTCATCGGATGAACCACGATGTCAAGGATTCAATCAATCCCGTATACAATTCCCTTTGTCTAGCGGTATTGTACTTGCCCGAGATTCGATCGTCGGTATCGCGATACCTTGTTCAATCTCGTTACCGGCAAGTCTCTTTACTTGTTCCGTAACACATCATCCCGTAATCAACTCCTTGATCACATTGTGCACATTATGATGATGTCCTACCGAGTGGGCCCAGAGATACCTCTCCGTCACACGGAGTGACAAATCCCAGTCTCGATTCGTGCCAACCCAACAGACACTTTCGGAGATATCTGTAATGTACCTTTATAGTCACCCAGTTACGTTGTGACGTTTGGCACACCCAAAGTATTCCTACGGTATCCGGGAGTTGCACAATCTCATGGTCTAAGGAAATGATACTTGACATTAGAAAAGCTTTAGCATACGAACTACACGATCTTTGTGCTAGGCTTAGGATTGGGTCTTGTCCATCACATCATTCTTCTAATGATGTGATCCCGTTATCAATGACATCCAATGCCCATGGTCAGGAAACCGTAACCATCTATTGATCAACGAGCTAGTTAACTAGAGGCTTACTAGGGACATGGTGTTGTCTATGTATCCACACATGTATTTGAGTTTCCTATCAATACAATTCTAGCATGGATAATAAACGATTTATCATGAACAAGGAAATATAATAATAACCTATTTATTATTGCCTCTAGGGCATATTTCCAACAGTCTCCCACTTGCACTAGAGTCAATAATCTAGTTCACATCGCCATGTGATTAACATTCACAGGTCACATCGCCATGTGACCAACATCCAAAGAGTTTACTAGAGTTCATAATCTAGTTCACATCACTATGTGATTAACACTCAATGAGTTCTGGGTTTGATCATGTTGCTTGTGAGAGAGGTTTTAGTCAACGGGTCTGCAACATTCAGATCCGTATGTACTTCGCAAATCTCTATGCTATATTTGGAGCCATTTCAAATAACTGTGCTACTTGGAGCTATTCCAAATTGTTGCTCCATTATACGTATCCGGCATCTCTACTCAAAGCTATCCGGATAGGTGTTAAGCTTGCATCGACGTAACTCTTTACGTCGAACTCTTTATCACCTCCATAACCGAGAAACATATCCTTATTCCTCTAAGGATAATCTTGACCGCTATCTGGTGATCTACTCCTAAATCACCTTTGTACCCTCTAGCCAGACATGTGGCAAGGCACATGTCAGGTGCGGTACACAGCATAGCATACTATGGAGCCTATGTCTAAGCATAGGGGACGACCTTCGTCCTTTCTCTCTGTTCTGCAGTGGTCGAGCTTTAAGTCTTAACTTTGTACCTTACAACTCAGGCAAGAACTTCCTTCTTTGACTGATCCATCTTGAACACCTTCAAGATCATGTCAAGGTATGTGTTCATTTGAAAGTACCATTAAACGTTTTGATCTATCCCTATAGATCTTGATGCTCAATGTTTAAGCAGCCTAATCCAGGTTTTCCATTGAAAAACACTTTTCAAATAACCCTATATGCTTTCCAGAAATTCTACATTATTTCTGATCATCAATATGTCAACAACATATACTCATCAGAAATTCTATAGTGCTCCCACTCACTTCTTTGGAAATACAAGTTTCTCATAAACTTTGTATAAACCCAAAATCTTTGATCATCTCACCAAAGTGTACATTCCAACTCCGAGATGCTTACTCCAGTCCTTAGAAGGATAGCTGGAGCTTTGCATACTTGTTAGCATCTTTCAGGATCGACAAAATCTTCTGGTTGTATCACATACAACCTTTCCTCAAGAACAAGGAAACAATATTTTGACATCCCATCTGCAAGATTTCATAAATAATGCAGTACCTGCTAATTCCAACAGACTCTTAGCATCGCTACGAGTGATAAAGCCTCATCGTAGTCAACTCCTTGAACTTGTCGGGAAACACCTTAACGACAATTCGAGCTTTCTCAATGGTGACACTTACCATCATTGTCTGTCTTCCTTTTAAAATCCATATGTGCCCAACAGCCTTACGACCATCAAGTAGTTCTTTCAAAGTCTACACTTTGTTTTCATACATGGATCCTCTCTCGGATTTTATGGCCTCGAGCCATTTTTCGGAATCCGGGTGTAACGCCCCAGATGTAACTTGCCATATTTGTAAACCAACTCTTGCCATTTTCGGCCATGTGTTATGATATTCCCTCCGTGGTTGGGTTCTCTCCGTTTTGCATTTTGTTCATGTCATGCATTTCATATCATGTCATCATGTGCATCGCATTCGCATACGTGTTCGTCTCATAAATCCGAGCATCTTTCCCGTTGTCCGTTTTGCAATCCGGCGCTCCTATGTCTCCCGGCGTCCCCTTTTACATTTCTTCGTGAGCGGGTATTAAACATTCTCGGAATGGACCGAGGTTTGATATGTGGCCTCGGTATAGCACCGGTAGACCGCCTGTCAAGTTTCGGGTCAATCGGAGTTCGTTTGGTACTCCAACGGTTAACCGGGTAACCGTGAAGGCCTCGTGTGTGTTGCAGCCCAACAGCCCTTCAAAACAGCCCAATAACCCATCTAAGTCACTCCCATGTCCTCCGCCGTTCGATCACGATCGCGTGGCCGAAAACCGCTCTCCATTTGGAGCCTCCTAGCTCCTCCTATCTATAAAAAGGCCTCCCCCTCCTCCAAATCCGGGCAAAACATCTCCAAACCCTAGCCCCGCTCCTCTCCGCGCGGGCGGACACGTCCATCGCCGCCGGACGAACCGCCCACAGCCACTCCTCGCGCGCCACGTGTCGGCCCCGCCGCCGCCCGTACCGCGCCGCCGCCCCGACCCGCCGCGGCCCACCGCACGCCCCCGCGGCCCGAAGCCATCGCCGCCCGCGCCCGAGGCGCTGCCCGGCCGCGCCCGCGGCCCCCGCCACCTTCGCCCGCGGCGCGCCCGCCCCGTCGCCGGCGACCCCGTCCCCGCCGCCCGCGCCGGCTGCACGCGCCGCCGCCCGCCGCTGGGACCCCGGCGCCGCCTCCCTCCATCGCCGCCCGCCGCCGCGCGCGCCGGCCAGATCCGGCTACGGGCCGGCCGGATCCGGTGCCCCTCTCCCCCCCCCCCACTGCTCCGGCCGGTGCTCCGGCGAGCGCCCGCGCCGGCGTATCTCGTTTACCGCGCCATCGGTTGACTTTCGACCCCCTCGTTTTTTTTGCCAAGTCCTTAAAATTCTGCATCATTATCACCTGTTCGTCATGCCATAACTTCTCATCCGTAGCTCCGTTTCGCGCGTATAATATGTCAAACTGTTCGTCTCGAAGAGTACATCATTTCTTTCAATTGCATCATTTTAATTTGAGGTCATATTGATTCCCTAAATGCTGTTAGAAGAGGGCTAGTTGATGTTAGTTGCTGGATCTTATCTGAACATGCACTTTTGTCATTTTTGCCATGATTGATGTGTACCTCCTATGAAGTTGAGTCCTACATGAGTTTTGTAATATGTCATGTTACCTATCCAGAGTATTTTGCCATGTATTTTTGTGATCTATGTGGTGACTAACACAAGCATGCAAACTAGGTCACTTGATGTCCCTGACTGCTGTTATTTTCATGCCATGTATTCATGTTGTTTCTGAGAGATATATGCATAATTTGAGCATGATCAGTAAGGCAGTTTTGAACTTGAGTATTTGATCTATCCATCTATGCCTTTGTTTGCAATTATGGAGTGCCATAGCTTGAGTCAATCGAGCTCTACTTTTGCTTCATAATGCTGCTGGCAGATTGTTTACGTGTTATTCGATTTTGCCAAGCTTGGTGTAGTTGATCCTTGCATGATATGATGTTATTCTTGCCATGTATTGTTACTATGCCATGTCTTATTGATGTATGTATGCTTAGTTTATCATGAAATGCTCTGTAGTGAGTGCATCGAGCTCACGAACATGCCTAGTCGTTATCTGTTTTTGTCATGTCCAGTTTTCTGCTAAGTCTGAAACCTGTAGCGAAACTTGCTTAATTGACATGGGTGTAATCATATTTTATGTTCCCTTTTGGCTTATGGTCAGTAAGAGATTTTTGTCAAGTGCTATGTGTAGATTCATGCCATGCCTTATTTTGCTATATTCTGAACCTGTAGCATGTTGTTTCATTGCTCTGAACATGTCATCCTGATGTTAGTTTTCTGCTATGTTGTTAATTTCACTAAGTCTGAGAACCTGTTATCTTGTGCACTTTTGCCATGCTTGTTTGGACCTGTTATGATGTGATTTAGCCGTAGCTCAGTGTTCATCTTTTATCAAGCATCTTGAGTAGTTTACTGTCATATGCTTTGTTGCCATGTTTGGATGCAGTAGCTTAATTATTTGTTGCTTGCTAAGTAGCATCATGCTGTTTATGGCAGATTCGTGTCATTCTTGTATTGCTTGCCATTTGCAAACCGTGCATCCGATTCCGGTGTTCTTTATATCGATTTCAACCGAAATCACCTTATCTATCCAGTGGCATGCTTGGTTTGCCAAGATTATGCCTTGTTCATCCTTGTCCTTCCGAAGCATGCATACGCATTGCATATCATCTCTCGCATATCATGCCATGTTTTGCATCATGTTGCTTGCGCATTGCATCGTGGTTGATATTGGTTCTGTCGTGGAATTGTCACGGCAGATGTCCTAGTGTCAGGACTTAGTCGCGAGGCCAACGCATCCATGTGGTAGCTTGAGAGGGGTTGAGTGGGACGAGAGACGCAGGGCGGATCAACACGCAAGACAAGGATTTAGACAGCTTCGGGCCCCGGGAAACATCATTCGGTAATAGCCCTACATGCTGTTTGAGGCTAGGTCTCATTATCATCCCGAGGGAGACGCCGTAAACCGGCTCTTCGTGTCTAGCCCTAGAGATTGTTGACTGCTTGTCGCTTCTAACTTCTAACCTGTCCCTCTTTGGGGAGCCCCGCCCCTCCTTATATATGTTGAAGGGGCGGTTTACATGTGGAGTCCTATTAGGATTAGGACTAGTCTATCTCTAATACAAACCGGGTACAAGTCTCGGTCTTAACTCCTTGTAAGATAAATATTCCTTTCCTGTTAAACCGGCCCACAATAGTTGAACCGGCCTTCATGAACCGCCAGACGGGCCACCGGGTCTTGTCGCTCCTCTGACCCGTCCGTCGGGTTACCATTGAGTTACAACGTCCAATCGGGTTGCTTGTAAACCGCCAAGGTCAGGGCGGGTCTTCAGCTAAACCGTTAAGTCCGGCCGGTTTAACTTCCGGCCGGTTTACACCGCGGGGTATATCCCCGACATTAGCCCCCAAGTTTAGCTTGGATTTATCCATGGTAAACTTATGCTGCAAATAAACATCAGAACAAATTTGACAGGTTGTGCTCCGGATTAAAAAATTCTTGTAAACCGGCATCTGATCATCCTTAGTCTTTGCCATTTCCACCTTCTAGAAAATCCGGGTCAATAACCAGCTCCATATTCAACTTACTGACATTGGTTTCTCATAGAAAATATATTTGTGAAAAAATAATCCACTTGAGTCGGCTTCCAAAACGCCGGTTTAAGAAATATTGGTCTTGAAATATTCATCTGATATGCAGCCGGTTTGAAGATGACCCCGGTCCTGAAAACTTGCCGGTTTAACATTACCAAATGGCCGGGTTATAAAACTGATGACCCCGGATTATGATTGTTGCATACACCGGTTCATGATTGTTGCTAACATCGGTTTATGATTGGTGACGCCGGGTCAATCTGATTTGCTCAACAGAGAACTTGGAAATCTTTCTTTGATAATAATATATAATACCTGTAGCCCCCAAGTGCCGGGTTGTCATGCTTACAGCAACCTGGGACTTTTAATTGACTGATGCCCATAAAACTTCGACCAATGTAGCCCCCAAGGGCCAGGTCATTATGTAATAATCAGCAGGGACTTTGTAAATATAATCTTGTAAACTTTGAACAGCAATGTGTAGCCCCCAAGGGCCGGCTCAGTAAGATAATATTGAGCTAGGACTTTGATATATACTTCTATGAAAATAACATCATATGATGTAACCCCCCATCATGGGGCTTGAATCCACGTCCACAAGGTTAAGAGCTTTGTGCTTTACCAACTGAGCAGTAGACCCTTCAATATAATAGATAAAAAGCTTTGTACCTTTAGTAGTTGACAGGAGCAATTGGTAGCCCCCAAGGGCCAGCTCATTACGATGTGATGAGTTGGGTCTTCAATAAGATGAGCAAAAATGACCTTGCATATTTGATGTAATCTCAATTTTGAATAATGTAGCCCCCAAGTGCCGGGTTGTAAGCCTGCAGCAACTCGGGACTATTCCTTCAATTGTAGAAAATGATGACCATTGCGCTAAAGCGACTTTGAAAACCTTAATCATAACATTAATAACCATAATAAAAATCCAGCCATGTTGGCCATTCAAGATAATATAATCTCGTATGAAAACCTTTATTCATCCAATATCATAATGAAGATTCAGCCAAGTTTGGCTATTTGAATAATATAATCCAATAATTTATAAGCGCATGATTCCAATGGCGCAATCCAAATATATACTGGCGACTTATAGTCCAAAGCCAGACCGGTTTAATAAACACTGGAGAATTTATCCTCATACTGGCGACTGATCGTCTTAAAGCCAGGCCGGTTTAATAAACACCGGATGAGTTATCATCATACTGGCGACTTATCGTCTTTAAAGCCAGGCCGGTTTAATAACACCGGATAATTTATAACCATGCGTTATTCAACTTGTTTCTGCATACAACAAGTTTAAAGTGTCCTGGCGGTTTACCGCCGGACGGGTCATAATGCCCAACATATAACCCAGGTTTATAACCAAGGCTGCGCTTAAGAATAATCAAATATGAAATACATCATACCTGTAATATAGCCGGTTTACCAACTTTTTGTAGTAAGAGTGATAACCCCAATCTTGAGTAACGATAACTCCTTCCATATTATGCCGGTTTATGATAAAACCGTACCGGGTTGTGATAAACACCGGTTTAACAATATATAATACTGGTGACTTGTAGTCAAACCAGACCGGGTTGATAATCTCCGGATTATAATTTGATCATGCACTCACAACTTGTAGTTGAAAGCCGAGCCGGGTTGATAAACACCGGTTTACTCCATGATGGTAATAGAAAATCAAACCGGGCAGATGGCCTCCGGATTAAGATTTTGATCGTGTTCCGTCAATTTATAATTTGACAATCGAACCGGTTCAAGAATTGTCGGTTTAAAATCGCAACAAAAGAAATACTTATAAAAACAAAATTTCAAGCAAAGGCAATGATAAAACCATTTGCAAAAAGAAAAACTCTACTGAGCTGGTCAGATGGTGTTACCATGGTCAGACGCAACCAAGCTCCCCGAAGGCGTAGCGATGGTGCCAGTCGGCCAGGTCTCCAAAAGACTCGTGGCATTACGCCGGCCAAGTGGCATTGCATTGGTTCGGATTCGACCAAGCCCCCAAGTGACTCAGTGGCCTAGGGCCGATCAAGTGGCATTGCATTGGTTCGGACACGACCAAGCCCCCAAATGATTCATTGGCTAAAAAGCCGACCAGAAGGCATTACCATCATCAAGACATGACCGAGCTCCCATAAGGTGTAACTACGGTTCAAGTCGATTAGGTCCCCAACTGATTCAGTGGCAAATATGCCAGCCAGAAGGCATTACCGTCGTCAAGACATGACCAAGCCCCCGGGAGGTGTAGCTACGGTTCAAGTCGACTAGGTCCCCAACTGACTTTGTAAGGATAGCTATGTTCTCTTTGGCTCGAATACGACCTATGTTTGAACAGGAAGCCCCATGTTTGAATAGCTATGTTCTCTTTGGTTCGAATACGACCTATGTTTGAACAGGAAGCCCCATGTTTGAATAGCTATGTTCTCTTTGGTTCGAATACGACCTATGTTTGAACAGGAAGCCCCATGTTTGAATAGCTATGTTCTCTTTGGTTCGAATACGACCTATGTTTGAACAGGAAGCCCCATGTTTGAACCGCGCATCATGGCAGCAGGTCCTCTTCAGTGTTTTTTAACCTTTTTGCAAGAGATAAATTCTTCTTGAACCGGGATCTTGAGCCGGATATTTAAGAGCTTCAAAGCTTTGTTGGAGACATCTTTCCCTTGAACCGGATTTTAAACCGGAATCTTCATTTTCAGCCGGAATTTTTCTGACGGCCTTTAAGCTCGAACTTGCGAGAAGTTAATTCCTTTTTGAACCGGACATGGGTAAACCGGATCTGAGCGCTTCAGAACTTTGTGGGAGAATAAATTTCTCTTGAACCGGATTGTAAATCGGATATTTGAGAGCTTCAGTGATACTGATTTCCCTTCAGTCAGGTTTCAAACCGGAATCCTTTCTGATGATCCAAAACTTCTTCATTGAGCCGGGATTTTGTAACTGTCATATACTTTCTACATCGGAAATTTTCTGACGGCCTTTAAATTTTTCATCAACATATCAGTAGCCTCCGGGATCGGGTTATCTTTCCCTCCATCGTCCTTGGGTTCTTAAACCGGCTGAAACTGGCAAGACTTGCTGCGTCCTATCATCGTAGCCCCCAAATCTCAAGGTGACTCGAGGAGTTGGCTTGAGATTCTCCATATTTGACCGTGATATAAACCGGTATAACTTGTATATTATTGGCGTTGATAACACGACGTGAATCCACAGAAGGTCGAGGTGACTGCGGCGGGTTGTAAATGACCCCGTACGAACCGTGTCAGCAACTCGGCCAATGGTTCCTTCCAACTGGTGATTTGAAGTTTAACCAAACTGTAGCGGCGGCGACTTGTGCGCCTGTTCATTGATCCATCCAGCGCAGACGGTGGTTGATGATAATTTGCCTCCAATTTGAAAGAAAACCGGGCTACCCAAGCTGTGACTTGTTCATACTCAATACATGGCGTGTGCATACCGGTGCGGCCCGGTATGTTGATGTAGACCGGACTGCGGGGGATGGCAGCCTGTGCATGCGCTATAGGGTAATTCGCATGATCCTGACGAGTTGACGCGGATTGGATCGCGGATCGCGATATATAAACCGACATGGGTTATCCGATAGCTCAGCGATATAATAATCCCTTTTTGCAATAGACAAGTTGTCCTGATATGTTAGCCAGAAAACATCCACCGCGGAGTTGACGATCACCACAGTGAAAACTGAAATCAATCATGGCAAGTCAGCCATGCGAACAGACAGATGACCCGGTCGCGGCATTGTAAACCAGTGCGGAGCAAGTAGTCCTCCGCACCGCAAACCAGCGCGGTCGCGGGAGACGGCCACGGTGTTGTAAACCAGTGCGATCGCGAGAGTCGGTTACGACGCTGTAAGCCGGCACAGACGGGCGAGTCAATCGCAAGTGCGGTAAGCCGCACGGACGGGCTAATTGCGGGCGCGGTCCCGGTAAGTTGATGTAAACCGGACCACAGGGACGGCGATTTGCGCATGCTCATTCATCGGGTGGTATGACACGGACGAAACGCCGATGCAGAATATTGCTAACGCGTGCTCCGTGCCCGTAACATAGCGCCTCATTTGTAATGAACAATTGTCCTGCATAAACAGTATTGCAGACCAAGGCAAAGATAAACTGCTCTTTGATATGTGCTAATAAAATATATCTTAGATGGATATCACCTGATGTGTTTAAGCCGGAAATAACCCGCCATGAAGTTGATGATAACTGTATGAAGCTGAAATTAACCACGGATGAACCAGCCTCATTGTGGTAAACCGGTGCAGACGGGTGAGTCGGCCGTGATGTTTGTAAACCGGCGCGGACAATGAATCATCCGCATGCGTTGGACGGATGTAAACCGAACAGCGGGGGCAGCGATTTGCATGTGTATCTGTCGAGCAGCATGGCCCGAAAGAACGCCACTGCAAAACTATACTGGCACGCGCTCCATGTCCGCGGTATAACAATACCTTTGTCATAAGCAATTATCCTGCATAAAAATATTTACAGTGCAAAGTAATTGTTCTTTTGACAAAAACAATAAGTATTAATAAGAGAAATTCAGATGGATATCACCTGATGTATTTGGACCTTATGATCCTCAGCGGTACCCGTTAGTCGACCCGGAACGTTGAATAAGCCGGACCGCAGGGCGGACAGTAAAACGATCGCAACATCAGAGGCGGCTCGGACAGATGAGTCGGCCGCCTTGTTGTAAGCCGGCTCAGGCGGGAGAGTCGGCCGCGACGTTGTAAACCGAACAGCGGGGGCAGATAAGCGAGTCGCCCGTGGCGTTGTAAGGCGGTGCGGATGGATGAGTTTGAAGGCCGACTCAAGGTACGGTGACTTGAGGTGAGTCCGCTCCGACGAGGGTGCACCGGCGGGTTGTTGAAGTGCGGTCGCGGGGCACAGCTGTTGACCATAGTAACAGAGATGTAGCCGACTTACGGCCACAGCAGCGGAAACGGCGGTTTGAACACAGGTTATGACTTAGTACGGGGCGGATGTTTGGTACGGTCTTCACCAGATCGTTTTTCACTGGAAATAGTGATCCGGGGAAAGTTCCAAATTTATTGAAGTGTGACACCACGTCCAAATAGTACCCATCATGATCCATCAAGCTTGGAGGTGCATGCCCATCATCCATTATACTGTGATGCATACAGACGGTTGTGTGTAGGCGACGGCGGGGGCCGGTGACTTGTAGGGCAGCTTGAGATCGCAGCGGGGTCGGCCTGGTGCGACCACACAGGAAGGGCGCAGCTGGAAAAAAAAATCCCGGCGGCCCGAAACAGAGGCACGGCCTGTTCAAGCGAGGTGCTCGAGCGGCGGGTCGGAGCAGGACCAGGTAGTAAAAGGGACGTTGGCGACTCCAAATCGGCCATAAGGATTTGACGCGGAAACAGTTTCGGCGCGACTGCGGCTCGGAGGCTCGGTTGACAAGTCCATATCCATCTCCTTCCCCTAGTCACTGTTGATTTTGACGATTCCTCTTCTCTTCTAGGACGAGGACTCAATGAGTATGACAAGAGCTCTGCCCGGCCGCAGTAAATATTGATATTTTTTCAATCAGATAAGGCGCCCGTGCGGATGTAGTAATCGAGCACAAAAACTGACGTAGTACTAGTACTCATTAGCACTAGCAGTTGCACGTGGATATCAGTATGATTTGGCTCCTGTTTCTCTGTGATAAGCAGTACTAGTAGCAACGATGTATAATCTCCTCGGGACTGGATCCTGCATGTGGACAAAACGACGTGGAGAACAGCAGCACCAAATTCGACGGTGTACCTCTAGATTTGAACAAACTGCAGCGACAGCGACTGCACCCTCGTAGTACAACAGTCGAATACGACGTATTTCGGCAACTATGGTCTTTGATGACTTGGCGGCAGATTCCTGCCCGGTTTCGATTGCAGCTGAAAAAAAACAATCTGCCCTCGGATTCGTCGAGTGACGAGCAACACGTGGGGTTGCGCACGCAAACCCTAAAATTTTCTCCGTCTCGGATGAATCTCATATCTGTCAGCTACAAAAGTTAACCATAATTCTGCCCATGGTTGTCCGGCGGCGGGTTATCCTCCGTGATCGTTCCGTGCCGGTTTTCTTCATCCAATCAATCGCGAATTTCTCGATCCCTAGGAGAGATCCCTTCAAGAACTCATCACCACCGTGCGCAGGCCTCACGGTGGGCGCCAACTGTCGTGGAATTGTCACGGCAGATGTCCTAGTGTCAGGACTTAGTCGCGAGGCCAACGCATCCATGTGGTAGCTTGAGAGGGGTTGAGTGGGACGAGAGACGCAGGGCGGATCAACACGCAAGACAAGGATTTAGACAGCTTCGGGCCCCGGGAAACATCATCCGGTAATAGCCCTACATGCTGTTTGAGGCTAGGTCTCATTATCATCCCGAGGGAGACGCCGTAAACCGGCTCTTCGTGTCTAGCCCTAGAGATTGTTGACTGCTTGTCGCTTCTAACTTCTAACCTGTCCCTCTTTGGGGAGCCCCGCCCCTCCTTATATATGTTGAAGGGGCGGTTTACATGTGGAGTCCTATTAGGATTAGGACTAGTCTATCTCTAATACAAACCGGGTACAAGTCTCGGTCTTAACTCCTTGTAAGATAAATATTCCTTTCCTGTTAAACCGGCCCACAATAGTTGAACCGGCCTTCATGAACCGCCAGACGGGCCACCGGGTCTTGTCGCTCCTCTGACCCGTCCGTCGGGTTATCATTGAGTTACAACGTCCAATCGGGTTGCTTGTAAACCGCCAAGGTCAGGGCGGGTCTTCAGCTAAACCGTTAAGTCCGGCCGGTTTAACTTCCGGCCGGTTTACACCGCGGGGTATATCCCCGACAGGTTCCTTTGCTTGTTCTCTTGTCTTGGGTAGAGCCGGGAGACGAGTACGTGATCGAGGATTCCGTTGAGAACGCTTACGAGGACCAAGCTTTCGACAACTCTGAGACTCTTGCAGGCAAGATGACCATACCCTCGAAATCACTTCTATCTTTGCTTGCTAGATTGCTCGCTCTTTTGCTATGCCCATGCTGCGATACCTACCACTTGCTATATCATGCCTCCTATATTGCCTTGTCAGCCCCTAACCATCCATGTCCTAGCAAACCGTTGTTTGGCTATGTTACTGCTTTGCTCAGCCCCTCTTATAGCGTTGCTAGTTGCAGGTGAAGATGAAGTTTGTTCCTTGTTGGAACATGATCTTGTTGTTCCTTGTTGGAACATGTTTACTTGCTGGGATATCACAATACCCCTTATTTAATTAATGCATCTATATACTTGGTAAAGGGTGGAAGGCTCGGCCTTATGCCTGGTGTTTTGTTCCACTCTTGCCACCCTAGTTTCCGTCATACCGGTGTTATGTTCCCGGAGTTTGCGTTCCTTACACGGTTGGGTGATTTATGGGACCCCCTTGACAGTTCGCTTTGAATAAGACTCTTCCAGCAAGGCCCAACATTGGTTTTACCATTCGCCACCTAGCCTTTTTCCCTTGGGTTCTGCAGACTCAAGGGTCATCTTTATTTTAAACCCCCGGGCCAGTTCTCCTTCGATTGCTGGTCCAAACTAGAGCCCTTTGCAGCGCCACCTCGGGGAAACTCGAGGGCTGGTTTTAGTTGTACGGACTGCTCATCCGGATGTGCCCTGAGACCGAGATATGTGCAGCTCCTATCAGGATTTGTCGGCACAATCGGGCGGCTTTGCTGGACTTGTTTTGTTGCTCTCGAAATGTCTTGTAGTCCGGGATTCCGAGACTGATCGGGTCTTCCCGGTAGAAGGAATATCCTTCGTTGACCGTGAGAGCTTATAATGGGCTAAGTTGGGACACCCCTGCAGGGTATTATCTTTCGAAAGCCGTGCCCGCGGTTATGAGGCAGATGGGAATTTGTTGATGTCCGGTTGTAAAAAACCCGAAGTTGACCTTAACTAAAACACATCAACCGCGTGTGTAACCGTGACGGTCTCTTCTCGGTGGGGTCCGGGAAGTGAACACGGTTGTTGGAGTTATGCCTGACGTAGGTTGTTTCAGGATCACTTCTTGATCACTTCTAGCTTCACGACCGTGCTTTGCCTTCTCTTCTCGCTCTCTTTTGCGCTGTAGCCACCATATGCTAGTCGCTTGCTGCAGCTCCACCTCACAAACCCCCTTTCCCACCTTTAAGCTTAAATAGTCATGATCTCGCGGGTGTGAGATTGCTGAGTCCCCGTGACTCACAGATATTATCACCACAGTTGCAGGTACCAACGATGCCAGTGCAGATGACGCGACCGAGCTCATTTGGGAGTTCGACGAGGAACGTGGCCGTTACTATGTTTCTTTTCCAGATGATCAGTAGTGGAGCCCAGTTGGGTGATCCGGGGATCTGTTTAGCATTTGGGGTAGTCTTCTTTCATTTTGGTACCGTAGTCGGACCTTGAGTGTAATCTGTATGATGGATGTTATTTATGTACTTGTGTGAAGTGGCGATTGTAAGCCAACTATGTATCTTTCCCCTTTATTTATTACATGGATTGTGTGAAGATTACCTCACTTGCGACATTGCTTTCAATGCGGTTATGCCTCTAAGTCGTGCCTCGACACGTGGGAGATATAGCCGCATCGAGGGTGTTACACCGGGCCCACCATCGCTTCTCCATAGCTCATAGGTTCATCGTTGTCCAACAACGTGACCTTTTAAGACAGGGTTACCACTTAGAAGTTGTACACACCCTTGTCAACCTATGAGGTTCGATAGTAACTTGATCTGAAGCTCCATGATCATCATCATTAGCTTTCTCTTCAACTGAGGCAGGGGCCACAGAAACATTTTTCCTGTGCTTGCGCTACTCTCTGCTTGAAGTAAAGGTTCAACAACCTTATCAAGTTCTATCTTCCTCCCACTCAATTCTTTCGAGAGAAACTTTTCCTCGAGAAAGGACCCGATTCTAGAAACAATCCCTATTGCTTTCGGATCTGAATTAGGAGGTATACCCAACTGCTTTGAGTGTCCTATGAAGATGTATTTTATCCGCTTTGGGTTCGAGCTTATCAACCTGAAACTTTTTCACATAAGCGTCGCAGCCCCAAACTTTTAAGAAACGACAACTCAGGTTTCTCCAAACCATAGTTCAAATGGTTTCGTCTCAACGGAATTACGTGGTGCCCTATTAAAGTGAGTGCGGTTGTCTCTAATGCCTAACCCATGAACGATAGTGGTAATTCGATAAGAGACATCATGGTACGCATCATATCCAATAGGGTGCAACTATGATGTTCGGACACACCATCACACTATGGTGTTCCAGGCGGTATTAGTTGTGAAACAATTTCCACAGTGCCAAACTCGTAACTCAGATATTCATTTCTATGATCATATCATAGACATTTTATCCTCTTATCACGAAGATCTTCAACTTCACTCTGAAATTACTTGAACCATTCAATAATTCAGACTTGTGTTTCATCAAGTAAATATACTCAGTATCTACTTAAATCATCTGTGAAGTAAGAATATAACGATGTCCACTGCGTGCCTCAGCACTCATTGGACTGCACACATCAAAATGTGTTACTTCCAGCAAGTTGCTATCTTGTTCCATCTTACTGAAAATGAGGCCTTTTCAGTCATCTTGCCCATGTGGTAAGATTTGCATATCTCAAGTGATTCAAAACCAAGTGAGTCCAAACGGTCCATCTGCATGGAGTTTCTTCATGCGTATATACCAATAGACATGGTTCACATTACTCAATCCTTTTCAAAAATGAGTGAGTCCAAAGATCCATCAACATGGAGCTTCTTCATGCGTTTTATACCAATATGACTTACACGGCAGTGCCACAAGTAGGTGGTACTATCATTACTATCTTATATCTTTTGGCACGAACATGTGTATCACTATGATCGAGATTCAATAAACCATTCATTTTAGATGCAAGACCATTGAAGGTATTATTCAAATAAACAGAGTAACTATTATTCTCTTTAAATGAACAACCGTATTGCGATAGACATAATCCAATCATGTCTATGCTCAACGCAAACACCAAATAACAATTATTTAGGTTTAACACCAATCTCGATGGTAGAGGGAGCGAGCGATGCTTGATCATATCAACTTTGGAAACACTTCTAACACATATCGTCAGCTCACCTTTAGCTAGTCTCCGTTTATTCCGTAGCTTTTATTTCGAGTTACTAACACTTAGCAACCGAACCGGCATCTAATACCCTGGTGCTACTAGGAGTACTAGTAAAGTACACATTCACATAATGTATATCCAATATACTTCTATCGACAGCCTTCTCATCTACCAAGTATCTAGGGTAATTCTGCTCCAGTGGTTGTTCCCCTTATTATAGAAGCACTCAGTCTCGGGTTTGGGTTTAACCTTGGGTTTCTCCACTAGAGCAGCAGCTGATTTGCCGTTTCATGAAGTATCCCTTCTTGCCCTTGCCCTTCTTGAAACTAGTGGTTTCACTAACCATCAACAATTGATGCTCCTTCTTGATTTCTACTTTCGCGGTGTCAAACATCGTGAATATTTCAAGGATCATCATATCTATCCCTGATATGTTATAGTTCATCACGAAGCTCTAGCAGCTTGGTGGCAATGACTTTGGAGAAACATCACTATCTTATCTGGAAGATCAACTCCCACTCGATTCAAGTGATTGTTGTACTCAGACAATTTGAGCACGAACTCAACGGTTGAGCTTTTCTCCCTTAGTTTGCAGGCTAAGAAAATCGTCGGAGGTCTTATACCTCTTGACGTGGGCACGAACCTGAAATCCCAATTTCAGCCCTCGAAACATCTCATATGTTCCGCGACATTTCAAAAATGTCTTTAGTGCCTCAATTCTAAACCATTCAACATTACCGAACTATCACGTAGTTATCTAAATGTGTATGTCCGACGTTCGCAACATCCACAAACGACGTTTGGGGTTCAGCACACTGAGCGGTGCATTAAGGACATAAGCATTCTACTGTCCGCATAATTGCTACTGTCAACTTTCAACTATATTTTCTCCAGGAACGTATCTAACTAGTAGAACTAAAGCGCGAGCTTACGGCATAATTTGCAAAGATCTTTTGACTATGTTCAGGATAATTAAGTTCATCTTATGAACTCCCACTCAGATAGACATCCCTCTAGTCATCTAAGTGATTACATGATCCGAGTCAACTAGGCCGTGTCCGATCATCACGTGAGACGGACTAGTCATCATCGGTGAACATCTTCATGTTGATCATATCTACCATACGACTCATGCTCGACCTTTCGGTCTCTTGTGTTCCGAGGCCATGTCTGTACATGCTAGGCTCATCAAGTCAACCTAAGTGTTTCGCGTGTGTAAATCTGTCTTACACCCGTTATATGTGAACGTAAGAATCTATCACACCCGATCATCACGTGGTGCTTCGAAACGACGAACTTTCGCAATGGTACACAGTTAGGGGGAACACTTTCTTGAAATTTTAATGAGGGATCATCTTATTTACTACCATCGTTCTAAGCAAATAAGATGTATAAACATGATAAACATCACATGCAATCAAATAGTGACATGATATGGCCATCATCACTTTGCTCCTTTCGATCTCCATCTTCGGGGCTCCATGATCATCATCGTCACCGGCATGACACCATGATCTCCATCATCGTGTCTTCGTGAAGTTGTCTCGCCAACTATTACTTCTACTACTATGGCTAACGGTTAGCAATAAAGTAAAGTAATTACATGACGTTTATGTTGACACGCAGGTCATAAATAAATTAAGACAACTCCTATGGCTCCTGCCGGTTGTCATACTCATCGACATGCAATTCGTGATTCCTATTACAAGAACATGATCAATCTCATACATCACATATCATTCATCACATTCTTCTTGGCCATATCACATCACATAGCATACCCTGCAAAAACAAGTTAGACGTCCTCTAATTGTTGTTTGCATGTTTTACGTGGCTGCTATGGGTTTCTAGCAAGAACGTTTCTTACCTACGCAAAACCACAACGTGATATGCCAATTGCTATTTACCCTTCATAAGGACCCTTTTCATCGAATCCGTTCCGACTAAAGTGGGAGAGACAGACACCCGCCAGCCACCTTATGCAACTAGTGCATGTCAGTCGGTGGAACCGGTCTCACGTAAGCGTACGTGTAAGGTTGGTCCAGGCCGCTTCATCCCACAATGCCGTCGAAACAAGATTGGACTAGTAACGGTAAGCATATTGAACAAAATCAACGCCCACAACTACTTTGTGTTCTACTCGTGCATAGAATCTACGCAATAGACCTAGCTCATGATGCCACTGTTGGGGAACGTAGCAGAAATTCAAAATTTTCTACGCAACACCAAGATCAATCTATGGAGTAATCTAGCAACGAGGGAAGGAGAGTGCATCTACATACCCTTGTAGATCGCTAAGCGGAAGCGTTCAAGTGAATGGGGTTGATGGAGTCGTACTCGTCGTGATCCAAATCACCGATGATCCTAGTGCCGAACGGACGGCACCTCCGCGTTCAACACACGTACAGCCCGGGGACATCTCCTCCTTCTTGATCCAGCAAGGGGAGAGGAGAAGTTGAGGGAGAGCTCCGTCAGCACGACGGCGTGGTGGTGGTGGAGCTCGTGGTTCTCCGGCAGGGCTTCGCCAAGCACCATGGAGGAGGAGGAGAAGGTAGGAGGAGGGAGGGCTGCGCCAGGGAAGAGGTCACGGCTGCCCTCCCACCCCTCCACTATATATAGGGGCAAGGGGAGAGGGGGAGGCGCCCTAGGGTTTCCCCTAGGGGGCGGCGGCTAGGCAGATTGGATCTCCCTAGGGAAAATCCTAGGGAGACTTGCCCCCCAAGCCAAGCAGGTGGAGGCTTGCCTCCCAAGCCAGGTGGAGGCGCCCCACCTCCCCAAGTAATGTGGGAAAGGGTGTGGGGGGCGCACCAACCCTTAGTGGGCTGGTTTGCCCCTTCCCCTTTGGCCCATGAGGCCCTCCAACACTTGCCGGGGCTCCCGAAACACCTTTCGTTCATGTTGGCCATAGCCTGGTACCTCCGGAACACGTCCGGACTCCAATACCCTTCGTCCAATATATCGATCTTCACCGCCGGACCATTTCGGAACTCCTCGTGACGTCCGGGATCTCATCCGGGACTCTGAACTACCTTCGGTGACCACATACTATTTCCCATAACAACTCTAGCGTCACCGAACCTTAAGTGTGTAGACCCTACGGGTTCGGGAACCATGCAGACATGACCGAGACACCTCTCCGGCCAATAACCAATAGCGGGATCTGGATACCCATATTGGCTCCTACATGTTCCACGATGATCTCATCGGATGAACCACGATGTCAAGGATTCAATCAATCCCGTATACAATTCCCTTTGTCTAGCGGTATTGTACTTGCCCGAGATTTGATCGTCGGTATCGTGATACCTTGTTCAACCTCGTTACCGGCAAGTCTCTTTACTCGTTCCGTAACACATCATCCCGTAATCAACTCCTTGATCACATTGTGCACATTATGATGATGTCCTACCGAGTGGGCCCAGAGATACCTCTCCGTCACACGGAGTGACAAATCCCAGTCTCGATTCGTGCCAACCCAACAGACACTTTCGGAGATACCTGTAATGTACCTTTATAGTCACCCAGTTACGTTGTGACGTTTCGCACACCCAAAGTATTCCTACGGTATCCGGGAGTTGCACAATCTCATGGTATAAGGAAATGATACTTGACATTAGAAAAGCTTTAGCATACGAACTACACGATCTTTGTGCTAGGCTTAGGATTGGGTTTTGTCCATCACATCATTCTTCTAATGATGTGATCCCGTTATCAATGACATCCAATGCCCATGGTCAGGAAACCGTAACCATCTATTGATCAACGAGCTAGTTAACTAGAGGCTTACTAGGGACATGGTGTTGTCTATGTATCCACACATGTATCTGAGTTTCCTATCAATACAATTCTAGCATGGATAATAAACGATTTATCATGAACAAGGAAATATAATAATAACCTATTTATTATTGCCTCTAGGGCATATTTCCAACAATCTGCACATCCCCGCTAGCTGCCGCCATGGCTCAATAGCTCAGTTGCACCTGTCGCCACCGTGGGATATGGTAGCGGCTCCATTGGAAGCTCATTGTCATTGACCTCTTCCATCATGGCGGTCCTGCATCGGCCAAATCAGCCACCATGACACATATACCTTCCAAATCCACAAACAGGAACTACGCAGTAACGAGCAGGGGGTTACCTCCTAATCGATTGCACCAGGAACTCCATTTCAGCAAGCGTCTGCTCTGTGTTCCTCTCCGCCGATCCTGCATCGTGTTCTTGCCGATCTCACGCTGTTCTTCTTCTCCGATCTCCGCTCTCCTCACAAAGACACAACCGTCAATGGAAACTAGACTAGCAACAGGTGGGAGACAGCTTGGCGTTGATTCCATTCCTCATTTACTACCCTGCCATCGCCATGACAGAAATCCAACTTCCTGAGCTACGGGTCAGGAGGAGATCACAATAGCGAGCCATAGCTCGGCTTCCCATCACAGCGCCATCTGCACACTCCGTAAACCAGCGTCGCGTAGGCCATACCCGTCTACCGTATTTCCCGTTTTTCTGATTTACTAGAAACAATCGACTGCCTGGCACAGGAATTTAATGCAACTCATCCCGATGCCATAGCGAGCCGCCCTGATACCGCGCTCACATGTGCTCGCGAGCAGAACAGCCCCGTCCCTTTAGGAGAAGCTACTAAACTCCTACATAATATTATGGTTAATTATTCTCAATGGCACATCGAAAGATCCACTAGTAAAAAAGTTCATGCGATTGAAGAGATTAACGTTTTGAGTGGAAAGATGGATGAACTTATGAAATTGTTTGCTAATAAGAGTGTTTCTTCTGATCCTAATGATATGCCTTTGTCCACTTTGATTGAGAATAATAATGAATCTATGGATGTGAATTTTGTTGGTAGGAACAATTTTGGTAACAACGCGTATAGAGGAAACTTTAATTCTAGGTCATTTCCTAGTAATTCCTCTAATAATTATGGTAATTCCTACAACAACTCTTATGAAAATTTTAATAAGATGCCCTCTGATTTTGAGACTAGTGTTAAAGAATTTATGATTTCGCAAAAGAATTTCAATGCTTTGCTTGAAGAAAAATTGCCTAGATTGATGACTTGGCTAGGAACGTGGATAGAATTTCTCTTGATGTTGATTCTTTGAAACTTAGATCTATTCCACCTAAGCATGACATCAATGAGTCTCTCAAAGCCATGAGAATTTCCATTGATGAGTGCAAAGAAAGAACCGCTAGGATGCGTGCTAAAAAAGATTGCTTTGTGAAAGCGTGTTCTTCTAGTTTTCATGATAATAATGATGAAGATCTAAAAGTGATTGATGTGACTACTATTAAATCTTTGTTTCCCAATATGAATCTTGATAAATATGGGACTGGAGATGAGTCAACTTTAGTCAAAAGGCGTCCCAATGATTCGGAGTTTTTAGATCTTGATGCTAAAATTAATAAAAGTGGGATTGAAGAGGTCAAAACTTTACATAGCAATGAACCCACTATTTTGGATTTCAAGGAATTTAATTATAATAATTGCTCTTTGATAGATTGTATTTCCTTGTTGCAATCCGTGTTAAATTCTCCTCATGCCTATAATCAAAATAAAGCTTTTACTAAACATATCGTTGATGCTTTAATGCGATCCTATGAAGAAAAACTTGAACTAGAAGTTTCTATCCCTAAAAAACTTTATGATGAGTGGTAACCTACTATTAAAATTAAGATTAAAGATTATGAATGCTATGCTTTGTGTGATTTGGGTGCTAGTGTTTTCACGATTCCGAAAACTTTGTGTGATGTGTTACGTTTCCGTGAATTTGATGATTGTTCTTTACATTTGCACCTTGCGGATTCCACCATTAAGAAACCTATGGGAAGGATTAATGATGTTCTTATTGTTGCAAATAGGAATTATGTGCCCATAGTTTTCATTGTTCTTAATATAGATTGCAATCCTACATGCCCTATTATTCTTGGTAGACCTTTCCTTAGAGCGATTGGTGCAATTATTGACATGAAAGAAGGAAATATTAGATTTCAATTTCCGTTAAGGAAAGGCATGGAACACTTTCCTAGAAAGAAAATTAAATTACCTTATGAATCTATTATGAGAGCCACATATGGATTGCATACCAAAGATGATAATACCTAGATCTATTCTTACTTTATGCCTAGCTAGGGGTGTTAAACGATAGCGCTTGTTGGGATGCAACCCAATTTTATTTTTGTTCTTTGCTTTTTGTTCCTGTTTAGTAATAAATAATTCATCTAGCTTCTGTTTATATGTGGTTTTATGTTTTAATTAGTGTTTGTGCCAAGTAGAACCTTTGGGAAGATTTGGGTGAAGTCTTTGCGATCTTGCTGTAAAAAACAGAAACTTTTGCGCTCACAAGATTAGCCGTCAGTTTTTACTGGAGAGTGCTTTTAGGTTGATTCTTTTTGCAGACGATTAATAGACAAATTCCTCATGTCCACAAATTTATTTCAGAATTTTTGGAGTTCAAGAAGTATGCGTATGAATCAGATTGCTACAGAGTGTTCTGTTTTGACAAATTCTGCTTTTCGTGTGTTGTTTGCTTATTTTAATGAATCTATGGGTAGTATCGGGGGGTATGAACCATAGAGAAGTTGGAATACAGTAGATTTAACAAAAATATAAATAAAGAATGAGTTCATTACAGGACCTTAAAGTGGTGGTTTGTTTTCTTATACTAACAGAGCTCATGAGATTTTCTGTTAAGTTTTGTGTTGTGAAGTTTTCAAGTTTTTGGGTAAAGATATGATAGATTTTGGAATAAGGAGTGGCAAGAGCCTAAGATTGGGGATGCCCAAGTCACCCCAAGGTAAAATTCAAGGACAACCAAAATCCTAAGCTTGGGGATGCCCCGGAAGGCATCCCCTCTTTCGTCTTCGTCTACCGGTAACTTTACTTGAGGCTATATTTTTATTCACCACATGATATGTGTTTTGCTTGGAGCGTCTTGTATGATTTGATTCTTTGCTTTTTAGTTTACCACAATCATCCTTGCTATACACACCTTTTGGGAGAGACACACATGAATCGGAATTTATTAGAATACTCTATGTGCTTCACTTATATCTTTTGAGCTAGATAATTTTGCTCTAGTGCTTCACTTATATCTTTTTTAGAGCACGGTGGTGGTTTTATTTTATAGAAATTATTGATCTCTCATGCTTCACTTATATTATTTTGAGATTATTTTAGAAAAGAATGGTAATTTTCTTTGGTTATAAAATTAGACCTAATATGATGGGCATTCAAGATGGGTATAAGAAAAACTTTCATATAGAGTGCATTGAATACTATGAGAAGTTTGATACTTGATGATTGTTTTGAGATATGAAGATGGTGATATTAGAGTAGTGCTAGTTGAGTAATTGTGAATTTGAGAAATACTTGTGTTGAGGTTTGCAAGTCCCGTAGCATGCACGTATGGTAACCGTTGTGTAACAAATTTGAAGCATGAGGTGTTTCTTTGATTGTCCTCCTTATGAGTGGCGGTCGGGGACGAGCGATGGTATTTTCCTACCAATCTATCCCCCTGGGAGCATGCGCATAGTGCTTGGTTTTGATGACTTGTAGATTTTTGCAATAAGTATGTGAATTCTTTATGACTAATGTTGAGTCCATGGATTATACGCACTCTCATCCTTCCACCATTGCTAGTCTCTCTAGTACCGCACAACTTTCACCGGTACTATAAACCCACCATATACCTTCCTCAAAACAGCCGCTATACCTACCTATTATGGCATTTCCATAGCCATTCCGAGATATATTGCCATGCAACTTTCCACCGTTCCGTTTATTATGACACGCTTCATCATAGTCATATTGTTTTGCATGATCATGTAGTTGGCATCGTATTTGTGGCAAGGCCACCATTCACAATTTTTCATACATGTCACTCTTGATTCATTGCCCATCCCGGTACACCGCCGGAGGCACTCATATAGAGTCATATTTTGTTCTAGTATCGAGTTGTAGTCCTTGAGTTGTAAATAAATAGAAGTGTGATGATCATCATTATTAGAGCATTGTCTCGTGTGAGGAAATAAAAAAGGGAAAGTCCAATAAAAAAGAGAAAGAAAGGCCAAATAAAAAAAAGGCCCAGAAAAATGAGAGAAAAATAGAGAAGGGGCAATGTTACTATCCTTTTTCCACACTTGCGCTTCAAAGTAGCACCATGATCTTCATGATAGAGTCTCTTATTTTGTCACTTTCATATACTAGTGGGAATTTTCGTTATAGAACATGGCTAGTATATTCCAACAATGGGCTTCCTCAAATGCCCTAGGTCTTCGTGAGCAAGCAAGTTGGGTGCACACCCACTTAGTTTTTTTTGTTGAGCTTTCATAGAATGACCTGAAACTTCACGGAGATTATTTTTAGAAATAATAAAAAATATTGGCGAAAGAATCAAGGCTAGGGGGCCCACACCCTTTCCACGAGGGTGTGGGGCGCGCCCCCTGCCTCGTGGGCCCCCTGGAGCTCCACCGACCTCAACTCCAACTCTATATACTCGTGTTTGGGGAGAAAAAAATTAGAGAGAAGGATTCATCGCGTTTTACGATACGGAGCCGCTGCCAAGCTCTAAACTCTCTCGGGAGGGCTGATCTGGAGTCCGTTCGGGGCTCCAGAGAGGGGAATCCGTCGCCATCGTCATCATCAACCATCCTCCATGACCAATTTCATGATGCTCACCGCCGTGCGTGAGTAATTCCATCGTAGGCTTGCTGGACGGTGATGGGTTGGATGAGATTTATCATGTGATCGAGTTAGTTTTGTTAGGGTTTGATCCCTAGTATCCACTATGTTCTAAGATTGATGTTGCTATGACTTTGCTATGCTTAATGCTTGTCACTAGGGCCCGAGTGCCATGATTTCAGATCTGAACCTATTATGTTTTCATGAATATATGTGAGTTCTTGATCCTATCTTGCAAGTCTATAGTCACCTACTATGTGTTATGATCCGGCAACCCCGAAGTGACAATAATCGGGACCACTCCCGGTGATGACCGTAGTTTGAGGAGTTCATGTATTCACTATGTGTTAATGCTTTGGTCCGGTACTCTATTAAAAGGAGGCCTTAATATCCCTTAGTTTCTGCTAGGACCCCGCTGCCACGGGAGGGTAGGACAAAAGATGTCATGCAAGTTCTTTTCCATAAGCATGTATGACTATATTCGGAATACATGCCTACATTACATTGATGAATTGGAGCTAGTTCTGTGTCACCCTATGTTATGACTGTTACATGATGAACCGCATCCGGCATAATTCTCCATCACCGATCCAATGCCTACGAGCTTTTCACATATTGTTCTTCGCTTACTTACTTTACCGTTACCACTGTTACAATCACTACAAAACCGAAAAATATTACTTTTGCTACCGTTACCGTTACTTCCATATTACTTTGCTACTAAATACCTTGTTGCAGATACTGAGTTATCCAGGTGTGGTTGAATTGACAACTCAACTGCTAATACTTGAGAATATTCTTTGGCTCCCCTTGTGTCGAATCAATAAATTTGGGTTGATCAATACTCTACCCTCGAAAACTGTTGCGATCCCCTATACTTGTGGGTTATCAGGGCCTTTTCCGGCGATCTGCCAAAGGGGGAATCTATCACGGAGGGCTTCTACATCAACAACATAGCCTCTCCGATGATGTGTGAGTAGTTTACCACAGACCTTCGGGTCCATAGTTATTAGCTAGATGGCTTCTTCTCTCTCTTTGGTTCTCAATACAAAGTTCTCCTAGATGTTCTCGGAGATCTATTCGATGTAATACTCTTTTGCGGTGTGTTTGCCGAGATCTGATGAATTGTGGATTTATGATCAAGTTTATCTATGAATAATATTTGGTTCTTCTCTGAATTCTTATATGCATGATTTGATATCTTTGCAAGTCTCTTCGAATTATCGGTTTAGTTTGGCCTGCTAGATTGATCTTTCTTGCAATGGGAGAAGTGCTTAGCTTTGGGTTCAATCTTGCGGTGTCCTTTCCCAGTGACAGTAGGGGCAGCAAGGCATGCATTGTATTGTTGCCATCGAGGATAAAAAGATGGGGTTTATATCATATTGCTTGAGTTTATCCCTCTACATCATGTCATCTTGCTTAATGCATTACTCTATTCTTATGAACTTAATACTCTAGATGCATGTTGGATAGCAGTCGATGTGTAGAGTCATAGTAGTAGATGCAGAATCGTTTCGGTCTACTTGACACGGACGTGATGCCTATATTCATGATCATGCCATGGTGCAGAATCGTTTCTATTAATTGCTCGGCAGTAATTTGTTCACCCACCGTAATATATGCTATCTTTAGAGAAGCCACTGGTGAAACCTATGGCCCCCGATGATGAAGCTATGTACCTAGGGTAGGGGCACGGACCTGTCCTAAGAGCCCTACCCAAGGACATCCTTAGAAGAAGTCACCTTCCAATCAACCTGAAGATACCCACTCGACGGGTTCAAAAGACACTCGACCAAGAAGCTATCACTCGACCACAAAGCCAACCACTCGACTACCAGGAGATCTAAAGTCACTCTACAGGCAAACGGTCAGTCATTAAGTAGCCTTTATGGTCATCATAGCACTTTATTAGGGGCGTTACCAGTAACGCCCGACCTTAATGTACCTTAAACCCTACATTACTGAGGGCAGGAGAGGGCTGGCGAACTCTATATAAGCCACCCCCCTCCTCAGTATCAAGGGTTCGCACCCCTGTCATTCTCACACTTATAATCCAGTCGACCGCCTCCGGGCACCGAGACGTAGGGCTTTTACTTCCTCTGAGAAGGGCCTGAACTCGTACATCTTTGTGTGTTTACAGCTTCTACATAGCTAAGATCTAGCCTCTCCATACTAACCCCCCTACACTACTGTCAGACTTAGAACCACGACAGTTGGCGCCCACCGTGGGGCAGGAATCTTAGCGCTTGATTGTAGGAGTTGCGATTTTTCCGATCTCCTTGATCATGGTTTCATGCGGAGTTTTGGTGGAGGGCCGCGAGATCTGTCTCGGCGCGCTCACGTTCATCGCCGACGACTCCGCTTGGCTTCAGGAGGCGCCACTCGACATCGACGTGCTCCCCGTCCGCGGGGCGATGCATTTCCGTGCATGTGTTCGTGGCGTCCTCCTGCGGCAGCCGTCGACCCAGTATCGGTCGGCTCCCGTTTCATCTCCCCACCTTGTCTCTCGCCAACGCAAGCGCTCCGGTCGGTCGAGACTTCAGAGGTGGGTGAGGCATGCGGTGGCTCGCCAGACGGCCACCCCTCAAGTCGCGGCGATCGAGCCCGACGAATCTCTCTACGGCCAGTTCGACCTGTCGACTGGATCCGCAGAGACCGCATCTGAATGCGACAGCAGTGACCCTGCGGCCGAGGTTCTGGCAATTGATGGGACACGCAGTCCTCCTGGTTTTCCCCGTACCGACGGAGGCGCGGGTGGGGGCGACTCGGTGCATCCCCACGAAGAGTATCTCCCCGAGCCTCTCACGTCGTTGCAGAGAAAGGAGCTTCGCCGCCGGAACATGGATGCACTCCACACTCCTATCGTAGGAGAAACCCCCGAGGCCCGGGCCTTGGAGGACGCGCGCTTGGCTAACTTGGCCGAGCGCACTCGAATGGATAATCTCCAGCGAGCACTCGACAAGAGAGCGCGTCAGCGGGCTCCCGAGTCCAGTCGACGTCAGCTCTTCCCGCCTACGCAGGTATATCAAACTTCCGTTCAAAATTTGGCAGCCGCGGCCCGAATAGCAGAATCAATTCAGCCCTCCCAGTCAGAGGCTGGCAGAGGCTTGTTGCAGATCAGAGCGTTGCTCCGGGCAGCAGGAAATCAGAATTCCGTTGTTTCTCAGTCGCGGAATAGGATCCACAGTCGGTCTGTTGCAGCAGATACAGTGCAGTCGGCTCACAGCCCAAGATCGCCCCCGAGGCGTGAGGGACGTGGAGACCGACATGATCAGTATAGAAGAAATGAGCAGTATGATCACCGACTCGATCGTGATGATCGGCGTCGAGTGTCAACCCCTCCCCCGAGGAGTGGGTCATATGCGCCTCGACAGCAGGATGACAGACGCCCTCACAGTGTTGGGCGGAGGATTCCAGTCGACCCCAGGGGACCAGGCTTTGATGCGAGATCCATCCTCGTTCAAAGTTTGGTCGACAGGAACAGGGCTCACCGAGAAGGCCATGACAGAGATGCGCCTACCAGCAGCAGAGTACATGTTTCGGGGCCACAATGTTTCAGTCGAGCCATCAGGGCCGCAGTGATTCCTCCCAACTTCAGGTTGGCGACTGGAGTCAGCAAGTTCACCGGCGAGTCTAAGCCTGACACTTGGCTCGAAGATTACCGAGTGGCTGTCCAGATTGGCGGCGGCAATGATGAGGTGGCTATGAAGCATTTGCCTCTCTTGTCAGAGGGCTCAGCCAGAGCGTGGCTGAATCAGTTAGCGCCCAGCAGCATCTACACTTGGGAGGACCTCTCCCGAGTGTTTGTCACGACTTTTGAAGGAACGTGCAAGCGACCGGCAGGCCTTACAGAATTGCGGTCTTGCGTGCAGAAACTGAGTGAAACTCTGAGGGATTACATCCAGAGGTGGATCACTTTGCATCACACAGTTGAGAATGTACCAGATCACCAAGCAGTTTGTGCCTTTAAAGAAGGCGTCAAGAACAGAGAGCTGAACCTGAAGTTCGGTCGGACCGGAGAAATGTCTCTGAATCGGATGATGGAAATTGCCACCAAATACGCTAATGGTGAAGATGAAGATCGACTCCGGAGTGGCAAGCAGAAAGCAGTCGCCCAGGAAACCAGAGGCAATTCCAGTCGGAAACAGAAGCGGAAGGCCGAGCCAGCCGCTCCTCGGGAGGCCCTGGCCATAGCCCAGGGAAAATTCAAGGGAAAACCAAAGGGGCCCTGGAACCCCAAGAAAGTTAAAGATCAAGATGGAAATGATGTTTTGGATCTGCCATGTCACATTCACACCAAGAAAGATGAGGAGGGTAAACTCATTTACCCAAAGCATACCACTCGACAGTGTCGGCTCCTAATCCAGCAGTTTCAGGGCAAACAGTCCAAAGACAAGGAAAAAGAGTTGGACAAAGTTGAGGACAAGGAAGATAGTGATGATGGATACCCCCAAGTCAATTCCACCTCGATGATTTTTGCTGATGTTGAAAGCAAAAGTCGACTGAAAGTCATTAACCCTGAGGTAAACATGGTTGCCCCGGCAACACCCAGTTACCTGAAGTGGTCTCAGACTGCCATCACGTTCGACCAGTCCGATCACCCCACGCACATTGCCACCCCTGGGAGGCAAGCTTTGGTGGTCGACCCAGTTGTTGAGGGCACTCGACTGACTAAAGTCTTGATGGATGGTGGCAGTGGCATGAATATTATGTATGCAGAAACGTTGAAAGGGATGGGCATTCCGATGTCCAGGCTCAGTACCAGTAACATGAGCTTCCATGGAGTCATTCCCGGAAAGAAAGCAGAGTCACTCGGCCAGATTGCTCTTGATGTGGTTTTCGGTGATTCGAAGAATTACCGCAAGGAAAAGTTGACATTTGAGGTTGTGGACTCCCAAAGTGCTTATCATGCAATTGTGGGCAGATTAGCTTATGCACGCTTCATGGCTCGACCGTGCTACGTGTATCTCAAATTGAAGATGCCTGGCCCTAGAGGTGTGATCACTGTTACGGGCAACCGGAAGAAAGCAGAAGAGTGTTTTCAGAAGGGTTCAAAGATTGCTGACGCCCAGATGGCAGTGGTTGAGTTGCAGGAGTACCAGAAGACCGCAGATCCGAGTGAATTGCTACGAGCCAAGAAGCCTGCTTCAGAGTCAGCATTTCAGTCGTTCGGCGAGACGAAGCCTGTCCACATTCACCCGTCTGATCCCAGTGCAGCTCCGACTCACATCTCAACAACGCTCGACTCCAAATAGGAAGAAGCGCTCATCCAGTTCCTCCGTGAGAACTGGGACATCTTCACATGGAAGCCTTCTGGCATGCCTGGAGTTCCCAGGGACTAGCTGAGCACCGTCTACGAGTCGACCCGAAATTTAAGCATGTGAAAGAACATCTTCGGCGGTCCGCCGTCCAGAAGAGGAAAGCCATTGGCGAGGAGGTGGCTCGACTACTAGCAGCAGAGTTCATCAGAGAGATTTACCACTCCGAGTGGCTCGCCAATGTTGTCATGGTCCCCAAGAAGGACAAGTCACTTCGTATGTGCATTGACTTCAAGCATATCAATCGGGCCTGCCCGAAAGATCATTTCCCTCTCCCCCGCATCGACCAAATAGTCGACTCGACCGCGGGGTGTGAGCGTTTGTCTTTTCTAGACGCCTATTCAGGGTACCATCAGATCCGTCTGTATGGACCCGACGAGATCAAAACAGCTTTCATCACTCCATTCGGATGCTTCTGCTATGTCACCATGCCCTTCGGCCTAAAGAATGCTGGAGCCACGTTCATGAGGATGATTCAGAAGTGTTTACTCACTCAGATCAGTCGGAATGTGGAAGCATACATGGATGATATTGTGGTCAAGTCACGGAAAGGTTCTGACCTACTGACTGACCTGGCCGAGACCTTTGCCAACCTTAGGAGGTATGATATCAAGCTCAATCCATCAAAGTGCACATTTGGAGTTCCAGGTGGAAAGTTGCTCGGTTTTCTCGTTTCCGGACGGGGAATCGACGCCAATCCCGAAAAAGTTGGCACCATACTCCGGATGAAGCGTCCCGAGTGTGTGCAGGATGTCCAGAAACTTACAGGTTGCTTGGCCGCTCTAAGTCGATTCATTTCTCGTCTCGGTGAAAAGGCGTTGCCTCTTTACCGACTGATGAAGAAGTCTGACAAGTTCGAGTGGACTCTAGAAGCTGATGCAGCGTTTGCAGACCTCAAAGCTCTGCTCTCCACCCAGCCGGTGCTTGCTGCCCCAATCAGTAAAGAGCCTCTATTGCTTTACATTGCAGCCACGGGACAAGTTGTCAGTACGGTCCTTACGGTCGAGCGGGAAGAAGAAGGAAAGACCTTCAGAGTTCAGCGCCCAGTATATTATGTGTACGAAGTTTTGACTCCTTCAAAGCAAAGATATCCCCATTACCAGAAGCTTGTATATGGGATTTACATGACCACGAAGAAGGTTGCACACTACTTCTCTGATCATTCCATTACCGTCGTCAGCGACGCTCCGCTGTCAGAGATTTTGCACAACAGAGATGCAACTGGTCGAGTGGCGAAGTGGGCGATTGAACTCCTTCCCTTGGATATCAAGTTCGAAGCAAAGAAGGCTATCAAGTCCCAAGCTATCGCAGATTTCGTCGCCGAGTGGATTGAACAGCAACTTCCGACCCAGGTTCACTCGGAGCACTGGACCATGTTCTTTGATGGATCTAAGATGCTGAATGGTTCCGGTGCTGGGGTAGTTTTGGTTTCCCCCCGAGGAGATAAGCTCAAATACGTTCTCCAGATTCACTTCGATTCCTCCAATAACGAAGCAGAATATGAAGCACTCTTGTATGGGTTGCGCATGGTCATTTCACTCGGCGTCCGTCGCCTCATGGTCTATGGCGACTCAGATTTGGTGGTTAATCAGGTGATGAAGGAATGGGACGTCAGAAGCCTAGCCATGACTGGTTATTGCAATGCAGTAAGAAAGTTGGAAAAGAAGTTCGAGGGGTTAGAGCTTCATCACATCCCCCGACTGAAAAACCAGGCAGCTGATGATTTGGAAAAGATAGGCTCCAAGAGAGAAGCCATTCCCAGCAACATGTTTTTGGAGCACATCCACTCGCCATCAGTCCAGGAAGATCCTTTTACAGAGGAACCCCCGCAGCTGAAAAGTGCCACAGATCTGACTGAAGTCGAAATTCCCGCTGTGGTCGACCTAATCATGGAAGTCTTGGCAATCACTCCCGACTGGACAGTACCGTACATTGCGTATATCCTGAGGAAAGAACTCCCAGAAGACGAGGAAGAGGCTCGACAGATCATCTGTCGATCCAAAGCCTTCACAGTCATAAAGGGACAGTTGTACAGAGAAAGCGCGACTGGAATCGGTCAGAAGTGTATAACGCCAGAAGAAGGTCAGATAATCCTTGATGATATCCACTCGAGGACCTGTGGCCACCATGCGTCCTCTCGGACCATTGTGGCTAAAGCATACCGAGCGGGTTTTTACTGGCCCAGAGCAAATGAAATGGCGAAAGAGATAGTTGACAAGTGTGAAGGCTGTCAGTTCTACTCCAACATGTCACACAAGCCAGCGTCAGCCTTGAAGACGATTCCACTCGTCTAGCCCTTCGCTGTTTGGGGGTTGGACATGGTTGGACCATTGAGAACAGGGAGGAGTGGATTCACACATGTGTTTGTAGCAGTCGACAAGTTTACCAAGTGGATTGAAGCTAAGCCTATCAAGAATCTGGACGCTAGCACTGCTATCAGTTTCATCAGAGAGCTAACATTCAGATATGGAGTCCCACATAGCATCATCACGGACAATGGGTAGAATTTCGATTCAGACAGGTTCAGAGTGTTTTGCGCCTCTCAAGGCACACGAGTCGACTACGCGTCGGTCGCACATCCCCAGTCGAATGGACAAGCTGAAAGGGCAAACGGTCTGATTCTCAAAGGACTAAAGCCTCGACTGATGCGTGACCTCAAGCACGCAGCAGGTGCTTGGGTCGACGAGCTTCTGTCAGTTCTGTGGGGATCGAGGACCATCCCAAACCGGTCGACTGGAAGAACTCCGTTCTTTCTGGTTTATGGAGCCGAAGCAGTCCTGCCGAGTGATCTACTTCACAATGCACCCCGAGTCGAGCTTTATACCGAGGATGAAGCAGAGCAAGCCCGACAAGACGCAGTCGACCTCCTAGAGGAGGAGAGAGAAATGGCTATGATCAGATCGACCATCTATCAGCAAGACTTGCGTCGATTCCATGCCAGAAACGTGAAGAGTCGAGCCTTCCAAGAAGGAGATTTGGTCCTCCGAGTGGATCAACAGAAACCATACAAACTTGCTCCTACTTGGGAAGGTCCCTTCATCATCACCAGAGTCCTCCACAACGGAGCATATCACCTCTACAATGTTGATCGCCGGATCAACGAGCCTCGAGCTTGGAACGCGGAACTACTCCGCCCATTTTACACTTAAGTTCTCACTCGGATGAGATGTAATAAGAAAAACTTCTGTAGTTTATTTTTATCAAAGACAAGAGTGTCCCAGTTCTTCCTGTAATTGCTGTCACTTTTGTTTATGTACAAAATCCCCCGTGGGTGGCTTAGCTGCGAATCCGTTTCGCCTAAGTTTGCAAAAAAATCCTACCGAGTGGTGAGCCAGACTCCCACTCGGGGGCTTAGCTGCAGCTCAGTGCTCGCCTAAGTATATAAAAATCCTACCGAGTGGTGAGCCAGACTCCCACTCGGCGGCTTAGCTGCAGCCCAGTGCTCGCCTAAGTATATAAAAATCCTACCGAGTGGTGAGCCAGACTCCCACTCGGGGGCTTAGCTGCAGCCCAGTGCTCGCCTAAGTATATAAAAATCCTACCGAGTGGTGAGCCAGACTCCCACTCGGGGGCTTAGCTGCAGTCCAAGTACTCGCCTAAGTGTTTAAAAATCCTACCAAGTAGAGAGCAAACCTCCCACTCGGGGGCTTAGCTGCAGCCCAGTGCTCGCCTAAGTGTTTAAAAATCCTACCGAGTGGAGAGCAAACCTCCCACTCGGGGGCTTAGTTGCAGCCCAGTGCTCGCCTAAGTATATAAAAATCCTACCGAGTGGAGAGCAAACCTCCCACTCGGGGGCTTAGCTGCAGCCCAGTGCTCGCCTAAGTATATAAAAATCCTACCGAGTGGAGAGCAAACCTCCCACTCGGGGGCTTAGCTGCAGCCCAGTGCTCGCCTAAGTGTTTAAAAATCCTACCGAGTGGAGAGCAAACCTCCCACTCGGGGGCTTAGCTGCAGCCCAGTGCTCGCCTAAGTATATAAAAATCCTACCGAGTGGAGAGCAAACCTCCCACTCGGGGGCTTAGCTGCAGCCCAGTGCTCGCCTAAGTATATAAAAATCCTACCGAGTGGAGAGCAAACCTCCCACTCGGGGGCTTAGCTGCAGCCCAGTGCTCGCCTAAGTATATAAAAATCCTACCGAGTGGAGAGCAAACCTCCCACTCGGGGGCTTAGCTGCAGCCCAGTGCTCGCCTAAGTATATAAAAATCCTACCGAGTGGTGAGCCAGACTCCCACTCGGGGGCTTAGCTGCAGTCCAAGTACTCGCCTAAGTGTTCAAAAATCCTACCGAGTGGTGAGCCAGACTCCCACTCGGGGGCTTAGCTGCAGTCAAAGTACTCGCCTAAGTGTTTAAAAATCCTACCGAGTGGAGAGCAAACCTCCCACTCGGGGGCTTAGCTGCAGCCCAGTGCTCGCCTAAGTGTATAAAAATCCTACCAAGTGGTGAGCAGACCTCCCACTCGGAGGCTTAGCTGCAGCCCAGTGCTCGCCTAAGTACGAAACACGTCCCAATCCGCAAGGACGGCAAGATGCGAATCGACTGTTACCTTTTCCTTCGGTGTTGCACCACAAATACGAAGTTATTTCGAGTGAAGATCAAGTTCCACTCGACAGATAATTCATGAAGATATTTAACGGCAAATCAAGTTCGGATAAGACCCAAAGGTCCCAGACCTCAGATCAAAAGTACTCGAGCCCTTGGCTCGGCAGAGTTTAACGGTTACAGAATCCACTCGGCATTCCGAGGCAAATTTAAAGGGAAGCATTAAAGTTTTTCATTCCTCAGGCGGAGGGCTGGAAGGGGCGACGAACTCGTCCAAATCAATCCCGTCGGCGATACGGGTGGCAGCAGCAATGAAAGTCTCCATGAAGTCTTGAAAGCTGAGCTTCCTGGTATTGGCAACCTGAATGGCAGCCAACTTCTCCTCTCGCACCTCCTTGCAGTGGACGCGAACCAGAGACAGGGCAACATCAGCACCACACCTTGCAGAGGACTTCTTCCATTCCGTCACTCGACCAGGGACGTCATTCAGTCGAGTCATCAGGGACTCGAGATCATTCAAAAGCGTCGCCCTGGGCCAGAGAGACATGTCGATCCGCGACACTGCAACCTTCAGTCAAGCCAGATAATCAACCACGCTGGTAATGCGGGACTCCAGGCGTAGCACATTCATAGCAGCCTCGTCCTTCACGAGCGAATTGGCGGGGTCCAAGCTTGGCTCCAGTCGACTGGTCTCCTCTTCAAAGTTCTGGCAGAATTCTACAAATAACAATTCAAGTATAAGGCAGCGGCTCTACACGAGTTTGGTTACAGCAAGCCAGTCGGGTGAAAATTGTTACCTTCGAGCATGATGAACAACTTCTTGGCAAGTCCCCCGAGATAAACCTCGAGATCGTTCTTCTTCCCCGCCAGCTCGCCTGCCTTGTCATTCAGAGCAATCTTGTCGTTCTTCAGTTGGCTGACCTCTTTATTAGCTGTGTCAAGAGCAGGTTTCAGTCTGGAGTTCTCCTGTTCAAGAGTAGAGACTGAAGCCAGCTTTTCTTCAGCAAGCTTTATTTTGTTCAGGGCCTCCTTCTGCGCTTCGGCAAGATCTTGATCCTTCTTCTTCAGAGCTTCCTCCAGATGATCTGCGGCACGTCAAGTGTGATCAACATCAAGGATTGACAAAAAGGAAAAAGTCACTTGTCAAGAATGGAAAACCTCACCAGCCATACCTTTTGCCTCTTCTCGCCTTCTGCAAGTTCTCTTGAGCAAGTTTTAAGTCAAGGTTGAGCTGGATCTGTTGGTCCTTCAACTCAGTGAAGCGAGCCGCAAGTTCATAGGATTTCTGCAAAAAAACAGTCGACAAACGCCAAGGATAGGTTGCTTCCGAGTAACCAAGAGACAATGGTAGCGTTTCTAAGACTACAGCCGAATCAAAACATTCGACAGCAGTCTCGGGGACTACACCCAGTGGGTGCACTCAGCGTGCCCCCACTGGTTCGACCAAAAAAAATCGATTGCCCGCAGTCGACTGGATACAGTTCCATTCGACATGGCCCGACCAGACCGAGTGAAGAAGTACAAATACAGCAACGCAATATAAAGACTACAGTCGACTGCCAGCAGTCCACCGTAGTCTCGGGGACTACACCCAGTGGGTGCACTTAGCGTGCCCCCACTCGTCCAAAAGGACACACCCAGTGGGTGTACAAATATAAAGATCTTCGAAAAAGAGATTCTTCGAACAGCATATTGCAACAGACCAAGTGTTGAGTCGACTGACCTGGACGTTGCTCTAAAGAGCTGAACTCGCGTCATACGCTGCTTGGCTGGCGTCCCGAACCACTTTCACTTGCTCCATCATGATTCCCGCCTGGCGTATAGCCTCTTTTGCGGCACCCACTTGGTCCTCTGGGACAGGGTATGTAGCAAAAAGCGAAGGCGGATTTGCAGTCGACGCCGAAGGCCGCACGCTCGTCAGAGGCTCAGCGAAAGTCACGGAAGTCCGAGTGGTATCACCACCGTCCCGAGCTACAGCCTCAGACACCGGAGCAGATTGGGGGGTCTTGCCAGTCGACGCCCTTCGGTTCCTTCTTACTCTCAGTGACTCGTCGTCTTTGTCGTCTGGTAGGTTGATAACATGAGGGGGAGCTGCAAGAAAAGTCAATCGACCAGAGTTACAAGAAATATTCAGTCGACTCAAGGCAGAACATCAGTAATCGTACCTAGGTTGGAAGTAACAGCATCTTCCATCTCTTGATCTCCGTCCTTGGCAGAAATCTCAGAAGTAGCAGCACTACAAATTTCGGAAGTCAGTCAGTTGGCTCAATGAATCGACCAAAGATCTGTCCACAGTTGACAAAGGAACACAAGTCTTACTATTACCCAGAAATGATGGGGACAGTCATCTTCATCTTGGGCAGAGCCTTGGGCGGCTTGGATGGCGTCGCGCGTGGGTGCTTGGGAGCCTTTTCAGTCGGTGTAGGAGAAAAGGTCCGAGGGCGTTTCGACGACTGCCCAACAGGAGCAGTCGCCTTACCACGTTCCCTCGCGGGACCGTGCGTAAGCTTGGATCGCCTCTCCGAGCGGGGGGGTTCAACTTCCTCCTCCTCCTATTCGCTGGAGTCGACGTCGTCGTCTCCCTCTCCTTCGCCATCGGATTCCCACTCGCCGTGTTCGTCTCCGCTCTCAACTCCGCTCGCCTCCCCTTCCTCGGTCGGCTCCTATGCCCCATTGGGCGTCGAGTACATCTCCGTAGTTTCCTGGGAAACAACAGACAAAACAAAATTCGGTCGACCAACTCAAAGTAGACCAACGAAGAAAGCAAGATCCCAATCAAGAACATAAGGGCAGACCTGGTCCACTTCGTATGTGTGGTCGAGTGGAGGAACCCTCCTGGCTCCTCGCGGGTTGTCTTTGTTTCCTGTGATACTCGACATCCACCCTTCCAACATCTCATCGGTGACCTCCTCTGGGTGGATCCGAGTGGTGTCTTCAAGACCCGAGTACAGCCACATCGGGTGGTCACGGGCCTGAAGCGGCTGGATGCGCCTCCGAAGGAAGACCTCCAGCAGGTCCATTCCCGTCACGCCCTCGCGGACAAGCTGAACCACTCGACCAACCAACACTTTTACTTGTGCCTTCTCCTCCGGCGCCACTTTCAGAGAAGCAGGTTTCTGGGCTCGGTCTAGAGAGAAAGGGGGAAGCCCAGTCGACTATCCTGGGGTCGCCTGGTCTTTACAGTAAAACCAGGTCGCCTGCCAACCACGGACCGACTCGGGGAAAGTGATAGATGGAAAGGAACTTTTCCCCCTCGTCTGGATCACCAGGCCTCCGCACAGCTAGATCACCTGCGTTCTTTCGTCACTCGACTTGGCCTTCTTGACCGATTGGGAATGGCAGGTGAAGATATGCTTAAAGAGTCCCCAATGGGGGCGGCAACCCAGGAAACCCTCACACAAGGAAATGAAAGCAGCAAGATACACGATAGAATTGGGAGTGAAGTGGTGGAGCTGCGCTCCGAAGAAGTTCAGAAAGCTCCGGAAAAAAGGATGAGGCGGCAGAGAAAACCCGCGATCGATGTGGGTGGAGAGGAGGACACACTCACCATCAAGAGGTTGGGGCTCGACTTCCTTCCCCGGGAGACGCGCAGCTTCGTGGGGAATGACTCCTCCCTCAACCATATCATCGAGATCTTCCTGCCGAATCACCGTCGGCATCCAGTCACCCTGGATCCAGCCTCTGGGCAGAGCAGTCCTTGAGGAAGACCCGCCCCGAGCGGACTTCTTCCCTTTCCCCTGGGCCGCCGCCTTCTTCGCGCGCTCCAGAGTGGACGTCTTGTCCTTCCCCATCGTCGCCGGCAAATCTCGAATGGGCCTGCGGCGCTAGGATGAGAACGGAGGTGGCGGAAGGCCTTGCGAAGGGAGAAAGAAAGGAGAGAGCACACTGTTCGGAAACCCCGAGCCGGCGGCTTATAAGAGGTCGCTTCCGAGTGGCTGACTGGTAGGCCCAGGCTATCCCGTCAAATCCCGCAGCAGACGCGCACGCAGTACGTGGCGAAAAAGGTGACGCGGAAATCGAGGAGCTTCCGTCTTATCACATCCGGTTACCGCGGCCGCTCCCGTCCCGCGCGCTTCCCAAAATTCAAATCCCGCGAAATCCGAGGGTTGCATAACAATTTGTCAGGCAGAAGATCCCTTTCACACCATCATTCGAAATGTCACAGACAAGGAAATTCACTCGACGAAAGACCTGGAATGGATCAAGGCGACCGAAAAAGGTTGATGACGTCATCCGTGACGATTGATCCAAAACAAGGCACCCATGTAGCACAAAGAACCAGTCGTAAAGATCTCCAACCCTTTTCTCACTCTAACCACGATCCATTCTGGGGATAATGATGAAGCTATGTACCTAGGGTAGGGGCACGGACCTGTCCTAAGAGCCCTACCCAAGGACATCCTTAGAAGAAGTCACCTTCCAATCGACCTGAAGATACCCACTCGACGGGTTCAAGACACTCGACCAAGAAGCTATCAGTCGACCACAAAGCCAACCACTCAACTACCAGGAGATCTAAAGTCACTCTGCAGGCAAACGGTCGGTCATTAAGTAGCCTTTATGGTCATCATAGCACTTTATTAGGGGCGTTACCAGTAACGCCCGACCTTAATGTACCTTAAACCCTGCATTACTGAGGGCAGGAGAGGGCTGGCGAACTCTATATAAGCCACCCCCCTCCTCAGTATCAAGGGTTCGCACCCCTGTCATTCTCACACTTATAATCCAGTCGACCGCCTCCGGGCACCGAGACGTAGGGCTTTTACTTCCTCTGAGAAGGGCCTGAACTCGTACATCTTTGTGTGTTTACATCTTCTACATAGCTAAGATCTAGCCTCTCCATACTAACCCCCCTACACTACTGTCAAACTTAGAACCACGACACCCGGGTCTCTTTCTTGTTATATTGCATCTCTTTTATTTACATCACATCTCGTTTTACTATTTTGCAATCTTTACTTCCTAATCTATACAACAAAAATACCAAAAATATTTATCTTATTATCTTTATTAGATCTCACTTTTGCGAGTGGCCGTGAAGGGATTGACAACCCCTTTATCGCGTTGGTTGCAAGGTTCTTGATTGTTTGTGCAGGTACTAGGTGACTTGCGTGTTATCTCCTACTGGATTGATACCTTGGTTCTCAAAAACTGGAGGAAATACTTACGCTACTTTGCTGCATCGCCCTTTCCTCTTCAACGGAAAACCAACGCATGCTCAAGAGGTAGCAGTCTTCTTCTTGAAGATCCATTTATTCTCTATGGCTTGCCGATCATCCGGCAAGTCAACCAAAGTCCACACTTTGTTCTCATACATGGATCCCATCTCAGATTTCATGGCCTCAAGCCATTTTGTGGAATCTGGGCTCATCATCGCTTCTTCATAGTTCGTAGGTTTGTCATGGTCAAGTAACATGACCTCCAGAACAGGATTACCGTACCACTCTGGTGCGGATCTTACTCTGGTTGACCTACGAGGTTCGGTAGTAACTTGATCAGAAGTTTCATGATCATCATCATTAGCTTCCTCACTAATTGGTGTAGGAATCACTGGAACTGATTTCTGTGATGAACTACTTTCCAATTCGATAGAAGGTACAATTACCTCATCAAGTTCTACTTTCCTCCCACTCACTTCTTTCGAGAGAAACTCCTTCTCTAGAAAGGATCCATTCTTAGCAATGAATATCTTGCCTTTGGACCTGTGATAGAAGGTGTACCCAACAGTTTCTTTTGGGTATCCTATGGAGACACATTTCTCCGATTTGGGTTCGAGCTTATCAGGTTGAAGCTTTTTCACATAAGCATCGCAGCCCCAAACTTTAAGAAACAACAACTTGGGTTTCTTGCCACACCACAGTTCATATGGTGTCGTCTCAATGGATTTAGATGGTGCCATATTTAACGTGAATGCAGTTGTCTCTAAAGCATAACCCCAAAACGATAGCGGTAAATCAGTAAGAGACATCGTAAATCGCACCATATCTAATAAAGTGCGGTTACGACGTTCGGACAGACCATTATGTTGTGGCGTTCCAGGTGGCGTGAGTTGCGAAACTATTCCGCATTGTTTCAAATGAAGACCAAACTCATAACTCAAATATTCACCTCCACGATCAGATCGTAGAAACTTTATTTTCTTGTTACGATGATTTTCCACTTCGCTCTGAAATTCCTTGAACTTTTCAAATGTTTCAGACTTATGTTTCATCAAGTAGATATACCCATATCTGCTCAAATCATTTGTGAAGGTCAGAAAATAACGATACCCGCCGCGAGTATCGACACTCATCGGACCGCATACATCAGTATGTATTATTTCCAATAAGTCTGTTGCTCGCTCCATTGTTCCAGAGAACGGAGTTTTAGTCATGTTTCCCATGATGCATGGTTCACAAGCATCAAGTGATTCCAAAATCCCATCAGCATGGAGTTTCTTCATGCGTTTTACACCAATAGGACCTAAACGACAGTGACACAAATAAGTTGCACTATCATTATTAAACTTATATCTTTTGGCTTCAATACTATGAATATGTGTATCACTACTATCGAGATTCAATAAAAATAGACCACTCGTCAAGGGTGCATGACCATAAAAGATATTACTCATATAAATAGAACAACCATTATTCTCTGATTTAAATGAATAATCGTCTCGCATCAAACAAGATCCAAATATAATGTTCATGCTTAACGCTGGCACCAAATAACAATTATTCAGGCCTAAAACTAATCCCGAAGGTAGATGTAGAGGTAGTGTGCCGACGGCGATCACATCGACTTTGGAACCATTTCCCACGCGCATCGTCACCTCGTCCTTAGCCAATCTTCGCTTAATCCGTAGCCCCTGTTTCGAGTTGCAAATATGAGCAACAAAACGAGTATCAAATACCCAGGCGCTACTACAAGCATAAGTAAGGTACACATGAATAACACGTATATCAAATATACCTTTCATTTTGCCATCCTTCTTATCCGCCAAATACTTGGGGCAGTTCCGCTTCCAGTGACCAGTCCCTTTGCAGTAGAAGCACTCAGTCTCAGGTTTAGGTCCAGACTTGGGCTTCTTCACTTGAGTAGCAACTTGCTTGTCGTTCTTTTTGAAGTTCCCCTTCTTCCCTTTGCCATTCTTCTTGAAACTAGTGGTCTTGTTAACCATCAACACTTGATGCTCCTTCTTGATTTCTACCGCCGCAGCCTTTAGCATCGCGAAGAGATTGGGAATTCTCTTATCCATCCCTTGCATATTATAGTTCATCACGAAGCTTTTGTAGCTTGGTGGCAGTGATTGAAGAACTCTATCGATGACACTATCAACCGGAAGATTAACTCCCAGTTGAGTCAAGTGATTGTGGTACCCAGACATTCTGAGTATATGCTCATTGACAGAACTATTCTCCTCCATTTTGCAGCTGTAGAACTAATTGGAGACTTCATATCTCTCAATCCGGGCATTTTCTTGAAATATTAACTTCAACTCCTGGAACATCTCATATGCTCCATGATGTTCAAAATGTTGTTGAAGTCCCGGTTCTAAGCCGTAAAGCATGGCACACTGAACTATCGAGTAGTCATGAGCTTTGCTCTGCCAGGCGTTCATAACGTCCGGCGTTGCTCCTGCAGCGGGTCTTGCACCTAGCGGTGCTTCCAGGATGTAATTCTTCTGTGCGGCAATGAGGATAATCCTCAAGTTACGGACCCAGTCCGTTTAGTTGCTACCATCATCTTTCAACTTAGCTTTCTCTAGGAACGCATTAAAATTCAACAGAACAGTAGCACGGGCCATTTATCTACAACAACATAGACATGCAAAATACTATCAGGTACTAAGTTCATGATAAATTAAAGTTCAATTAATCATATTACTTAAGAACTCCCACTTAGATAGACATCCCTCTAATCATCTAAGTGATCACGTGATCCATATCAACTAAACCATGTCCGATCATTACGTGAGATGGAGTAGTTTTCAATGGTGAACATCACTATGTTGATCATATCTACTATATGATTCACGCTCGAACTTTCGGTCTCAGTGTTCCGAGGCCATATCTACATATGTTAGGCTCGTCAAGTTTAACCCGAGTATTCTGCATGTGCAAAATTGGCTTGCGCCCGTTGTATGTGAACGTAGAGCTTATCACACTCGATCATCACATGGTGTCTCGGCACGACGAACAGTAGCAACAATGCATACTCAGGGAGAACACTTATACCTTGAAATTTAGTGAGAGGTCGTCTTATAATGCTACCGCCATACTAAGCAAAATAAGATGCATAAAGGATAAACATCACATGCAATCAATATAAGTGATATGATATGGCCATCATCATCTTGTGCCTTTGATCTCCATCTCCAAAGCACCATCATGATCACCATGGTCACCAGCTTGACACCTTGATCTCCATCGTAGCATCGTTGTCGTCTCGCCAACTATTGCTTCTACGACTATTGCTACCGCTTAGTGATAAAGTAAAGCAATTACATGGCGATTGCATTTCATACAATAAAGCGACAACAATATGGCTCCTGCTAGTTGTCGATGACTGTTACAAAACATGATCATCTCATACAACAATTTATATATCATCACGTCTTGCCCATATCACATCACGGCAAGCCCAGCAAAAACAAGTTAGACGTCCTCTACTTTGTTGTTGCAAGTTTTACGTGGATGCTACGGGCTTCTAGCAAGAACTGCTCTTACCTACGCATCAAAACCACAACGATTTTTTGTCAAGTGTGTTGTTTTAACCTTCAACAAGGACCGGGCGTAGTCAAACTCGACTCAACTAAAGCTTGAGAAACAGACACCCACTAGCCACCTGTGTGCGAAGCACATCGGTAGAACCAGTCTCATGAACACGGTCATGTTATGTCGGTCTGGGCCGCTTCAACAATATCGCCGAATCAAAGTATGACATGCTGGTAAGTAGTATGACTATTGTCGCCCACAACTCTTTGTGTTCTACTCGTGCATATAACATCTACGCATAGACCTGGCTCAAATGCCACTGTTGGGGAACGTTGTATTTCAAAAAAATCCCTATGATCACGCAAGATCTATCTAGGAGAAGCATAGCAACGAGCGGGGAGAGTGTGTCCACGTACCCTCGTAGACTGAAAGCGGAAGCGTTTATCAACGCGGTTGATGTAGTCGTACGTCTTCACGATCCGACCGATCCTAGCACCGAACGTACGGCACCTTCGTGTTCAGCGCTCGTTCAGCTCGATGACGTCCCTCGTACTCTTGATCCCGTTGAGGCCGAGGGAGAGTTGCGTCAGCACGACGGCGTGGCGACGGTGATGATGAAGTTACCGGCGTAGGGCTTCGCCTAAGCACTATGACGATATGACCGAGGTGTGTTTCTATGGAGGGGGGCACCGCACACGGCTAAAAGATCAACTTGTGTGTTCTACGGTGCCCCATCCCCATGTATATAAAGGAGGGAGGGAGAAGGAGGCCGGCCAGTGGTGGTGCGCCCAAGGGGGGGAGTCCTACTCCAAGTAGGATTCGCCCCCCCCCCCCCCTCCTACTCCCACAAGGAGAATGGAGAAGGAGGAGGAGAAGAGAAGGAAAGGGGGGCCGGCCCCCCTAGCCCTAGTCCAATTCAGTTTGGGCTAGGGGGGCACATGCCACTCCTTGGCCTGCCTCCTCTCTTCCACCGCTAGGCCCATGAGGCCCAATAACTTCCCGGGGGGGTCCGGTAACCCCCGGTACTCCAAAACGACCGGAACCATTCAGGTGTCCGAATGTAACCTTCCAATATATGAATCTTTATGTGTCGACCATTTCAAGACTCCTCTTCACATCCGTGATCTCATCCGGGACTCCGAACAACCTTCGGTACATCAAATCACATAACTCATAATACAAATCGTCATCAAACATTAAGCGTGCGGACCCTACGGGTTCGAGAACTATGTAGACATGACCGAGAAACATCTCCGGTCAGTAACCAATAGCGGAACATGGATGCTCATATTGGCTACTACATATTCTACGAAGATCTTTATCGGTCAAACCGCATAACAACATACGTTGTTCCCTTTGTCATCGGTATGTTACTTGCCCGAGATTCGATCGTCGGTATCACCATACCTAGTTCAATCTCGTTACCGGCAAGTCTCTTTACTCGTTCCGTAATGCATCATCCCGTAACTAACTTATTAGTTACATTTCTTGCAAGGCTTATAGTGATGTGCATTACTGAGAGGGCCCAGAGATACCTCTCCAACAATCGGAGTGACAAATCCTAATCTCGATCTATGCCAACTCAACAAACACCATTGGAAACACCTGTAGAGCATCTTTATAATCACCCAGTTACGTTGTGACGTTGGATAGCACACTAAGTGTTCCTCCGGTATTCGGGATATGCATAATCTCATAGTCATAGGAACATGTATAAGTCATGAAGAAAGCAATAGCAATAAACTAAACGATCATAGTGCTAAGCTAGCGGATGGGTCTTGTCCATCACATCATTCTCTAATGATGTGATCCCGTTCATCAAATGACAGCACATGTCTATGGCTAGGAAACTTAACCATCTTTGATTAACGAGCTAGTCTAGTAGAGGCATACTAGGGACACTCTGTTTGTCTATGTATTCACACATGTACTAATTTTCCGATTAATACAATTCTAGCATGAATAATAAACATTTATCATGATATAAGGAAATATAAATAACAACTTTATTATTGCCTCTAGGGCATATTTCTTTCAGAAGTACCACGGGGTGTCCATGGGTCTCTCCAGATCCGGACCTTTGCACCATCGCCGATACGCCAGATGATCCCTTTCTTAAGCAACTCAATGCCAAACTCGATGGCTTTCCAAGTAGAGGACGCACTTCCCGTGAATATTCAATATTGTATCCACCAATGGGCCATTTGGATACTACTTTGCCCTTAGAACTTTGGCACATAAACTATCAGGATATTCAATTAATCTCCATGCCTATTTGGCCAACAAAGCGTGGTTGAAGAGTTGTAGGTATCGAAAACTTATACCACCACAAGCTTTTGGCCTGATCATACAATCCCAAGAAATCCAATGAGTGTGTCGTTTATTTTTGCTAGCACCCCACCAAAACTCTCTTATCATTTTCATAAGATCTTCACAAAGATCCGCGGGAAGTTTAAAGACCCCCATCAAATAGGTTGGCAAGGATTGCACAACTGCCTTGATAAGGATTTCTTTTCCACCGCTAGAAAAATCACCCCATTGCACCATTCTTTTTAGGAGCTTCTCTTGAATGCTCTGAAACTTCCCTCGTGTCATCCGTCCCTCTGGTGTTGGGAGGCCCAAAAAGTTTGGCTCGAATTCTACTTGTGTGACCTGTAGCACAGCCCGGACCTCCTCTTGTGCATCGCTTGGGCAAGCTTTCCCAAACATCAGGGAGCACTTATCAACATTAACCAGTTGGTCTGTCCCTTGCGCATATGTATTGATCACTTGCTGCACCCTCAAGGCTTGCTCGGCCTCTGCCTTAAAGAAGAGCAATGTATCATCGGCGAATAACATATGAGAGATACCAGGGGCCCTGCGGCATACTTTCAAAGGCACAATCTAATTATCATTTATCTCTTTCTGTAGTAAAGCTGAGAGACCATCCGTGACAAAAAAAATAGGAAAGGCGACAAGGGATCACCTTGTTGCAGACCACGGGTAGGGATAAACGAATCCAGCAAGGTTCCATTGAATTTAACTGACTAGCTCACCGTGGTCACACATGACATGATCCAACTGATCCATCGGTGAGAGAAACCTAAGCCTTTCATCGCCTTCTCAAGGAAGCCCCAGTCCACGCGATCATATGCCTTTGACAGGTCAATTTTGTAAGCACAGAAATTCTTACCCAAATATGTGTTCTGCTCAATAAAATGGAAGCACTCAAAGCCACCAGCGCATTATCTGTGATAAGCCTTCCAGGGACGAGCGCACTTAGGTTCACCGAAATAATATCACCAAGTAAAGGCTTCAATCGATTAGCTAAGCATTTGGCAATCACCTTATAAAGCACAGTACACCGACTAATAGGCCGAAGTTCTCGCAAACTTGATGGCTGATCCACCTTGGGGATAAGAACAATAGCAATATGATTGATGTTGGCCGGCATATTACCTGTTACAAAGAACAACTTAACTACTGCGATGATCTCTTCTTTCATGATACCCTAGTTTCTTTGATAAAACCTCGCAGGAAATCCATCTGTACCTGGAGCATTAAGTGGCCCAATTTCAAAGAGAGTATCAGAAATTTCTTTATCAGAGAAATCTTTGCACAAAGCATCGTTCATATCCACTGAGACCTTTTTTCAAACAGATTCACAATGTCACTCGGATTAAGGTTGGGGTCTCGACTAAACAATTCTTGAAAAAATCGCGTAGCTAAGTCCTCCATCTCGGTCGTAGAGGACACCCAACTGCCATCATCCCTTTGTAATTTCACAATATTATTCTTTTTCGCATGCCACACTGCTTTCCTTGAAAAAAAATTGTATTACGATCCCCCTCTTTGAGCCAGTTGACTCTAGAACGCTGCAGCAAAAGCATTTCTTCTTTATACAAGAGTTCATCTAGCTTAATTGACACCTTCCTCACTTCTTTACTATTAGCTCATTTAGTAGTAGACTATTCAGTTCATTACGGACCAGCTCAAGCTCTCTCAGGATGTTCCCAAACTTGCGCTTACTCCAAACCTGCAGCGATCTCATCACATTCCCTAAGCACCCCTGGATAGCTCCCAGGTTACTCTTATCCCCAACCTCGCCCCATATCTTTTCAATAAATTCTGGCAGGTCAGACGCTCTCTCCCAAAAGAGTTCATACTGTTTGCATCGGCGCTTGTTTTGGACTGGTTGCTCCCCCTAAAGACGAACTAGCAGGACATAATGATCTGAGCGGGATGAGACAATATGTTCCACTGATGCATCTGCAAACATGTCTCTCCAATTGTTGCCAGCAACAACCCGATCAAGCCTTACCTTCACGTTCTTCCTCGCACCCCTCTTATTATCATAAGTGAAAGGGACACCTTTAAATCCCAAGTCTGTGAGCTCACAATCATCAAGGACATCTCCGAAGGCCGCCATTTGCCATTCAGCCCGACGAGTAAATGAGAAGTGTTCAAACTACCAACGGGCTTCATTGAAATCGCCCATTACTGTTCTTTTAATGGAATGTTCAGAATCCATTGGTTATTTGTCTGTGTGAAGCAATTCACACAGACAAATAACCAATGGATTTGCTTCACACAGACAAATAACCTATGGATTCTGAACATTCCATTAAAAGAACAGTATCCTTTTATACTTTTGTTGGTTTTATTTACTTATGAAACTTTCTAAACTTTGACTAAGTTTATATATAAAAAAAGATAACATCCACAATACCAAATCAATACCATTAGAATTTCCATTCAATATATTTTCATACCTATATGTTTTTATTGTAGAAGTTTAGATTATTTTTTATAAACGTGGTCAAACTTTACAAAGTTTAACTTAGGTCAAAGCTAATATGCAGAATAAATAAAAACGAATGGAGTACTAGCAGTAGCAAGAAGATACTAACTTTTTCAGGGTTTATTAGTCTCCCTTCAATTTTGCGACATATTTCGACCATAATTTTAACTAATAAAAATAATTTATATGTAAAAAAAGTAATATCATTAGAAACTGCATTCAAATATGAATACAACAATGTGATTTTTCATGGAATGCATTAACATTTTACTAGTTAAATGCATTGTCAAAATTTGACCGAAAATATGATGAGACTAATAAATGATACTCCCCTCGGTCCATATTAATTGTCGCTAAAACATCTGAAGCAACATTTTCTTAGCGTCAAAAAATAACAACCTTATTTTTGCGATAACATGGCTTCCCTTCTTAGAACGATTATTTTTTAAATTTCTTAGAATGAAGTTTAAAAAGAAAAGAATACATAGGCATATAGACTATCAAAATAAAGAAAGCGGGTTCCGCGAAGACGCTTCTGCCGTCGATGCGTCTGTGGCTGACCCTCCTCGCCGCTCGACCCGGCACGAGGCACAGCTCACAGTCACAGGGGATGAGGAGATGAGCGAGAGCTGCTAGGAGGAGCGACACCACCGCATGGCTCCTCCTCAGTGCGCCGTCTCGCCGCCTCCCGCCCCCGCCAATGCCACCAATGCCGCCGCCGCCGGCGGCGGAGGCAAGGGCAGGACGCAGCTGGCGGTGGCGCAGGTGAAGAAGCTGTGCAAGCAGGGGCGGCTCGAGCATGCGCGGCGGCTGCTGCTGGACGCGCTGCCGCGCCCGCCCCCGACGCTGCTCTGCAACGTGCTCCTCATCGCCTACGTCGCCGCCGCGCTCCCGGACCACGCGCTCCGCCTCTACGCGCTCCTCAACCACGCCGCGCGCCCCGCGCCCCGCTCCGACCACTACACCTACTCGTGCGCGCTCACCGCCTGCGCCCGCTCCCGCCGCCTGCGCCTCGGGAGGTCGGTCCACGCGCACCTCCTCCGCCGCGCCCGCTCGCTCCCGGACACCGCCGTCCTCCGCAACTCGCTGCTCAACCTCTACGCCTCCTGCGCGAGGTACCGCCACGGCGGCGTCGACGTCGTCCGCAGGCTGTTCGACGCAATGCCCAAGAAGAACGTCGTTTCATGGAACACTCTGTTTGGCTGGTACGTCAAGACCGGGCGCCCCGATGAAGCCCTGGAGATGTTCGTGCGCATGCTGGAGGACGGCGTCAGGCCCACGCCGGTCAGCTTCGTGAACGTCTTCCCGGCGGCGGGGAGCGGCGATCCCAGCTGGCCATTCTTGCTCTATGGTCTGCTGATAAAGCATGGGGTGGAGTATGTCAATGATCTCTTTGTTGTCAGCTCGGCGATCGGCATGTTCTCTGAGATCGGTGATGTGCAGACAGCTCGGATGGTGTTTGACCGTGCTGCCAAGAAGAACATTGAGGTTTGGAACACGATGATCACTGGGTACGTACAGAATGGGCAGTTTTCTGAAGCCATGGATCTCTTTATCCAGATACTGGGGTCAAAAGAGGTTCCGTCAGATGTTGTGACTTTCTTGTCAGCCGTCACAGCGGCCTCGCAGTCACAAGATGTCAGGCTGGGTCAGCAACTGCATGGCTACTTGATGAAAGGAATGCACAGCACACTGCCTGTGATACTAGGTAATGCGCTTGCCGTGATGTACTCGAGATGCGGCGATGTCCAAACTGCATTTGAACTGTTTGATCGGTTGCCAGAGAAGGACATTGTTTCCTGGAACACCATGATCACTGCTTTTGTGCAAAATGATTTTGACTTGGAAGGCCTGTTGCTCGTTTATCAGATGCAGAAATCAGGTTTCATTCCTGATACCGTGACATTGACTGCAGTGCTGTCTGCAGCATCAAATACAGGAGACCTTCAGATTGGTAAACAGTCGCATGGGTATCTCATCAGGCATGGCATTGAGGGCGAAGGCTTGGAGAGCTATCTGATAGACATGTACGCAAAGTCTGGCCGCATAGACATGGCTCAGACAGTGTTTGATGGCTATGGGAATAACAGAGATGAAGTCACTTGGAATGCCATGATAGCAGGATACACACAGGGTGGCCAGCCTGAACAGGCAGTCTTAGCATTCCGGGCAATGATCGAGGCAGGTGTGGAACCTACTTCAGTGACACTTGCTTCAGTGCTTCCTGCCTGTGACCCTGTTGGAGGGGGTGTATGTGCAGGGAAGCAGATACATAGTTTTGCTCTGCGCCATTCTTTGGATACCAATGTCTTTGTAGGTACAGCTCTTGTCGATATGTACTCCAAGTGCGGGGAGATTTCTGCTGCAGAGAATGTCTTTGGTGGCTTGACTGAGAAGAGCACCGTCACCTACACGACAATGATCTCTGGTCTTGGCCAGCACGGTTTCGGCGAGAGAGCACTATCCCTCTTCTACTCGATGCGAGACAAGGGGTTAAAGCCTGACGTGGTGACTTTCCTGGCGGCCATTTCAGCATGTAATTACTCTGGACTCGTCGATGAAGGTCTTTCTTTGTACAGGTCAATGGAAACATTTGGGCTTTTAGCTACTCCTCAGCACCACTGCTGTATCGTGGACTTGTTGGCTAAAGCCGGGAGGGTGGACGAAGCATACGACTTTGTAGAAAGCTTGGGTGAGGATGGAAATTTCATTGCCATCTGGGGGTCACTTCTTGCATCCTGCAAAGCGCAGGGCAAGATGGAGTTGGCAGCATGGGCGACTGAGAAGGTGCTCAACATCGAGAAGCAGTATGGTCATGCAGGCTACAATGTTCTGCTGTCGCAGCTATTTGCTGCTGAAGGTAACTGGAGTAGCGCTGATAGTCTGAGAAAGGAGATGAGATTGAGGGGGGTGAGGAAAGAGGCGGGTTCTACTTGGATCAAAGTCCAGAGTGCAGCATTGCAGGACAGATCTGTGGAGAGAAACCGAAAGCAAAATTTCCCTGAAAATGAGCACGTGTTCTCGATGCTGGACGCGGATACTTCTTACAGTACAGACGCAATCATTTAACAGTTTAAGTACTTATGGTACGGATAGATTGCAGATTTGTTGATACCTGGAGATTAGCAGGTGGTGATTAGCTCATACTGTCACGGATCGAACTCCTGCTACCTGCAGTTATGTCATGATTTGCCTTCTCCCAGAATACAGTTCCTCTGGAGTCTTTGAGTGGATGAAACATGAAACCCCAGCCTGCAGGCGACGCCACCATGGTGAAAAGGTGAGCAAGTGTGCCGAGAAAACATTGCATGCTTCCATCGGAAATGAAACAAGTTGAGATCAATATACGCATCCATCAGAGATGAAACAAGATGTTGAGATCGAGACCATGAACCACTGGGTGAAGAACCAGCTGCAGCGTGGACAGCATTAATTCTGAGACCTGACATGTGAGTACGCCACTGTGAATGAAGTGTACATCAAATTTTTGTTCATACTTGTCGCTACTGAGACGCTGTAAACATTCATGTAAAATGTCAATTAAAGAAAAGTATCACAAGGTTATACTTATACAGCCAATTTAATGATGTTTCTTCAGCATTCTAGATATGAATGTAATATCTTAAATTAAGATCACATGATTACCCAGCTTGCACTCTGCACTCTGTACTAAAATATTTGGGATCACTCAGATCAAGGTAGCAAATTACAATCCTCAAACGTACAGCCTGAAGCATCCCCATGATATATAGCTGCAGAACAGTAGCTCGAATCCGTCAACAAAAGCAGCAAACAAACTGAAACGTTGGGGATACACCAAACCGCTAAAGTTCAAATGAAACATTGAGCAAAAGAACCCGGCAGTGAAAGAATCATATTCCCTCTGTTCCATAATTCTTGTTGTGGCGAAGGGAGTAGCATTTAGTTCCAGAATAACACGCTGACATGATATCATTGAATTTCACAACAATATCAACAATATTATGAGAATAAATGGTGATCACTGTAGTTGTACAAATACAACAAAATATCTCAACTGGATAAATCAGGACTTCGGGTGGCAAATTACATGCCTCATTTGAGAATTTCAGTCTCAAACTTAGTTCGCTACAAGATACAAAACTTGCTGGAATGGTGCTATCTATTGGTTTGCTCAAATATGCTTCAGCTGGCTTTCCTTAGTTGGAGTGGTTGTCCTATGAAACATCATCCACCAGATCACCAGCCTGTGATTGGTGATAACGAATTTGCCAATGGTGTAGCTTGAAGGAAATGCAGGTGAAAATCGAGAGGTAATGTTCAAGATTTTATCCTTAATCCTATGTTGATATCTTACTTGCTCTGTGAATCACAAAATTGCCCATATTCACATTCGCAAAGACCCATCCTCACCTGAAATTTTAATTCAGAAAGGGGTTGAGTAAACCAGCCACATCAAATACCTATGGTGTGATATATAGTGATGCCAATTGACAGCAGACCTTTCGTAAAGTGAAGGAAACCCGCCGCGAATTTCTTTTAATGGCTTGACCAGCCACATCATCAATCTACAAGGATCACATTACAACTATTATACAATGTTGCATCATTTGGTATTAAATACAACAGAAGAATTAGCAAAGACTTATTTATAAGGTTGATATTTTATCCAACATATACAAGATTCCTGTGAATAAAAATGAAGTTCAGTAGTTAATTTATGTACCTTGGCGGTTGAATTACTGTATGTGAAATGCCATGTTTGGAGCTGGAGTATGACAAGTTAACTATTTGGCACTTACAGAGATTACTAGCTAACTTTTGTATTCGTATTACATGTTCAATGCTATGTTTAAAGGAGGAACAAAATACTGACTCAAACATTAAATACCTTATGGTGTGGTATATAGTGATGCCAAGCATATCGACCTTCTCCAGACATGAGTAACATTGACCGAGGAGGTAGAAATACAGCTTTCCGTATGCATTGTGGATCCTGGATACTACCTTCATCAGTTCCACTGACTACACTTGGAGCACGCCAACTGCCTTTCGGGTATTGTCTGAACTCCATAATGCAAGGTCCAGCCAAAGAAAGACTAAAAATCATTTCTTCAAATGCTGAGTGTGTGTCTATGTGTGGAGACAAACCTACACCACAAGGATATTCGTTTACCTGTAAGCACAATCAGGTTAATTCTACCATTGGTAGTCAAGAGCTAATACTGTTAGCGATAGATAAATAAGAAAAGAAATCCGTAATTAGACCGTGACCAAACCAACAACAGGAAATTTAAGCTACAGTTGACACGTTCAGTGGAAACCAAAACAGTGGTAGGATCGTGGAAACTTACTGTCAATTGATCCACCAGTTTGCCAGTACAATTCTTCACGCCAGGGAATGTCACAATTTTATCAAGGATTTTCGAAACAAAAGATGGCAATTCACCCAGGAACTGCTTCGAATCAACATTCCTGGTCTGTAAAGTCAACAAAACCTTGTTACAATGTAACTTTGAGCAGCCTTCACATCATGATTTGATGATTAAAGGTAAGGAGTGGCAAAGGAGATATGAACTGTGGACAGTTATTCATGGTACATAAATCATCCCTCACTACAGAAAGAAGTTAAGCTGACTGCATATCGTTTCACGGTAAAACTTCATAAAGCATCTTCTTTTGTCCAATTTTCGTTTTGTACACCGACTTTTTTTTTTTTGCTCTACATTTGTACACTGGAATAAGAGTTGCCAAAAATGGCACTGACAGTGTAAAGGGCCATGACAGGTTAGCACTGATGTTGCAGAGTTGACAAAATCAGGCAAAATGCAACTGACATTTACTGAGTGTGCACCTTTCTCATTTCGTGCTGAAGAAAGAACTATATCCTCTGGAAAGTATATGAACTTATATTGTACTAAAAGAACTAACTGACAGTACGAACTTATTATACCAAACAAGGCAACCAATCTACTAACTGATTGCAGAAGGGGATACGAAGTCACAGAGGGAAGAACATCCGGATGATCACATACTTACAAGATCGAACTTACTTCATACAGAAATTCATAACCGTAATGCTGAACTCGCCTTTTCGCCAACCTTTTCCACGGCCTGCTATCCACAGCTGCAAGAAGTTCCTGCAGAAGGACATAAGCTACTCAACCCAAATTTACTAGCTAGTGAGCCGCGGCCAATGGAAGGACAACCCGACTGAGACTCCGGTTCACCCACCTGTTCCTCGGCGGCAGTGACGAACTCCTGGACCAAGTGAACGCCCGGGATGCCGAGCTCCGACGAGGAGAGGGCCACCGGGGGAGCGGAGACGGCGACCGGGGCCTTGGGCGGGGCGGGCACCGAGTAGCGTATGTGCAGCACGCGGCCGGAGAGGCGGCCGCAGGGGCGCCCGTGGAGCGCGGCCATCGCGGCCCCCGCGGCGGAGGGCTCGCGGAACCGGACGATGACGCGCGCGCCGCTGTCGTCGGCGGCGCTGACCCCCTCGACCTCCCCGAAGGCGCCGAAGGCCGCGGCGACGTCGTCGTGGGTCAGCCCCACCGCCGGCCCGCAGTTGGCCACGTACAGGACGGCGCTGGGAGCGGGGCGCGCGGCGGCGTCCTCGGCCGTGGGCGGCGGGCGCGTGTACCCAGACTTGGCCATCTGCGGTGTCGCGTCGCGGCCGGAGATCGAGTTAGAGGGAGGGGGAAGCGAGCACGCGGGCAGCAGTGGCGGCGCGGCGGGCGGGCAGTCGTGACTCGTGTCGCAGCTTTTCCTTTTCCCCGCGCGACGGCCCGGTTTCGGCCGTTCTGCTCAGGGCGTTACATAAACCGGAATTTCATACAGAACCTCAGAAGTTCGCAAAAGTATCACGAGAAATGGCTCGACAAAATGCGTCAGAAGGGGAATTTCGGCTCTATTCGGATTGGAGCCCATGAATATCACAGGAAACTTTTCAGTTTCTGCAGAACACTCCCAAGGTTTCCGGGCAGCAAATGTATGCGAGCACCAAGGCAACGCATTGCAACGGTGAGAGCAGAGAACAGTTAAAAACAATGTAAACTCTCGGATAATCTTGTAACTAAGGCAGCGCTGAGTCTGGATTCCTGATGCTCGAAAGCTTCACCAAGTGAACACAACCAGATAATGCTGTAACGATCGATTCTATTATATATCATAGAGTTCAAGACTGTCTTGACAATCAGGGACCCAATGGAGCAACGCAAATGCAGCAACATTGCAGGAAAGAAAAAGAAAACCAATAGCCAGAACCATCGCAACTCCGGTTTCGCCAGTACAAATAATTTATCCCGGCAATGAATGGCATTCCTCCGAGTCCACACTAAAATATGCTCCCATAGTCTTTTCTGGGAAGGGACGAGGGTAGCCCGCCCGTCGTAAACGGATGCACACCTGATCCTCCTGCGCAAATTAGGACAGCTTGGTTAAGAATACCAAAAGAAAGGTGCTTCTCGAATCCGCTAAAAGGGTTCGGAAATTACCCCAGGGCACTCCCTCACCCATGCCATAGGGAGGCCATGCAGGCTGCCCACTTTGGTGACTCCCCATCGGTGGCCGCATATGACTGTTAGTTGGCTGGTTGTATCTCGGTTGAAGAAATTGATGTCCATGGCGACCCCGGAGACTTTGCTGAGGATAATTCGGAGGGTTGAAACCACCGTAACTGATTGGAACAGTAGGACGGGTGCCCCTCCCATGGGAGCCTGAGTGAAGTTGTTGACCTGCTCCGTAGCTAAGAAGCGAAAGAAAAGTAATTAGTTGCCATAACTTGGAAAGGAGCAGATCATATGACATGGATTGTTATGTCTTGATTCTTGAACTGAAAGACCGATCTTGTGAAGCAAAAAAAAGGGACATCTCAAGATATTCTGTCAGGTGGGTTCTTGTTTTGACGAGAACTCACTAACAGATTTAGAACACAATACCTTTGGCTTGTCGGTAAAGGGTTTGAGCTTGCAAAGTTGTGGCTTTGGGCACGGGTTGATCTGGCAGATCCGCCTGGCTGACCAGCTGCATCTCTAAGATGAAGGTTGCTGCTTAAATCAGCTGACAATGAATTGTCTTCTTGCAATAGTGACTCATCACTGCAAAATAGAACAGTGTAACCATTTACATTCAGACAAACTTTACAGCAAGCAATTTGAGCACACAATTCCTTACCTATAATTAGGATCCCAATCAGAAGGATCAAGTGTTGATGGAGCTGATGTATCCGGTAATGCGTCAAACGAGGGCAAAGGTGGAGCATTATGTGAACTATATGCTTGGGAAGGCCCATGACTAGAAGAAGACTCCATGGAAAAACCACTCCTGGAAGCTATTTGTGGTCTCCAACTAGAATGACCTGAACTAGGTAATGAGTGCTGAGAGTAGCCAGCATGTCCGCGAATATAGGCATCCGAATGACTAAAACTGACACCATCTCCATGTCGTCCTTGTCCATGCTGAGATGCATATTCATGTGGTGGCATCGGCATGTTCTTCCTCTTGCTGTATTGGCCTACTGGTGCAGCTTTTCCCAATGGGGAGCCATGAATGCCTCCACTCGCAGGAGAACCAGAGCCATGCTTCCCAGTAGAATTAGCCGGGGTATGCATCTGGTAGTTTGGTGGGGTAAATTGTGACGGACTAGCACCAAGAGACATAGGCCCCATACTTCCAGGGCTCAATCGAATGCCTCTATCGTAAGAGAGACGAGGTCTCAGCCTAATATCTGGACTAGAGCTAACATGTGAAAATCCAGAAGGGCCTAATGGTGAGTAATACATGTTGGCATTATTAACATCACCATAGCTTCCATAGCTGCTGGCAAGACCAGCATTGCCAGCATAGCTACCATGGCTACCAAGGCTTCCATAACTACTCCCATAAGAAAAAGGCATCTTTGGAGGATAGGGGTTATTAGGAGGTAGACATCTGTTCGCACTTCCAACCTAAAAATTTAGAACAGAGGACATCTCAGTTTTAATGGACATGAAAGATATTATAGGATTATAATTCTGCAAATTTAACTCAGGAGCAACATAAGAGAGTAGTTATCACCTGAGGGGAAAGACCTGCAACTAACCAGTGACCTCCTCCTGGATTGTGATCAACTGCTGCAGCATGAGCAACAGGCTACAATACAAATCAAAAACAGGATAGATTTGAGAAAGAAAGAAAGATTGAATGAATGTGTTTACAAGCTAAAACTAAACTGTGTTTTAAGGTAGAAAGCTATCTTATATCTACTAAGACCAACGATGCAACCTGTGGAACAACACTAGTGTACACAGGGAGCATTTTACATATTGATAGGTTTGTCGATTAGTGTATCTCTGTATGAGAGAGACAGGAAATTAAGTTAACTATCTGCAGACCATTGGTCATTATCCTCAACGAGGCAATATGCCAATAAAAATCAAGAGGTGATGATAAGTTTATTTGTCACAACCCAATATTATTTTTATGCAAATATACTTGTTATTCCTCTGAAGATAGATAATTTCAAACCCCAAAGCAGAAGCACATCATCTAGCTTAATTTCCATTTCCTTCTTTGATAAATACAAAGTTAAGACACTCGAAGTAAAACCATACTCACAATTCTTGGAGTCTCAGAGACAGGCTCATATGGACCAGTAAAAGGTTCGCCTGTAATGAATGGATGGCCTGACGCCTGAAATAGGATTGTACAAATCATGTCCTTGCACATGGATCTGAATTATGTAAGATTACCAACTTGTACGTAAGAATAAATTGTGTTTTCATGAGTAAAAAATACATATACTGTTATAAAGAAATGATGATTCATCAACTTAACCTGACATAATAGACTCTAATGAGATTGAAAATAATAAAGTCTCAACCTTTACATAAAGGCCAAGGCCATACAATTGCACAACTAGCATGGGAATACCTGAAATGGCGACCATCGCTTATTTGGATCAAATTCAAGAAGTCCCCTCAAGAAATCAACTAAGAGCACGCGATCTGCTTTTTCTGTCTCTGAATCAAAATGCAACACCTGAGAACATAATATCAAACTTGCAAGTTGTACTCTAAGAGCTCTATTCTGCAGATTCAAGATAGTTGTACTCTAATACCAAGCCCAAATTGAAGCAAATATTCGTACAATGCCTATACTCCATAGTCCATACTAATGACCACTAACCCTGAGCCAAGTTGCATTTAGTTTATCGTCCGTGTTACTGATCGAAAGCAGCACAGCAACGCCTAACTATAACAAGATAACCTTTATAGGGGCAAAATGCATTGCTTTCAAAGGCGAAATTACAACTCAAGAGGACACCAGCATGTATGGCAAATTAAAAAAAACTATACTGACAGGGAGCAGATTGAAAGGGCTCCCTCTAGTTTCCCAAAACATGTCATTTCAGATACTAGCAGTCTAAAAACACAACTTTGACTACCAAGTTTTATTATAATATTCAAAAAGCCTGACAAAACTACAATTTATTAAAGCACATTTGATAAATAAGTTACACATGTGATTTCCCAAAATCCGGTCAAGATATTTATAAAGATAACAGTAGTCAAACTCTCAAAAGTTTGACTGCAGCTATGTCGAAAGTGACATGTTGTTGCGAACAGAAGGAAGTATCAATGAGTACATATGGTACTGATCTGAAGCCTATTCTAAACAACAGCTAAGAAGCCAAAATCTTATTCACATAACTAAGGAGACGACAAATAGACAAACCTGGCAATTTTGTATTGTCCCAAGGATAGGTATATATTAGTTGGTCCAACCTTTGCTGTGGGAAGTACCATTTCCCTAATTTCGGCCTTTTGGTCTCCCTCTGGTATAGATAGTAACGCAGAGCATTAAGGTAGTCTATAATACAACAGAAATCAATGTTATTTTGTGGAACCACAAGAAACTTACCCCCTCAACCTCGTCTTCACTTAACATTCTGTATGCAGTGCCAGGGCCATCATGTGCCCCAATACCCAGATAACTACTTCCAACATGTTTAAAAAATTTAGCAGTATTCTTGGCTTCCCTTAGCAACTCATCTGGTGGTTGCCCCCTATAAATGTTTTATTCAAAGGAACAAAAAAAAACAAGCATTATAACATGGTAAAGCTCGCCTGTGTAAAATTCTTAACTGACCAAAATAACTAAAAAGGGTGAGATTAACAACATTAAACTCAGCAGAGGCATCTGCTTTAGCATGCTGACATGTACTTAATAGTATGTAGATACAGAACTAGGAGAGAAAAATATAGGTACAGGACCTACCCGAGAATCTTTAGCATACGCTTAAGCACATCATATTCTGATGCCCCAGGAAATAAGGGTAGTCCTATAAACAGTTCGGCAACTATGCAACCAAATGACCACATATCAATTGCAGTAGTATATCTGTCACTGTTAAGGCTCACATAATTTGAAAAGGCAAAAAGATCTTCATCAAAGAAATCATTGTTCTTTTTAATAAATACTTCATCAAAGAAATCATTGCTGTTTTAATAAATATAAAAGAGCATTCCAGAAAATGTTGAGCAAGATCCTTATGGTGAATGATATGCAACAACTTGCCCTGTATATAGGATACGGATAGCCAAGGAGAACTTCTGGAGACCTGTAATAGCGGCTCTAGCAAAAAGGAAGGGTCGAAGTCTTACTTTCAAATAACAAACATTACTTGAAAAGAAAAAGTTTAATTATTATTCTACAGAAGTTTAAAGAAACCTGGATGTATGAGTACACAGTTTTACCCTCCAGGCATGCTGATCCAAAATCAATAACTTTCACTGCTGCAGCTGTTTTTGCACTGTAAATTCATTGTACAACCTCAAGCAATAGTTAGCCAGGGAAAACATCATCCAAGTGCAAAATTCAATACTGATAGGGGCTACTCACGTCGGAGCTAACAGGATATTTTCTGGTTTCAGATCGCAGTGAATGATGCCACCATCTCTCATCACTATCATAGCATCTAATATCTGAAAACATAAAACAAGATCAAGCAACAGGTACTAAGTTACTAGTTAATGGGAAATGAAGACTAAGACCATACCTGTTTTGAGAAGGCCTGTACAAATTGCACTTTCAATCCTCTTAAATGATTCCTTTTTAAAAGCTCATACCTATAATCTCAAAGTTCTTAGTGCAGTCTGAACAAAACTAAAAAGGAATGAACCTACTACCGAAAAGGTTCTACAGAAATAAACTTACAGATTTTGACCAAGCATTTCAAAGGCAATACACAGGTGATTTTGGAATGAGAGATAATCTAGCATTCGGACAATGTTGTGCTTATCATCAGGATCAAATTTCTGATTTAGCTGCAAGCATAGCCACAACTAAAATGGTGAGCTATCGCATATATTAATGAAAGAAGTTCCCAATGGACCATCATACCGTTCTCAACAGTGAAACCTCCATGATGGCCTGCTGATAAAACGCGGGCTGGTTTTTTATAACCTTCACAGCAACATACTTGTTGGTTTCTGTGTCCCAGCATTTCACAACTTGGCCAAACGTGCCTTGGCCAAGCATTTCCTTGACAATGAACCTGAGTTCCAAAATGAGAAAGGGGTAAAGTTCAACGATATGCTAGTCATGCTCAGCGCAGCTTTCCAGACTCTCGGAAAAGGAAGTGCTGAGACAGCCACGCCGATTTATTAACAGAACTTCCGGACGTGACATCAAAATTGGAAGCGCCGGTTCATCTAACTTAAATGCATATGTATAAGTATAATCTTCAATTACTTGTCAACAAAAATGCCGTAGCAAATTTCAAGATGAACATTCTTGTTTATTGATCACTGATCAGGATGCATAAAGCCTATTTCATATAATTGATTCTGGAAGAGTAATACCACCCGCTATAATATCTACAAATTTATAAAGTAACAGTGCACAACGCACTAAAAAATGGGCAGGAAGATGAAACAAAGCTAATGGGGAAAATTTACCTCCGATTTGATGTCTTGTTGACCAACTCCAGGTTGACATACAATATGAGGTCCCAATTTGCATTATCAACTCCATCATTGTGGGCTGGGGTCGAAGGATGGGTGAGAAAGCGCTTTGGGTTTAGTGTCTCTGAGTACTTAAACTCGGGGTGGCATCTTTCAAAAGTGTTAATGATGTCCGCCGTTAGCCTTGCAACGCACTACACGATAAGAAGTGTCAGCTGGCAGCTGAAGGACAAAAGCATATGGAACAAGAGTTGTAACGAATAAGTGAGACAGCATCTCCATGTCTCGATATGGTAATACGAATCGTTTTTAGCGCATACAAACAAACTAGTGAGAATGTTCGCCCATAAATGTTGCTTAAAAGTGCATGGATGGTGTCTCGTTCAAATGCACGTCAAACTTGGAGAAGTTTACCTACAACATTGCTTAGCTGAACCCCGCAAAAAAAACATTGCTTAGCTGAACAGTGAGGGAATGCTGAAGTGGCTACAGATGAGTAGTGTACCTCGGAACATTCTTACTAGCTAAAAATAGTTTGGTATGTGCATTTTTCTCCCCATTTGTGACCCCCCCTTCAGTTGCACTTAATGGGTACAATAGACGACGCTACAAACTTGACAGGCAAACAGCGACACTATCTTCTATGAAACTCCAGCACTCTAAACCTGCTAGTTCATACAGATGAACCTAAGGCAGTTGACTAAACATGCTAGCAAGGAGCAACAGTAGTAATGGGCTAGTGCTAGGATGAGCAGTGAAAAGCTACATCAACATGGTAGGCTGAATTCAGCAACATCGAAGAGTTAATGCCTATGGTGACAGCAATTCGATGATCCGGAAGTAACAGACATAGCAAATAGGATGAGAATGAGGCGTACCGGTTTCCTCTTGACGCCATGAAGCTTGCTTATGCGTGCGGCAACGCCACTGCCCGACCCCGACGGGGACGGCTCAGCGGCCCCCGCCCCTGCGGCCGCGACGAAGGGCCGGAACACCGTGCCCTCGCTGGGCGCCCACGCCGGCGCCCCGCCCTTCCCCTGCCTGCCGCCCCCCTCCATACGCGCGCCCGTGCGCTGACCGGCTGGCCTACTCCGAGGCCGCGCGGGGAGATCTCGCCCTCGCGGCCGACGCCCACCGCCACGCGCCCCCGACCTGAGCGGCAACGATCACAGCACCCGCGGGAGCAGCCGAGCAGCCGCCGGAGGAGTCCAGCTCCATCCTAGGCTGCGTCCGCGGCGGCGGCCATCCCCCCGATCCCCCGGCGCGACGCGGCGGGGAGCAATCCCGTGCTCCGGCAGAGGAATTGGGATCGGATTGGGCGGGGGCGACGGATTGGGCTCGGCGGGGTAGGGTTTTGTCCCGTTTGTTTGTTAATTACTGCAACAAGGGCGGATGAAACGAAACAGAAATCGCGGGATGAAGAGAGAGAGCAGTGGGTGGGAGGAAGAGGGTGGACTGGCTCGGGATTTGGATCCCCGATTCGGCGCCCCGGAAACTAGGGATTCCGCTCGGAGGGAGGGGGGTGGCGAGCTGGCTCCTCGACGGGGGGTGGATGGATGGATTCCCTTCCGAAATTTCTTCCTTCCCTCCCCGCTCGTGTTCCTCCGCCTCGCCTCGGCTATTTTCCTTGGCTTTTCCTTTTCTTTTCTTTTCTTCTCTTCTGCCCCCTGTTTTGTTTTGTTTTGTTTTTCCGTGTGGAGAGAGGATATTGTGGGCGGGCGATGGTGATTAGGTGTTTGATTATCGACGAGTACTCCTACTGGTTAATGGGAAGATAAGCACCAACCTTCCCGTTTTTTGTTACTCTCCTGCTCCTAGGCGTCTCCCCTCTCTGGCTTATTTTATTTTATTCCGGCTGACTGCGCTGCGCTGGCCGTTGTTTTTAGCCGTGAGACCTCGGTGTGGGTGTCTCTGCGCGTGGGCCATACGTGTCAGTGGCCAGCTCAGGGGGCGCGCGCGATGTATCCAACGGCGGGCGCGTGGTTGACAACGAAGGGGTGGATGCGCTGCCTGCTAGCCCCGCGGGTCACGACGTAGGGGCCGCGTGGTGTGCCCGTGGAGCCCGCGTGTCATTGGCGTGCGAGGTAGGCCTGCCTGCCTGTCCCGTCGTGGATTCTGCCGATAAAACTGTCCAGGTGAGATGGTGCATTGTCCCGTGAACCCGGTCCAGGTGGCTGGTGGCGTGCACATGCACCGTTTGTCCTTTTCCTCCCCCTTTGATTACACGAGGGCGCAGGCGAGATGGTGAGCCCCGCCACCGTGTCCATACGTCCACTCGACTGTGGATTCAAACTTTTTTTCGAAATTGATCCAGATCTATTATCAAAGTTCATCGAAAGTACATAACACCTCAGACATAATAAAAATTAGATCAAGATCCCGAGACCACCAAACGACTACTACCACCATAAAAACAACACGCTGATGTCGCCGCTCCCATATCGGAGCCGGCTTGACCTTGTCGATGACAGGCGAAAAGTCTTCGTCCACGTGCCCTTAAGGACCAACACCCTGGAGCCATAGTCGTAGTTGTTGAACCCCTGAATAGAACTGAAACAGACACCATATCTTGTCAAATCTCGGCTTGACCTTTGGGTCGGCTTTGGTTTGCTTTGTTGGGCATTATGGCCGAGTACGAACAAGTTCATCTAGTGAATTAACAAACTTGCTGATTTTATGTACAAAATGTATATCTTTTTGCAACGGTGGAGATTATTGACTAAGATTGCCGATCGGGATGCGCTGGAGCTGTTGATTGCCAGAGTGCGGGCGTCTGCTACCTCCTTGTCTCATTCTGCGGATGGCGGCCGGGCTTAAGTTGTTCTCTTCCAATGCTTTAGGAGTAGGTTGTTGGCCCGCACGCCTATATTGCTCTCATTTGTCGATCTGCGTGTCGTTTATACTTTGGGCAGGTGTGCCTGGTTGTTGGCCATGATACTGTGTTAGTCCTTTGTGGTGTTTCTTAGTGTTGTTCTCGCACTTTTACTGGTGGCTTTACTTATAAAGTCGGGCGTATGCCTTTCCTCTAAAAAGAAATTATAACCTCACAGTTCCAAGCAAACAACAGGAATCTGCGCCGGAGCTCCATCGACTACGTCTAAATAGATGAATTTGAGGAGGATCGAAACCCGGAAGACAAACTCAAAGAAAAAACGCTGCCATCCGTCCGAGCGCCACACATGCGAGGACTAAAAAACCTGACCTAAACTACTAACCGGAGGGGAGGCAAATCTACTGGCTCGCCGGCGAACTCTAGAGGAGAGATAGCCGCCAAAAGATTGGGGGGGGGGGGGGGGGGTTGAATCAGTCAATATAACCATGCTAATTACTCCGTGAAAGTACAAGCGTGCACGCATAACTCCACCGACACACCAAGAGATTGTTGTTCTTCGCTAAGCATCGAGTTTCCTTGCTTATCCTATCTTTTGGATTCTTCTCTACTTTTGTTTGGGTGATATGCATCGTACGCATGGGTTAAAACAGGTTACGTGGTGGGTTGACCGCGCATCACTACCATCCAATCATGGGCGTCTCATGCACCTTCCTCCTCTCCGTTGCTCTTCTTATCATAATGTTTGCTGTTTTATGTTCTAGCCACTTCGAGAAATGGTCATACGAAAGAATAGTGACTGGGTTATATAATACTTCCTTCGTCCGAAAATACTTTTTATCAAAATGGATAAAAGAAGATATATCTAGACGTATTTTAATTCTAAATACATCTCCTTTTATGCATTTTGATTACGAGTATTTTGGACGGAGGAGTACGTATTAAGGAAATATCCTACTGTTGCTGACTTGTGACTTCCTAGACCTATATGCTGCCGAAAAGCTTGCTCACAACACTTCATGATGAGTTGTTGTTGCTTTTATTTTCCGATGAGCGTTGACCATGATAATAGCTCTGGGAACATGGCAAACTTCTCATGTGTCAAGCTGGACCATGATAAGAACCATGTTACAATTTCACTGCTCCTCAAAAATGGTCAATAGATTGTCGAAAGAGAAACATGGCATCCAAAAATATAGAAGTAGTTATGATCATTCGCTTATCTAATTTGTTTATCGCCAACAATTAAGTAACACAGATGATTATGAGTCTGATAAATTGATTTTATATGAAGATATAACATTAAATTGTAAAAGCGTATAGAGAAAATGATGTTGATTATAGAAATTACGCTAGTCCTAGAGTTAGACTCTTGAGCAAGAGCCATTTCCTCCCTATTATCAATTTATCATAAGTATCTTGCTCCTAGGTAAGCGGATTGTTTATTAGTGATGTCACAGACTCACAGTTGTGTAGGTTTTTCTATAAAACACAACCTATCTTTTTTAATGAAGAACACACAGGGTTGTAGGTGTCCCATGAAGCGAACATTATGGGGCTCTTCGAGTTGTAGGATTTTCATAGACCGTTAACGGATTGGGACTACTAAATTATTGTGAATCCATTATGTGACCCCCGTTCCATAGGAATCTCAATATGAGCTTAAACCTCATTTTGTTTCTTCCTGGGAAAGTCCAATGCACTTTTACTCTATCTCGCTCTACTGTCTCTCCTTGATTACAAAATACTACTTGTGTTAATTCCCAAGCACTCTCAAAAGGCACATCTCACAATGTTTTCCTTGTTTTAAAATCATATAAGAATTCATAGTTCTCCTCGATCTTATGTATTTCCTTTTTTTTAAAGAATTACATTTTACCTTTTTATATGATTTCAAATCCATGCTATCCTAAGACTCTATATCCTTTTTTTTAAGGTCGAGGGAAGAAGAACCCTATTTAGCGCTTAAAGCGCCGATTTTGGGCTCTTCTGTACATGGAGCTCACACAACCATTCCTTTGTAAGTTCTAACGGGGTCGGCTCATGTTTTTTTTTTCCTCAATGGTTTTGGCCATTCAGTTTTCGGGTTGAGTTTTCTAGTTTCTTTTGGACTGGGCTTTGTTCGGGTTTTTCAGTTTTCATTCCTTTTTCCTTTTTCTTTTTACTCTATTTTCCTTTTATTTTTTACCTTATTAAAATTTCGTGAACATTTTCCACCTGTGATTTTATTTTCAAATATCTGAACATTTTTCAGATCTGCAAACATTTTTTTTTCAAATACGTGATTTTTTATCCAAACTCTTCCACAATTTTCAAATACATGAACTTTTTAAACTCGCGAATATTTCCAAATTCATGAGATTTTTTCAAATTTGGGAACATTTTTTGAATGAATGGACATTTTCCAAATTTGTGAACACCTTTTCAAATCAATGGATTTTTTAATATTGTTTCTCCTATCCATGAACATTTATTGAATTCGCCAACATTTTCAAATCTACAATAAATTTTGAATAGATGAACATTTTTTTTACATTCTCACCTTTTAAAAATACAGAAATATTTTAAAAAAATAATTAACAGAATAAAACTACCTAGTTTTTGACATAGTAGTCCAGTGGCAGGCAAGCGATTTTTTTCTTCAAAATTGGCGATGGCACGAGCCGATTTTTTAGCGTTGTAACCAGCTTTTTTCAGTCTAAACACACTTTATTTATTGATCATAGTCCAAATACAATTGGGAAACAACTTAGGTCCGGAGTATCGAGGAGCCATAAATGGCATTCAAAAGAAAGTCCTAAAGTATGCTTAGCGAGACTATGTGCCTCAATATTAGAACCGCACCCCTGTCCATGGCTAGTTCTCTTGTGATACTTCAGTCCTTCATATCTCTCTTTACGGACTCCTCCCATGTGAAGTTCGGTTTATCCCGTCCTCTTTTGACATTATGAGCACGCTTTAGCCGTCCGCTATGCATTGTCGCTTCTGGAGGCCTGCGTTGAATATGCTCAAACCATCTGAGATGATATTGGTCAAGCTTCACTCTACTCGATGCTACCCCAACTCTATCTCATATATCATCATTCCGGACTATAGGTCCTTCCTTGTGTGGCCACATATCCATCTCAACATGCGCATCTCCGCTATACCTAACCGCTGAACATGTCTCCTTTTAGTCGGTCAACACTCAGTGCCATACAAATTCATGTTGAGACTAGCAAGATGCCCATGCGTTGCACATAATATCAAAATGCATTTTTATGAGTAGTTTATCTTGTGGGAGAAAAGGATGAACAAGGGAAGACCTTATTTGCTAATGTGGAGAGGGGTGTGGGTATCTTTCTGCAGAATTGGCATAGTTTCCTGCCTATCCGTCGGATATAAATCGAACGGCCTATATTGCAGGATGGCAGGCACACCATCATCACCAACTCTGTTTTTATAAGAGTAGAGAATATGAACAAAATAGTCATGAACATTTTGTTGAATTTAAGAGACCGGAAAAAGGAGCCAAATGGAAAAATAATAAAAGGAACCAAAACACAACAATCAAATAAAGGGAATGAAACCACTAAAAACCAAACCAAACAGTGAAGAAAATGGAAGCAAAAACCACATAAGGAAACAAGAGAAAAACGCAGGAAACATCGAAGGAAACAACAACTAAAGAAAACATCACGCGAGTCCATACTTGGGTCGGCCCAACTGAAAGCTCGCTTCAGCAAAGCCATAACTATTTGTCGCATGCTGTTGGCAAATAGGATTGGGCATCACGTTGGGAGAGCAACTAACTGAGGGGTTTCCCTTGCGGTAGCCCCACAAGGGTCATCTTGGTTGGGATGAGAGCGCCGCCGCCACATGTCGCCTGCTGGGCATTTTCCTTGGATTTTTTAATTTCTCTATACGCGTTTTTGGGTTTTTGATGTTTTTTTGTTTTTGTGACTTTTTTTATTTTTGCCTAGTTTTCCCATAGGTTTTGAACATAATTTTTTGCGTGAAAAAATATTTTTCTCTCTTACGCGTGAGGTACAAATTTGCTTCTCGTGGAGGCACAGGTTCACTTCCGTGAGAGGGACATATGTACCTCCGGAAAGGGAACCGTGAGAGGCACAAATTTACCTATCGGAAAGAAAGATAAAACATGTTTTTTCTTTCTTTCGCGAGAGGCACAAATTTTTCATGGAGGCACATGCTTCTTTCGCGAGAAGCACAAATCAGAAAGGGGAAAATGTGTTTGTTTTTCTTTCACAGAGGCACAATTGTAAAAACCGAAAGAAAAACCCGAGCCGAAAGAAAATACACGAACATTTTTTTATAAATTCGTTACATTTTTTGATATCGTGGACATTTTTTACAGATCCGCGAACATTTTTTGAAGTCGTGAACATTTTGTTGAGTTCATATTTGTTTTACAAATTCATGAATACTTTCTGAAATTATGAACAGTTTTTGAATCCGCAAACATTTTTACAAATTTGAGAACACTTTGTCTTGTTAAATTTGTGAACAATTTTCCAGAACCCATGATTTTTTTTGAATTCACGAATGTTTTCCAAATTCGAAAGCATTTTTTGAATTCATGAATTATTTTCAAAAGCATGATTTTTTTTGAATTTGCAGACATTTTAAAATCCATGAGCATATTCATCAAACTCACGAACATTTTTGAATTTGAGAACATTTTTAAAAGTCGTGAAGGTTTTGAGATTCGTTTTTTGTTTGAAATCCCGAACATTTTTAATGAAGCAAAAAAAAAGCAGGAAAAAACGAAAGGATATAAAAGCAGGGGCACCCCGCCCCCACATGGGCCGGCCCAAAGTCCCTTGCGTTACCTTGCTTTCCACCGCGTGGGTCGGGGAATAGGAGTCCCCCCTTTCTCCTCTATCCGTGTCCCGGCGGCCCGACAGCTCCGCCTCGCCCGCCGTGGCCGCCCCAAGCTTTTCCGGTCCCCGTCGAGGTCCCCAGTAGAAGCTTCCGCATGCGGCATCTCCTCCTCCCAGCACCTCGCCAACGCCAGGCATCTCTTCCCGCTCCCGCTGCCCAAGCCCTGAGCCCCAGCGCAAGCTCCGGTCCCCAGATCCCCGCTCTGCCCATGGCGGCGCGGACGCAGGCGTGGCAGTTCGCGGCCGCCTTGGCCTTCTTCCACGGCTCCGAGTACGTCCTCGCCGCCGCCTTCCACGGCCACAGCAACGTCACCGCCACCTGTGAGTGAACCGCCTCTTCGGCCCCCATCTTTGCCGTCCGGAGACGGTGCTCGTGAGATTGTCTAGATACTACTACTGGTAGAGACTAGAGAAGGTGTTACATGATTCTTGTATATATGCTTAGATTAAAGCGCCCTGGTTAACATGTTTTAATGTGAAGCACATATATGGGGCCATGAGGATGCCAATATGTGTCGTTTGGTCTGATCCAATTGGATTGCTATTGGTGTGGTTTGATTTTGTTTAGATAGTTGAGATGACTTAAGAGGAATTGGCAGAATGCATGCTTTGGCAGTTCCCCTATTTGCCTATGTTTTTAAAGCGTCCCTAAGGCGACGCCTAGGCGTCGAAGCGCTCCCCCTCCGCTTTGGAAAATCGACCGCTTTGGGCGCCTAGGCGTCCAAAGCGCCCGCCTAGGCGTCGCCTAGGCGCCAAAGCGGCCCCCCTCCCTAAGGCGGTAAGGCGTTGCCTTAAAAACATAGTTATTTGCATAATAATCGGGGTCGTGGACTCGGCAATTTCTTCTTATCTAGCATTTAACTGAAAAATAACCATGGTATACCTGTGCTGTCCGTTCTATATGCAATTGTAGGAATTTCTCTGTTTAGCTTAAGAATTCAAAAGAAAGAAGCTACCTAGCACTATACTGTGATAAATTTAGGGGATAAGAAGGAGCAATTATCTTTTTTTTCGACCCATGGAGACTAGCTCCCATGTCGGCTTTTTAGAAGAAGCGAGGCGTCGTGCAGAGGCTGCGCCTCGAACGTGGGTGGCTAAGCTTACAGACGTGTGCTCTAGACAACCGAGCACCGCTCGGTTCTCAGAAAGAATGAGTACCAATGGGCTGACATAAAGGTTGAGGTCAAGCTCCAAAATCAGAAAGTACAATTTGAGTGCCTCTACCAATTAAATTTCAGTATGCCTGATGAATTAATTTCCTAATTTAGCGCTTCATAAGCCATCATAAGCATTTATCTTCATATATAGTACAAATTGGGGATGATTAAAAATAGTTATTCAAACTTGATTTGTCCAACTTGCATTTTTTAGTTCACTTAACTCTGGCTCTAAACTCTTTTAGTTCAACAACAACAAGAAAGCCTTTAGTCCCAAACAAGTCGGAGGAGGCTGGATCTGAAACCCATAGGATCTCGCAACCAACTCATGGTTCTGGCAATAGCAAGCTTCCACGCACCCCTGTCCATGGCTAGTTCTTTGGTGATACTCCAGTCCTTCGGATCTCTATTTGATTGGATAATAGCACAATCAGAAAATTCATAATCGTAGGTTATCAACTTGACACATAAGATGGTCAAAAGGAATATGAGGGGCTATTTGGATGTTGCCCATACTAGCCCAGCCAAATCACAGGCATGCCAAAAAATTGGCTAGCTATTTGCTCGCCGGCGTCTCACCCATGGTTTGGCGTGAAAGTGAACTGAGGAAGGCCATGCAGCGTTGGCGAGCCAAATAATTGGTGTCATCCAAACATATGCCCAACATGCAGTCAACGCCAACTTTTTGGCTGGCAGCTGTTGGCTCAAATCCAAAGAGCCCCTGAAAGAACATTACCATGCATACTTGCATAGATTGGCGTCCGCTTCTTTATTTCATTTATCTTCTTTCTTTACCATTTAATTGTAATTTGCACTATGTAACTGCGTGACCGTGTTGTGAGCTAATTAAGGTGCTTCTGTTGCAGCACTTCTTATCAGCAAGCAGTATGTTTTGGCAATGAGTTTTGCGATGGTGGAACACCTGACAGAAAGCCTTTTCTTCCCAGAAATAAAAGGGTATCTGTTTGTCAGTAATATTGGCCTTCTGATGGTGCTTGTTGGTGAAATTATTCGTAAAATTGCTGTTGTAACAGCTGGACGTGCCTTTACACATGTTATACGGATTCAGTATGAAGACCAGCATCAGTTGGTAACTCATGGAATTTATAGGTACCTGCATCACAATTCAACATTTATAGTCTTGAGTACTGTTGTTGCCTTACTCTGCATGTGCTCCAACTTAAACATTTTTTTTGTTGCAACATAAAATACATGGCGATAGTTCTGCAGAACTGGTTATAGCTGCTAAAGTATGTTCTTAATTGTACAGATTTATGCGGCATCCTGGGTATTCAGGCTTTCTTCTATGGGCAGTTGGAACGCAGGTTATGCTGTGCAATCCAGTATCTACAGTTGTATTTGCATTGGTGTTGTGGCGTTTCTTTGCAAGGCGGATACCGTATCCTTCTAAAAGAACCGTATTTCTACCTCTATATCCTAGGCTCCCCATTTTCAGAATGTGCCCAATTAATGTGAATATTTCATATAAGAGTTAAGTATATTATTTTGTGTACTTCTTCTACAGTTTTTATTGTGATCCCTTCACTCAAGAGCAGATATGAAGAATTTTTCTTGAGGCAATTTTTTGGCTCTCAATATGAAGAATATGCACGGAAAGTGCACTCGGGGTTACCATTTATAAACTGAGTGTTTCAAACTTGCAAAGTAAGTTATTGAGTCCTCGCTTTCCAGTGTTCTGTCCACACCGTGTGTTTGGATTATCAACTTAACAGACTGCTTTGTTACATTCTTCTTAATGCTCCAACCATAAGGTTTTGTCAGTGTACACTGGTAGATACATGCTCTATAAGTAAGAAAAGTTGGATATTTATGTGTCATAATTCTGTATAGTTTGTCTTTAAAGAATATGAGTAACTTTTAGTATTATACAAGTCCGCCTTACCACCTGTTTGTACGTTATAACCTCCAACAGTTGCAGTTTCAGATTTGAAGCACACTTTCAAACTAGTTTTGAGAATTGTGTTTGAGTCAACGACCATACCATGTTGTGGGCATCTCATATACAGACGACTTTCTCAACTTACATGTATTTTAGTGTCATCTATTGCTTTATGTATACTTTGTAAATGACAAAAAAATTCAAATCGTGACAGATTTATTCAGGAGTTACAGTTTCTTTTTTCTTAAAGATATTGTGCTTCTATAGGTGGGGCCTTTCATTACATTAGAAAGACCGTACAAATATGTATGTCATAGATACCCTGGAATCGCAAATTTTGTAAGAAATTTAGAAGAATTACTATGTTACAAACTGCACAAAGTAAGGAATATGTGTTGTTCTAGCTGCTGATTATATTCCAAGATATGGATTGCTCACGTCGCCAATCCATGAGCTCATTCATTGGCTTGTCTTGAACCAACCAGTATTCAAAGGTTGTGCGCATGTGGCATTATCACAAGATCATTAAACATGCACCGCAACATGTATGTTTTGGGGTCACCGGCGATACAGCCAGTTTTTGTCCCTTATAATGTAAATATGAACCTGGAAACTGGGTACTGATTGTCTTCATTTTTATTATAGGTGACGCTTACCCCCTGCTGTCCTCATCATTGATATGTCTAAGGAAAGCACTTTACAACATGGACTCGAGAGATGCCAAACGAGCAAGCTATGTCATGGATTTTACACAATACAATACAAATCTGGAATTTGATGAAGCTGAAGAGTCATTCCTCAGCTCGTCAATCTGGCGCGAATGCTAAGAACTGTTGCTGATGTAAATGGGTTTGCTCACAGCTAGTTTTGTGGAAGCTCTGCCATTCATTAGATTCGAACCGAATAGTTTCCGCTTTTTCTGGAGAACGTCGAACATTTCCAGTAGGTCCGCTGTGTGAAAGCCTTTGTAGTACAACTGTATCAAGTGTGCCTAAACATATATGCTCCACCATGCTTTGCTCCTGGGCTTGCAGAAGAAAAGAAACTCCCAGTTTGTTCCATGGAATCTGAAAATCACTGCAGAGCTGCAGTTCCTTTGTCTCTGGTGCACAGCTAGCTAAGCATGCGATTCTCTTCCCAGCCCAATTTTAATTGTGGAATAATCTGTCATTCTGCTTTGCACGGCTCTGGAATGTGACCGGGGCGGATGAAAATGTCTTGATTCTCCGAACAGAAACTCCTTGAAGTTTATTGATGCCGGACAACCTGGAAGAGGATATGCCTTTATTCATCCAAGTTATTATTTTTCTGCCAATAGAAGTTACCTCACTGTGGACAAAAAAAGTTGTATTCTATCCGCCGCACCGGTAGCAATCAGATGATGCTGATTTGGGATAAACTTTTGCTATCGACTTAAACCAGGTCCACATCAGGTGTGCGTAGCTGGGAGGGCCTTGGTCGGTCCAAGAGCACCCGTGCACATCTTATCACTCCGATCTAGTGGATGTTTTGTTCGGCTCTACTTTTGACCTTTCAACTTTCAACCACCCAACCTACAGTTCTTTTTCCCGGTTGTGCGAAAAGTTTTTTTTTTGAAGGGCGGTTGTGCCAAAAGTTAGGCGACTGCAAATTCATGAAGTCTTCATCGATTTGTAGACCCTGCAATTTGTTTGTGATTCATGTTCCTCAAATGTGGAGACTGAGGCCACGGAGCAGAGCCAAGGACAGAGCTTCGTGCGGGGGGTTATAGTTTGGGGGTGGGCGGTTTCGACACCGGAGAGTGTGGGTGGGGCGACGATAGGATGAGCGGTGGTGGAGGTTGGGTATCGGCGGGCGGCGGTTGGCTCAAGGTTGAAGAAAATAAGCATCCATAGGATTGAGAATCCAACGGTCGGTTGGAATCAACTACTCCCTCCGTAAAGAAATGTAAGAGCGTCTAGATCACTATTTTAATGATCTAAACGCTCTTACATTTCTTTATGGAGGGGTGCATTTTAAGTATTCAGCCAAATGCGTTGTAGGTCTTGAAAAAGGTATATTGTTTGAGTCATTGAGTGAAGTCTGAAAGAAAATAGCACAAATTATTTTCTACTAGAAACGATTGGAAGAAAACATTAATTACTTTAGGCTAACATCATGTATGAAATAAATACAAAATAATCCCTTTGTTCTAAACTACTTGAAGTTATAACTTTGCACTCAATCAAACTTCTTCAAGTTTGGCCACATATATAGAAAATATTCCAATATATAACTTCGAATATACATAGTATGAAAATATATATTCTATGATGAATCTAGTGAAACTAATTTGGTGTTGTATCTTAGAATGACTGGAGTTAGGGAAACTAATTTGGTGTTGTATCTTAGAATGGTTGGAGCTAGGGAAACTAATTTGGTGTCGTATCTTAGAATGATTAGAGTTAATGAAACTAATTTAGTGTTATATCTTGGATTAGAATGACTAGAGTTCCCTTTAGGCCTAGGTTAAAACAAATAAAACTGCATATAACTGAGATTGCATAGGAATTTCCCATGGATGCCATTTGGACAGTAGGAACATGCCATAAAATGATTTAGGAATTTAGGAACTCCCTTTCCCCAAGAATTGGAGGTTTCTAGACATGAGCTCCAATCTCGCATTCAATTCCCTTTAAGAAGTTCAAGACAATGAGTGTTTTTCTCCATGCATGAGAGATTACTAAAACATGAGCTCCGACCTCGAACCAATTCCCTATAAGAAGTCCAAGGTGATGAATGTTTTTTATGAACCAAAGGTGGGCTTGTGCCGGCCTAAACCACTTTATTACCCATTCAATCCGAACAATACAGTGAGGAATTAGAGTTACATAAGGGGGAGGGGGTAGTTAGTCATTACAATACAATCTCGCGGCCAAGTGGAATAACATTTATACCCTAGTCATGGAGCAAGATCTGCTTTTGAGTATTTTTGCATCGATTGGCCCACAATTGCAGATCACCAGGCACAACTCTAGCAATGTTTGTAGGCCATTAATTCGCAAGCCTTTAAAGCCCTTTTCATTTCTTCGTTTCCAAATATTCCAAAGGATGACCATGATCACCGTTGATCGAATTTTATTAAACATAGACTCATGCCACAAATGTTGGAGATTTTTGAGGGGTGCCACCATGTAAGCTGCCCAGCTCATCCCAAAGGGGTTTTAAAGATGATTTGATGTTCGCGTGTTGGTTGCAAAGAGGGCATGTATTTGAGGTAGCAATAGCCGGACAGAAGCACCTCTCATTGGTGTCCAGACGGTCCTTGTGTGCTAGCCAAATGAAAATTCTGCATTTTTTTGGCACGTAGTTTTTCCAGATAGCAGTGGCCATTTGATCAGCCGGTTGCAAACTCTAGAAGGCTCTGTATGCTAGCTCGGTGGTTAGAGCTTTGCCCCTTGCATAGTAACTGAGTTCGAGTTAACCGAGACCATAGTAATTGTTGGGGAACGTAGCAGAAATTCAAAATTTTCTACGCAACACCAAGATCAATCTATGGAGTAATCTAGCAACGAGGGAAGGAGAGTGCATCTACATACCCTTGTAGATCGCTAAGCGGAAGCGTTCAAGTGAACGGGGTTGATGGAGTCGTACTCGCCGTGATCCAAATCACCGATGATCCTAGTGCCGAACGGACGGCACCTCCGCGTTCAACACACGTACAGCCCGGGGACGTCTCCTCCTTCTTGATCCAGCAAGGGGAGAGGAGAAGTTGAGGGAGAGCTCCGTCAGCACGACGGCGTGGTGGTGGTGGAGCTCATGGTTCTTCGGCAGGGCTTCGCCAAGCACCATGGAGGAGGAGGAGGAGAAGGTAGGAGGAGGGAGGGCTGTGCCAGGGGAGAGGTCACGGCTGCCCTCCCATCCCTCCACTATATATAGGGGCAAGGGGAGAGGGGGAGGCGCCCTAGGGTTTCCCCTAGGGGGCGGCGGCTAGGCAGATTGGATCTCCCTAGGGAAAATCCTAGGGAGACTTGCCCCCCAAGCCAAGCAGGTGGAGGCTTGCCTCCCAAGCAAGGTGGAGGCGCCCCACCTCCCCAAGTAACGTGGGAAAGGGTGTGGGGGGCGCACCAACCCTTAGTGGACTAGTTTGCCCCTTCTCCTTTGGCCCATGAGGCCCTCCAACACTTGTCGGGGCTCTCGAAACACCTTTCGGTCATGCTGGCCATAGCCTGGTACCTCCGAAACACGTCCGGACTCCAATACCCTTCGTCCAATATATCGATCTTCACCGCCGGACCATTCCGGAACTCCTCGTGACGTCCGGGATCTCATCCGGGACTCCGAACTACCTTCGGTAACCACATACTATTTCCCATAACAACTCTAGCGTCACCGAACCTTAAGTGTGTAGACCCTACGGGTTCGGGAACCGTGCAGACATGACCGAGACACCTCTCCGGCCAATAACCAATAGCGGGATCTGGATACCCATATTGGCTCCCACATGTTCCACGATGATCTCATCGGATGAACCACGATGTCAAGGATTCAATCAATCCCGTATACAATTCCCTTTGTCTAGCGGTATTGTACTTGCCCGAGATTCGATCGTCGGCATCGCGATACCTTGTTCAATCTCGTTACCGGCAAGTCTCTTTACTCGTTCCGTAACACATCATCCCGTAATCAACTCCTTGATCACATTGTGCACATTATGATGATGTCCTACCGAGTGGGCCCAGAGATACCTCTCCGTCACACGGAGTGACAAATCCCAGTCTCGATTCGTGCCAACCCAACAAACATTTTCGGAGATACTTGTAGTGTACCTTTATAGTCACCCAGTTACGTTGTGACGTTTGGCACACCCAAAGTATTCCTACGGTATCCGGGAGTTGCACAATCTCATGGTCTAAGGAAATGATACTTGACATTAGAAAAGCTTTAGCATACGAACTACACGATCTTTGTACTAGGCTTAGGATTGGGTATTGTCCATCACATCATTCTTCTAATGATGTGATCCCGTTATCAACGACATCCAATGTCCATGGTCAGGAAACCGTAACCATCTATTGATCAACAAGCTAGTTAACTAGAGGCTTACTAGGGACATGGTGTTGTCTATGTATCCACACATGTATCTGAGTTTCCTATCAATACAATTCTAGCATGGATAATAAACGATTTATCATGAACAAGGAAATATAATAATAACCTATTTATTATTGCCTCTAGGGCATATTTCCAACAGTAATGCGCATAGCAATCAGTTCACGTCCAACGGCGTGAGAGAGTCTATTGGTAAGGTTAAGGTTGAGCTTGGGGTTAGCATGCACCCACGCAACTAAGAGCATCTACGACCGACGCCTCAAATCCGCCTCATATGCCCGGGCGGGCCGCCCGACCACTGGCCGGTCGCAAAATTTTGACCCAGACTGACCGGCACCCCTCATATCCAGCCTAAATATGGGACGGATATGGAGACGCCCAGGCACGCCCGCCGCATCGGATATGAAGCAGACCCGGCTCGATCTGTACCGCGTCTTCGACTGGTACTTCTGCGAGAAGGATGGCAGGGCGCCGGGAAGGGCAAGGGTAACCGTGGATGAACTCCACCATAGCCAAACATGCCAAATTTGGATAGTCCGATGAACCAACCTGTGGTTGGATGGTTAGAGGGACTGTGGTATCCCCAGCCCAGCAGGGTTCAAGTCCTGGTGCTCGCATTTATTCCTGGATTTATTTCAGAATTTCCGGCGATGCGCATTCAGTGGGAGGAGACGTTCCCATCGACGACGAGGTGCCTACGGTGACTTCCCAAAATTTCAAGATGATATGCCGGCTCAGTCTTTCGGAGGTGCTCGGTAGGCTGTGGATGTGTGCGTTCATAGGGGTGAGTGTATGCGCGTGTGTATGAGCTCTTGCGTCTTTACTATGTTCAAAAAAAGTTAATAGTGATGGAGTAGCTAGACGATGTGTGTGCATCGATGTAGTCACATGAATTTGTATGGATTTGAGATATGATAATTGAGGTGTCCAAATGTGGATTACATTATTTGAGGGGTGACCAGTTAGTGACCGCGGACACGCCCGGACGCGTTCGTGGGTGTTTGAGGGGCCGGATTTGCCAAGTCCGACTGTATATGCTCTAAGGCATGTTGCCTGTCTGAGTAAGAAAGAAGACTTAAAAATTACCGCACAAGTTTAACCGTAGTGGTGATATCAGAATTCAAGCCCTAGACTTGACACTAATGGTCATAATTTACTAGTACAATTCATGCATTTTCATTTTCTGCACGATCCATGAGACAAGAGTGTCAATTACTGAGGATTTTTTCAGTGCTTCTCTTGTCTTTGGATTCCTTCGTTTCAAACATGCTATAATTCAGTTGGCGACGGCGACCATAAACATCCATCCATGAAGAAACCTTGCTCGCGCCAGTACAAATACGCGCCAGTACAAATACATGGACAAACGATGACATGGATGACACCGAGGCTTGACCGGACGCGCCAGCAAAGCCGATGACGCACGCGCTCCTGTAGGCCCACGAGCCCAGTCAGCCACGCGACGCACACGGCCAGGCCACGCCACACCACACCACTCTCTTCTTCTTCTTCCTCCTCACTCCGGCTATAAATACTCGCCGTCACGCTTTGGATTCCTCTCTCTCTTCTCCACACTCCACTATCTCCATCCCCTTCCACTCGCTCTCTCTCTCCGCCAGGGGGAAAGGAAAGGAAAAGGAAGGCGCGGGACGCGAGCCGGTGGTGGGGAATGGCCGGCGCGTCCTCGCCGCCCCCGACGCCCAAGTCGCCCAAGCTGCAGCCGCCGCTCCTCGAGCGCGCCAAGGGCCCCTCCGGCCTCGACAAGATCGTGCTCCGCGACCCGCGCGGGTTCACCGCCGAGGTACGCGGCCCCCTCCCCCCCCCCCCATCCCCTCCCGCCCCCGGTCGATTCGGGGCGCATTCACCGCGGATCCGTTGCGGGGCTCGCCGGCGCGCGCGCGTTCTCAGGGGGGCAGAGCCGCCGGTTTCAGAATCACAGGCGTTCGGGGCGCGCGATTTTTCGGGCGGATTTCGTGGCCCGGCCGGCCCATCAAATCGAGGCGCATTATGTCGTTCTACGCACTGATAGGGTTTAATTGTTAAGAGTCTTTTATCTTTCCCCTTTTGATCAGAGGAATTCGCGGCGCCATTTCGCCCGTCCTCCCGTCAGTCAAACGCGGTTTGATCGCCGGGGAGCGCCGTTCCAATCAGATTTCGCGAGCTGGCTCAACCAAATCATTTTTCCTGCATGTGGAAATCCTGTGAAAATCAAAGCCAAGAGATGAGGCTGCGGCCATACGTCACTGTAGCATTCACAGCTTGGTAGCTGGGCTGGGTAAGATGTGATGGTGATAACCGATAGGACACAAGTTTTACGCAGACAAATAATCATGTCCGGGGACCCAGCGGAAAAGACGCACCGACTATGCTACCGCTCGAAAGCGAGAGGGGACTAGGTAGGTTTACCCCCCTAACGTTTCCAGGATCGGATGGCTAATCCCCTGTCCGCTGGCGTTTGGTCCCATATGCGTCTGATGGCCCTTTTTCAGGGGGAGGTGCTATCCTACCAATCCTCCTTTTTTAATGACAAGTTGTGGGAACCACAGGGCAGTGGGTTCCTGATTGTGGTTCTGGCGTGTTAGGCCGATCGAGTCACCTGCATACCAAATTTAACTTTGATTGATGTGTTACTTTCGGTGCACTTGTCACCTTCTGCCAGCTGCTTAGCATGACAGGGTCCTGCTGGACTGATGCACCCAGCTATTGGAGGTGTGCTTGATCTTGTGAACTTAGCTGTGCTAAAGACAACTTTAGAATTTCAAGATGAACGCGAGTATGTGTTGCTCTGTTTCCCGGTCATGCATTATTGGAATGGAGGGACTAGCAAACAAAATCCCAGTAGTCTTACCTAAGGCATCTAATTTCTTGTGGCTTATTGAGAACTGTAAGATCGAAAAAGGTGAAATTTGATTGCATTAAAATTCCACCATATGCCGTTTATAAGCATATCAGTGCCAACTGGTAGGGAAAACCTGTTTGTGGTCTGTGGAGCTATTGTTACAAAGACGTCAGTGTCATTTGTAGATGAATGAGTTGTGCCATGACGAGTAGGTTAGCATTTTACTCAGATGTTTCGGTTAATCCTTCTTCTTACTCTTGTCATGGCAGTACTTAAAGTTTGTCAGGCAAAAAATGTTCTAAACTTCTGTTTGGTGTCATGCGTGCATACAAGTAGGATACAGATCACCCATTTTGAATTCTCCTGCATTATTGCTGCCTAACCTTTCCACCCTTATTCTGCCAAATCTCAAGAATTATCCGTGCTGCAAAATAAATATTTATGGCCTGGCCCCTACGTGTATTATTGCCAATTATCATCACCTTTTTTGACTCAGACCAGTCTTGCTAATCAATTGTCTTGTCTTTTGCTAGGTCCGTCTATATGGAGGGCAAGTTACCTCTTGGAAGATTGAGCAGCGGGACGAGTTACTTTTTGTAAGCAGCAAGGTACGGAGCCATTCATGAGGTCATGGGTGACCTCATTGGCTAAGTCATTAATTTGTTGTATCCATAAGCTTATATAAGATGCATTGACATGTCCTTGTCATCCTTGTCCCACTAATTAATTTTGGTGTTTGTCCCCTATCACGTTCTGATCAAGTGTCCTTTTGAGCATAACCACAAACAACTGCCTCATCTTCGCCTGAATTGGCAATTTTGGCCATGTTAGATGTTATATTTATTTTGCACCGTTGGAAGTTTAACCCCATTAACTACGAAGTTTCACACTGTACTACTGGGCTACTGGTATATATTACTTAATTATTTGATTTTCTACGTGTTACTGCAGTAATTATAGCATCTCTTAATTGTGGTTTCAAAATACAATCCTTTTCAGGCAATTTTTAAGTCCCCGGGAGCAATTCGTGGTGGCATACCCATTTGCTTTCCCCAGGTATGGCAGCTTCATCTATATTTACTTCCATAAACATTCCTTGTTATGTTTTTGCCTTCTCTGGTCATCCAAATGAACTATATAAATGCAGTATGGAACACATGGAAATCTTGAGAAACATGGATTTGCGAGGAACCGGCTATGGCTCGTTGATGATAACCCTCCTCCACTCCCAGTAAACAGTGGTATTAAAACTTATGCCGACCTCATTCTGAAGCCTTCAGAAGAAGATCTCAAGATCTGGCCTCACAGGTCCGTGATCAAGCATCCAGAGATCATGTTTTGTTCCTTCTCTTCATGTCACCAATTCTGATTCTGCTCCTTGTGTCTTTGGACAAACTTACAGATTCGAATTCCGGTTAAGAGTTGCTCTTGGACCCAAAGGAGAGTTGTTTCTCACTTCTCGAATTAGAAACACCAACACTGATGGAAAACCTTTCTCATTTACATTTGCATATCATACATACTTCTCCGTGTCTGACATAAGGTGCGTCTATGCTTCGCGAAATATTCCTCCCATTTCTCAGTGTTTTTCCTCCCTGAATATTTCAAGCTCAAACTTCTCCAAGGGTTTAGAAATGGAACAGTTAAATTGTGTTAGTGTAACTGTGTAAGGCTGTCCAGTGGTCAGGTTTACTCAGCAATGGTGCAGTACCAGACACCGATCGACCTTTCAAGAGTACATGGTATTTGTGTCAATTGGTACTGAACCAACTATCAGACTAGTAGTTCCGTTAAAAAGCGGAGCAGATGTAGAAAATATGCTGGTTTTCTACACTGATTTCATATTGTTAATACCACTGTACAGGCTCATGTACATGATAGTTTTGTATTAAACCAAGCTGGTAGATGTAGCACATTTTTCTTGGAGCAGATGGGAAATTCTGCTGCTTAGTGCTGGCATATGGGCAACTTTTAAAAATATTGGCCGTGCTTCTATTGGTTAGTACCAGCAGTACGGCAGTAGAGAAAACATGGTCCAGGTTCTTCCTTCTTATCTGCTGGTAAACAGGGTTCAGGGTTCAAGATCTTATATTTGTTTACAGAGGGAGTAATTATTAAATTATTGCAGGTAAATAAACGTATGTTTGGGTGTTAATTTGTTTCCTCTCTCTGGGATTGAGTGATCGAGTCAATAGATAGGGACAAAATTGTTAGCTATCCTCGCTTTTTAGAATACTGCATCCTCATGCTTAGATAGTGGACACTGTGGAACAGGGTTTCTAAAGTTTTGCTTGAGTTTACTCATTGATAAATCTGTAACCTAGAGTGCTTATCTCAGTTAGGACTTAGGACTGTGCATATTAAAACTGAACTGAACCTGGTTTTTGCGGCCTTAGTTTTTTTGGTACAGTATCAATATCTGGTACCGTTTCAGCCTTGGTTAGTTTGGTATAAAACCGAAAGGAGGAATTGGTAGATACTGAAAACCGAAGTTCCAGGCCCACAGAAGTGTTTCGCTCCCACTTTCCACCCCTCTGTGGCACACATGGATCACGTGGCAGCACCATAGCAGCAGTCAGCAGATTGGACTTGTACTCCTAATGAGTACTATATTAAACTAGTAAGGGTTGTACGTTGTAGCTAATCAACTTGGACAGCTGGACTTGTCAGCTTGTGTGATGCACGGTGCCGCTGTAGCCTCTAGTCTAGCCTGTAGGTTATAGGTTTGTTATTGCATTTGTTTCATGGACTGATCGGCGACATGGTCTACACTTTGCTACTTAATCACTTGAGGATGCTGATCAATCTGAGTTTCCAGGCATTGACTATTCAATCTGCATTGCACATAACAAGTTTGAAATATTCAGATGTACGAACAAAAGTAAAATATGGTGGCTTTATTCTTAAATTTAGGTCAACTTTGGTTAGTTTGGTATCAACCAAAACCACACCAAAATAATTTGGTATTTACTGAAACTGTACTGCATTTACCAAATCGAACTAACCGAATTAACCGAATGCACAAGACTAATTAATCTCAGCGCTAGAACTGTTGCCGTTGTGTTTCAAATGCACATTTTGTTGATAACATTGAGCACTTTTAGTTTTACTTGTTTTAGCTTCCCTCTTCCAATGCATCATAATTCAAAACTTTATTATGTGCTTACTGAAACTGCAAAATTCCTTAGCGAAGTACGTATTGAAGGGCTGGAGACAATGGACTACTTTGACAACTTGAAGGGAAAAGAGCGATTCACAGAGCAGGGGGATGCTCTTGTGTTTGAGTCAGAGGTAAGTAAACCACTTCAATGGTAGATATGATCATATGAAGCTACAGCTGCTGACCTGTAAACTTTGCTGTGAAGATCGACAAAATATATCTGGACACACCACCAAAAATTGCAATTATTGATCATGAGAAGAAAAGAACATTTGTGCTTAGGAAAGATGGGCTTCCAGATGCTGGTAAGCTAATTTGGCAGTGAATACTGTACCTATCTGTGGTAATTCTTATTTTCCTTGCTACAAAATTCATACTTCTGTTATCATTTTGCCCTTTGTAGTTGTATGGAACCCATGGGAGAGGAAGTCAAAAACCATTCTAGATTTTGGTGATGAAGAATATAAGCACATGCTGTGTGTGGAGCCTGCAGCTGTTGAGAAGCCCATTACCTTGAAGCCTGGTGAAGAGTGGAAAGGAAGGTTGGAGCTCTCAGCTGTTCCTTCCAGTTACTATAGTGGTCAGTTAGATCCAGACAAGGTTCTTCATGGTTGAAAATCCTCACTTGGTGCATCTCTTACAGGTAATGTTTAACCCTAGATTTGCAACTGTTTGGGTTGCTAGTTGGGAACTTGGAAATACACTTCTTAAATAATGCTGCTGTAACTGTATGGACGCATAGAGATTATTAGTAAAATGAAGTTAACGTTGAGACTTCTGCATCATTTGCAATTCAATCTATTTGTGTTCTTGGGATATTTAGTTTAGGAATGTGTGGATGCCTAAATGTTCGTGTTATAGACTAAAAAATCAGTGAAGTTTGATTTCAGCAGTAGGGTTATGTCCTTGAGCCCCCTTTTCTTGCCATACCATGCTCCGGCGAAGTGCATGGTGATTTTTAGTGTTTGGGGTTGAGAGGGGCTACAGACTAAATTATCAAAGCGCGTTTGCAGTAAACGCAGTGAGTTCATTTAGATGGGGTGTGACAATTCCATTATACCGATGAGGCAGGCGAATCTCCGGCCACCAAAATGGGTTACAAAGTCTGGGAAAAGATCCACAGACACATCATGGCGATCATCGCCAAGAGTTGGTATATCCATAGTATCTGTGTAGCTGTCAACACCTGAGTAGTTCTAGTCTTCTAGATATGCATTACTGATGTGGTCGCATGGCTGCTGCTTCTGTTTTTTTAACTTCTGGCACATCGATTTCTCCAGGAACACTTCAGGGCACTTCATATTACCTGGTGCTTTGTCTGTCCGGTGTTGATGCTATATGGACTTGCCGGCCTTCATCTACTCATTGTCTCCACCTCCGTATGTTTGTTTCTTCATGTATAGAAGGAGGAGGCGAGCACCGGAATAACGGAACAGCCTGAGCGGCTCTATCTCGAAATCTCTCTTCGGTGCACTCCGCTCAGTGTTCAGTCGCAGCAAAAAAGAAGCGAATAATAGCATTCCGTAGTTTTAGGGTTGCCTCCTGGCCCTGGACAATGGGTGATTTGTTGTACTTCTGCGCCGGGCTAGGAAACCTACTACCAATTGTTATCAGGCTATTGTCTGTACTCTAATATCTGTACATATATTATCTTAGGAGCTTCCTGGTGTGAGATAAGTCGAGCAGCGCGATTTATCATGTGCTGCTGGTAATGCAAGCGTGTTCTAAACCTTAATAGCAAGGGGATTCTCTTATTACCTTGTCGATTTACGTAATACTCGTCAGAATCCGTTCAGTCTGCGTGATCATATTATTCTGCATTTCGAGGAGAACAAAAATGATGTAGGATTCGAGGCGTACGTCGGCTGCTGTCTAAATCCTAGTGACCAGAGGTTCTTATGGAAAGAGCAGCCATTGTCGTAGAGAAAGCAGAGATTCCCCGCAAGCTGCAACTGCTCCCACCCCACCCCATTTGCCCGCATATATATCGTGTGATCTGATCCAGTCGCTCGTCAAACATGACAGGAACCTCCAAATAAAGAGTGGAGAAGGGAACACAAAGGCGTCTCTCGCAAGTAGACATCTTCCCCGTCAACGTCTGTATTCGTATGGATGAGGTTTGTGTACGTCTCCAACCACTTTACACATTTTACTTTGAAATTGGTAGCAGCCTGTGTGCAGCATAGGATAAGGTATGTATAGTCCTGTGAGCGTACACGGCAAGAAGAATAGCTTGCCCACCAAGTTCAATCCTAGGATTCGTGCCTATCTTCTCCTGCCCACTAGGGTTCGAACATAAGATCAGACCGGGTTGTTCGTAAACTAAAATAAATAGTATTTGTCACTTTTTTCAAAATCTGACTGTATGAGTTGACAAATACAAATACTCGTTATTAAATACTCCCTCTGTAAACTAATATAAGAGTGTTTAGATAACTAAAATAGTAATCTAAACGCTTTTATATTAGTTTACGGAGGGAGTATTAACCAACCGGCATCCTTTGAAGAGATTTACTGACTAAAAAGCGGGTATGTATATACATCACAAATAAAGAGCACACACTGAATATTGACAAGAGAAACCACTGAGCAAGTGAAATTTCCCGCCATCTAACCAAGAGTTTATTTCCTGTTCCCTTTTTCATTGTTCACTGAACCTTGTGAACTGAAGGAAGACAAGAAGTCTTGAAGGCACAAACAAATGTTTCATTCTAGAGAATGGAAAAAAGAATACAAATCTTGTGTCTAGACATTTCGGGAGGATCTGTTTACACTAAACAAGCAGGGGCTGCTAGTGCTAGTGCTAGACGGTCTTGGCGGCGACGGATTTGCAGATGGGGCACCAGTTCTTCTGCCGGAGCCAGTGCTGTATGCAGGTGATGTGGTAGTAGTGCTTACACGCCATGTTCCCCACCTCCTCACCGCCAGAGTACTCCTCCTGGAAACAAAATTACATCACACGCGTCAGATCACACACGAATCCTGAAAATTTAGCTTAGCAGTAGTGATACTGAAATTCTGCATATATATGAACTTTACCTGGCATATGCTGCATTTTCTGTCGCAGTCTTGGTGTGTCTCTGTGGCTGTGGGCGTGTACAGGCTTCGTTTCAGGCACTTGTACAACGCATCCTCGGAAAGCCCCGTGTTCACCGTGCCGATCCGGTCACCCAACGCGAGCAATTCCTGCAGAATCAAGTGTCAGCTATATGATGATCCAGAGAACAAGCAGAAGCAATGCATCCCAAATGTGCCACCAAGAGAAAAGTTCGGATGGAGAACAGGTGATCATGAACATACCTCGTAGGACATGCCGTCGATGTCCATCCTCATTGCCCGGTGCCGATCACTGAGCATGAAGTAATTCTCCAGCTGCAACGTAATTTCACGGTTCAGGTACATTGTTTGTACAATTCTCCAAGTTTTTGGGATGATCATGATGGATGCAGTGAGTGACAGAGTTGTGCCGTTACCTCTTCGCTGCCTTCGACGTCGAAGCGCCAGTACCCGCTGGAGTCCTCGGCGCCGTCCTGCAGAGACGACCCTCCCTGGAGACTACCCCTGTACCTCGCCAGGAACCCAGAGATGAACCCTTCGGTAGGCGCCTGCTCCCTTGCTGCCCGCTGCCCAACCATCACTGGGTCACCTGAATTCCCCCTGGCATCGCCGCCACCGGTGTCCCTCCTAGGCGCCCTGCCACCACCTCCTGTGTTTTCACCTACATCTGCCTTCCTTATCCGGGACACAGCACGGCGCGTGGGCTTCGACACGGCTGATGACCGGGTGGCGCCACCGCCAGAAGAACTGGCACTGAATCCACCGGACGATGACGATGGGCTGCTCATCTCCCTGGCCAGGGACCGCTTCCTCGACGCGTTCACCCTGTCCTTGAGGCGTGCCAGCAGGTCACGCCCGGCACCAGGAGCCGCCGTCTCTCCTGTCCCGTTGTCGGTTTCGCTACAGGGGCCTGCTGGATTGCTGCTGCTTCCCTGTGGAGGCTTCCTGAGAGGTGGTGATCTCCGGGGGGTTGGTGCTGCTTCCTTGGCTGCTTCTCTGTGGTTGTGCATTGGCCGGCCTTTGTCTGTCGAATGCCGGGTGCCGTTGCAGCCATTGCGCGAGCAGCAAGCTCCGGCCTTGCGGCGGGAGCTGTCCTCCCTAAAGAGAAGGATGGAGCCCCCCTTGGTGAAGAGGAGGCCGCCGACCGTCCGTCGCCCCATGTGTTCGTCCATGCTAATTAGTTAGACGATCACCTGAGACTGAAAATCAGATATGTTGGTTAGAACAGGTTAAATCAACAAGGCCACGATTCTTCACCTACAAAAGAAAGATTCTGAACATACAGGAATGGTGAACTGTCCTACTCCATGACACTGCCAAGTCTCATGTGCAATGAGAGATGACACGGATATTGTCCGTACGGCACAGCGGCAAAGCTGCCAAAGATTCAGCAGGCGCGCGTAGTAAGGGGCATGTGGTGGCCATATGACTAATAACTGAAAAACGTACGGCACCAACATCGACACGTAGTATAATAGTATGACTAACAAAATTGGTTCTTTCAGTTAGGCGTGGTGGCCCTCGCTCCATGCAGGCCTACCTATACCAGAAATTTCTTAGGCAGATAGATATCTGCACGAGAATATAATCAGCTTGGTATTGGCTAGGTGCCACCTGGTTTTCAGAGGCAGGTGTGTTTTCACCGTACCAAGGCGACTTTTCACCCTAAGGCAAGCAAACCACCTTCCTTGTGCCTCGACCGAATGAAGATGTTAACAGTTCATTCAGAAGAAGAAGAAGAAGGAAAAAGGATGGAGATATTAACTGCAACGCGCTCCCTTCACGTTAAAACCATCTACTTCTCTTTTTATCCTGAATCACAGATAGTAGTAGTATCGGTTTTTGTGTGAGGTCAAATCGCTAATACCCAGCCTAGCACGTCACAGGGAGGTGGTGGTGGTGGTACTGTATCTGAACCGAAAGGTGTACTGGTTCCACCCCTCCTTTCGGGAATCGGACGAAAGGGGAGGCAGTTGACGCGTACGGCCTACACAAAACACTCGGCAGTATCGTATCCCCCTGCCACAGGATAGTTGAAACAGTATAGACGCCTTGGTCCATCCGAAGGAGAAGTATTAAAAAAAAGGTAGGAAATCGTTGGGTTCCAGAGCATCCAGGCAAAGCAACCGGCTGGAGCAGGCGGGGAGGGAGAGGAAGAAATCAATCAGGCAGAGAACTGAACCGAACCTCCCTTCCATGGCGCCTCAATTACAATTATGGGAGGCGACAGTCCAAGGTCGACCAACATCAAACAAAATGGAACGAAAAGAGAGGGAGATTTAATCTAATATAATCCGTTCGATCGCCTTCTCCTGCCGGCCCTCCTGATTCCCGAATGAATCCAAGAGATGGATGAACTCGCACATACGTATAGGAGCAGGAACCAGGGGGGGAATATATGCAGAGATGGAGGATAACACGATCGAACGCAGCGTATGAGCAGATTACGAGAGGAGGAAGAAGATACGGGCAGGCAAGAGGCAACCAACCTTCCTTATTTGTGAAGCCTGCCTTCCTCTCCAATGAACCAGGCCGGGACGGAGACCAGATTAAATTCCTCGAGGGAGAGGGGGGAGAGGGAGCCGGGGGTGAGAAGAACCAGTGGAGTTCTTATATATAGATGCCCAGAGAAACTTGGAGAGGGATAGGGAGAGAGAGAGAGAAGAGAAGAGCACAGAACGGCGAACGGGGAGAAGCTTGAACCGAAGGGCAACGCAACAGAGAGAGACCGGGGAAGAGGAAGGCGGCCGTGGCGGGGGCGTGCGACCCACGTCGGATCGGATCCGGGCCGTCGGATGGGGCGGGAGAGTAGGATCGGACGGGTCAAGCGAGGGAGGGAGAGATGCCCGGCGCGGGGCCCGCTCCAACGGAACGAGCCCCACCACCCGATCTGCCCTGCCGGACTGCCTGCCACCGGGGCTGACGCGTGGGCCCGCCGCGCCGGCCCCCGCGATTTTCGCGGGGCGGATCCCGGCGTTTCCTGCGCTGGTTTGGTATATACTCCTCTTTGTTTTGGAGCGCTAATTAATTAATTAATTATTCCGCGTATCTCCTCGGCCAAGATTTTTTTTTATCTCCTGCTAAGATTAACAGTAGATTTCCCTGAAGCAATCGCTCGTTAAGATGCGGTTTTGTTTCGCGGGGATTTGCAGAAATCCATTTCGACAGTCGTATGATTGAAGAAGATTTCAGTGTTCTAAATTGGATTCTCATTCAAGTGTGTGTGCTGCGAAATGATATTTGAGGCTAAAGAAAGTGTGCATGCACGGTGTGGTCAGCATGCTAATTAAGCCATCGAAGCCTTTTCTCTAAATAAAATAAAATAGAATAAGCTATAGAGGCGTGCCACATGGGAGAAATATGCATGCGTTCCTTGCTATACTCCGTGTTGGGGTGGTGTGTCCCATGTTGGCAAAGCGGAAATTTGTTGAGCTAGCTACTAGCTTTTTCTGTGGTGCCGATCACTTGGATGATGAAGATAAACTAGTTATTTGTTTAGGACGAGCCGAACCAACTTGGCCGAGGCTGTAAAGCGTAAAGCACCATGTCCATGCCATGCATGCTTAATCTTTCTTCTCAGTACAACTAGCTACTTTATCCCTCTGTTTTCTTGTCACGAAAATCATAGCGTGGAAAGGCAATTCGATCGTATTTGCTCGCTGAAATTCGTACAAATCCGATATGACATATCGTATCAGTACTGCCAACCGAAGGATGACAACAACTGAGCTTTCACTTGGACGCACGCATCAGCCATCACTTATACTATTATAAGATAATTGACCCTAAGAACTTATCTTGAAAAGATATTCTAATCCTGATGGCGCAAGCGACCGATGTGGCCCGAATCTTCCAGGAAACAAACCGATAACTAATTAACCGGCTGTCGCTGGATTCTCCAGATGGAGGTTGCCAGGGGCAGGGAAAGGATCGGGACCTTTTTCGTGTCAAGTAGTTTGTGGCTCACGGCTCACTCTGACTTACACGGCACAATTTCGTTTACAAATCGTTCTCATATCTACGGTGGAGTACGTACGTGGCTTGCGTACATGACTGCGTAGAGTTAATACGTTTTCAACTTCAGAAAAGGTACTAGGAACAAATAATTTAATTAGTAGTATTACTACTTTTTTTTGGAACTACCTAAATTTAGAGTCAAAATGGTGAGTGATAATCTCACTGTATACCCATCTCAAGATAAGATAATGATCTCGCTGTCATGAATATATCAGTGTGCGCAAGGACGAAAAGAACTGGTCAATACATTTTTTTGGTACTTCTGAAAGAAAAAGGGTCTGAAGAGCAGGGGAGGACTGTTTGAGCAAAATCGGGATGTGTACATGCATGATATGTAATGGTTCTTCTCCCCTTTATCTTTTGTTTGGTGCAAGCTACTTCCTCCTTATTAAAAGTTGAATATGTTCGTGCATGTAGTGTGTGTGTGTGGCCGGCTTGGAGTTGGGGTTGGAGTGAACCGTGCCACTAGCAGCATTAGTGCGATTATGATGTGGTGCAGTGCGTGCAGGCCGGCCGCCTCCGGAAAGAAGGAAAAATGGAAAGGCGACCCGGCCGGGGGAAAGGTGGCCGGCAGTTGACGTACGGGGGCTGCTGGCAGTGGCCGGTACCCTAATCTAACTCCTCTGCCTTTTCCATGTTGGTTTGCCTTTGTGGGCAGCTGAGTTGACATGAAGGTAGGCAGGTGAGGTGAGTAAACATATGGAGTCGCGATAATACGGGAGATATCAGCTGATCAGCAGATGACACGCGCAGCATGCGTGTATGCTCGGAGCTGGTCAAACGGCGACTGCGTGAGGGGACGGTTTAGGGCGTGAGCAGGCACCATTTGCAGGAGATTCTTCTACTTTCAAGTCTCACGGCGGCTACATGAGTCAAACTGAAGGGAATGGAAAAATCGGGCACCCAGCTGCTGCTGCTGTTGCTGGAATAGGCGGGGAAAGTGGCTTGATTCGGAGTCTAACCATGTGTGTTAGACAACGCTAATTGGTTCCGGGAGAAACTTTTAATTTATTCATCAACTAGAGAACACAAGAAGTAACAAAAAACATATAAGGTCTATGGTGCAAGGGAACGTGCCACCCCCCCCCCCTCCCAAAAAAAAAAAAGAAAACCACGCAAGTAACGGTCATCTCATGACCAACGCGTACCAGCAGCATTTCAATCCTTTGGGAACATGGATGTTCGTGGGATGACATCCATCAACCAGGCATTCAGGGGATGGCAACTGCGACACGAAACAGGAGCGGCGATTCGGGTGACGGCTCAGCGAGGGGCTCCCCGCCGATGAGTGGGCCCCAGAGGAGAGGACGACGGCGGAGGACAGGAGATGGCCGGTCCTCTACATCCCTGGCCTCATCGCGGCAGGGCTACTCTGCTACCAGAAGGGATCTCTGCTTGTTCAAGGTACGATTCGCAGGCTGTTGCTGCTTGACGATGAGGATTGAGTGGTGGATAGTCGTGGATTGCACGCCGGAGAGCGAATTTCATGGCGTTCGATGATTTGGTCTCCGTGTCATGTGGTACACGTTGGGGACACGATTGATCGTGAGGTCGGAGGATGCGGGGGAAAATCCGAGGCGAACGGCCGCCATGAATGCGAGCGGGAGGAGGACAATAAATCCCCCCCGCTCGGTGGTGGGGCGGCGCATCTCACTTCAACTTCCCCCACCCACCGCACCGCCCAGCGACCCAATCCAGAGAGAGGAAGAGACGGATCTGACGCCGATGGCCGACCGGAGATGAGGATGGAGCAGGCCAAGGTGGAGCTTGCGAGTGGCGACGAGGAGAAGCTAGAGAGGGCGCGCGAAATCGTCTCCTGGTTCTCCACCAGGAAGGAGATGCAGCGCACGACGAAGGTGGTATTCAGAAACTTGACAGTGGAGGAAGACGAGAGGCTCACGCCGAACGGAATGACCACCCCGTCAGGTGCGCCGGTGAGCTCCCTCGCGGTGCTAGTCTGGGCTATGGAGGATGTCAGAGGGATTGACCACGGGTAGCCTCATTAGCACCCCACATCATTTCAAGACATCGGGGCCAGCAAAGCCCCTCGCACCTCCCGGACGTACGATTGGCTCCTTGGGCCGGCTAGTCCAGGAGGCCGGCTGCTAGAAGACGGCGTGCTCTTAGCAGGCGGCCTCAGGGAGCCCACACCTAGCAGGCGGCCCCGCGTCCCCTCAAAGTTTGCACCCATTTACTACGACGAGACGAGGCGTGGCTACAGGACCACCTGCCACCCCTGAAACCCGGAGGAACGTGGCCACAGTGCGGGCATACCAAGCGTACACCCCTCGCCCGGCGCGGCACTGTAGTCACGCGGCTCACGGCGCAACCTACGTCAGCCAGCGCCATGCTTCCACGACGGGCGGTTGGTACGGCCCGCAGGCGGCGGGACCTACCTGTCCGCGAGCAAATCGAAGACGGCGCACCCCGAGAAGACGGCCTCGAAGGCGGGTCGACCTCTAGCAGTCAGCCTTCCCTTCCCTTGGAGTTTGCGCGCCATCAATCTGATGAGACAGAGTGTGGATACAGTAAACGCTCGCCAGGCGGCGGGACTGTAGCCATGCGTCCCTTGACGAGGCCTCCGTCATCAAGGGCGAGGCTATAGTAAAAGGCAGTCAACATGGCCCGCAGGCGACGGGCCCTACTTGTCAGCCGAGTTCGCGGCAGCCGGCGGGACCCACCAGGCGGCGGAGAACCCGGTGCCCGCAGGCACTGACGGTCGGGTCCTACACTCAGCCGTGTTACCATAGTACCCCTGGGGGGGGTAGGCCTATATAAACCCCCCAGGTTCACCCATACAAAGGGTTGAGCACCCACGCAAACACATACACACACCCATAGCTAGAGAGGCAAAGGAGCTATCCTTGCCCTTCTTCCTTCTCTAGCCGAACAACTCAAGGAGCAGCCTTGTAGCTACGTATTGACATTAGTCATCATGTGGAGACTCCGCAGAGTAGGACTAGGGGTATTATCTCCACGAAGAGCCTCGAACCTGGGTAAGACTTGTAGGCGTTCGAGATCTCACTCACTCTCGCTTCCAGAGCCCGACGACGTACTCCTGTCCCCATCCATGATAAGCCACCCCCTGGCATATGTTGCTAGATATCCCCGACATTTGGCGCCCACCATGGGGCTAAGCGCACAGTCGGCCGGAGACACGTTCTGGACGGGAACCCTCTTCCTTCCTAGCGAGCATGTCGTGGCCGGCCTGATCAGCCAGCCCGGCACGCCTGTCTCGCTGATCTCATCGGCGAGATCAGCCTCTCCGACGAGCCCACGCCCGATGTGGGAGCGGCCAGCTCCGAGAGCCGTCTCGTCGACCTCCTCGGCAAGCTCCGCATCACCAACAAGCCCGCCTCCGACCTGGAGTCTATTGGCTCCACTGACCCGCCCGTCGAGATGCTCATCGACTCCGACGCGGCTTCCACCGATGCCTTCCCTAGCAACGTGGTGATCATCGACGACCCGCTCCCTCCTGTCGCCGGCGGAGCCAGCGCCGGCCTCATCACGGAGGTGATGGTCACCAGCCGCAACGGGGACGCTGATGAAGCAGCCCAGGACCCGCTGCGAGCCGCCCTACAGGGCTTGTCTACCCCCGTCGCTGCCAACGCTGACGGGGAGACGCTAGAAGCATTCCGTGTATCGCTCCTTGACAGCTCCAACAAGTTGGCGGCCATGAGGCGCCGCGCTGAAGCCTGCCAGCGCGAGATCGACCGCGTCGCGGGTGGCACGCCGGCTGCTGACGGGCCCAGCCGAGTCAGCATGATTCGGCAACGCGGCGCAACCATCGCCGGCATGCTGGGAGTCGCACGCCCAGTCAATGCTACCTGATGGAGAACCTGCGCGCCACCTAGGCGACAGCGATGAACTGGACCACCTAAAGGCGACGAGCATCGCAGCCAGATGGCGCGCCTCTAGCAGCTCCTCGACACGGCTACCGCGCAGCAGGACGCGGGCCGCCGTGTGATGGAATCTGGCAGGCAAGCCGAAAACCATCCTCCCCGCCGTGAGCATGGGGCGACCTCCCGGTCCCCAATGGGCGGTGCTCGCGATCAGCGAGACACGGAGTCGGCTGCTAGCCGCAGCCGGCACACTCACCTCACAATTGTGCGCGACTAGCATGGCCGCCCACGAGCAGAAGAGCGGCGGGATGATCGTCCGCCTCCTCCTCGCAGGGAGAGGCGCGCTTCCCCGCCGCCTGCTGATCATCCGACTCTCGGAGGCCGGCTGGGCCCCCGTGAAGGAGTCGGAGAGAACGACGCACGCTACCGGATCAAGCGGCTTGCTCGGTCCCTGGCCATAGAAGAAGATGCAATCGCCCTGGCCTGTTTCGGCCCTCGCATTCGCGATGAGCCCTTCCCCAAAGGGTTCTCGCTCCCTCGAGATACTCCCAAGTACACCGGTTCCGTGAAGCCGGAAGACTGGCTGGTCGACTACTCCACGGCCGCCAGCATCGCAAATGGCAACAAGCGTGTTGCCTTAAAGTATGTTCTGCTCATGCTCCAGGGCACGACCCGGACATGGCTGAACAGCCTCAAGCCATACAACGTCAACAGTTGGCTGGACTTTGCCGATGTCTTCACCTGCAACTTCACCAGCACCTACAAGCGGCCGCCCAAGCCTCACCAGCTCTCCATGTGCGTCCAAGGCCCGACTGAGTCCACCCGCGATTACCTGACGCGCTGGGCCGAGTTGCGCAACTCCCGCGATGGTGTGCACGAGGTGCATGCCATTGAGTACTTCACCGCCGGATACAGAGAGGGCACTCTGCTCAAGCACCGGCTCCTGGGCGATGAGACGACCACCCTGGACGAGCTTCTGATCGTGGCGGACAAGTATGCCACTGCCGACTCCTCCATGAAGTCAGAGATTCGTGTTGACGCATCCGGGAAGGTGCTCCCGCCGGCTCCTCAGACGCCGGCTGGTGACTCCAACCAGCGCCAGTAGCCGAATGACAAGAAGCGCAAGGCCCAACAGCCGGCAAGTGGCAACAGTCGAAGACCAGCAGCCGGAGGGGCAACTTGGCCCCAAGCGTCAGAAGGGCGGCAAGGCCGCTTGGTTGCCCGCCTTCTCCTTCGAGCAAACCCTAGACGCTCGTTGCAAGTTCCACAGCGGCACGAAGCCATCTAACCACACCACTCGGAAATGCCACTGGCTCACCCGAATTACCAAGGACAAGGGCCTGCCCCCTCCGCCGGCTCCGCCTCCTCAGCAGCCGGCGGCTCGTCCAGTCGGCATGCTCCGAGATGAGTTCCCTGACGCCAACACCACCTACGTCCTCTTTTCAAGTGAAGCCGACGACAAACATAGCCGGCGCCAGCACCATCTAGAGGTGAACGCCGTCGCCTTAGAGGTCCCTGAATTTATGCACTGGTCCGAGAGGCCCATCAGTTGGAGCCGTGCTGACCACCCTGTCGTGATGCCATCGCCGGGTGCCTACGCCATGGTGCTGGACTCGACCTTCTCAACGGAGAGGCGGGCCCGCCTCTTCTCCTGGATCCTGATAGACGGCGGTGGCATCAGCAACATCCTCTACCGCGACACCGTGGAGAAGCTAGGCATCAAGGAGAAGCAGCTCCTGCCCAGTCGGACTGTCTTCCATGGCATCGTACCCGGGCTTCCCTGCTCTCCAATCGGCAAGATCAAGATTGACGTCCTGTTCAGCGACAAGCTCCATTTCTACCGCAAGCCGACCTGGTTTGAGGTGGTCAATCTAGACAGCCCCTACCACGCGCTCTTGGGCTGGCCTGCATTGGCCAAATTCATGGCAGTGCTGCACTATGCCTACCTCAAGATGAAGAAGCCGGGTCCCAAAGGCATCATCACCATTCTCAGCGACTACCAGAAGTCGCTCATGTGCGTCGCTGCCAGCAGTCGGCTGGCCGAGTCCCTCGTCATCGCCGAAGAAAAGTGTCTCCTTGACCGGGCGGTGTCCATGGCCTGCGAGCAGCCGTACATGCCATCCGACCCCAAGGACGTGGAGGCCCAGGGCTCCTTCCAACCAGCCAAGGAAACCAAGAAGATCGCCTTGGATCCGGCGCACCCGGAGAGAGGTCAAACCTCGACAGCGAATAGGAAAGCGAGCTTGTCGATGTCCTCTATGAGAATTGGAACATCTTTGCATGGTCTCCCAAAGACATGTTGTAAGTGCATCTAGTGCCCCTTAGTGATTTTGGTGTATTGAAGACTTATAGGTTAAGGATCTAATGTGTTTATGAGTGTACACAGGTCTATAAGTCTATGAGGAGTTTGATATTTACAGAGAAAGTCGACCCCTAAAAATGAAGTTCTTCGACTGAAGACTTTGATATACCGAAGACTTTCTGAAGACTTTGAAAGTGAAGAATTTGGTGTGACCTTGAAGACTTGGTATTCATTCGAGGAACATGAAGCGTGAAGACTTTTGTTTTCGTAGTTTCATTTTCTCTTTCTTGAGTCATAGGAAACACCGTACTGTTAAAGGGGGTCGAGGAAATACTAAGGAAAAATTTCCATGTGATGCTCAACTCAAATCCTACACCTACCAATCCCTTCGAGTGAAGCCATTGGAAATCGCATACAGTTCAGTCAATTTCTTCAGTGACAGAGACACAGTTCTTCTAGTCACTGAGGACTTTGCTCTGACTAAGGAGTTAGGAATTCGCCAGTGCGGATTGCCTACACTGTGAGGAACATGATAGCCCTGAGGAATTTGTACCTCAAATTTCCGACCATTGCTGTGCTACGCGCCAGCTATCCCAAAATATCTTATCCACCTAACGGTCATATCATTGAAGGGCATTTATGTCTTATCATGTCGGGCTGCTCCCTAGGCTATAAATAGCCGCCCCTACAACCACTAGCTGGTTGGCTGCTCCGAGAGAAACTAACACTTGTCATTTGAGAGCAACCCATCCTCCGAGGACTTTGAGCGAAAATCATCAAGTGAGGAAAATCCAAAAACCCAAACCCAAACACCTACAAACCCAAAATGATTGAGCATCACTAAAGAGATTGATCCTGCGTGGATCCGACGCTTGTTACCTTTGAAGACTGTGCTTCTTCCAGACGGTTAGGCGTCATGGTCTAGAGCATCCAAGAGGAATTGTGGATCACCGAGTGACCGAGTTTGTCAAGGTTCGGAAGTCACCTGAAGACTTACCACGAGTGATTGGACGAGGACTGTGTGTCCTTAGTTCAAGGAGAATATGGTGAGGACTGGGTGTCCCGAGCTGCGTGCTCAGGACTGGGTGTCCGGGACTGTGTGTCCTCGAGTTTAAATACTCAGCCGCTCCAACCAGATGTACAACTGAGACAGCAGTTGGAACTGGTCTACCAAATCATTGTCTTCACCAAGCACACTGGTTCCATTTCCTCAACTCTTTCATTTCCTCGGTATTGTGCTGTTTGTTTATCATATCTGTGTTTGAAGACTTTGACTGAAGACTTTCTCAATTTCCTCAGTTCTATTTCTTCAGTCTGTTTGTCTTCATCTTGTGTTATCCTGTGATTACGCTTTCTGTACTCTGTGTTTGTCTTCATTTCATCATGATGATTATGCTTGTATTCTGTCATGTTTACTTCTGAGTACTTATTCCGCTGCAAGTAGTTCTTCGCTATGGAATTTCCTCACTAGCAAATTCCTCAGTGAAGAATTCATAAAAATCGCCTATTCACCCCCTCTAGTTGATATAACGCCCTTTCAATTGGTATCAGAGCAAGGTACTCCCTTGTTCTGTGTGATTTTGGTTTAATCGCCTGGAGTTTTAGTTATGTCGACCTCATGTATGATCAAGGTCTCTGCTGGGTGTCCTACCTTCAATGGGACGGACTACCCCTACTGGAAGAATAAGATGCGAATGCATCTTGAGGCAATTGATAACAATCTCTGGTATGTTGTGGAAAATGGTGTTCCCACAGTCACACCTTCTCTGAATGCTGCTGATGTGAAGAGATTCAAGCAACTCGACTCTCAAGCAAAGAATATCATATGTGGCCATCTGAGCAAACGACAGTATGGAAGAGTGAGTGCTTTAGATACTGCTAAGCTTATCTGGGATAGGCTGTCCAAAGTCAATGAAGGAGTTTCAACTCAGCGTGACTGTCGAGTTGATGTTCTTCGCAATCTCTTCAATCGCTTCAAAAGACTCGACAATGAAAATGTTCAGCAAACCTTCGATCGCCTCACTGACATCTCAAATGAGCTTCAAGCACTTGGTGCCACTGACATCACCGATCATGAGGTGGTGAAGAAATTGCTGAGGTCGCTTGATTCCTCATTTGATACTCTGGCACTGATGATACAAGAGCGTGCTGATTACAAGTCACTTGACCCTGCTGATATCCTCGAGAGGCTAAATACTCATGAGTTCCAGCTTGCTGAAAAGAGAGATCTCTATGGTTCGAGCTATGGCAGATCACGTGCACTGAAGGCCAAGGTAGTATCTGAGTCCGAAGATGAAGACTCTGGTAGCAGCCTTGGCGACCCTGAAGAACTAAGTCATGATCTAGCACTGCTTGTGAAGAAATTCCAAAAGTTCTCAAGACGTGGTCGCTTTGGAAGACCCTCAAAGAGCAATGATTCCTCATCCAGTGACTACAAGAGAAGGCTTTGTCATAAGTGCAAGAAGCCTGGACACTACATTCAAGATTGTCCTTAGTGGGAAAAGGAATCAAAGAAGAAGAAATACAAGGATTACAGTTCTGATGATGCAAAGAAAAAGAAGAAATCCTCAAAATCTTCATCATCAAAATCCTCAAAGTCTTCGTCTCACAAGAAGAGCAGCTCCAAGAAGGCTCGGGCATTCATTGGCAAGGAAATGGACTCTGAGGCTGAATCTGAAGAAAATGAGGAAGAAGAGGAATCTGAAGATTCCGAGTCTGGTGTGGCGAGCCTAGCCCTCGCTACTTCATTCGTCAGCAAGTCCATCTTCAACGCTGAAGAAAGTGATCTCTCCAACAAGGCTGATGAAGGCAGTGATGACTACGCTCCCACCTATTGCTTCATGGCAAAGGGTGCCAAGGTACTCAAATATGCCTCCTCTAAATCTAGTGAGGATGAATTTGATGAAAATCTTAAGCCTAGCTACTCTAAACTTGCTAAGATTGTTGTGCAACAACAAAAGGCTTTTGAAAAGGTTCAAAACATGCTAGACAAAAGTGATGATATGTTGGGTGAAGAAATGGATCGCACCAAAGCCTTAACTGAAAATCTCCAGAGACTTCAGACCAGGTTTGACAACCTTCAAGGTCATCATAACACTCTCTTATCTGATCATGAGAAGATTTCTTATGAATATCTTCAAAAGAAGCAAGATGTTGAGACGCTAAGAGTGAGTTATGAAGATCTTCAGAAGGAGCACGATTCATTACTTGCTCAACAAATCAGCGCTGCTCAGGAAGAATTTATTCCTCTATGTTTGAAATGCATTGAATGAGAATCTGCTAATTCCTCACCTGAATGTTCAAATGCTTCTAATGTTACAAATTCTTCACCTGCCTCTACTATCACTAATTCCTCATCTGAGGACATTGCTAGTTTCACTGACGATGTAGAGCTGAAGGAATTGTACATGACAGGCATGTACAAAAGCCTCAAAGGGCATCAGACTCTTTGTGATGTGCTTAAAAAGCAGATCCTCAACAGGAACCCTAGGAAAGAGGGTATTGCCTTTGAGAGGAAACTCAATGCTGATGGTACATATTGGAAGCCTGAGCAGTACCCCAAAACCTCATGGGTTGCTGCAAAGGGACCTGCAGTTGATCCATCTAATTTATCTGGCTATACATGTGAATCTTCTCATTCTTCTGATGAGTCATTTGACTCCAACTATAAACTGTTCAAAAATCAGAATGGTGAAGTATTTGCTAGATATGTTGGCACTAACTGCAGGAATGGTTCCCTCGTGAAGAAAATCTGGGTTCCCAAAAGGTACCTTGAAAGTCTTCAGGTGAATGTCCTCATGACACCACCTGTGAAGAATAGGAACCCCAGATCAAATTCTTCATATGGACCAAATTCTTCATATGGAGCCAAGTCCTCATATGGACCATATTCCTCAAGGGGATCAAATTCCTCACATGGATCAAAGTCCTCATATGAACATCATCGTGCTAACAACTCTGTTTTGCAGGGAAGAGCCAAGGGCTATGAATATGAGCATTATTCTTCAAATTATTATGTTCATAAGTCCTCGAAGAATTTCTCTGCTTATTCATATGCTAACCCTAACCACTCTTATGTGAAACGAAATGGATTAGCCTCTATGCCACCATTCTCGTATGGAGCTCAGAGAATGATGAATGCTTTGCCACCCCTTCAGATGTGGGTGGTGAAGAAAAAGAACTAATCTCTTATGCAGGGTCAGGTCTCCAGACGTACTGTAACATCTGAAGAATTTGCTGGGGACCTGACAAGTTGCCTGAAAGGACGCAGGCTAATCATGAAGAAATGAGCTTTCATTTCACACGTCCTCCTACTGCTTTATTTGTCTTACTGCTTGATGAGATTGATCTGATAAATTGTGATGTCATAT